>JBBGZY010000278.1:0-600000 GCA_037952925.1 Lithobates clamitans | reverse complement strand
CCAGCACGCAGCACGAATCAAAGTCTCTGCCACAGACTTGTTTGGGAACAAAATCCGTACGATCCTCTGCCACAGGATGTATAGGGTTTTCTATAGTGAAAGTCAGTCACAGTGCTTGAACACGGGAAACATGCGCCCCTTTACAGTGCTTAAGCCGATCCGGCAACACTATGCTGTATAGTTACTTTTGGATACGTCCTCCAACCGAGTCCAACCGAGTCACCAGGACCCTCTATAGACCAGCACGCTGCATGATCTTTCCAAGACGGGTCCTCCCCTGGGATCTCCTCGGTTGTCCAGCTTCGTCACACAGGACTAGGGATGAGCCGAACACCCCCCTGTTCGGTTCGCACCAGAACATGCGAACAGGAAAAAAGTTTGTTCGAACCGTTAAAGTCTATGGGACATGAACATGAATAATCAAAAGTGCTAATTTTAAAGGCTTATATGCAAGTTATTGTCATAAAAAGTATTTGGGGACCTGGGTCCTTCCCCAGGGGACATGGATCAATGCAAAAAAACGTTTTAAAAACGTTTTTTCAGGAGCAGTGATTTTAATAATGCTTAAAGTCAAACAATAAAAGTGTAATATCCCTTTAAATTTCGTAGCTGGGGGGTGTCTATAGTATGCCTGTAAAGGAGCGCATGTTTCCCGTGTTTAGAACAGTCTGACAGCAAAATGACATTTCGAAGGAAAAAACCCATTTAAAACTAATCGCGGCTATTGCATTGCCGACAATACACATAGAAGTTCATTGATCAAAAACGGCATGGGAATTCCCCACAGGGGAACCCCGAACCAAAATTAAAAAAAAAAAATGATGTGGGAGTCCCCCTAAATTCCATACCAGGCCCTTCAGGTCTGGTATGGATATTAAGGGGAACCCCAGCCAAAAAAAAAAAAAAAACCAGCGTGGGGTCCCCCCCAAAAATCCATACCAGACCCTTATCCGAGCACACAACCTGGCAGGCCGCAGGAAAAGAGGGGGGGCGAGAGTGCGCCCCCCCTCCTGAACCGTACCAGGCCACATGCCCTCAACATTGGGAGGGTGCTTTGGGGTAGCCCCCCAAAACACCTTGTCCCCATGTTGATGAGGACAAGGGCCTCATCCCCACAACCCTGGCCGGTGGTTGTGGGGGTCTGCGGGCGGGGGGCTTATTGGAATCTGGAAGCCCCCTTTAACAAGGAGACACCCAGATCCCGGCCCCCCCCCCGTGACCCCGCCCCCTCTGACGCACGGTGACTTGACGGGACTTCCCTGTGACGTCACTGGGAATGCCACAGGGAGGTCCCGTCATGTCCCGTGCTCCGCCCCCGTTATTTAAGAACCGTCAGATGAGGAGACGCCATCACACAGGGGGAGCCTCCCTCCATGCCAGCATGGATGCGGAGCGGCCCGGAGAAGAAAATGAAGAAGAGAAGAAGAGAAGAAGGAAGAAGAGAAGAAGATGAAGAAGAAGAAGATGAAGAGAAGAGCAGGAGCCTCCCCCCATGCCATGGGTGCGGAGCCACCCGAGGAGAAGAAGATAAAAGACGCCGCGGAGGAGATGCTGGACGAGAACGCAGGAGGAAGAACCAGAAGCACCAGAAGAAGAAGAAGATGAAGGAAGATAGAAGAAAGAAGAAGCATATAAATAAAGGAATTGTCAAAAACTGTCTCTTGTCATTTTTAACATTTTTGACAGTTTTTTAGTGAAATGGTAGGGGTAATTACCCCCTTACAATTTCACAGGGCCGGGGGGGGCCGGGATCTGGGGGTCCCCTTGTTAAAGGGGGCTTTTAGATTCCGATAAGCCCCTCGCCCGCAGACCCCCACAACCACCAGCCAGGGTTGTGGAGATGAGGCCTTTGTCCTCATCAACATGGGGACAAGGTGGTTTTTTTGGGGGGCTACCCCAAAGCACCCTCCCAATGTTGAGGGCATGTGGCCTGGTATGGTTCAGGAGGGAGGGCACTCTCATCCCCCCTCTTTTCCTGTGGCCTGCCAGGTTGCGTGCTCGGATAAGGGTCTGGTATGGATTTGTAGGGGGACCCACGCCGTTTTTTTTTTTTTTTTTGGCGCGGGGTTCCCCTTAAAATCCATACCAGACCTGAAGGGTCTGGTATGGAATTTAGGGGGAACCCCACGTCATTTTTTTTTTAAATTTTGGCCGAGGTTCCCCTTAATATCCATACCAGACCTGAAGGGCCTGGTATAGAATTTAGGGGGACTCCCACGTCATTTTTTAAAAAAAATTTTGGTTCGGGGTTCCCCTGTGGGGAATTCCCATGCCGTTTTTATCAATGAACTTCTATGTGTATTGTCGGCAATACAATAGCCGCGAGTAGTTTTAAATGGGTTTTTTCCTTCGAAATGTCATTTTGCTGTCAGACTGTTCTAAACACGGGAAACATGCGCCCCTTTACAGGCATACTACAGACACCCCACAGCTACGAAATTTAAAGGGATATTACACTTTTATTGTTTGACTTTAAGCATTATTAAAATCACTGCTCCTGAAAAAACGTCCGTTTTTAAAACTTTTTTTGCATTGATCCATGTCCCCTGGGGCAGGACCCGGGTCCCCAAACACTTTTTATGACAATAACTTGCATATAAGCCTTTAAAATTAGCACTTTTGATTTCTCCTATAGACTTTTAAAAGGTGTTCCGCGGCATTCGAATTTGCCACGAACACCCCAAATTGTTCGCTGTTTGGCGAACTTGCGAACAGCCAATGTTCGAGTCGAACATGAGTTCAACTTGAACTCGAAGCTCATCCCTACACAGGACCGACAGCTCAGGACCATTCCTCGGCCGCAGTGGTAGGCTCCAGACAAGCCTCTTGACCCACCCCTGCGCCGCTGTATCGTGGGCCTCCCGAACGGAGGACCATGAGGTAGCTCCTTAACGCATACCTGTCGCATACCAGGAGGGCCAGCAGGTGGCTGTAAAACGAACCCTAAAACATGGCGTCTGTCCCATATATACCCTCGCCCAGAATGCAACTCGGAGGACCACCTCCACCGAGCGTGCCTCCGGGACAGATGAGCATCCATACGCTTTAACACGTTGCCTTTCCAACCCTGACCAGTGGCAACAGCGACACCCACCAGTCAGCACGGAAACACACACAACGTCAGCCAAGCTGGAACAAAGGCAAACTTTAACCTTCCTAACGCACAATTTACTAAATTTACCTAACATGCGGTAGATTGCAAATCTACCAGCGCTACACTAAGATTGGTTTTGAACTTACCTCCTGTTATGCCGTGTACATACGATAAGAATTTCCGCTCAAGCTTGCCTTGGATGGTTTTTCCGACGGAATTCCGCTCAAGTTTGCCTTGCATACACACGGTCACACAAAAGTTCTCTGAACTTTCGACCGCCAAGAACGTGGTGACGTACAACATGCCAAAAAATCTATTTTTAAGCTTTTTGGAAAACATAGGGAAGGGTTATCACCCCTGTGACATTTGTTTTGCTGTCTGTGCACCTCTTCAGAAGATTTTACCTCACTTTCTGTCCCAATGACAAATGTTTTTTTGACAATTTGGGGTTTTTAGTGAAACAAGGATTGGTGATAAAGCATCAGTGGAAAGGAGACACGTTTTTCCCATATTAACTCTTACAGGAGAGAATTTCCCTTCCTAGGGGTAGATTCCATCTCACTTCCTGTTGTCTCCTTCCGTTTGCAAGTAGGAGTCGTTTGTAAGTTGGATGTTTGAAAGTAGGGGCCTACCCTATATACTCTGTAGAAATTGGGGCCTTAGGTGTTGGTGTTGCCACAACACCGTAAGCCCTCACAGTTACTCTTGGTGGGCGCAGGAACGGGCTCTGCTGTGAAATATTAGATCAAGAATTGTAATTACATTCACCTGTTGAACAGGGGCAGAAAAATTGGGCCTTTGGTGGTGGTGGTGGTGTTGCCACAACACTGTAAGTCCTCACAGCTACTCTTGGTGGGCGCAGAAACGGGCCCTGCTGTGAGATATTAGATCAAGAATTGTAATTACATTTCCCTGTTGAACAGGGGCAGAAAAATTGGGCCTTAAGCACTGGTGCCACAACACTGCAATCCCTCACAGATACTCTAGTTGGAGCGCAGGAATGAGCCCTCCTGTAAAATATTGCATCAAAAATTGTAATTACACGCCCCTGCTAAACAGGGGCTGAAAAATTGGCCCTTAGGCACTGGTTCTGGTGCCACAACACTGTAACCCCTCACAGATACTCTAGTTGGAGCGCAGGAACAAGCCCTGCTGCAAAGTATTGCATCAAAAATTGTAATTACATGCCCCTGTTAGACAGGGGCTGAAAAATTAGGCCTTAGGCACTGGTGCTGGTGCCACAACACTGCAACCCCTCACAGATACTTTAGTTGGAGCGCAGGAACGAGCCCTGCTGCAAAGTATTGCATCAAAAATTGTAATTACACGCCCCTGTTAAACAGGGGCTGAAAAATTGGGCCTTAGCCACTGGTGGCGGCGCCCAGAACCAAAAATATTCTTACAAGCTATCAGCATGATCGTTGAGGAGGAAGAAGATAGTCACTCAGCATAACAGGATAGTCACTCAGCATCAGCATAGGCAGTCTTGAAGGGATCTCACATTTCAGAAAAAATTATTCCTTTACATCAGCATCAGGTGCTTGGTAGCTGGTGGTGATCCAAGACTGATTCATTTTTATGAAGGTCAGTCGATCGACCGAGTCGGTGGACAGGCGCACCCTGTGATTGGTTACAAAATCTCCAGCAGCACTGAATGTGCGTTCCGAAAGAACGCTGGATGCAGGACAGGCCAGTAGCTCAATTGCATACTGTGCAAGCTCTGGCCAGTGAACCATCCTCAAGACCCAGTAACCCAGAGGATTTTTGGTGGGAAAGGTGTCCAAGTCAGATCTTGCCCCTAGGTATTCCTGCACCATGTAAAACAGACGCTGTCGATGGTTGCTGGAACCGATCATACCTTGGGGCTGCGGACCAAAAAATTGACTGAACGCACCGGTCAGATGGCCACCTTCTCCACTGCTCCTTCTTTGACTGACTGAAGCTTCAGCAACATGTTGTCCAGGAACAGGAGTTTGTAACCTCCCAGTCTCTAGGAACGCATTGCACAGACCTTTCTGCAAGGCCTTCCGAAGATGTTTCATCCTCTGCTCTCTCTGCGACGGCAAGATAAGGTTCGCAACCTTACCCCTGTAACGTGGATCAAGGAGGGTTGCCAGCTAGTACTGATCCCTCTCCTTGATACCTCGAATACAAAGATCCTTGGGACTGTAAATGATCCCTTAAAGACTGCTGCTGATGCTGAGTGCCAGGCTCCACCTCCATGCTGACACAATCCTCCTCTTCCTCTTCCTCCTCTTCCTGTGTGATTGGCGGGCACGCAGGAACACTGTCTGGATAAAGGGGGCCTTGAGAGCTAAGGAAGTCCTCCTCTTCCTGCCTCAAGTGCCCTGTCCATTATTTCACGCAGCGTGTGCTCCAACAGGTGGACAAGGGGGACAGTGTCACTGATGCATGCACTGTCACTGCTCACCATCCTCATGGCCTCCTCAAATGGTGACAGGACAGTGCATGCATCCCTGATCATGGCCCACTAGTGTGGGGAAAAAAACTAAGCTCCCCTGACCCTGTCCTGGTGCCGCTGCACCACCAAGTTAAGGATGTGAGCCAAACAGGGTACATGGGTCATTTGTCCCTGTCGGAGGGCGGAGAGAAGGTTGGTGCCATTGTCGCAAACCACCATTCCTGCCTTAAGTTGGTGTGGCGTCAACCACCTCTATACCTGCCCCTGCAGAGCTGACAGAACCTCTGTCCCAGTGTGGCTCCTGTCCCCCAAGCACACCGGCTCAAGCACCGCATGGCAACTTTTGGCCTGTGTAGTTGTGTAGCCCCTTGAACGCCTACAGAGCACCGCTGGTTCCGAGGACAAAGCACAGGAAGAGGCCATGGAGGAATAAGAGTAGTACCAGTAGTAGCATTTTGGAGGCCTGGTGGCGGAACAACCTTGCACCTTGTCCTGCACCTTGTCTACTGCACCTTGTCCTGCATCCTTCCCAGCTGCCAGTAGAGTCACCCAATGCACCGTGAAACGTAGGTAACATCCCTGTCAATGCCTGCTGGACCATGAAACAACGGTAATATGCACCTTACCGCTGACCGCCCTGTCCAGATGATCATTGCCTTACACATGCCGGTAGAGAGCCGAAATCGCCTTCCATGAGAAAAAGCGGCATTTGGGTACCTGCCACTGAGGAACCGCACATTTCATAAACTCACGGAAGGGGGCAGAGTCTACCAACTGAAAAGGTAGCAGTTAAAGTGCTAGCAATTTTGCCAAGCTAGCATTCAACCGCTGGGCATGTGGATGGCTGGGAGCGAACTTCTTTTGGTGGTGCAACAGCTGGGGCAGGGAAATTTGCCTGGTACAATCTGTTGGTGTACCGATAGCAGATTGCCCACAAGTACTTGGCTGTGACACACCTAATTCTACACCTTCATTCCTCTCAGTGCAGGTCTCAGAGAGGACTGAAGGTATAGTGGGGTTGGAGATCTCAGCTGATGAGGAGCAAGGATAGGTCCTCTTTGTTCTTTGGTGTGGGTCTTTAAGGTACGCTTGCCAACAAACTGCATGGCAGGTCAACATATGTCTGGTCAAGCATGTGGTGCCCAAGTGGGAGATGTTTTGGCCACACGAGATACGCTTGAGACATATGTTGCAAATAGCAGTGTTGCGATCTGATGCACTCGTCTCAAAAAAGGCCCACACCAAAGAACTTTTGGAATAACGCGCAGAGACAGCAGTGCCCTGCACATGCGGAGCTTTGCGGTGTGATGCAGTCAGTGTGCTGCTCTTAAGCTGGCCCCTTGAGGGCATCCTGCCTTGTTGGTGATGTGCCTCCTCCTCCTCTCTCCTATCAGGCTCCCACGTGGAGTCAGTGACCTCATCATCCCCTCCCTCCTCATCACTGGAGCAAACCTGGCAGTATCCTGCAGCAGGGGCAACATGACTGCCAGATTTCTGTCCTTCTTGGGCACCCCCACTGTCTGGGCTCACATTACTGCCTTCCTCTAGCTGAGTACCATCATCCGAGCCTTCAAAGCGCTGGACATCCTCCTGGAGCATGTACCCAACACTGTGGTCAAACAGTTCGGGGTACTCCTCAGGAGGACATGGTGGGGCTAGGGAAGGAGTGACTGATTCCATTGAGCGAGGGAAGAGGCCGGGTTGGAAGCTGCTTTGCCAAACAAAGTACCCTGAGCATGGGTGAGAGAGGATGAGGAGGATTAGGACGGCTTGGCCATCCACTCGACAAAGTCTTCCGCATGTTGTGGCTCAACACGGCCAGCACTGTTGCCTCTAGACACAGAGCCTGCTTGCCCTCTTTCATTGGCTTGTGACTGTCTGCCTCTCCTTGTTGGCCTACCAGACATACTAATGGCCTGCAGTGAGATGTAGCTGCACTAAGCTGGGATATGTGTATATATATATATATATATATATATATATATATATATATATATATATATATATATACTGATACTGCAGATAGCAAAATCAACTGCCTGCCTGTAGTATTATTAGTATGAGAACACCACCAATCTTCTACAGGTAGCTTTAGCTGAACACTGTGCAGAGGTCAAACTACACTAACTTGTAGCTTTAGCTGAACACTGTGCAGAGGTTGCACTACACTAGCTTGTAGCTTTAGCTGAACACTGTGCCGAAGTCCCACTACACGTGTAAATAATGTAGCTGCCTGCGGTAGTGATAGGATCAGAAAAACACCATCAATCTTCTACAGGTAGCTTTAGCTGAACACTATGCAAAGGTTTCACTACACTAACTTGTAGCTTTAGCTGAACACTGTGCAGAGGTCGCACTACACTAACTTGTAGCTTTAGCTGAACACTGTGCCGAGGTCGCACTACACTAACGTGTAAATAATGTAGCTGCCTGCGGTAGTGATGGGATCAGAAAAACACCACCAATCTTCTACAGGTAGCTTTAGCTGAACACTATGCAGAGGTTTCACTACACTAACTTGTAGCTTTAGCTGAACACTGTGCAGAGGTCGCACTACACTAACTTGTTGCTTTAGCTGAACACTGTGCCGAGGTCGCACTACTCTAACGTGTAAATAATGTAGCTGCCTGCGGTAGTGATAGGACCAGAAAAACACCACCAATCTTCTACAGGTAGCTTTAGCTGAACACTGTGCAGAGGTCGCACTACACTAACTTGTAGCTTTAGCTGAGAACTGTGCAGAGGTAAAACTACACTAACTTGTAGCTTTAGCTGAACACTGTGCAGAGGTTGCACTACACTAACTTGTAGCTTTAGCTGAACACTGTGCAGAGTTCACACTACACTAACTTGTAGCTTTAGCTGAACACTGTGCCGAGGTCGCACTACACTAATGTGTAAATAATGTAGCATGCCTATGGTAGTGATAGAAACAGAAATACTGTAGCTTTAGCTGAACACTGTGCACTGTAAATACTGAAGCTGCTTGACTTTGGTACTAATAGGATCAGAAGAACACCAGCAATTTTCTTCAGGTAGCTGTAAATACTGTAACAACACCTGCCTGCCTGTCAGTAGGAAGATAATAACAGGAACGGATCTAGGTAAACTGAATACAGTGTGTATATATATATATATATATATATATATATATATATATATACAACACCTGGGATGCATATATTTACACAATACACTGTAAGTGCAGCTAACTGACTGACTGTCCTGCCTAATCTATCTGACTTAAATCAAATGACACTGTCTCTCTGTCTCTGTCTCTCAATGCCGGAACACACTACACAGGGCCAACGTGCAGGCGGCCTTATATAGTGTGGGGCGTCTACTAAACCCCCTGAGCCATAATTGGCCAAAGCCACCCTGGCTTTGGCCAATTACAGCTCTCTGCACAGACGGCGCTGTGAATGGCCAAGCATGCGGGCCATAGTGCATGCTTGGCCAATCATCAGCCAGCAATGCACTGCGATGCCGCAGTGAATTATGGGCCATGACGTGTCACTCGAATTTGGCGCGAGCGGCCCATATCGTTCGCAATTCGGCGAACGTCCGAACAGACGATGTTCAAGTCCAACATGGGTTCGACTCAAACACGAAGCTCATCCCTACCCCTGAGTCACTACTTTGTAGAACCACCTTTCGCTGCAATTACAGCTGCAAGTCTTTTTGGGGATCTCTACCAGCTTTGCACATCTAGAGAGTGACATTTTTGCCCATTCTTCTTTACAAAATAGCTCAAGCTCTGTCAGATTGGATGGAGAGCGTCTGTGAACAGCGATTTTCTAACCTTGCCACAGATTCTCAATTGGATTTAGGTCTGGACTTTGACTGGGCCATTTAAACACATGAATGTGCTTTGATATAAACCATTCCATTGTAGCTCTGGCTGTATGTTTAAGGTCATGGTCCTGCTGGAAGGTGACCCTTCGCCCCAGTCTCAAGTCTTTTGTAGACTTTAACAGGTTTTCTTGTATTTTGCTCAATCCATCTTCCCATCAACTCTGACTAGATTCCCTGTCCCTGCTGAAGAAAAGCTTCCCCACAACATGATGCTTCCACTGCCATGTTTTATGGTGTGTTCTGGGTGATGTGCAGTGTTAGTTTTCCTCCACACATAGCAATTTGCTTTTAGGCCAAAAAGTTCAATTTTGGTCTCATCTGACCAGAGCACCTTCTTGCACATGTTTGCTGTGTCCCCCACATGGCTTCTAGCAAACTGCAAACAGGACTTCCTATGGCTTATTTTCAACAATGGCTTTCTTCTTGCCACTCTTCCATAAAGGCCAGATTTGTGGAGTGCATGACTAATAGTTGTCCTGTGGACAGATTGTCCCACCTGAGCTTTGGATCTCTGCAGCTCCTCCAGAGTTACCATGGGCCTCTTGGCTGCTTCTCTGATTAATGCTCTCCTTGTCCGGCCTGTCACTTTAGGTGGACAGTCATGTCTTGGTAGGTTTGCAGTTGTGCTAATAATCTTTCCATTTTAGGATGATGGGTTGAACAGTGCTCTGTGAGATGTTCAAAGCTTTTTATACCCTAATCCTGTTTTAATCTTCTCCACAACTTTATCCCTGACCTGTCTGGTGTGTTCCTTGGCCTTCATAATGCTTTTTGTTCACTAAGGTTCTCTAACAAACCTCTGAGGACCTCAGCTGAACAGCTGTATTTATTCTGAGATTAACTTACACACAGGTGGACTCTATTTACTAATTAGGTGACTTCTGAAGGCAATTGGTTCCACTAGATTTTAGTTAGGGGTATACGAGTAAACAGGGCTGAATACAAATGCACGGCACACTTTTCAGATATTTATTTGTAAAAAATGTTGAAAACCATTTATCATTTTCCTTCCACTTCACAATTATGTGCCATGTTGTGTTGGTCTATCACATAAAATCCCAAAAAAATACATTTACGTTTTTGGTTGTAACATGACAAAATGTGGAAAATTTCAAGAGGTATAAATTTTCAAGGCACTGTATATAGACGTTTTCTATTTGCATACCAATGGAATAGTTTAGATCAAAGCACATTCATGTGTTAGAATGGCCCAGTCAAAGTACAGACCTAAATCCAATTGACAATCTGTGGCAAGATTTGAAAATTGCTGTTCACAGATGCTCTCCATCCAATCTGACAGAGCTTAAGCTATTTTGCAAAGAAGAATGGGCAAAAATGTCACTCTTTAGATGTGCAAAGCTGGTAGAGACATCCCCAAAATGACTTGCAGCTGTAATTGCAGCGAAAGGTGGTTCTACAAAGTATTGACTTAGGGGGGCTGAATACAAATACTTTTCACATATTTATTTGTAAAAAAATGTGAAAACCATTTATAATTTTCTTTCCACTTCACAAGCATGTGCCACTTGGTCTATCACATAAAATCCCAATAAAATAAATTTACATTTTTGGTTGTAACATGTTGCAAAATGTGGAAAATTCCAAATGGTATGAATACTTTTTCAAGGCACTGTACACAATCTTTTACCCACCGTTGATCCAGAGGAGAGGAAGGCAAAAAATAATAATTATAAAGCATGATCAAATGTGCTCCGGGGGTGGGGGTGGGGGGTGATTCTTTCCTGATCCCCCAAGAGGCAATCAGATATTTACAGCTCTTGAGGGAGTCTATTCCACATTTTCACAACTCTTATGCCCAGTACATACGGTCGGATTTTCCGATGGAAAATGTGTGATAGGACCTTGTTGTCGGAAATTCAGACCGTGTGTAGGCTCCATCACACATTTTCCATCGGATTTTCCGACACACAAAGTTTAAGAGCAGGATATAAAATTTTTCGACAACAAAATCCGTTGTCGGAAATTCCGATCGTGTGTACACAAATCCGACGGACAAAGTGCCACGCATGCTCAGAATAAATAAAGAGATGAGAGCTATTGGCCACTGCCCCGTTTATAGTCCCGACGTACATGTTTTACGTCACCGCGTTCGGAATGATCGGATTTTCCGACAACTTTGTGTGACCGTGGTATGCAAGACAAGTTTGAGCCAACATCCGTTGGAAAAAATCCTAGGATTTTGTTGTCGGAATGTCCAAACAAAGTCTGACCGTGTGTACGGGGCATTGCTGTGAAGGAGCCTTTCCATATTTGGAGATATAGCTGCAAAGGGTTGGCCAACTCAATATTGGACTCTACGGACTAAGACTAGGGTGCCATTAAAGGTTATGTGCATGTAAAGGCAAGTGTCCCAATACTTTTGGTAATATAGTGTATTTATGTATGTATGTATAGTATAGTACAGTCAATAAAGTTCAGTAGTCTGGGGAATACATTGTATAATGCAACAGTTTGTGTTTGTGGTATGTGGTGTACTATGATATTGGCAAAATTTGCTTGTTGCAGCTAGCGTTTGTCCTAAACTTTTACCAGTTATATACTGTATTGTTGTTCATAACATTTCCAAGAATGTCATGTGGTTGGGTATACTGTAAGAATACAAAACAAAAATTAAGCTATGCTTGAATTTTCCTTGAGGAAAAAATAGAGGGTTGAATAAACAAGGACAGTGATAACCATCTTACAGAAATAGGTGAGATTAAACTGTGGAAGCAAGCAGTTTAAGATGTCCGCTACAGTGCATTTGCATCTCCAGGTGACATTCAGAAGAAGCATGCAAAATATCAAGCCCCATCAAACTTAAACAGCTTTTGGTGTAGATAAATCACAGCCTTTTTTGCTATTCCTTCAGTTAAATAACCTCCACATTTCCTTCTCTTCTGATCGCAATCACTCAGATGTGCAGCGACACAATTCAGTCCCCATGCATTTTTCATGTTCCGAACTTGTGCTCATGTCACATCAGTCAGAGAAAAGGGGATTGATTAGGGAGTAGTTTGACGACTTGGCTTATTACCAGAGATCACAATATCAAAGCATGGCTGTAAAGAAATCTAGTGCTACACACAGTTTGAATAGCTCTTCAGGGAATGAGCTAATAAGAGATTCACCACAAAAAGACAGCAGCCTCACGTAGATCATGCTGAGGACATTTTATGAGGAAATATCTGCTTGTGATTTACATTTTGTAGTATCTCATAATCTGTAAATGTCTGAGAGCACTAAAAGAAATATTGTGGTCATTAACACATAGAATTGTTTCTGTGGATTAATGCACTGCTTCTAAATATTCCCTAGTAAAGAGAAGCTTATGTTTAGAAATGAACAAAATCTAAATATTACTTGCAGGGATATATTTGTATGTAGTGGAGAATGTGAAAAGGTTCTTATATAAAACAATTTGAAGTAATACATTTAGTTTCATTTAGAAGCATGTATTACAACTAATGCCGCGTACACACGACCGGACTCTCCATCAGAATAGACTCTGACAGTCTTTCCGATGGAGTTCCACTGAAACGGACTTGCCTACAAACGATCACACCAAAGTCGTTTAGAACGCGATGACATACGACGGGACTAGAAAAAGGAAGTTCAATAGCCAGTAGCCAATAGCTGCCCTTGCGTCGTTTTTGGTCCGTCAGACTAAAATACAGACGAACGGTTTTCCCGATAGGTATTGAGTCAGTCGAAAAGATTTGAAACATGTTCTATTTCTAGGTCCGTCAGAATTTTAGAAATAAAAAGTCAGATGAAGCCGACACACGATCGGAATGTCCGACGGAATGATTCCGTCGGACCTTTTCTGCCTGAAAGTCGTGTGGACACGGCATTAGGTTTTCTGATTAATTCTGTTAAGCACATCTTCCTGAACTCTGTTAGTATTATTAACTTACTACTGGCTATAAACAAAAGCCTATAAGAAAATAGTGGCACTGAGGGTTTAGGAGTCACAGTCCATAAGTGTCTGTATTTCTGTTGTTTATCTGTTACATACGGTATTCAGAGACAGTAAGCAGGCAGCTACAACATGGAGCAAACTGAGGTCTTGGGCTTGTGTTGATGGCATCACACTGACATCAGTCTCAGACTTGTATAGGAATGCAAAACCCAATTGAAGCAAACAGAACCCGTCAATACAGGCCCTAAAATGGAAACTATTGTAGCAGAATCTCTGACCTCTTCCAGTCTAATGGGAACCTTCAAGGCCAAAGATAGCTGACATCCTTCAATAAGTAGTGGGTAGTGAGGCATAGTGGGTACAAAAGTGATAAAAGTCATTTGGCACCAGATACTTCTTGGATGTAAAAGAGGTTTTATTTCTTTGACAGTCCTATTTATATCTTGTAGGGGAAAGATGGTTAGGGCCAGGCCACCCTTAAGTAGTTGCAATTTCAAATGGCAGACTCCGAGACTTCAATAGGAGAACGGATTGGTGCAAAATGTTTCTCAGGAACTGTGGCGCCCGCCTCCCTCTAGCTGCGGCTCGCCAAAACTGTAATGGAGTCCATTTTGGGGCCTGTATTAACCCTTACAGCGCTGGCGGGAAGTGTCAAAAGACCAGGCTGATTCTTTCCCATGAACACACAACAACACAGTCTATAAGAAGGGTAGATGTTACTTGCCACTTTTATGACTAATTTCTGATTGGGACTCTAAAACAAGTTAATATTGCAGCTGCAGGAATAGATTCACAGGACTCAATCACTGTGTTTAAAATGTCCGTTCAGTGTCAAAATTTATTGTTACATGTTATTTTATACATAGATAAGAAAGGAATGGTGTGAGATGTTATTAAAAACTAACAAATAGAAATATGTTATTGAAAGCTAACAAAGAGAAATATATTATTAAAAGCTAGCGAATAGAACAATTGCAAAAGTAAAACCTTGAGAAGGGAGGGGGAGTAGAGAGCGTTTAGTAGGAGATGTGTCTGTGTGTTAGGTGAAGGTTACAGAACACATTACAACAGTGAAAAGAAAATGGAGTCTCTTGTGCTTAAATGAACAGTACAGTGAATGTCCATGTCAATTCCCTCCTTTTATTTGACACCATTCTTCTCCGCGTTACATTCAGCCGATTGCTGGTAACTCCTGTTACATTGGCGCAGAGAGACAGCGTCCTGTTCAGCTCTCTCCTAGCTTTATCACAATAATGGGTTCATCAGGGCTGATGGTACATTTGTTGGTACAGCGGGTAGTCACACAGAGGCATAGCCTGATGAGAAAGTAAATAACAAATATGAGAAATGGGAACATCACAATGTAAGCGCCTAGTTTCTGTAACCATGTTGCTATTCCATATAAAAAGTCACCAAAACCTCCTAAAACCTGAAAGGGGTTCCATCCATCTTTAGCAATATCACTGGCCTTATTCTGTAGTTCTCTTATCTTAGCAAGATGCCCTTTAATAATGTCCTCATTATCAGAAATGTATATACAACAGTCAGTGCGAAATACCTTACACATCCCACCTTGAGCTGCAGTGAGATAATTTAGCATTAATCTGTGCATTGTACAGTGAGACATGAAGCACAAAACCTGGTTGCAAATGCACTAACTCCAGGTGCTATCCAATAGCAGTCAGTAAGTTCCACCCTGGCGCCCTTAGCAAGATGACTGACGCCATGTGCCAGTTGTGCTAAAACTGGGAACAAACTCCTGGGTAGACACCACCTGTTGTCAGCGCTCCACAGGCCCTGCAGATTTTGGGTAGCATAATGTTTGATCCACTTATCCTTCTCTTCATCAGGGGCCTGGTTCTGCAATTGAATTAGAGTTTCTACATCCCACTGCTCTTTATGAGGGAAATCTGTCCCCACTACCTGGGCGACCCCTACAGTGGGTGTGACTCCAGATGACATAAGGGCAGCATCCTTTGCCGCTTGGTCCGCTAAAGCATTTCCTCTGGCTGTCATTTCCCCTTGCATGCCCTTTTACCTTCAAGATGGCAATTTCTGCTGGTTTCTGAAAGGCCTCAAATAGCCGCTCTATGAGTTTTGCATGTCTCACTGGCTTCCTTGCACTAGTCAGAAAGTTCCATGCTTTCCAAATAGGCCCAAAATCGTGAGCTATTCTAAACGCATATCTGCTGTCAGTGTAGATGTTTCCCCTTTGATTCTCTACGAGATGACATGCTTTGACTACAGCACACAACTCCGCTTCCTGTGCTGACATCTGGGGTATCAATGCTTCCTGATGTAAAATGGTGTCTGTAGTGGTTACAGCAAACCCTGTGTGTGGCTGACCATCATCAGTGCAACATCTGGAACCATCTACGAATAAGTGTGTGTCACAATCTGATAAAGGCTCATCTTTTGCTGGTGTGACAGAAGCCCTTTCTACCTCCATCAGAGCCATACAATCATGAGAAAAACTCTCTGGTTCTACATCAGTACCATTTGTTGCATCCTCCTCATCAATTATAGGAAGAAGAGTAGCCGGATTTAAAGTAACACATCATTTGATTGTGAAATGCGATGGAGCAAAAAGAGCAGACTGGTACTTGTCAAATCTACTGACAGACACATGTCTGGTATTTATTTGATTCATGATTTCCTGTACTGCATGTGGCACATACAGGATCAGAGTAGAACCTAGTACAAGCTCAGTTACTTTGTCTAGCAGCAAAATGCAGGCTGCTATGGCTCGCATACAACTGGGGGAGCGTTTGATGACAGGGTCTAATGAGGCTGATACATACATCACAGGCCTCTGTTTTTCTCCATGTAGCTGGGTGAGTATACCTGCAGCAAATCCATTTCCTTCATGACAGAACAACAAAAAAGTTTTAGTATAGTCAGGAAGTCCAATGGCGGGAGCTTCAGACAAAATTTGCAATTCATTTTCCCATGTGAGTTTGAAAGGTTTTCTAGTGGTTGCCTCATTTAGAGGAGCCATAAGTTCTGATGCATTTGGAATCCAGTCCCTACAATATCCCACTAACCCCAGGAAGGCACGTAGGTGCCGTACATTTCTTGGATTTTCAAAGTTTTGTAGAGTTTTAACTCGATCTGGGGTTAGGTGACGGATTCCATGTGTAATGCAGTGACCCAGGAAGATCACTTTCTCTTGGCAGTATTGTAGCTTATCATTGCTAACTTTGTTGTTACTGTTATAGAGAAACATCAGAAGGCTTACTGTTTCTCTGCTACAAATGTCCTTTGTATCACAACAAATAAGCAAATTGTCTATGAACTGAAGCAAAACTGTGTTTGGGTGTGAGGGGGACCATTGGTCCAATACTTCCTTTAACGTAGTATTATATTCAGAGGGGCTACTCACACAGCCAATCTTGTCCATGCTAACTTTTGGGCATCATGGGTAAATGAAAAAAGGTGCCAGCAATCTGGGTGAAGGGTCACCGAAAAGAAAGCATTTGCAAGCTCAATCACTGTAAAGCAGGTGCTGGAGGCAGGTATTCCACTTAGTAAAGTGCGGGGGTTGGCACGTTCGGGGTATCTGCCTCAATTATATTGTTAATGGCTCTCAAATCATGCACAATGCAGTATGTCACCTGCCAACCCTTCTTGTCCGGCTTCTTTGCAATTGGGAACAGGGGTGTATTGACTTGGGACTTAATTGGTACAACAACCCGTACTGCTTTCAGTTGAGTGATTTGATCCTTTATCCCCTCAGTCTGAGCAATACTCAGTGGGTACTGTTTAATCTGTGGGAGATAGGCTTCTGGTTTAATCTTTATCATGACTGGGGTGCAATCCAGCAGACCTTCATCATATTTGCTAGTGGCCCTGTCAGGTCCCACACTTACCAGACAGGTGAGTCCACTTGGGCAGAGGGTAGGCTCCCTTACGTATCCGATTCGGGGCCCCTGGTAGAGTAGACAGGAGGCCACAAATGCGGAGTGGTATGAGGGCCTGAAGTACAGTCCTGGAGCACAATGGTCTGGCAAGCAACCGGTAGATCTTCAGACTGGATAGAGCAGATGCTGGGCAGGAACTGGTCAGGCTGGTCACACACAGGCAGAGGTTGGCAACGGGCTGGCAGCAGAGGTACAAGAGGGTAAGGCAGAAACAAGGTCAGACAAGCCGGGGTTGGGTTCAGGCAGCAATCAAGGAAGGTCCAAAGGGTAAGCCGGGTCACAACGGATAAGCACAACGAGGATACAGGAACACAGGATGATCACGGAACAAGGTACAGAGCTGTTTGATCAGGCAGCACTGGGTCAGCATGGAGGCAAGCCTCAAATAGGCCGATTGGCACCAAAACGCCGCGCACGTGCACGCGCCGATTCGCCAAAGCGTGCCGCGCCCCCGCACGCGCCCGAGCGCGCCCCCGACACCGGCGTGCACGCCCACCAAACCGGGTCGCGTCAAAAGCAACGCCCACAGGCGGACGCGCGCTAACGCGAACGTGCGCTAGCGCGAACGCGCGTACGCACGAACGCCCGGACGCCACCCTGCACGCCACGGCCGGCCAGCCCAGACACACCGGCGCCCCCAGGGACACGCGCCCCAGCACGGACAGGAACGTGAGCGCCAACACGCCCCGGCGCGCCCCGGCGCCCAACCAGGTAACCTCTCTGACAGTGCCCCCTCCTCAAGGGCAGACTCCGGATGCCCAGCTGGGCCATCTTTGCGGGATGAGAGGTTTTGAAGGATTGTAGAAGTTCGTTAGCATGTAAATTGCTTTCTGGTTCCCACGAATTATCTTCGGGACCATAGCCCCTCCATTTTACCAGATATTGTACCTGATTGCGCCTTCTTCTGCAATCAAGAATTGCTTCCACTTCAAACTCCTCTTCGCCATCAACCTTAATCGGTTTGGGTGGACCAATGCAACGACCAGGAAAGAAATTAGGAGTGACCGGTTTTAGGAGAGATACGTGGAATACTGGATGTATCCTCAGGGAATTAGGGAGGTCCAATTCAAATGCCACATTGTTGATCTTCCTTTTGATCAAGAAAGGACCCAGGTATTTGGGACCCAGTTTCCTGGATGGACAAGCTAACTTGAGGTTTGCGGTGGACAGCCAGACAGAATTGCCAGGTTCTAGCACAAGTTCTCCTCGTCTCTTTCTATCAAAGATCTTCTTGTAGTCTTCCTGAGCCTTGGTCATGGTTTCCTGTAGCAATTTATTGTTGTTGGAGAAAAAATTCAAGGTCTCAGATACTGCAGGAACAGGGCATTCAGGAAATGCTCCAGGTAAGAAGGATGGGTGGAAACCGTAATTGGCATAGAACGGAGACTGATTAGTCGCTGAGTGTAATGAGTTATTATATGAAAACTCTGCGATGGGAAGCAGGGAGGCCCAGTCATCTTGGGAAAAAGCTGAAAAACAGCGGATGTATTGCTCCAAGGTTTGGTTCGTCCTCTCGGTTTGTCCATTGGACTGAGGGTGGTAGGCTGAGGAAAAGGACAACTCGATTTCAAGAGCACCACAACGGGATCTCCAGAATCTGGAGGTGAACTGGACGCCTCTGTCTGAGACTATATTGATCGGGACTCCATGTAGTCTGACGATTTCTTTGATGAAGATAGAGGCGGTCTCCATGGCTGAGGGGGTGCCCTTCATGGGGAGAAAATGGGCCATGTTAGACAACCTGTCTACTACGACAAAAATGGACGAAAAACCCTCTGATGGTGGGAGCTCAACGATGAAGTCCATAGAAATCATGGCCCAAGGTCTCTCTCTTGGACTGGTAATGGCTTCAGTAGGCCCCATGCTCTTGACCGGCTAGTCTTATTTCTGGCACACGTATCACAGGACTCCACATATGCCTTACAATCCTTGGTAAGATGAGGCCACCAGAAGGAGCGTTGGACAAGGTCAATTGTTTTCCGTGTGCCGAAGTGACCAGCAAGTTTGTGGTCATGGCACAAGCTTAGTACTCGTGCTTTCAGCTCCTCAGGGACCACAATCCTATTCTTGAACCAGAGTAGTCCATCCTTGGCACAGGCTTCAGCAGGTGGGGGCATTCTCGAGGAGGCTCGCCTGATTTGAGAAATTATGTCTTCCTGTAGAACTAGGAAATTTCCAGAAGGGAGAATGGTGTCTGGGGACAGGGTTCTTTCAGAGTCGAGAAACATTCGGGAAAGGGCGTCGGATTTGACATTCTTGGATCCAGGTCTGTACGTAATATGAAAAATAAATCGAGAAAAAAAAAGTGCCCATCTGGCCTGCCGTTCTTAGATATTCTAAGTTTTTATGGTCTGTGTAGACCAAGATGGGATGTGCTGCACCTTCCAGGAGATAACGCCATTCCTCCAGAGCTGCCTTGATGGCCAGAAGTTCCCGATCACCCACGTCATAATTTTTCTCGGAAGGAGAGAACTTACGTGAGAAGAATCCCACTGGGTACAGGAGTGCTTTGGCACCCTGTCTCTGAGACAGTACAGCTCCGACTGCAACTTCGGAAGCATCCACTTCCAGGACGAAAGGCAAGGCAGGATTGGGATGCTTAAGAATAGTGGCTGAGGTGAACAACGCTTTGAGTCTTTCAAAGGCCTCTTGTGCTTTAGGGGTCCAGTGGAACCGGCATCCTTGTTTAATAAGTTCCGTAATGGGAGCTATGATTGAAAAAAATCCCTTGATGAACTTTCTGTAGAAGTTGGCGAAGCCAATAAAACGTTGTACTCCTTTTTTGTCAGTCGGTGCAGGCCACTCCAGAATAGCGGATACTTTCTGAGGATCCATTTTAATGCCATCAGGAGAGATGATTAAACCCAAGAACTGGATGGATTGGAGCTCGAATTCGCACTTCTCAAGTTTGGCGTAAAGCCCATGCTGTCTTAGCCGGGAGAGTACGGTTCGTACGTGTTTGCGGTGCTCCATCAGGGAGGCGGAGAAGACCAAGATATCATCCAGGTAAACGATGACATATAAATCCAGTAAATCATGAAAGACGTCATTGAAAAAATGCTGGAATGTTGCCGGTGCGTTGCACAGACCAAAAGGCATGACAAGGTACTCATAATGACCAAATCGAGTACGAAAAGCTGTCTTCCACTCGTCTCCTTCTCTTATACGGATCAGGTTATAGGCTCCCCGGAGGTCTAGTTTAGTAAACACTGTAGCAGATCCTAACCTCTGAAATAGCTCAGGAACCAAGGGTAGCGGGTATCTATTTTTTATGGTAATTTTGTTAAGCTCCCGGTAATCAATGCAGGGACGTAGGGAGTGATCTTTTTTTTCCACGAAGAAGATGCCTGCCCCAGCTGGAGACGTGGAAGGACGAATGAACCCTTTCTTCAGGTTTTCGTCTATGTAAGTTTTCAAGGTGCCCAGCTCCTGCTCAGTTAGGGGAAAGATCCTACCAAAAGGGACTTCGGTACCCGGTAGAAGTTCTATTGGGCAGTCATAGGATCTATGTGCTGGAAGGGTTTCTGCCCCCTTCTTACTGAACACGTCTAGGAAATCCCGGTAAGGTTCAGGAAGGTCTTGGTAGAGTTTAGTTTCAGAGTCCATGCACAGACATTGGGAGGAGGTTGATGGGATTCCCCGTAAGCAGTTTTGTCTGCAATATTCAGAGGAAAACTGAACTTTGCCCGTAGCCCAGTTGATGCTAGGATTGTGGGCCTGTAGCCAAGGTATTCCTAGGATAATTGGGAAGAGAGGAGAGGAGATGACATCTAGGCGTAATAGTTCCTGATGTTCCGGGCCAATGGTGGCCAAAAGAGGAACCGTTTCTTGGGTGACGGGTCCGGAACGGAGGGTGGAACCGTCTGCTAGAAAAACTGCCAGTCCTTGGGCTTTAGTTTGAGTGGGGATGTGATGAGTTTCAACGAAGGTCCGGTCAATGAATCCACTGCATGCCCCCGAATCAATGATGACCGGTACTGGGATGTTCCTTCCAGGTAACTGTAAGACAATGGAGAGTGTTAAATGGCTACCGGCACTAGGTAGGACAGGTGCACACAATGAGGAGGACGGTAGACACTTACGTCTTTTATTGGGGCATGCTCTTGCAAAATGACCGGGCTCTCCACAGTACAAGCACAGGTTGAGTGTGCGTCTTCGTGTCTTCTCCTCCGGAGTCAGAGAGGGACGGAGCAGTCCCAACTGCATAGGTTCCGAGCCTTCCTGGGCGGAAGCAGATGAGACCAATGGAGCTTGGTGCGGGGCACTAGGGACCCTGGGCAACATCCAGGTGAGACGTGGATGACCAACGGATCTTTCAGAGCGTCTTTCCCTGAGGCGACGGTCAATTTGGATTGACAAATTGATGAGCTCCTCTAATGTCTGGGGAACCCCCACTCGTGCCAGTTCATCCTTTAGGGGATCTGATAATCCCAGCCGATATTGGTGACGCAAAGCAGCGTCATTCCACTCCGTGTCGGAGCTCCAACGCCTAAACTCCACGGCGTAATCTTCAGCCGCTCTGCGACCTTGTTGGAGGGAATGCAAAGTGGCTTCAGCCGTTGCCGTTAGCTGAGGGTCCTCATACAGTTGAGACATGGCTAGGAAGAAATCACTCACGGAGTCAAGAGATTGAGCCTTTTGCTTCAGTAGATGGTGGGCCCAGGTTTGAGGTTCACCAGTCAGCAAGGATATGACGAACCCCACTTTAGTAGCTTCCAGGGAGAACGTACGGGGTTGCAGGGCAAAATATAGTTCGCATGCATTGCGGAACGCCTGGAACTTACTGCGATCCCTGGAAAACTTCTCGGGTGTAGGTACCCTGGGCTCTGGTGGAAGCATCACTACAGAGGGTGCCGAAGCCGGATTGGACGCTGCTCCTGAAGGAGAGGCTGAGAGGGCCTGGACCTGCCCTTCCAATCTGGTGTAGCCTTCTTGCAGACTTTTAACAGCTTGAGTAAGGCCCGCTAGGTGCCTGCACAGTTCATCCATGGGGGAGGCCCCCTGCCCGGACTCAGTCATGGCTGCCTGATACTGTCAGGTCCCACACTTACCAGACAGGTGAGTCCACTTGGGCAGAGGGTAGGCTCCCTTACGTATCCGATTCGGGGCCCCTGGTAGAGTAGACAGGAGGCCACGAATGCGGAGTGGTATGAGGGCCTGAAGTAGAGTCCTGGAGCACAATGGTCTGGCAAGCAACCGGTAGATCTTCAGACTGGATAGAGCAGATGCTGGGCAGGAACTGGTCAGGCTGGTCACACACAGGCAGAGGTTGGCAACGGGCTGGCAGCAGAGGTACAAGAGGGTAAGGCAGAAACAAGGTCAGACAAGCCGGGGTCGGGTTCAGGCAGCAATCAAGGAAGGTCCAAAGGGTAAGCCGGGTCACAACGGATAAGCACAACGAGGATACAGGAACACAGGATGATCACGGAACAAGGTACAGAGCTGTTTGATCAGGCAGCACTGGGTCAGCATGGAGGCAAGCCTCAAATAGGCCGATTGGCGCCAAAACGCCGCGCACGTGCACGCGCCGATTCTTTCAATTCTGGTGGAAATGGCGAAGTGGAGTCTTGGATTAAAAATACTCCACAGGCAGAATTTAAAACTTCTCCTGACAGACTACTGACCACTTGGACTCCTGTAGGAGTGTAGTCTATGTTTGCTAAAATTTGGTTCAAAATGTTAGCTCCCAAAAGATTGGTAGGAACTGTGTCTGAAACTAACACTTTAGTGACAATTTCTGTTTGCTGTCCTAGCCTGAGTTTAAGTGGCTTGGACTCAACCAAATCAGTAGATGTCCCGGTTAGGCCAACACCAGAGATAACATTTGTAGATAATAATCGTGGAGGTAAGTCCTCTATATTAAAAACACTTCTGCTTGCACCAGTATCGATTAAACCGGTTAATTCTGTTTCTCCTCCAGGATAGGGGAGTTCTTGTAAAAATACTTTTACTCTGCCTCGGGACCATTGTCTCCCCTATTTAACATGATTGATACTGGCATGCCATTTTCCTATGCCTGATTCACTGCTTTTGGCAGAGAACTGGGATCAGCATGAGGTGCCTCTAAGCTCTTTTCCAGTCTACGGTCAGGAAGATGGCAGAATTTGGCTATGTGTCCTTCCCCATTACAATTGTATTTGTATAATTGGTCCCCGATTGCCATGATTTCTGAAATTGCTTACCTAGCCGGCATTTGAGGTCTGCATTTCCCGATGATCCCGATCGAAGCGTGGTTCCTTCTGGAGACTCTGCCAGACTCCTGGCTGGCTCGCCAAAATTGTTATGACTAATTTCTGATTGGGACTCTAAAACAAGTTAATACTTCAGCTGCAGGAACAGATTCACAGGACTCAATCACTGTGTTTAAAATGTCCATTCAGTGTCAAAATGTATTATTATTACATGTTATTTTATACATAAATAAGAAAGGGGTGGTGTGAGATGTTATTAAAAACTAACAAAAAGAAATATGTTATTGAAAGCTAACAAATAGAAATATATTATTAAAAGCTAGCAAATAGAACAATTGCAAAAGTAAAACCTTGAGAAGGGAGGGGGGAGTAGAGAGGGTTTAGTAGGAGATGTGTCTGTGTGTTAGGTGAAGGTTACAGAACACATTTCAACAGTGAGAACAAAATGGAGTCTTTTGTGCTTAAATGAACAGTACAGTGAATGTCCATGTCACCACCTTCCAAGGGAGCCAATTGGAGATAAAGCCTGTTGCTATGGGTGACTGCTGCAAGGACAACACCTTAGCCCCATGTTGGGTTCCAAATGTAGCAGAATCTCTGACCTCTTCCAGTCTAATGGGAACCTTCAAGGCCAAAGATAGCTTACATCCTTCAATAAGTAGTGGGTTGTGAGGCATTGTGGGTGCAAAGGTGGTAAAAGTCATTGGGCACCAGAAACGTCTTGGAAGTAAAAGAGGTTTTATTTCTTTGACAGTCCCTTTTTATATTTTGTAGGGGAAAGAGGGTTAGGGCCAGGACACCCTTAAGTAGTTGCAATTTCAAATGGCGAACTCCAAGACTTCAATAGGAGAACAGCCGTACAGGGAAAGGCCCCAGCAAGGTACCACTTCTGCACGTCCAGGATTGCTGTCTCCTATGGCAACAGTACTTAAACAGTACTTAAACAGTTCCTAACACAAAGTAACAGTTCTCTCAGCTGTACTACAACTTCTCCTTGTAGTTCTTCAGCCCCTGAGCTCCTGGTCTCTCACTGGGCCCTCTGATTTACTGACTCTGAATCCCGTGAGCTCCTCAAGGCTTTTACAGTGGTATCTCCCTCAAGTGTCACCTACGCTTCCCTGCTGGATCCCTAGCTTGGCACTTCGGATACCTTCAAGCTTAACCCCTGCTGATCAGCTTGACACACAAGGATGCTCTACAAGCGTCACCGCCGCTTTCTCCACTGTGCCCGTTCAGTAAGAATACTGCTCCGGTACTTGCTCCAGTTATTTACTGTGGTCCCTGGTAAAGGCGATTGGTCCCTTCGTGGTGACAGTTTCCCTTCTACATCCGACCACTGACAGTTTCTCAGGCTGGCAGAACCATCACTTTTGGTTGGACTGCAAGCCGCAGTCCCAACCCTGCACTGCCCTCCTACTTCTGGATAGATAGAGAAAATCCAAGATCTGCAGGATCAAATGTTTGCAGTCACCACATCCCAAGATTATAGAAAAACCTTTCTTATACGATATAATCATTGTTTCTGGTCACTTTCAAAGTCCCACCCACCAAGGGGGTTTTGCGTTTTTCTACTTCTGGATAGGCCCTCACATAGCCTGGCAGCCTGACTCCCCCAAGATAGGCCCAATCTCTGGCCTAGCAGCCCGGGGCGTATGACTCACATCCACCCAGATGACGGTCTGGGTGGCACACAAGAACCTGGATCACCTGACCTCACCCGAATATATAGGCTCTCCCAGCAGGCCAAGGGATTCAACAAAATCCCTGCCCATTGGCTGAGATACCCCATATTCCCATAACCTGACCTTCAGTTGTCCTTCTCAATCTAATACCTCCAAGTGCCCGGCCACCTGATGGTAGAAGGGAAAAGTACAACCAGGCCAAACTTAGGGAGAAGTCAATGGATCCCTAATAATTAACTACAGTAGCTACTCCTGACAAAGAATTTGGTGAGGAGCTTCCTGACTAAACCCCAGTGCGCTACTTATACATATAGTAATTGTTTTTCTAGAACATGTTGTAGCTCTTATGTGGTTTGTGGTTTCTTATTTTCTCTACTTTTAGAAACAAGTCTACCAGTCTAACTACTATGACTAAACTGTATATTGTAAATGCCCCTCTGTACCAGGATGGAACTCAGAACATGCTGATCCAGTCTAATGATGTATGTTTTTGCATTCAAAACATGAAAGGTTGTTTGATTCTTGAACAATCACAGCCACATCCGTTCAGCATTGATTATACATATTATACATTCTATTGGGATGCTGCAATGAAATTTTGGTTTCTGTTATTTCTATATTCAGGATTATGTCCAGCTGCCCCACATTTATGCTCGAAACATTACAAGCTAATGTTGTGTTTGTTTGTTTGGTTTTTTTACAGTGGATATGAACAAGATAAAAATGTACTGCGCAGAAAGGAATGGGAAAGGAGGAGTCAAGAAGTCCAGCCAAGTGAGGATATTTTTCTTGTCAATTACCCTCTCTTCAGTGAGCCATACAAGGTAATATGTATTGTACTGTAATACATGTAGTCAGGACCTACATTAGGATTACCCTACTTTAGTTTGTCTGACTTATGCCTTGTACACTCAATCGGACTTTTCGACAACAAAACCATGGTATTTTGTCCTAAGGGCGCAAAGGTCTCAAACTTGTCTTGCATACACACGGTCACACAACTGTTGGCCAACAATTACGAATGTAGTGACGTACTAGACATACTACGTGGTTTTTCAGCTCTTTAGCGCCACCCTTTGGGCTCCTTCTGCTAATTTCGTGTTAGTAGAAGTTTGGTGAGTATTGATTCACGCTTTTCTTCTCGCGTTTTTCATTTAGCGCTTTTCAGTTCGCGGTTTTCATTTCATGCTTTTCAGTTTGTTTTTGAATGGCCGTTCGTCAACCAGACATGTTGCGGAATCGGAGGAGATGTGTTAATTATTATTGGCCTTGGAGGAAGTGGGGAAGTGGCTCCAGGGAATGCTAGGGGACGGGCGAGACTGTCATCAGAGAGTGTAATACCTGGGTCTGCCGTGACCACCATACGCTGGTTCTACTGTTTGGAGTTATTGCTGTTATAGTCTGCTGTGCTGTGCTTCTTTGCTTGAAGTGATTTTTAAGATAGAGCACTTCATTATAATACTCTGGATGTGTAAAGGTAACCCATTGGAGCTGGTGAGTTTATTTACCTAAGGGGAGTGGATTCACAGTCACAGGGGTGCGGTGGAAGATTGATTGAGTGAAAATCTACACTGTATCACGTCATGGATTAACATTATTGGATATTGATTTATCACATATTTTTGGACTTTTTTATATTTGTTAATTTAAAAGTCATTATATATTTTTTCAGTTTGCACAGAATTTCTATTCACTTAATTATTTATGCTCACATTTTTGTGGATTTACTTCACATTGTTTTGATGCACTGGATTGTGAAATATCATGTTTAAATTTCTAATATTTTCACTAGGATAATGGTGTTGTGTTAACTTCCCCAAATAAAAAAAATAAAAAGCATAATAATATTATTCTTGATATCACTAGAAAAAAAGAGCCTTTGAAAATTTGTTTGCAATAACTCCATCAGTATCACCAGCAAAGCAGCTTCATTATTATCCCATTAAAGAAGAAGAGAATGTGCGCTGCATTTGGAGATTTCATAATTTTCCACGTCACGAGTGTTAATTCTCCATTATGAACGCTAGTTTACAAGACCGACCGCTTCCGGCTCGTCCTTGCTTCCGAGCATGCGTGTTTGTACTTTGGACTTTTGTCCGACGGACTTTTGCACACACGATCAGAAAATCCGACAACACACATTTGTTGGTGGAAATTTTGAAAACCTACTAGCCAACATTTGTTGGTGGAAAGTCCGATAACAATTGTACGATGGAGCATACACACGTTCGGATTTTCCACCAACAACCTGACATCGAACTTTTCCCATCGGAAAATCCAATCGTGTGTACGAGGCTTAAGTGCATGTGCTTCCAAATGCTAATAATGAGCCCATCCTACCATTTAGGCCACCCAGCAAGTGATTGGGAGGATTTGCCTTGTTTATAGGCTTGCTACTGGTTTTCTCAAACTTTTTTGCTATTCCTGTACGATCCCCATTTTATTTACTGAATAGTTTGGCTATTTAGAAGGAAGTGGGGGGAACCTCTTCACATTTTTGTTGATATCAGTCAGTTAACGATGTCATTCATCCTGTAAGGCACTTGTCAATCAACTTTTCTCAGGTAAAAATGATCTGAAATTTCTGGAGCACATTTTTGTAAGCCATGTTTTTCTTGCATTGTTGGTATCTCATCTAGTACACCCTGTAATGAAAAATTTGAATGTGCTATGTATTTATTGGATTTTTACTCTTTCAGACTAACAAAGGAGATGAGCTTTCAACTCGTATCCAAACTACACTTGGAAGCTATGATGAAATGAAGGAGCTGTTAACAGAAAGATCCCACCAAAGTCATTTTGTTGGCATTCCAAAGACCGATCCAGGAAACACACCCCTTGAGAAGACAGAGGACCATCTTCCTCAAAACTCCATAGAAAGCCATTACTTGGTTTGTCACACTGTGCAAACAGGTATAACGTCTTCAGCAACACCTGTACAGCTGAACAACAAAGCCAACATGAACTGGCAAATAGCTGGACACTCCCTGGAGGGGCAGAAGGTAGAAGGCAAGACTGACCAAAGAAAGATTACTCCCAGTAGTGATTTTAAGTGTGGACAACACATCATCGACAAAAGCAAAAACTACATGTTGAGTCCAGAATCATCGGCAACTAATGAACATCAACGCAACCTGTTAATATGTGGATTTGACAAACCCCTCAGTAGAAGAATAACACATTCGAAACTGAAATGCAACATAGACTTGGATCTACCCATTAAAAAGAAGTCTTGTAGCCGGAATAGCAATAGTTTAAATTCTTTGCAGAACTTCCCTGCTTCAATTGTGTCCAAGCAAAACACTGTTCAGCAAAAGCCAACAGCATATGTACGTCCCATGGATGGCCAGGATCAGGCACCAAATGAGTCACCAAAATTGAAATTACCAAACGAACTGAGCATAATGTTGCCAAGGGAACTTTCTAATATGACTGATTCAGACAAATTACAGGATGAGAAAACAGAAACATTTGCAGACCACAGTCAAACAGAGGTAGGTCTTTGGCTCTTACAACCTTGTTTTAGGTTCATAGCAGTACATTTGGAAGCAACATAAATATTTACCTGTCAATTCGTATATGCTCCTATGGGTTTGATTTTGATAGAAAATGTGCTAATATTATTGTTTAGTGCTATTATTCAAAACACTTCATATAATAATTTCATGTATATTAAGGCAGTAGCACACAGTGCCTTTTTTCAACCTGACTAACTATGTGACTATTTAACTATGTAAAGTACTGTCATTGGATGCCAGACCTTTATAAACACTATTGCTCTTTACACTCCCTGTAGATAACTACTGTGCGGTGGAGGCATTTATAAATGCTACATATGTGGTTGCGAAAAGTAACTCCATGTTAATATTGCGCCTTGGCAAAAATATTTAAAGCGCAAAAATTTGGTTTCCAGCCTGTTCTAAAATTATTCATAGATGGGTTGGTTTGACAGGCCAGTATTATCATCCATTTGATTCATACACCTTATAGACAAGTTATTTATCTATTAATACTCCATAGAGTAATTTAGAGGATATATTCTGCTTCAAATGATACTATTAATACACAATACTTTCTATAATTCATGTATTTGTTTCATAACTCTGAGACATTAGAAATCAATTAAATATGTTTTCCAACATTTTTAATCAAATTCATACTTGGGGGCTCAGTTCAGGTCAAGACCAGCCAAAGGATCCTCTGGTAGGTTTTTACAACCAGTCTGACCTCACTGAGCTAGACATACTCTTTACTCACAAATCATTACTCAGTGGTACCTTGATTAAATGAACGGATGAAAATTAAATGTGTTTCTAATGATTTTTAACAATTCTAGTTGCATTTGTTTAGTGTACATACCTGGGGCAACAGTACAAGAGCTTTTGTACACAGCAATCCATCATGGTAGCACATTCTATGAGTACTGCTCTATCACACTTTTAATTAGCATGGATTACACAGCAGTATATAAGTGCCATGACATTTAAATAACACTTGCTTCATTTACTTGACACTCTCATAACTTACTGCAGATATTGGAATCCCAGCTCCAGAGCACCACACAAAAACAATTTAACAGAATGAGAAGAAAAAGAAGAGCAAAGAAACGTCTGAGATCTGATTCCTTGTCACTCTTGGTTACCTTTCTATGAAAACGGATAACTTTCAAATGAAAGCCGGCACCAGCCTGTCTGGAGAAAATGCATTCAAAGTGTATTTTCTAGAAGGCATTCCATTTTCATGTGACCCAATACGTTTAAATTATATTAGAGATGGCCAGCACTTTAATTTACTCTGCTCTGACATATAGTTTAATTACTACACTGACGGGTGTTAGACATCCTGAAGCAGGATTAAAGAAAAAAATATTTGTATCTATGCTCCTAAAATGGAAGGCTGTATTAAATTAATTAGGGAATCACTGGCCCATTCTGTGATATATTTTTTCAAAGGCTGTTGAGGGTAACCTTTGGAATCAAACTTGGCAGAACAAAGCTAATGTTACAGCTTTTCTATAAAATAAGACTGGTATTTAAAATACATGTAATTTAATAGTAAATCTAATGCTCTGAATGAGAAGGGTAGGTAGACATTTCACTTAGTTCTTCCACTGAGGAAGCTGTCCTGAATGCAGGGCCTTTCAGAAGAGGCAAAGTTTTATTAAGTCCAATTAGTACGGGAGCTTGCCCACTTTCCTTAAACCTTGTTATTGGTCTATCACTATGAAGGACTGCCTCACTGTACAGTATAAACGGGGGGCTGGAAGGCAATGCAAAATACATCATCCATCATTTAGGAAGGGGTGCTGAAAGATGCTCATGCTTAAAAGAGTTTCTTAATCATAGAGTATGGATATTCATATAGGCCTTAGGCTGGATATTGGGTTATAGGCTGCTACCTTCAGGTAATTAGATACTGGTAAAACTTTTGGACACACCTCTTTAGATGTACCCCTTTAACCCCCACCTCACATCAATGAATCAATTTGGGTGCAATCAGCTTGTCTATACATGGGCAGATCACAGGGCACAGGACACATCACAGGGCAAGAGGCACACAGTAGGGGACATCAGGGGGTACACAGCAGGGCACATCACAGATCGTGGGGCACACAGTAGGGCAAATAGCAGGGCACAAACCAAAACACAGGGCACTGGGATCCTCCAGACTCAGCACAATGTCTCTCAGGGTAGCCATGGGGGGGAAGGTGACACCGCGGGGGGTGGAGGACACAGGGGGACACTGTGGGGGGAGAAGAGCACAGGAGGATACCATGGGGGGGGCACAGGGGGACACCGTTGGGGGAGAAGACACAGGGGGACACTCTGGGGGGGTTGGAGGGCACAGGGAGACATGTGGGGGTGACACCGTGGGGGTGGTGGATGGAGGGCACAAGGAGACACTGTGGGGGGGATGGAGGTCACAGGGGGACACTGTTGGTGGGTGAGGGCACAGGGGGACATGTGGGTGGGTACTCAGGGAGACACCATGGGGGGATGGAGGGCACAGAGGGACACCGTGGGGGGTGAAGGGCACAGGGGGACACCATAGTGGGGGAAAGGGCACAGAGGGACACTGTAGGTGGGTGGAGGGCACTGGGAGACACTATGGGGAGTGAGTGGCACAGGGGGACACTGTGGGGGTTGAAGGGCACAGGGGGACACTGTGGGGGGTGGAGGACACAGGGGGACACTGTGGGGGTGTGGAGGGCACAGGGGGACACTGTGGGGCTTGAGGGCACAGGGGGACAATGTGGGGGGGTGGAGGGCGCAGGGGTACACTGTGGGTGGCACAGGAGGATACTGTTGGTGGCACAGGGGGTCACTGTGGGGGGTGGAGGGCATACGGTGGGTTTGAGGGCACAGGGGGATGCTGTGGGGGTGGAGGGCACAGGAGGAGACCATGCGAGGGGAGGACCATGAGAGTTACACTGGGCCTCCTGCGGTCCTGTTGGGGCCTGGGCCCCCTACAACTATACTGGCTGCCATGCCTCCCACTCCCGCAGCTGCAATGGTGACCTTTGTACTCCAATAAAAAAACAACGCCTCACCCGATGCCTGTAATGCCACTCACAGCGCGCTGCTCCCTGCTGGCCCCTCCTCTCTTCTTGTCCGTCCCAGGTGATGTCATGTACAGTACAAGCACCTGGGGTGGACGAGAGCACGGGAGGCAAGGAGGGGCTTGCGGGGAGCTGTGCGAGGTATTATTACAGCCGCTTCCTGAATCCCTGCTAGCCTCTCACGGGCCCCCAACGGCTGCCCGATGGGTCAGTCCGCCCATGTACATGGGTCAACATTTGTCCGGTTCCTGCTGAACCAGACAAATTTAGATCCATGTATGGCCGGCTTAAGGTTACACGCTTGGACCTTAAGTTCAAAAAGTTATCCTTTATGATATTCTCCTTGAGTGCAAGGTCTCATGGAAGTTGTTACCTTCGTCCATTTCCACTCAAGGTCCCTAAAACACTACATTTTGTTGGCCTGGAACCAATATTATCTCTCAATTCCCATATGCTTCTCTCCAGCCAAGCAAGGAACTCCCTAGCTTGCACTGGAAATAGGAAAGTCACTTCTTCCACCTTCATTGAAGGTGACAACAACAGATGCCAGTTTCACAGGCTGAGGAAGAGTGTTTTAATCTCTCACAGTTCACAGCAAGGTTCCTCATTAACATTTTGGAGCTCAGATCAATACAATTGAGTCTGCACCATTGCCATCTCCTTCAGGGACACCCAATCAGGGTGCAAGAAGACTGTCAGGGCCTGGTTTTTAACCCAGAAACTCTGGTGTGTCAGGCAATGTCTCTTCTTGCTGACCTACCTGAAATGCTGGAAAGTTCCCTGGACAATTCCTTGAATAATCCTATCTTGAACGTTGTTTGTGTGAAACTTTGAACTCTTTGCTCCTCCCATGAATTTCCTGATTTAAGCCATGTCTATGAATTTCCTGTTTGCTGATTATTGTGCTCTCTCCAGCCAGTATCTCGCTCCTGTCTTCTCTGCTGCCATCCATATTTTGCTACCACTTGTTATTGACCCTTGGCCACGCTGCTGGTTGGTGGTAGTTCCGCTACTGCTATAGCAACTGGTCTTTCCGCCTGACCCCTAATCATGACAAAGACAATGCCATGGCAGTGATCTATATCAATCATCAGGGGAGAACCAGGGTTTAGGCAGCCTTAATGGAAGTAAGTCTGATTATCTGTTGAATGGAAAAGCACTCGCCCACAATCTCTGCTATTCATACCCTAGGAGTTGTCAGTTGAAAGGTGGATTTCCTCAGTTATCATCGCCTAGATCAAGGGGAGAGGGGAGCGGTCTCTACATTCGACATCTTCAATCTTCTATGTCAGAAATGGGGTACTCCAGATGTGGACATCCTGTCCTCCAGGTTCATCAAGTTATCCCTGTTTGTGGCCAGAACCAAGGATCCTATAAAATTTGCATCCGATGCAGTGGTAATCCAATTAACAGTTCAGGTTAATATATGCCTTACCTCCAGTGTGGATTTTTCCTTGAGTGCTCTGCAACAAGAGAAGAGAAGGAATCAGTGATTCTCATTGCATTAAACTTGCTCAGAAGAACCTGGTACACAGATACACTCAAACTCCTAGGAAAAGACACCTGGCCTCTGCCAAACAGACTAGACCTGTTGTCCCAAGGTCCCTGTAGCATCCTGCTTCTCAGTCACTGGCTCTAACGGCATGGCTGTTGAAGCCCAGGTTTTGAATAATAGGAGAACAGTATATCTGTCATTACCACATTCCTCAATGGCAGAAAAGCCACTTCGAGAAAAATCTACTACTGTTCTGTGCGATCCTTTTTCGCCATGTGTAAACAAAGACATTCCAAACCCAAAGATTACTCAGTACCTCATATTCTGGCTTTCTTTTAGCTTCTCTCAAACTGGTAAAAGCTTTTATGCAAGGTTTTTCATGGACCGAGCCCCATTAAAGCACTCTGTGCTTCCTTGGGATCTCAGACAGGTCCTCTCTGACTTGCAAAAACCACCCTTGAAACTACAGTACCTTTGAACTACCCAAGGGTAGCTCCCTCTGAATTTGGGAACTACCCTTGGGTGATGTCTCCTGCAAAGTAGCCTTCTTAATGGCTATTGCATCTATCAGATGTGTTTTAGAGCTACTGGCCCTATCTTGTAAGGAGCCCTTCCTATTCCTTCACAAAGACAAAGTAGTCTTATGTTGAAAACACTACCTTTCTCCCTAAGGTGGTATCAGCCATCGATCTTAATGAAGACAATGTCCTACTTTCCTTGTGCCCTGCTCCCAAGCATCCCAAGGAAATTGTTCTTCATTGTTTGGACATTGTCAGGCTGTCAGAGTCTCTCTGAAAGCCACAGCCTCTATACAAAAAAACAGACTCTCTTTTGGTCCTGCCAAAAAGGTCTTGAAAAGGGCACCCTGAATCCATGTCCACTATTGTCAGGTGGAAAGATAACTCATTGTATAAGTTTTTACTCTATAGGATATGGTACCTCCAGTATCCTTTTTTAACGACCAGAATGGTAGTTTATTAAGAACATAGGCACAGTACTGGTACAGCATGTACCAGAATAAACAAACAGATAAACAGAATAATTGTAGCAATATAGAGTCACAGTAGTGTACAGTAATGTCTTGGACATAAGACAATACAGACAGAAAAAAAAGAAAGAAGAAAACAACATTGCCTGAGGGCAAAATAACGTTAACAGCAGAATTGGGTTAAGAACCAGTAAATGGTAGCTATAGAGTGGTGTCAGCCAAAAGAAGGTGCTTCTATTACGCCGTCCATGGCTGCCAAGCCCTATCATACTTTTTGGAACAATTACAATAATATATGCTAGTTTATACATACTGTAGGTAAAACAGTATTAATTGACTTATCCCATGAAACCACCGATGGGGGGAGGGGGTTCATTTCACTTACAGAGTATCACTTACCTCCAGTGTCCTTACATGCTCATGATCAATGGAAGTTCTGGGAAGTCCACTATCAAGTGTCTGTTTCTCAGCTTTGTAAGACCACTATCTGGTCTTCAGTTTGCATTCTCCACGTTCCACCAGGTTGATGTCCAGGTCTGCAGAGGTTCTTTCAGTGGCACTCTAAGTTGAGTCTTTGACCCTTTTTCTGTTTTGTTGGGCCTGTTAGCACATTTCTTCTTTCCGTGTTGTTGCCCACAATTATGATTCATTGTTTGGGGATGTCCCAGGATCTGTGAGTATCCAGTCTGTGACCTGTGTTGTATTAAGATAAAAAGGATTTTGACTTACTTGTAAAATGTATATCTTGAAGTAAAGTACAGGACATAGGCCACCACCCCCTCTGTTTCTGTGTACTCTGCATTGCTTACTAATGGGGGTTAAGGGGGTACGTCCAAGGGGTGTGTGTCCAAAAGCTTGGCCAGTGTCTAATCACCTGAAGGTAGTTTCATACAACCCAGGGTCTATGAATATCCAGGTTGTCCTGTACTGTACTACAAGATATGACATTTACAGGTAAGTTGTTTTTTTTCTTTACTTTACAGTATGGTCCATTTTGTCCCTGTTTTGTGCAGTGCATACAATAGTTGTGTTATAAGTTTGTACATTACTGAATGCTTCCAGTTTCCAGCCACAGCAGGAAGAGAGCAGTAGGATCTGGACATACACATATCATTTGATGAGGGACAGGTGTTTTAACCACAATAATTCTTGGTAAAAAAAAAAATCTCTCTATGCATGTTCAAGATATTATGAAATGATATCCTTTCTCCTATCCTTATTGCAGTGCAAAAGGTTGTGACATATAAAGACAACATTTTCTATACAGTGTTTGTTTGATCAAATATGTAATATACATAGACTATATGATTAATAATATAATCCTTTAACATGTATAGTTAGTGCTTAATTTTGCTTATATCTTTAATTTTGTGGTAAGGCGGGATTTGAAATTACACCTTGGGTGAACTGTTAAGTAACCAATAAAAATCCGTACATGTGTACTACTCTTCAGGCCATTGGGTTTGCAGTTCTTCTCAGCTGCTCTTATAATTCACAGACCCCTGCAACACTGGTACTACTCAGGTTACACCTATTATGTTTTAGGTTTGCAGTTGTCTGTGTCACCTGTCTGCTTGCTGGACAAAGATACTGAATCATTGTCCATTGAGCCTGTACTGTATGTGACACAAGAAGTGGCAAATCTGAAATAGGAAATATAGGTATAACCTGTTTGGCTGTGCAATGTAGCAGAGGTGTGAAAATCAGTATTCATATTTGACTCTCTACTGTGTATCTGTTTGTCTAAAAAACTGCATGTGTATGGCAAGCATTGGCACACTTGTTGATTGAAGTGCTGGACCTCAATTTAAGATAGTGGGTGGAGCCATGCAAAAAATTATTTTATGCCTTTTGGCCAACTGTACATTCAGAAATGCTGGTTTATAGCACAGGCATGGTCTAAAAAAAAGTTATTAATTACAAACTGCATACAACTATTTCAGGTTTCTTAACCGTGTCAGTGCAGTGCATGCAAAAAAATGGCTTTTATGGACTAGAACTCAGGGAGCCATCAGAAAGGTTATAAAGTAAGGTTCTTTAAAGTTTACATATTACTACATTTGGACTAGGGGCATAAGGGAATGATTTGCATGGCTTTGCCAAGTTTCCTACAATGAGGAATAAATCCCTTATTTTTGGGGTTTGTGATGGAAGTCTGACATGCAAATGCTCTTCACACTTTTGGTCCACCTTGCCATAATCTTTCAGTTTATACATTCTTAAAGGTTTTCTGTTAAATCATGTTTGCATACTTATGTATAAAGAAGTATGCAAAGGTTTCAACAATGTTTACACTAGACAAATTTTTTTGCGAAACACACAAGCAGTCTACCTGCTATATTCTACAAATGTAGCGTTCACATGCAGCATTGGGTTAATGTACCGTGCCATGACAATGCTTGTTTGCATTATAACTAATTTGTTTACACAAATTATTTCAAAGAAATGTAAAACTATAGGTGAATGTCATAGAAATATGTACACCAATAATGCAAGTATATGCTGCCATACACAATGATGACAGGTTTATTTAATGCAGTTATTTGGATGCATTCAGCATATATAATGCATTTTATTTTATGATACTTAATTATCCCCTACATAAGCATATCATTTTTTGATTTCACTGATAACTGACTTTTTCTATCTTAAGTATACAATCTTATTGCTGTGATATAATGTGAGAGCCAACATTTTTCTATGATTTTGTCATGCAACAATCTTATTCTTCAGTGTAATTTTGTTTCACAGCAGTTGTCTCCATTAATATAGGTCCATATGGCAAGTTTGCTTCTTGTCACTTAGGGTATGATTCACATTAGCAAACAGTACAGTGATGGTTTCTTGGATTCTGGTAATAAGAATAGCAGAAATAAATTTTTCAGCAATAAGATGCTGACAGCTTTCCTGGAATAGATTCAAACAGGGAGTAGTTCTACTGAGATAGATGACACGAGTTAACACCTAATAGTCAAATAACACCATATGTAGATAACATTCATAACAGCGGATATTCATACACTGCAAATCTAAGTTTATTAATCTCTCATTAAGAGTCTCATGTTCATGTAAATCCAATCAGTGCTGGAGCCAGACATTTCTGCAATGCCATGTGGTTTGTTTGTTATACATCTGTATTATCCCTGTAAACCCCCTATTACATTAAATGGCAAATATACTTACAGTATATGTCCAATGTAAATTTATCTGTCTTCACGTTTGTCAGTGGTGAGCCAGCGAAAATGTGGACAGGGGAATTTATCAAACAGATGTATGAGAATATCAAGCACACATCTTTTGCAAATCAGGCTACCTCTCATTTAGCACGGGATTTTTAAAATGTTGAGTGATAACGATCACTCACTGTGTTCAGTCAGAAAAGGAAGGGGCCGGCAAATATGACATATTTACCAGTCCCTTCCCCTGCTCTCCATCCTGAAGTAATCCCCTAAACCCCTGCATCAGCTGGCAGGAGGGAGAGAAGGTAAAGCCAACAGTGCTGCAGGAGGGGCACACAGGGGGGACTCAGGCAACAGTGGGAAGGGGATCCTGGAGAGGATAGATGGATGGTGTGGTGGGGGGAGGGGCTTTTACTGGAGCCAATCTTTTTGTAGTTCCTCACTGCAGCTGCTGAAAGCCAGAAGGGAAGGAGAGGAGCGCTGCCTGGGGGGGGGGCAGCAGGGGGATCGGATCATGGATGGAAGGGGGCAAATAGTGTGGGGGGGTAATTACAGGAACCAATCCCCTGTGTGACTCCTGCTGCACATGAAAGCTGGCTTTTCTTAGCTGGCTGCAATTGCCCCCTGCTGCACCAATCACCCCCTCCTGTCCATAAACTGATACCCTTTGCTGCCAGGGCCCCCCTGCTGAACTGATGGGACCTGGGCCTGTACAGGAGACAGGAGGACAAAAGACACAGCTCTACCCCCTTATCAGCGGCCCCATCATAGGTCCCCCATGCACCTGGCGCCCCTGGCCAGTGCAGAGGGGTGCCCATGCATTAAGACGGACCTTTCAATCACTGCAGAGAAATAGCCTCAATGATAGCTGAGGCAGTTTTGGAGACGATGTTCCAAAACAGAACGAAAGCAAGTTCAGACCATTCCATTTTGTATTTTTAAAACTCGGTAAACATATAAAGCAATAAAGTAACAAAAAATATTTACAGTAAAACCTTGGTTTGAGAGTAACTTGGTTTGAGAGCGTTTTAGAAGACAAGCAAAATTTTAAAATAAATTTTGACTTGATATACAAGCGATGTCTTGATATACAAGTAGTGTCATGTCACAACTGAGTATAAAAGAGAAGAGAGGTGCCTCTAAGTGTAGCAACTCACATGGTTGATGATTAAAACAAGCACATCAAATGCCCTGTACATGCAGTCGGATTTTAAAATGTGTGATAGGACCTTGTTGTTGGAAATTCCGACAGTGTGTGGGCTCCATCACACATTTTCCATCGGAATTTCCGACACACAAAGTTTGAGAGCTTGCTATAAAATTTTTCGACAACAAAATTCGTTGTCGGAATTTCCGATCGTGTGTACACAAATCTGACGCACAAAGTGCCACGCATGCTCAGAATAAATAAAGAGATGAAAGCTATTGGCTACTGCCCCATTTATAGTCCCGACGTACGTGTTTTACGTCACCGCGTTCAGAACGATCAGATTTTCTGACAACTTTGTGTGACCGTGTGTATGCAAGACAAGTTTGAGCCAACATCCGTCAGATAAAAATCCATGGATTTTGTTGTCGGAATGTCCGATCAATGTCCGACCGTGTGTACAGGGCATAAGTATTCAAGCATCCGGGGTAAAGCTGTCCACATAGACCATCCTTCGCATCGCCATCAATGTCATCCCTTCCATGCTGCGCTCCGCGAGTGGTTCAAGCCTCACTTTCAGATCGCTCTACTGCAGGGTAGTCTTCCCGGAGAGGATTGCAGACTGACAGCAGTGAGAGCCGGCGGTGCGGGGATGGTCTATGTGGACAGCTTTACCCCGGATGCCTGCATACTTAGATGTGCCTGTTTTAATCATCAACCATGTGAGTTGCTAAATGTTGTACCTTCATTAAATGTAACCATATTGCTACACTTAGAGGCGCCTCTCTTCTCTTTTATACTCTGTAGCTCCTGCTGGATTTTGTTTTTAATCCCCTTGTGGAGGCTTCCATTTGTGGATGGACATTTTATGGTTACACAACCTGGTCACATTGCTATAATCTTTTTATATGGACTATAAACTTATAAATGTTTGTGGAACGAATCATCCGAGTTTCCATTATTTCTTATGGGGAAATTTGCTTTGATATACAAGTGCTTTGGATTACAAGCATGTTTCTGGAATGAATTATGTTAGAAATCCAAGGTTTTACCGTTTTTATAAATTATTTATAGTTTATAAGGACACCCATACAAAATTCTTGGGAAGTAATCTTTGCTGCATTTTAGAGTCACCTGGTTTGGGGAAAAGTCACAAAGAGATAATAAATAAGTAATGCACAGGCAGAATCGTGGTTCCATTAGAGCAACTAAGGCTGCATATTAACAAAGTATTTTCTACATATTGGCGTATTTTTTTGACCAATACAACTTGATCCTGTGCCAGCAGCCAACTGTGATCATTTGGAAAGATCCAGTCAGTGTGTAATCAAGACGATAACAGGCAAATATCTCACCTCCTATGGTTCTTGGTGAGTGATCTACCATGGCAGTCTTACTTCTTTTGGAAATCATTGGATGGTTATACTATCAGCTGTAAATTGCCACAGTTTTTATGGAATCTCTTGGGCATCATTGCTCAAATTCAGCCATAACTGCTGAAAGAAAAATATATGATCGAACTACACTAAAATAGAGTGTGAAAATTAGAACATCTACCTCCTCTACACATGAATATCTGTGGATAATAAGTTGATTCCTATCTAAATTCATGAGCTCTTTTCATGACACTCTGAATCCTGCTTGAAATAGAATAGATTAACCTTCTTAAATTTATCCACATACAGATATGTCTTTCTTGAAGTTGTCAGGTTCTTTTGGTGACAGTATTTAATTGGGCATGAAGAAAGGTTCTTATCTTTATAATAACATGTTTGTCCTAGTTTTCATTCAAATCTGTATTTCACTGATAATCAGAACTTATGCTAAGATCTGTTTGCATAGCAGAAGTCTTTATGCATGTACTGTATGTGGGGAATTGTGTCCAAGCATTAGCAAGAAAAAAATATGAAATGCTTACAATAATCGTTTTCACTCTGTAATTCCATACTTTTGTTGGCTTCCAATGGTGCGCAGTAACTATTTATTCAGTATAAGCGTGCTGTGTTAATATTGTGTTTTATTGATCTACAGATGGTTCAGGATTCATTACATACCTATTCAGGAAGCAAGCTATGCAATGCTGGCTTAGCAGGTGCAAAAAACAATTTATGCAATAGTCTTATCTGTAAGGTAAATGTGAACATTATTCGTTGGAAAGCATTTGACATTATGAAAGTAACACATCAAGACAGAAGAAAGAAACAAATGTAACAGTTGTTACATTTTCGACATTAGGATACATTCACATTGAACGTGGCCTATTCAGGTGGCTTTAAAGGCTTTTTATGTGCTTTGTTTGTGCATTTTAGGAGCAATGTGCCATACAGGAATTTCTTTGGGGCCCCATAGACTTTTATTATTGGAGCGTCTGAAATACGCGTGCAATGCCTCTTTTTCAGGTGCTCCCATTGAACTCTGTGAGGCGAAAAATGCCAAAATCTGCCAGAAAAGAAGCTCTTGTACTTTTTCAAGTGACAAGTGTCTAGTGACAGATACCTGAACACTCAGGTGTGATCAGGCACCATTTAAAACAATGGGATTTTTTAATGATTAGTGTTCTGTAGCTACAAGTGTTGAGCTACTGAATACAATTTTGCTAGTCAACGCTTGTTTTCTGGCTTTTGAACTTTTGTTCATATGAAGATTTTTAGGATATTTTATAAGAAAAAATGTTTGACACATACCTCTTTGTTGATAACCCTGTGGCATCCTTATGACCACAAAGCTGATAAATGGGATTTTGAAGGCAATTAATGGAATTGGAAAATATTTTTACATATAAAAGAAATAAGTTTTATTACAATATCATAAAATCCGCCTCAATTAAAATCCACGGTAGCAAAATAAATGTTCACACTTACATATTCATACAAAATAGTATTAATGAGCTCAAGTGGTACTCCCAGTTCTAGTTTACACTGTGCAACCATAGAGTCCTTAATTGACAGCTTGTTCCACAGACTGGGAAATCCAGCGTGTTTTGAATCTTTAAGTTTTAAGTACCTTCATTGGGGGAAAAAGTACCAATCTGGAAAAGGAAGACAACAACATTGTAGATATATTTTTCAAAAATGCTTACAGACAAGTTTAAAGCAATCCTACAATATAGCACTTAGGCTCCATGCACACTGGACGTTAAAATAACGTTATAAAAACGCCAGTAACTTTTCAGTGAGTCTTTCAATGTTTTTAAAGGTTTTAGCAATAGCGTTATTTGTTTTTAGCGCTTTTCCGTGTTAATGTTTTTTTAGCGTTTTTTTATTTATTTTGATTTTTTTCAATGGATCAAAAACGTTAAACACTGGTGAGCCATATTTTTGAGCATTTATCAAAGTTTATCAGCGTGTATGAGCGTTTGGCATTTTTTGTGGTCAGAAAAACAACGCCTGAATGAGATTTTATAGCGTTCAGAAAACAGCCCATAAACTCCACTGCTGAGAAACATCCAAAAACGTCCATGTGTGCATGGACACATAGGATAACATAGAGGGGAGTAGATGGGCTCTTAAAAAAAAAACACCCAAACTCCCAAAGGATTCAGTGTGCATGGAGCCTTACAGTAACATCATGGGACCAGACGTCCTTATATATCACAGTATGGGAGCCATCCATCTCAAAGGGTAAATCTCAGGCATACAAAGACTGCACAAGCCCACCTAAAGTGCTGCCATCATATAAAAAAAAATAAAAGTACATGCATTATTTGCATTAGGATATACAGATATACTCCAATTCTGTGTTCAAGGGTGTGAAAAAGGGAAAAAAATAAATGTTTCTGGTAGTCTATTTAGATTATACCTTGTGTTTAACCACTTACTGTAAATCTAATTAAAATTATTTATAACTTTCTTTAAAAGTAATTATAACTACAATAATAAGAATAATACATTATTCATAACAATAATAATAATATCAATACTAATAATATTGGGTTATTATGTTAATAATAACAATACATTATAAAAGTAATTATAACTTTTAATTAACTTGTAATTATACATTTTATCCTAATTGCCTATTGAAATATATTTTTGTAAATAATAATATAAAAATAAATAAAATAAAGATACCCACACACTGTTCCAAATTATTATGCCAATTATATTTTTCTAATTTACCTAAATAATTGATGTAAACAACAGTCAACATAATTCTCATGTTATCAACTATTAAGAGTACAATTCAAATTTTATCGAACAAACCTCCTAATGATAAAAAAAAAATTCAAAATAAAAAACGTACAATGCACTGTTCCAAATTATTACGCACAGTAAGTTTCAAAACACTTTATAGGTTGTAAAGAACTGAAAATTGTCATTTGTTGTGTTTGCAGCATATTTACTGAAATCAAAAGCTATTTCAATCAAACTTTGAACAACATTTTAACCATTTTAACAGGACCCCTTATTTGATAGCAGCTTCACAAGTCTTGCATCCATTGAACTTGTGAGTTTTTGGACAGTTTCTGCTTGCATTTGTTTGCAAGATGTCAGAATAGCCTCCCAGAGCTGCTGTTTGGATGTAAACTGCCTCCCACCCTCATAGATCTTTTGCTTGAGGATGCTCCAAATGCAATATTTTACGAGGATGCTCCAAAGGTTCTCAATAGGATTGACATCAGGGGAGGATGGAGGCCACACCATGACTTTCTCTCCTTTTATCCCCATAGCAGCCATTGATGCAGAGGTATTCTTTGCAGCTTGAGATGGTGCATTGTCATGCATGAAGATGATTTTATTACGGAAAGCATAGTTCTTCCTTCTGTACCACATACTTTGCAGAGGTCATCTTTACACCTTCGGGGACCCTAAAGGGGCGGGCCAGCTCTCTTCCCATGATTCCGGCCCAAAACATGACTCCACCACCGCCTTGCTGACGTTGCAGCCTTGTTGGAACAGGGTGGCCTTCCACCAACCATCCACTACTTCCTCCATCTGGACCATCCAGGGTTGCACAGCACTCATCAGTGAACAGGACTGTTTGAAAATTAGTCTTCATATATTTTTCTGCCCAATGCACCCATTTCTGCTTGTGAACATTGGTTAGTGGTGGCCGAATGGAAGGTTTATGCACAGCTGCAAGACTCTTGAGCACTCTACACCTTGATGTCCGTGGGACACCAGAGTCACCAGAAGCTTCAAATATCTGTTTGCTACTATGTAATGGTGTTTTAGCAGCTGCTCTCTTGATCCGAAGCATGGATCTGGAAGAAATCTTCCTCAATGTGCCTTTATCTGCACGAAACCCGTCTGTGCTCTTAATCAGCCACAAATCTCTTAATAGTGCGATGATCACGCTTAAGTTTTCATGAAATATCTAATGTTTTCATACCTCGTCCAAGGCATTGAACTATTTCACTCTTTTCGGCAGCAGAGAGATCCTTTTTCTTCCCCATATTGCTTGAAAATGGTGCTCTGCTTAATAATGTGGAACACCCTCCTTTAGTAGTTTCTCCTTTAATTGGGCTCACCTGGCAATCTAATTATCACAGATGTCTGAGATTGTTTTCAGTGATCAAAAGAGCCCTGAGACACAACGCCATCCATGAGTTAAACTGAAAAACAAAATATTTAATCTTTGTGACACTGAAATAGAATTTGCATAATAATTTAGAACAGGGTGTAAAGCTTCCTTTAAATAAAATTGCCATTTAAAGGGAAAAAACACTGTATGCAGTTTGCTTATGCTAAGGGAGTTGTTTCCCCCCCCCCCCCCCCCTTGTTTTTGAATAATAGTTGGAGCAAATTATTATTTTGTGCACCTATTTCAATGGTCCATGTCACACTTGCTATCTTGTCACTTTTGAGGTGTACCTGACACCTTCCTCAGTGCCTTTGCTTCCTCATTGGTAGAAGTTCTCATGATAGCGAGGAAGCAGAGACAGAATAACAAGTCTATGATTTGGCCAGAAACAGAGCAACACTACAGGAGAAGGTTAGTGGGTTTATTTTAGCAACCCTGCTAATGCCAAGTTGTCAAGAACTGTACATCCAGAACGACCTGTGTGAGTGGAAGATATAGACAACATATCCTGGAATTCAAAAAACATATAGATACTTACTAGAAATCTGTCTCCCTTTCATGCAATGCATGAAGCAACTTTTGACAGATTTATGTACCCGTTAGTAAGGTGTATATGAATCTGTTGCAGCATCGCCTCAGACAGAATTTTGTTTTCGGCCCGATAGTTGTATGTGTGACACATATTACTTCCACTTTACTTATAGTGGTATTTCCTAAAGCATACATGAACCCTCGCCTTGTAAAACAACCCATTCAATTGAAAATAGAAAAGAAAGGCAAAACATTTGTGTATATACTGTGTGTATATATATATATATATATATATATATATATATATATATATATATATATATATATATATATATATATATATATATATATATATATATATTTTTTTTTTTTTTTTTTTTCCTTTTTTTGTAAGTGATCAAATCTCTGTTCTCAGCTGCATAAGGGGTTTAGAGAGCTACGGGTGGAGAAGGAGCAGTACACTGATCTTCCCAGTGAATGGCTGTGCAGGGGAGGGGCCTGTCAGTACAGGTCTGATGATTGGAGAATAGGCAGACTGTTCGCCCAGCACAAAAGACAAAACCAGAGAAATTTCCCAGCTCAACTCACCAACCAGTCTGCTTACCAACCAAATTGACCTGTCTAGTATGCGTTAACCACTTGACGACCGCCTCACGCCGATGTACGTCGGCAAAGTGGCACGGACAGGCAAAATCACGTACAGGGTACGTGATTTGCCTTCCGCGGGTGGGGGGTCCGATCGGACCCCCCCCCGGTGCCCGAGGCGGTCGTCTTTTGTCCAGCGGCGATCGGTGATTAGGGGGAGACCATCCGTTCGTGGCCCCCCCCTCGCGATCGCCGCCGGCCAATGAGAACACTCCTTTGCTGCTGTATGCTAAACAGCAGCAAAGGAAGTGATGTCATCTCCCCTCGGGTCGGTATTTTCCGTTCCGGCCCGAGGAGAGACGACATGTGAGTGAGTGCACCAACACACACACACACAGTAGAACATGCCAGGCACACAAAACACCCCGATCCCCCCCCCGATCGCCCCCCGATCCCCCCCCAATCACCCCCCCCCCCCTGTCACAAACTGACACCAGCAGTTTTTTTTTTTTTTTTTTTTTTTTTCTGATTACTGCATGGTGTCAGTTTGTGACAGTTACTGTGTTGGGACAGTGAGTATTACCCCCCTTTAGGTCTAGGGTACCCCCCTAACCCCCCCTAATAAAGTTTTAACCCCTTGATCACCCCCCGTCACCAGTGTCGCTAAGCGATCATTTTTCTGATCGCTGTATTAGTGTCGCTGGTGACGCTAGTTAGTGAGGTAAATATTTAGGTTCGCCGTCAGCGTTTTATAGCGTCAGGGACCCCCATATACTACCTAATAAATGTTTTAACCCCTTGATTGCCCCCTAGTTAACCCTTTCACCACTGATCACCGTATAACCGTTACGGTTGACGCTGGTTAGTTCGTTTATTTTTTATAGTGTCAGGGCACCCGCCGTTTATTACCGAATAAAGGTTTAGCCCCCCGATCGCCCGGCGGTGATATGCGTCGCCCCAGGCAGCGTCAGATTAGCGCCAGTACCGCTAACACCCACGCACGCAGCATACGCCACCCTTAGTGGTATAGTATCTGATCGGATCAATATCTGATCCGATCAGATCTATACTAGCGTCCCCAGCAGTTTAGGGTTCCCAAAAACGCAGTGTTAGCGGGATCAGCCCAGATACCTGCTAGCACCTGCGTTTTGTGCCTCCGCCCAGCCCACCCAAGTGCAGTATCGATCGATCACTGTCACTTACAAGGCACTAAACGCATAACTGCAGCGTTCGCAGAGTCAGGCCTGATCCCTGCGATCGCTAACAGTTTTTTTGGTAGCATTTTGGTGAACTGGCAAGCACCAGCCCCAGGCGTCAGGTTAGCGCCAGTACCGCTAACACCCACGCACGCACCATACACCTCCCTTAGTGGTATAGTATCTGAACGGATCAATATCTGATCCGATCAGATCTATACTAGCGTCACCAGCAGTTTAGGGTTCCCAAAAACGCAGTGTTAGCGGGATCAGCCCAGATACCTGCTAGCACCTGCATTTTGCCCCTCCGCCCGGCCCAGCCCAGTCCAGCCCACCCAAGTGCAGTATCGATCGATCACTGACACTTACAAAACACTAAACGCATAACTGCAGCGTTCGCAGAGTCAGGCCTGATCCCTGCGATCGCTAACAGTTTTTTTGGTAGCATTTTGGTGAACTGGCAAGCACCAGCCCCAGGCGTCAGGTTAGCGCCAGTACCGCTAACACCCACGCACGCACCATACACCTCCCTTAGTGGTATAGTATCTGAACGGATCAATATCTGATCCGATCAGATCTATACTAGCGTCACCAGCAGTTTAGGGTTCCCAAAAACGCAGTGTTAGCGGGATCAGCCCAGATACCTGCTAGCACCTGCATTTTGCCCCTCTGCCCGGCCCAGCCCACCCAAGTGCAGTATCGATCGATCACTGACACTTACAAAACACTAAACGCATAACTGCAGCGTTCGCAGAGTCAGGCCTGATCCCTGCGATCGCTAACAGTTTTTTTTGTAGCGTTTTGGTGAACTGGCAAGCACCAGCCCCAGGCAGCGTCAGATTAGCGCCAGTACCGCTAACACCCACGCACGCACTGTACACCTCCCTTAGTGGTATAGTATCTGATCGCATCAATATCTGATCCGATCAGATCTATACTAGCGTCACCAGCAGTTTAGGGTTCCCAAAAACGCAGTGTTAGCGGGATCAGCCCAGATACCTGCTAGCACCTGCGTTTTGCCCCTCCGCCCGGCCCGGCCCAGCCCACCCAAGTGCAGTATCGATCGATCACTGTCACTTACAAAACACTAAACGCATAACTGCAGCATTCGCAGAGTCAGGCCTGATCCCTGCGATCGCTAACAGTTTTTTGGTAGCGTTTTGGTGAACTGGCAAGCGCCAGTGGCCTAGTACACCCCGGTCGTAGTCAAACCAGCGCTGCAGTAACACTTGGTGACGTGGCGAGTCCCATAAGTGCAGTTCAAGCTGGTGAGGTGGCAAGCACAAGTAGTGTCCCGCTGCCACCAAAAAGACAAACACAGGCCCGTCGTGCCCATAGTGCCCTTCCTGCTGCATTCGCCAATCCTAATTGGGAACCCACCGCTTCTGCAGCGCCCGTACTTCCCCCATTCACATCCCCAACCAAATGCAGTCGGCTGCATGAGAGGCATTTTTATGTCCTCCCGAGTACCCCTACCCAACGAACCCCCCCAAAAAAGATGTTGTGTCTGCAGCAAGCGCGGATATAGGCGTGACACCCACTATTATTGTCCCTCCTGTCCTGACAATCCTGGTCTTTGCATTGGTGAATGTTTTGAACGCTACCATGCACTAGTTGAGTATTAGCGTAGGGTACAGCATTGCACAGACTAGGCGCACTTTCACAGGGTCTCCCAAGATGCCATCGCATTTTGAGAGACCCGAACCTGGAACCGGTTACAGTTATAAAAGTTAGTTACAAAAAAAGTGTAAAAAAAAAAAAATATATGAAATAAAAAAAAATAGTTGTTGTTTTATTGTTCTCTCTCTCTCTATTCTCTCTCTCTATTGTTCTGCTCTTTTTTACTGTATTCTATTCTGCAATGTTTTATTGTTATTGTTATTGTTATTGTTATTGTTATTGTTATTATGTTTTATCATGTTTGTTTTTCAGGTGTGTAATTATTTACACTTTACTGTGCTTTATTGTTAACCATTGTTAACCATTTTTTTGTCTTCAGGTACGCCATTCACGACTTTGAGTGGTTATACCAGAATGATGCCTGCAGGTTTAGGTATCATCTTGGTATCATTCTTTTCAGCCAGCGGTCGGCTTTCATGTAAAAGCAATCCTAGCGGCTAATTAGCCTCTAGACTGCTTTTACAAGCCGTGGGAGGGAATGCCCCCCCCCCCACCGTCTTCCGTGTTTTTCTCTGGCTCTCCTGTCTCAACAGGGAACCTGAGAATGCAGCCGGTGATTCAGCCAGCTGACCATAGAGCTGATCAGAGACCAGAGTGGCTCCAAACATCTCTATGGCCTAAGAAACCGGAAGCTACGAGTATTTCATGACTTAGATTTCGCCGGATGTAAATAGCGCCATTGGGAAATTGGGGAAGCATTTTATCACACCGATCTTGGTGTGGTCAGATACTTTGAGGGCAGAGGAGAGATCTAGGGTCTAATAGACCACAATTTTTTCAAAAAAGAGTACCTGTCACTACCTATTGCTATCATAGGGGATATTTACATTCCCCGAGATAACAATAAAAATGATTTAAAAAAAAATATGAAAGGAACAGTTTAAAAGTAAGATTAAAAAAGCAAAAAAATAATAAAGAAAAAAAAAAAAAAAAAACACCCCTGTCGCCCCCTGCTCTCGCGCTAAGGCGAACGCAAGCGGCGGTCTGTCGTCAAACGTAAACAGCAATTGCACCATGCATGTGAGGTATCACCGCGAAGGCCAGATCGAGTGCAGTAATTTTTCCAGTAGACCTCCTCTGTAAATCTAAAGTGGTAACCTGTAAAGGCTTTTGAAGGCTTTTAAACATGTATTTATTTTGTTGCCACTGCACGTTTGTGCGCAATTTTAAAGCATGTCATGTTTGGTATCCATGTACTCGGCCTAAGATCATCTTTTTTATTTCATCAAACATTTGGGCAATATAGCGTGTTTTAGTGCATTAAAATTAAAAAAAGTGTGTTTTTTCCCCAAAAAATGCGTTTGAAAAATCGCTGCGCAATTACTGTGTGAAAAAAAAAAATGAAACACCCACCATTTTAATCTGTAGGGCATTTGCTTTAAAAAAATATATAATGTTTGGGGGTTCAAAGTAATTTTTTTGCAAAAAAAAAAAAACTTTTTCATGTAAACAATAAGTGTCAGAAAGGGCTTTGTCTTCAAGTGGTTAGAAGAGTGGGTGATGTGTGACATAAGCTTCTAAATGTTGTGCATAAAATGCCAGGACAGTTCAAAACCCCCCCAAATGACCCCATTTTGGAAAGTAGACACCCCAAGCTATTTGCTGAGAGGCATGTCGAGTCCATGGAATATTTTATATTGCGACACAAGTTGCGGGAAAGAGACAAATTTTTTTTTTTTTTTTTTTTTTTTGCACAAAGTTGTCACTAAATGATATATTGCTCAAACATGCCATGGAAATATGTGAAATTACACCCCAAAATACATTCTGCTGCTTCTCCTGAGTACGGGGATACCACATGTGTGAGACTTTTTGGGAGCCTAGCTGCGTACGGGACCCCGAAAACCAAGCACCGCCTTCAGGCTTTCTAAGGGCGTGAATTTTTGATTTCACTCTTCACTGCCTATCACAGTTTCGGAGGCCATGGAATGCCCAGGTGGCACAAAACCCCCCCAAATGACCCCATTTTGGAAAGTAGACACCCCAAGCTATTTGCTGAGAGGTATAGTGAGTATTTTGCAGACCTCACTTTTTGTCACAAAGTTTTGAAAATTGAAAAAAGAAAAAAAAAAAAGTTTTTTCTTGTCTTTCTTCATTTTCAAAAACAAATGAGAGCTGCAAAATACTCACCATGCCTTTCAGCAAATAGCTTGGGGTGTCTACTTTCCAAAATGGGGTCATTTGGGGGGGTTTTGTGCCACCTGGGCATTCCATGGCCTCCGAAACTGTGATAGGCAGTAAAGAGTGAAATCAAAAATTTTCACCCTTAGAAATCCTGAAGGCAGTGATTGGTTTTCGGGGTCCAGTACGCGGCTAGGCTCCCAAAAAGTCCCACACATGTGGTATCCCCATACTCAGGAGAAGCAGCTAAATGTATTTTGGGGTGCAATTCCACATATGCCCATGGCCTGTGTGAGCAATATATCATTTAGTGACAACTTTATGAAAAAAAAAAAAAAAAAAAAAGTGTCACTTTCCCGCAACTTGTGTCAAAATATAAAATATTCCATGGACTCAATATGCCTCTCAGCAAATAGCTTGGGGTGTCTACTTTCCAAAATGGGGTCATTTTGGGGGGTTTTGTGCCACCTGGGCATTCCATGGCCTCCGAAACTGTGATAGGCAGTGAAGAGTGAAAGCAAAAATTTACACCCTTAGAAATCCTGAAGGCGGTGATTGGTTTTCGGGGCCCCGTACGCGGCTAGGCTCCCAAAAAGTCCCACACATGTGGTATCCCCATACTCAGGAGAAGCAGCTAAATGTATTTTGGGGTGCAATTCCACATAGGCCCATGGCCTGTGTGAGCAATATATCATTTAGTGACGACTTTTTGTAAATATTTTTTTTTTTTTTGTCATTTTTCAATCACTTGGGACAAAAAAAATAAATATTCAATGGGTTCAACATGCCTCTCAGCAATTTCCTTGGGGTGTCTACTTTCCAAAATGGGGTCATTTGTGGGGGTTTTGTACTGCCCTGCCATTTTAGCACCTCAAGAAATGACATAGGCAGTCATAAACTAAAAGCTGTGTAAATTCCAGAAAATGTACCCTAGTTTGTAGACGCTATAACTTTTGCGCAAACCAATAAATATACGCTTATTGACATTTTTTTTACCAAAGACATGTGGCCGAATACATTTTGGCCTAAATGTATGACTAAAATTTAGTTTATTGGATTTTTTTTATAACAAAAAGTAGAAAATATCATTTTTTTTCAAAATTTTCGGTCTTTTTCCGTTTATAGCGCAAAAAATAAAAACCGCAGAGGTGATCAAATACCATCAAAAGAAAGCTCTATTTGTGGGAAGAAAAGGACGCAAATTTCGTTTGGGTACAGCATTGCATGACCGCGCAATTAGCAGTTAAAGCGACGCAATGCCAAATTGGAAAAAGACCTCTGGTCCTTAGGCAGCATAATGGTCCGGGGCTCAAGTGGTTAAAAACAAGGGTTTAATTAGCACACATTTGCAAACGTATTTGTAAGCTACATTGCTCCTTTATGGCACCCTGTATTATCTGCAGTTTGTTACTGTTCTCCCGGCACAGCCAGAAAACTGTCCAGGCTGGGAAGGATGTGCTCTCATGCCTGGTGTGGTCAATTTGCAATAAGAAAGTAGGGGGCCTAGTAGGATCATCAGGAATTTCACACAAAGGAAGCAAAACAAAGAGAACAGGATACTTTTTAACATAAGTACATGGTACAACAGACACATATCAGGAATATGAAATGTTGGGGTAACATATTCTTTAAGGATTCCATTGCAGCCATAGTGCCAAAATGTAAAAGTATCTCACCTTAAAACTGTATCGGAAATAGCAAGAAAACTGTATAACGGCTTTCATTAATTTTAGCACAGGACTTTTGAATATGGCCTTAATGCCAGAAAAGTGTTCCAAATGCTTTGTTGAATTGCTGCCATAGTTCTGTGAAGGAGGGTTTGTAGGGAAACCCAACTACATTGAGGAATAAAGTAAAAAAAAAAAGGAAATAGTATATGGAGGTGGTGGGTTTACCAAAACAATGCAGACAATTTCCGTTGCAACTAGTAAGTGCAAAAAATTAATCATATTACACCAAAGCTCATCTCAAAGTTCCCATTGGATTGATATTGCTAAATTGTAGAACATAACTTGTACTAAATGAGATGAGAATCTTTATTTCAATTATCCAATAATGTGAAAATGCATCTGTATATCAATGGTTATTTAAAGCAACCAGGAATATGCTTTTCACATGGTTGGATAATTGTGAATAGTGAATATTTGCAATTGTAAATGGAAAAATTCTCGACTCCTTTGGTAAAGCAGCCTCATTGTATCCATACATGACCACCTTGATAATGTAACAACCTTAAAAGTACAGTAATTCTTTTTAGTGGTAAAGTGTTTTCAAACACACAGGTGTTGACTTACCAGAGTAGTGGCTGTTCACTTAGCAAAGTGAATGATAGTAATTATGGAGTACACGTGTTTGCTTTAAATACCCAATCATGCGCCAAGAAAATTTAATTAGAGACCACATAGTGCACTTGCTATTGTTATGGTATGTCACTTATGTTTAAATGACACTTAAACAGAACCCTAGTTTATTTATTTTACTTATCTGTGATAGATGGTCATGGGACTTCTGTCATTGTTCTGCTTTTCAGTTCTGCTTCTTCTTTCTCATCCTTTGATACTGTCTAATTCTCTAACTGCATTGGCGGCTGTGCAGCAGGCAGAGTCGCACAGCCATTTCCTGTCGTTTTCACTCCCCCCCTGTAGTTCTCAAAGCTACAATAGTGACAAAATGACAATCCCAATGATGCTATGTGGTGTTACTTCTGGTGTCATTATTTTGTTAGCCCTCCCAGTAACGCCCACTAACAATGATTAGTATGTTTGTTCTATTAGCATGTAGAGAGGGGTCTCATAGCCTTTTGCATGCTATGCATGCTACAAGGAGAGATAGAAATGCAAGGTGTTATGGGACTTGCATGCAAGTGGGCCCTGCAATGATGAAAGAAAATTAAAAGCGGCTATTACTCTAACTCACCTATACAATTTGGAAATGAAAGAAGGGAGATGATCAGAGTGATCATGTATCCTCTCTTTTATTGCCCCCAAAAAATTGTACTTGAAAAAGAACTATGGAAAGTAATTAAAGAACACTTTGACCTAAGATGGGGGGTTGGGTTGCTGGATTAAAAGAGAAGTATGTTCTTTTTTTTTTTTATTCATACTTAGGTGGATGCAGCATCAGACCGATCAGACCGATGCCGCAGCTGTCCCCTGGCGTCTCTGCACTGACGATGTTCGGTGGCTCGGTTCTCTCCCCTCCCCGAGCGGAGAGATGCTACCTGTCAGTCAGCATCTTTCCAGCTCTGATCCTCCACGCTCATTGGAGCGATGAGCTGTGGAGGGGCGGGGAGCGGCCGTCTCAGTGGCCCGCTGAGACTGCCATTAGTCAAGGCAGCTGTTGGATCCAGACTTCAGAAGTTGGGATGACGCTCTGTCTTGACTGATAGCAGTGATGTCAGCCGAGAGCAGACTTCAGACCGTTCTCCTCTGAAAACGGGTCACAGGAGTGCAAAACAAATTGCACTCCTGTCACCTTGAGCTGAAGGCTAGCCTAAAAAGCTCAGGCTGGACTTCTCCTTGAGTTTTTTGGTCCCTAGAGTTCTGCTTTAAAGGAAACCTGTAGTGTGAGAATATGGAGAATACTATTGCTGATGACCCCCTTTGAAAATTATATTTTGTGGTGGTTTCAGTACTTTCTGAGGCACTGACAAGGAACAATAATGCCACACACGACCGGTTTTGCCGTTGGAATAAACTCCGAAGGTTTCTCCGAAGGAAGTCCGACGGAATTCCATTCAAGCGGTCTTGCCTACATACGGTCAATCCAAAGTCTGACCAAAGTCCGACCGTCCATAACGCGGTGACGTACAACACTTACGACGGGACTAGAAAAAGGAAGTTCAATAGCCAGTAGCCAATAGCTTCCGTTTCGTACTTGCTTCACAGCATGCATCGTTTTTGGTCCGTCAAAACAGCATACAGACGATCGGTTTTCCCGAAAAAACGGAATTGGTTCCGTCGGAAATATTTAGAGCATGTTCCATTTCTAGGTCCGTCAGAATTTTTGGAAAAAAAAGTCCGATGAGGCCTACACACGATCGGAATAGACGATGAAAAGCTTCCGTCTGACTTTTTCTGTCGGACATTCCGCTCGTGTGTACGCGGCTTTAGAAGTTCTGACTTTACTCTGACTTTATAATCTGCATGCTTATTCCAGGTTCCTGACCCCTGAATGCTGACAACTAGAATTCTTAGATGAAGGTCAGCCCTAGTATATTTTACTGTAGTTACCCTTTAAAGGAAATCTGTGCTGGGAGAAATATGACAGCTGTCCTTGGTAAACTCCTTCCTGAAAATGTTTCCTAGCCCTCTGGCCACAATACCTTTTGACCCAGAACATCCAGGTTGTGAAGTTGAGGATAGTCAGAACGCCTGATCTGTATCAGTCACTCAAAAAGCATTGAAACCCGTGGATCACCCCAAAAGCCGGGCAGCTAGTGTTTCCGCTATGCCATTGCACGAAAAGCAGCACTTTTTTTTGCATTAAAATGGCTATGCACTTCAACCTGAAAATTGTAACTGTTGTTTTGAATTATTTGCAACATTTCTTTTCTTCTTGCTAACACAAAGAACATATGTAATCTAGAGCAACTGACATCCACAATTGAAAGTCACCCACAGATATGATGTTCTATTTATAAAACTGCTTTCTATTTGCTCGTATCATGTTATTCTGATTCCTGGGATAATGAGAGATAGATCAAAGTATTTCAATGAGTTGCCAGTCTGGGACAGTGATCTGCCACAATAAAGGTATCCCAGTCCACAACACAGCATCAACAGTGTCTATATAGTAAAATAACCTGTTCTCTCTCATGTCATAATTATCAAGCTCTGAGCAACAGTCACTGGGAGTAAGGCAAGCCATAGATTATGCACTTTTCTTTCCTTCCACCATGGGTGGAAGGAAAGAAAATTGCTCAATTCCCCTATCAACGTAGTCTGTGTTGATGAAGGCATCCCGCACGCAGCGCTATTGTGTTCTGCCAGTGGGGAGTGCGGGGAACCTTTCCTGCTGGCAGAACACAATGATTAGTGTTGCTATCTGTGGCCGGCTGAATTAATCATTCAGAAAAAACCTGACAGGCTGATTGTACATAAGTGGATTGATAGATCGACTTGCATACAGCCAGGTTGCCCATACACAGTTCCTGCCCTGATTACATACCTAGCTGTCCCCTGTGAGGAGGTGCCGCTGATTGGCTCTCCTCTCCTCACACTCTGTCAGTGTGAGGTGAGGAGCGCCGATTACCAGCATCTCCATGTTTGCATGTGACCGGCTGTGATTGGACACAGCTGATCACATGGTTAAAGAGCTGCGGCTCTTTACACGGATTGGGGTCGCGCCTATGGTTGCCACATCATCCCTTTAATCCAGGACACATAGTAATTACACAGGTTCTGAGGCTGATTTAATGCAGATAAGGCACCAAGTGAGTTTAATTATCACCTTAATCAGCCGCAGAACCTGTGTAATTAATGTGTGTCCTACATTAAAGGGATGATGTGGCAACCCTAGTCGCGCTGTCTCCTAGCAACACGGCGCGGCGCGCAATAGTGGTTGTTCTGGGAGGCCATCATATGATGACCACCCAGAATGAGAGCTGCACTGCCCAGACGTCATTTGACAGTGGGCGGGCGGCAAGTGGTTATCGTTCATGTGCGTGTAAAGGCAGGTGTCCCAATATTTTTGACAATATAATGTGTATATATATATATATATATATATATATATATATATATATATATAGATATATATATCTATATATCTATATATAGATATATATATCTATATATACATTTTTTTTCCAGGCATAAATACTTTACTACATTCATAGCATTCATAGGTGTTTTTGTGTCTACCTGGCTCAGCTTTTTGTAATACAGTTCACTCTAGAACCCACCATGCTCTGTTTGGACAAATAAAGATAAGCAGAACATTGTGGTCAACGCTGTGATCACTCTATACACTATAACCATGCTCCCTGTGTCAGACTTGCATTCTACAAAGTCTTTGTGCTCCGATCATCTCAACATCCTGATATCAAATTAGATCTTTGTACTCACTGTTGCTGTATATGAAAATACATAGGAAGAGATAAAGTAAAACTGGTGCACTCAGAATCTGGTACAGCTGTGCATGGTAGCCAATCAACTTCTAACTTCAGCTTGTTCAATTAAGCTTTCACAATAAAACCTGGAAGTTGATTGATTTCTATGCAGAGCTGCATAAGATTTTGCACGCTCCACTTTTATGCTTTTTTTGTCTGGAATTTAGCATAAATTCACTAAACGTATTTATTGGATGTCATGTATAAGGTGTAAGTAAGGTCAATGTTATACACAGTGGTGGTGCATCCATAAGGGCGCACGGGTGCCGCCCTCCCTCTCCAGCCACCCCCTCTAGCACCAATAGATAGATACATGCATTGCATGAATCTATCTATGGCCGCTGCCACCCCCTATTCAGGCACCTGGCCCCTTTTCACAGGGAGGAAAAATAATGGGGGAAACTGCGCTAAAAACCAAATACAAAATAAATACTGTGAAAAAGCAGCAATCCTCACAAAAACATCAATTGTGAAAAGCATAAAGAAAATAAGAGGTTGCGCTAATATTTAAAAACATGATAAATACTTAACAGTGAAGAAAGAATTCATATAAGGATTAAACTGTGCAAAACTCAGTGAAACAAATTGTGCATAAAAGTCCAAAAATCAAAATATCACTCAAGTGCTGTGAAGTCCATGAGAATAGAGCATCAATAAAGTGTTGTAAAACGTCCAATTCACCAAAGAAAATTGATAAAGATTGATGAAAAAAAATCCAAGTGATATATAATAAAAAATTGTGTAAATGGAAGGGGTCCACCACCAGGTATTGAAGGGGTTACTCCTTACCAGAAGGCCATGACCCCCCACTACAGAGGATCACAGCAAGCAGAGATCTTTAAAGCCAAAATGGGGATTACCAGCGGTGTCCACTAGGGGTCATCTCGTCAGCAGCCACTCCAATGGCCCAAGGCAGGGATACCAAAAAATAAAAGGGGCTCACATAGTGTAAAACCACTTTACATTTTATTAAGAAAAATAAGGATATACACTTACAAAGTGTTGAATAAAAGACAGCCTTGAGTCCGGCTCCGTGGCCACCGGAGCACGGACAAACCCGTACAACTGGAAAACAGCTCGCTTGGGGGTGACGTCAGCGCGTCGTCTGGCTCCGCCCTACGCGTTTCGTGACATCATCACGTCTTCCAGGGGCACAGGCGGCGCACTGCGTCACCCCTCTTAAATAAGCACTGAGCTGGACCAAGCCTCACTTTGGATTGCTGTGCACAATGGACCGCACAAGCCATCGCACACACTTCCGGTGCTGGAGGGCGTTCCACAGCGCCAGCAACCTCCGGAGAACATATAGCCCAGACAGCACATCTAATTCATACATTTCCATAAAGACTAGTACATTAAATTGTTACCCAACAGAGTGCTTAGTACGGAATACACTTATTAACAACTGCATATGTACCTATATGTGCACAATTCCACACCGGACGGACGGAACATACAAAAATGAACCGTCTCACCGATTTTTGCCACCATAGACTCTCCAATCCACCACAAACGATCTGAGTTGGAGAAATTTAAACCAAACCGAGATCTTCTTGGCGTTAGAGGAGAGTTGGTGGACTTAATAAAAACCTCCAAACGAAGGGACAATGAGAGGCCGGTTAATGCCTCTACCATAGTCCCATCGTGTGCAAACGACAGCGCCAAAAGGTGTATGTCATTTTCCCTAATATTCGGAGGGCGGGTATACTTTGAACAAAAATGAATAAATAAAATTAGAGTTAAAAAAATATTATATATAAAATAAAAATTATAAGTAAAAATATATATAAAATACCTAGAATGAAAAATTATCCATAAAACCCCATTGCCTCTGGATGGATGGATAAAAGCTGGAAAGGGGGATAATCAAGGATCCAGCATCCAACGGTTCCAGCACAATCCAAAGGTACAAAACAAACTCCTCACTACCCCATATACCGGAGTTGTTGAACCGGAAGTGGAGTGTATTAACAGTTGTAGTCACCGGCCACCTCACCCGATGGATAGCGCCATCTAGCGGGTGAATCAGAGTATACAACAAAAATCAATTATGCAATGGGAATGTCAGTACATATCCCACTGCTGCAAACTAAAAACCAAAAAACCAAAAATAATATGTGTGAGCGGTATCCCTTTGCGATCAGAGGATTGGGGATAGGTTACAAATAGATATATAGAGAATTATTACACATATTGTAATTATAATAATAAGTGCATAACCAGAATTAAAAATGAACTTCAACTAATAAACACATGATGTGCATGCACAAAATCAACAGTAGGACCCTCCAGACATTGCCGTCAACATGCGTTAAGAATTATTAATAAACGCATTGACGTCAGTGTCAACATTTAACCCAAAGGGGGTGTAAGTTCGGAGCCGGTAAATCCAAGACATTTCGCATTTGGAGATCTCTCTTACAAGAGAGCTCCCCCTCCAATGTGGTCTGTACTTGTCGATCCCAACGTACAGAGTATTGGAGGGGTCCCTGCCATGTACCTCATCGAAGTGTCGCGACACGGGGTGCTTATCGGAACCCCTGCGGATGTTCGCAATATGCTCGGACAATCTAACTTTAAGGGCCCTCTTGGTCCTGCCCACATATTGCAATCTGCAGGGGCACTGGATGAGATAAACGACCCCCTCGGACGTGCAGGTTATAAACGGTTTAACCTGATAGGTTCGTGATAGGTTTCATTCTAGGTATTTTATATATATTTTTACTTATAATTTTTATTTTATATATAATATTTTTTTAACTCTAATTTTATTTATTCATTTTTGTTCAAAGTATACCCGCCCTCCGAATATTAGGGAAAATGACATACACCTTTTGGCGCTGTCGTTTGCACACGATGGGACTATGGTAGAGGCATTAACCGGCCTCTCATTGTCCCTTCGTTTGGAGGTTTTTATTCCTCTAACGCCAAGAAGATCTCGGTTTGGTTTAAATTTCTCCAACTCAGATCGTTTGTGGTGGATTGGAGAGTCTATGGTGGCAAAAATCGGTGAGACGGTTCATTTTTGTATGTTCCGTCCGTCCGGTGTGGAATTGTGCACATATAGGTACATATGCAGTTGTTAATAAGTGTATTCCGTACTAAGCACTCTGTTGGGTAACAATTTAATGTACTAGTCTTTATGGAAATGTATGAATTAGATGTGCTGTCTGGGCTATATGTTCTCCGGAGGTTGCTGGCGCTGTGGAACGCCCTCCAGCACCGGAAGTGTGTGCGATGGCTTGTGCGGTCCATTGTGCACAGCAATCCAAAGTGAGGCTTGGTCCAGCTCAGTGCTTATTTAAGAGGGGTGACGCAGTGCGCCGCCTGTGCCCCTGGAAGACGTGATGATGTCACGAAACGCGTAGGGCGGAGCCAGACGACGCGCTGACGTCACCCCCAAGCGAGCTGTTTTCCAGTTGTACGGGTTTGTCCGTGCTCCGGTGGCCACGGAGCCGGACTCAAGGCTGTCTTTTATTCAACACTTTGTAAGTGTATATCCTTATTTTTCTTAATAAAATGTAAAGTGGTTTTACACTATGTGAGCCCCTTTTATTTTTTGGTATCCCTGCCTTGGGCCATTGGAGTGGCTGCTGACGAGATGACCCCTAGTGGACACCGCTGGTAATCCCCATTTTGGCTTTAAAGATCTCTGCTTGCTGTGATCCTCTGTAGTGGGGGGTCATGGCCTTCTGGTAAGGAGTAACCCCTTCAATACCTGGTGGTGGACCCCTTCCATTTACACAATTTTTTATTATATATCACTTGGATTTTTTTTCATCAATCTTTATCAATTTTCTTTGGTGAATTGGACGTTTTACAACACTTTATTGATGCTCTATTCTCATGGACTTCACAGCACTTGAGTGATATTTTGATTTTTGGACTTTTATGCACAATTTGTTTCACTGAGTTTTGCACAGTTTAATCCTTATATGAATTCTTTCTTCACTGTTAAGTATTTATCATGTTTTTAAATATTAGCGCAACCTCTTATTTTCTTTACCCTTTTCACAGGGAGCCTGAAGTACAGCGGTGGGGGGTATTTTTGAAGCACCTGATTAGAGCCATAGGCTCTAATAGGTGTTAAAAAAGGTGACCTGTGAGCGCCATTCTGGGCGCTCGCAGGTCACTCAGCTGAGTTAGAAAAGTGAATGAATATTTGCTTTCCTAACACTAAACTGCCTCTCTTCCAATCAGGTGCTCAGATCTGTTACCCGTCACCTGATTGGCTGAAACGACAGACGCTGTGATTGGATGCCAGGCGTCCAATCATAGCAGAGGAAGGGAAGAGAGGACGGGAGAAGACATCGAGGAGCTGTTCCACCGAGACAGGTAAATGCAGGCGGTACAGTGGCTGCGTTTGATGGGGCACAGTGGGAGCAATTGATGGGTACAGTGGCAGCAATTGATGGACACAGTAGCTGTGTTTGATGGCACAGTGGCGGCAATTGATGGGCGCAGTGGCAAAGTTTGATGGCACAGTGGGTGCGTTTGACGGCACAGTGGCAGCAATTGATGGGCACAGTGGCTGCGTTTGATGGGCACAGTGGCTGTGTTTGATGGCACAGTGGCGGCAATTGATGGGCACAGTGGCTGCGTTTGATGGCAGAGTGGCTGCGTTTGATGGGCACAGTGGCTGCGATTGATGGCACAGTGGCTGCGATTGATGGCATAGTGGCTGCGATTAATAGTACAGTGAGGCTGCAATTGATGGGTTTTTTTTTTAGAATTTTTCAGTTTGTTTGCGCCCTCCCCCCCCCCAACAATTTTGAGCACCAGCTGCCACTGGTTATACACATGTAACATAACTAAAGCTGTTTCAATGGTTTTTAATAGAAGAGAATTGTTTAGGTGATGCTAAATCTTAATTAGAAGTGTATTTCCTGGAATTTAACCATGGTGTAAATTAAGGATCCCCTAATAATAAGCAGGGCCGTCTTTAACACAGGGCAAACGTGGCATCTGCCCAGGGCCCAGCAGTTGTAGGGGGGTCCCAAAGCAGCTGAGCTGCCCCTGGAGCCCACGCTGCCTGACGGGTTTTTTTTCAGACGGAGTTCTGCTCCGGGGCTTGTCACTTGCTAGCTCAGTTGCTCGCTACTGTCACTTGTTAATACAGAAGCGCTGCTTTTCTATTTACAAGTGAAAGCGCTCCTCTCCTGGCTGCCATTCTCATCCCTCTCTGCTTTACACATTGAGCTGTATACAAGAGAAGAGGAGGAAGGGGCGGGGGATAAGAAACTCCTCCATGGACATGCATGTTGCAGCTTCTCTTGTGCAGCCCGGCCCTGCTCTGATGGTTTTTAGGTAATGGAGTCTGGAGGCAGGGCGGGTGGTATTGGTGCAGAGGAATGCTGTGTATTAAAAGAAGGGGGGGGGGTGGAATGGTGCAGGAGGACTGCTATGTATTGAATGGGGGTGGGATTGGTGTCGAGGAATGCTGTGTATTGAAAGGGGGGGTTTAAACTGGAATCAGGGGGAGGAAAGCTCTGTACTTGGGGGGGGGCTTGGATGTACACAACACACCAATAAACCCTGCAATCTGTATATAGCGCATCTGTCAATCTTGAACTCTGTACATAGCATACCCCTCAACCCTGCACTCTGTATGTAATGCACCCCTCAACCCTGCACTCTGTATGTAATGCACCCCTCAACCCTGCACTCTGTATGTAACGCACCCCTCAACCCTGCACTCTGTATGTAACGCACCCCTCAACCCCGCACTCTGTATGTAACGCACCCCTCAACCCTGCACTCTGTATGTAACGCATCCCTCAACCCTGCACTCTGTATGTATCGCAGCCCTCAATCCTGCACTCTGTATTTAACGCACCCCTCAACCCTGCACTCTGTATGTAACCCACCTCTCAACCGTGCACTCTGTATGTAGCTCACCTCTCAATCCTGCACTCTGTACGTAGCTCACCCCTCAACCCTGCGTTCTGTACATAGCGTACCACTCAACCTTGCACTCCATACAAAGCGCACTCCTCAATCCTGCACTCTGTACGTAGCTCACCCCTCAACACTGCTCTGCTGCAGGCAGCATGACTAGTCATTTATTTCCGGGAGCCTGTCCTCAGGGATACTGCTCACATTGGACTCTGTGCCTACCTGTACTCAGTTAACCTTCATAGTTATGTGTACTCTGCTCTGCTCATTGCTAATAGCAAGTTCTAGGAGTTTTCTGTCTATTGGTGGGTCCCCTCACCTCCCCAGTCCATGGTCTGCAGGCAGTGGGGAGATTATGTGCCGTAACCTTTAGCAACCAAATCAATGAGCTGTACTGATGTGCTGTAACCTCAAGCAACGAATAAGTGGTAATGATGCAGAGTAACCTCTAGCAACCAATGAGTGAGCTGGGAATAATGTGCAGTAACCTCTAGCAACCAATGAGTGAGCAGTAAGCATGTAACCTCTAGCAACCAATCGGTTAGCAGTAATGATGTGCAGTACCTTCTAGCAAGCAATCAGCAAGCAGAAATGAAGTGCTGTAACCTAGCAACTAATCAGTGAGTCGTAATGTGTGCTGTAACCTTTAGCATCCAGTCAGTGAGCGGTAATGATTTGCTGTAGCCTCTGGCAACCGGTGGCAATCACTGCCTGATCTGCTACAGTAAACTGATTTTGAGTTGGGGGGGGGGATGGGGAGCCCAAAGAAAATGTTTGCCCAGGGTCCAATCAATATTAAAGACGGCCCTGATAATTAGCACAATTTTATATGATAATGCAGTACATCTGTGTATTTGTTTAATTTTAAACAAATCCAGGGTATGTTAATGGATTAAATCTGTCCCTAATTATGGTAGCAGCTGTTGGATAGTTGTCATTAGTCTTATGATTGTGCTATTGCCCATGTATTTCAGAGCACTGCCATTACAACACAGGCTAAATGTATTGCCATTATAATCTGAAATTAGTTGAAATTATATGTTAATGTGTGCTTTTTGCATTTAGAATTCTATGTTAAAGATGTTTCATAAAAAGAAAAAAGTTAATATATGGCAAACAGAGAATCAATGTTTTTTGTTCATATTTATTTGGTCCTACAAAACGACCACTGTCTGAATTAACACTTTATAATGCAATTTTCTGTTCATCTGGATTACTACAACACTAGCACTGTGTAAATACGGGATTTAAGCATTTATTGTTCGATGTTCAGAACTTATATATGTACAGTATATTTGTGATATATGCATAAAATGTGTCTAAGAATTCAGTAGCACTTAAAATTCGGAGCTATCATTTTACTTTCTTGGGAATCTTTAATTTCACTAAAGGCCAAATCATACATTAATATTTTGTTTTTAACCGCTTCAGCCCCGGAAGATTTTACCCCCTTCCTGACCACAGCGGGTTTTGTGATTCGGCACTGTGTCGTGCGACGTGGCTCCCAAACAAAATTGACGTCCTTTTTTTCCCACAAATAGAGCTTTTTTTTGGTGGTATTTGATCGTCTCTTCGATTTTTAATTTTTTGCGCTATAAACAAAATAAGAGCAACAATTTTGAAAAAAACGCATTATTTTTTACATTTTGCTATAATAAATATCCCCCAAAAATATATAAAAAAACATCTTTTTTCCTCAGTTTAGGCCGATACATATTCTTCTACATATTTTTGGTAAAAAAAAATCACAATAAGCATTTATTGATTGGTTTGCGCAAAAGTTATAGCGTTTACTAAATAGGGGATAGTTTTATGGCATTTTTATTAATAATTTTTTTTTTACTAGTAATGGCGGCGATCAACGATTTTTATTGTGACTGCAACGTTATGGCAGACATGTCGGACATTTTTGACACATTTTTGTGACCATTGTCATTTATACATTGATCAGCGCGATTAAAAATGCACTGATTACTGTGTAAATGACACTGGCAGTGAAGGGGTTAACCACTAGGGGGCGAGGAGGGGTTAAGTGTGTCCTAGGGGAGTGATTATTAACTGTAGGGAGAGGGGCTAGCAGTGTCATTACTCTGATCACAGCTCCCGATGACAGGGAGCTGTGATCAGTGACACTTGTCACTAGGCAGAACGGGGAGATGCTGTTTACATCAGCATCTTCCCGTTCATCCTCTCCGTGAGCCGATCGCGGGTTTCCCCGCGGTGATCGATTCCGCGGGACCCACGACCCGACTCACGGAGCTCCCGGGCGGCGCACGCACGCAATGGCATGGCGGGGAATTCAAATGGACGTACAGGTACGCCCATTTGCCCAGCCGTGCCATTCTGCCGACGTACATCGGCATGCGCCGGTCGGGAACTGGTTAAATACACCCAGGTGACAAAGCCTATCTACCAAATGTCTCTGTTTTCTATGTTGGCATCTACAGTGGATATAAAAAAGTCTACACACCTCTGTTAAAATGGCAGGTTTCTGTGATGTAAAAAATGAAACAAAGATAAATAATTCCAGAACTTTTTCTACCTTTAATGTGACCTATAAACTGTACAACTCAAGTGAAAAACAAACTGAAATCTTTGGGGGGGGGGTGTTGGGAGTAAAAATAAAAAACGAAAATATTGTGGTTGCATAAGTGTGCACACCCTCTTATAACTGGGGATGTAGCTGTGTTCAGAATTAGGAAATCACATTCAAACTCATGTTAAATAGGAGTCAGTACACACCTGCCATCATTTAAAGTGCCTCTGATTAACCCCAAATAAAGTTCAGCTGTTCTAGTAGGTCTTTCTTGACATTTTATTAGTCGCATCCTACAGCAAAAGCCATGGTCTGCAGAGAGCTTCCAAAGCATCTCATTATTAAAAGGTATCAGTCGGGAGAAGGGTACAAAAGAATTTCCAAGGCATTAGATATACCATAGAACACAGTGAAGACAGTATTCTTCATATGTTTGGGCTATGGGGTAGAGTGGCAAGACGGAACCCTTTTCGTACGAAGAAAAACATCCAAGCCCGGATAAATTTTGCAAAAACACATCTGAAGTCTCCCAAAAGCATGTGAGAAAATGTATTATGGTCTGATGAAACCAAGGTTGAACTTTTTTGGCCATAATTCCAAAAAATATGTTTTGGCGCAAAACAAAACTGCACATCACCAAAAGAACACCATTCCCACCGTGAAGCATGATGGTGGCAGGTTCACGCTTTGGCGCTTTTATTCTTCAGCTGGAACAGGGGCTTTAGTCAAGGTAGAGGGAATTATGAACAGTTCCAAATACCAGTCAATATTGCCACAAAACCTTCAGGCTTCTGCTAGAAAGCTGAACATAAAGAGGAACTTCATCTTTCAGTATGACAACAACCCAAAGCATACATCCAAATCAACAAAGGAATGGCTTCACCAGAAGAAGATTACATTTTTGGAATGGCATAGCCAGAGCCCAGATCTGAATCTGATTGAAAATCTGTGGGGTGATCTGAAGAGGGCTGTGCACAAGAGATGCCCTCGCAATCTGACAGATTTGGTTTTTGCAAAGAAGTGTGGGCAAATATTGCCAAGTCAAGATGTGCCATGCTGATAGATTCATACCCAAAAAGACTGAGTGCTGTATTAAAATTAATAGGTGCTTCAACGAAGTATTAGTTTAAGGGTGTGCACACTTATCCAACCATATTATGCTATTTTTTTTTATTTCCCTCCACTTAAAGATTTGTTTGTTGTTCAACTGAGTTGTACAGTTTATAGGTCACATTAAAGGTGGAAAAAGTTCTAAAATCATTTATCTTTGTCTCATTTTTTTTTACATCACAGAAACCTGACATTTTAACAGGAGTGTGTAGACTTTTTATGTGCAGACTTATTATATCCACTGTATCTAATGCTGTCACGGTCCTTCTTCCTATATTTCCATGGCTGCTGTTATCTGTACTAGTTTGTAAAATTGTAGGCCCAGTATTTGCAGATTTTCAAAAATTCAAAAACAGAATCACTGAGTTCAAAAAAGATCACTCCCTTGTGTCAGTATTTTGTTGCTTTAATTACAGCCTTTAGTCTGTTTGGATATGTTTCTACTAACTTTGCACATCTAGACTTTGCAATATTTGCCCACTCTTCTTTTCAGAACTGTTCAGGTTCAGTTAAATTTGATGGTGAGTGTTCGTGGACTGCAGTCTACAAGTCATTCCACAGATTTCCATTGGGTTTTAAGTCCGGGTTCTGACTAGGCCATGCAAGGACATTCCTTTTTTCTCTGTCAACCACTGTGTGGTCATTTTCCTGTATGTTTTGTGTCATTGTCATTTTGGAAAGTAAACCTTCTTCCGATTGACAACTTTCTGGCAGAGCGCAGCAGGACAGTTTTTTGCCTCATTCATTTTTTCTTCTATCCTGACGAGTGCTCCAGTCCCTGCTGTAGAGAAACACCCCCATAAGAGGATATTACCACCTCCATGCTTTACTGTAGGAATAGTGTTATTTGGATGATGAGCTGTATTGGATTTCCGCCAGACATATAGTTTGGTATTAAGGCCAAATAATAAAAACTTTAGTCTCATGTGACCATAACACCCTTTTCCATGTGGCCTTAGAATCTTGGGTGCATTTTGGCAAAGCTCAGTTGTGACTGCATGTTTGCCTTTCTTGAGGAGTTGCTTTTTTTCTTGTAACCCTATTATTATTATATTGTTGATATTGTTGTCACATGCACACAATGACCACTATTTGTAATAAATTCCTGCAACCGCTTCAGAGTTGCTGTAGGCCTCTTGGTAGACTCTCTGAACAGTTTCCTCCTGGCTCTTTCATCCAATTTGGAGCGACGTCCTGATACAGGAGGGTCTGTACCAAATACCTTCCACTTCTTAATAACAGACTTCACTGTGCTTCTAGGCATTGATAAAGTCTTTGAAATGTTTTTGTATCCATCTCCTGACTTGTGCCTGTCCACAAATTTATCCCGGAAATCTTTTGAAAGTGCCTTCCCACCCATAGTTGATTGTTTGCTTCAGCTGCACTACCAGGGACTGAAATGCTCCAGGAAATCTCTTTTCATGCTGAGATAATCAAAATGACCACAGCTGAAAGCAGTTGAAAGTTAAATGTCTTTGTGTGTCATTGAAAAGGTGATTAGCTACACGTTGCTGTTATATCTTTCACTTGACTGTTATAAGTTGCACCGAGTAAATACAGCTGGATTCTTTTATATACCCACTATACTTTTAATTATATCCACCACAGTATTTGGCTCCTATGTGGGCAACTATTGCTGTACATAAAATGACCAATTTCTATAACCCTGCCCAATTAGAACTTTTTGACACAAATTCATAAATGTGGCACATGCCAATTTGTTAATTTATCCCAAGGCGCTGCGCTAGATTCAAGTGTGCTTACTCCACATGTGATAAAAGTATGGTGAAAAACAAGTTATGTTCAGTAAAGTAATTACACCATTTTAGTATGTATATTGTAGAACTAGAACATCAAGAAATATGCTGCACTACTCCTTAACATGTGTAATAATCCAATCAAGTGAAACAAACACCTTAATATAATACCATTATTCTAATGTAAAAATAGTCAACATAGTGTAACATTTTTAACACCAAAAGTCCATATCCAATTTAAATCATACAATTGTGCTGATAATTCTCATGTCTCAAATGCTTCATTATTTTGGTGCACATAATTGGCCATTTATAGAAACTGTCAAATAGCACTGTTAAAGCTATTTTAGCTAAAATCAAAAACATAAAAATCAACACGAGAAACCTAACTTACAGTTATCTACAGCTTCTATGAATGACATAGAATCTATGAATAGGTTTTAGCACAAGGACACCTAATACTAACTGTAAGTTATGTTGCTTTGCCTGATTTTTATGTTTTTGATTATAGCTACACGTAGGCTTTAACATGCTTAGGCACAGCTGGTACAACACCACATGTGGCAATATTTACACCACAAAACTGATGTATTTCCCTTTGTTAATTACCCCCATGGTTTGTACTTATCTTGATTTTTTGCCATTAGTTGCAGTGTTGAAGACTCTCTTTTTTGTGTGGCTTTAATTACCCATAAAGCAGCCAAAACAAATGTTGATGGCAAAAATTTAAACAGGCTACAGTATATTTAAGGCAAGTCTACCCAAGAACAAGAATTATAGCCTGTCAGGGCTGGGCTCAGCCCTTCCTTCTCAAAGCTGGCCGCTCCGCTGTCTGCTAATTGTCAGCTCCTATCTCTCCACAGTGACTCACCTGTTGATGATATCCTGCTCGTCAGTCCTGCCTACTTAAGCTGTCCAGTCCAGATGACCTCTGCCTTCCCCTTTGTCACATCTCTAGAGACGCTCTAACTGTGTTCCTGTAAAGACTTGCTTGGCTTACAGTTATTCTGGCTCCAGATCCTGCTTGCTGTTCTACTATGTTCCTCTCTGGCTCCCTGACGTTTTGGCTTGTCTGACTATCTGTTTGGGTTCCTGAACTCTGGCTATGTTTTGACTACGTTTACTCTGTTCACATTTTTTTTAATATTATTATTAAACAAGTGTCATTTAACTGTACTTCTGTCTGTCTGATTCATGGTTTCTGACATAAGTGCAGTTAAAAAAAAAAAAAATCATCACAAAGGACATAATTTACAGTCAGTAAGATGTGTCCATTTGGCTGATGCCTATTCTGCTATGACAAGTAGAGGTTTGGGACTTTAGATGTGGTGTGCAACTAACAACTGATACAATAAAACATAATAGTAGTGCAAAAACAACAAAAGGATGATAAAAGCAAAGTATTTATTAAATAGCTTTAACGGCAGATGGTAAAATATGATAATACATCGTGATTATAATTGAATTGATTATATTGATTAATTGATTATAATTGAAAAGATACATATGATGGGACATATACATCACAACAAGTAGATTCATAACACATGAACATGGGAATGTAGATCTTAGAGCTGGTTGCATAAAAGTTTGGGCTATCTGTAAAGACTAAGTAAATAATAACAAAAATTCATATAAAACCAACATGTAAAAATACAGTTGACACAAAAGATTGCAGCCTAAATTTCTTGACGCTTTTTGTGGAATATGCTCCACTTCTTCAGGAGCAGGTGCAATCAAATAAATCTACAAAAAGTATACAAACAAAATAGTTGAACGATTGAAAATAGATATATGTATTGTTGTTCTAAATAACAGGAAGGGGGATGGGGGGGAAGAAACCCCACCCAATGTATACACTCTCCTACACACATTTACTTACAAAAACATCTCAGAGTATTACATGTGGTGCAAAGGGCTAAAGGCTGCCTCGAGAACGTCCATCCCATGAACTGAGGGAGTGCTGTCCATGCTCAAGGACCGTGGGAGCAGTGCAAATTTCTATTGTGGAAGTGGAGCATATTCCACGAAACGCGACAAGCAATTTAGGCTGCAATCTTTTGTGTCAACTGTATTTTTACATGTTGGGTTTACATGAATTTGTTATTATGTACTTAGTCTTTACAGATATCCCAAACTTTTTTGCAACCAGCTCTGAGTTCTACATTCCCATGTTCATGTGTTATGAATCTACTTATTGTGATGTATATGTCCCATCATATGTATCGTTGCAATTATAATCATGATGTATTATCATGTTTTACCATCTGCTGTTGAGGCTATTTAATAAATACTTTGCTTTTATCATCCTTCTGTTGTTTATGTACTACTATTATGTTTAATCATACCAGTTGTTAGTTGCACACCTCATCTAAAGTCCCAAACCTCTTATTTTCATACATAGTTAGGAATGAAGGCGCATCTAGTTATGTGCTTCATTTAAAATCCCAAATAATCCCCTCCACTTTGCCTATTATGTTAGTTACAATTCTCCTCCATCCATTCCCCCTCTGCCCCCAAACTCCCACCCTGCCCTGGTCATAATCTTCCAGAGCATGTGGGGCTTAATACAACTAAGGAACTGTCGCAGGCTCCCATCAAGAGAGCCTCACTATGCCCATCTTTTCCACCCACCTGCTCCATTCATAGAAGTCATACTACAGTTTCTATGAATGAAAAAGGATACAGTATTTGAATTCAGGGGGTAGACATATTAATCATCTGCTCATCCTCCATTCTTAGATCCTGTTTCATTCATAGAAGCTGTATTACGACATCCCAGGGTGTCAAATATTATATATTGTGCTGTATTTATGGAGGAGCAGTGTTTTTACCGTAGAACAGGAAGTGTGCTAAGATTGTAGAACATCTCCCCCTCTTCTCACCTCCTTAACGTGAAGGGGTGGTATTTGGTAGTTTACAGAGATAACTTATAATATTGTCTGAGATTTCAGTGCAGCATTGCCAGTTAATAAAAAGAAGTTGACAGGTCATTGGGTTTCCGGTAGGGTCACCTGATTTATTTTTTTTTTGCACTTACCAGTTTTTTTTTCCAATGTTATATTTAACAGCCAAAATAGTGGATTTCTGTAAAAAAAGTTTTTGTTTTGTGATAAAAATGAAAGAACATCTGTGTTTTTTTAAAGATTTTGTTTCTTTACTATCTTTATTACTAGATAATAAAATGCTAGAAAATTTGGTACACTTTAGGTACATTTTAGTCATTGCATATACTGTACATATTTTATATTTATGGCTTCCAGAAACTGCCAGATGCTGGCATGTTATAAAGAAACCTGAATGACTAAGGCTACATCCACATGGGAGTTTAGCTGTGGCCAGCATTTCCTGCTGGCAAGAATCAGTATATTCTTGCTGGCAGCTGTAAACACTACTTGCACACACCGTATGTGGCCATAGCACAGACTGTTGCTTTGTCCAGAGCCAGTGTTTAGCCACCTCTGCAAACAGCAAACTATCCATGGCTAAACTGCCTTGTAGCTTTGGAGCAGAAACACAAACCCTCTTCACTATATGTATTAGCAACATCTGTATCACTGGATTAACACAGTTTAAAAAAAAATAAGATAGTGCTGGGCTTTCCTATTTGAAATTCCAGTGTGCTTTGCAAACTGTGACCCTGACAGCTCTAAAGAGAATCTCTCTGAAGCTGTCAACAGTGCAGGATGAAAAATCTTTCATAATAGTTTACTATCTGCAAGCGACTCCTGCTGTCACTACTGTTTGTATCAGTGGGAGGCTATGCAAAGAGTGGTGACATAGCAATACAGGGTGGTAATTAGTAGTATCCTTCCAACTTTGCAAAGCTAACTAAACAAGAAAGAAAATGGGATGCACTATTTATTTTCTAGAAAAGAAAAAAAATATTACATTTAAAACTTCAGAACTGGTGAATAAATACAGTTAAAAGTTTCATGTTTGCCCTGTACAATCATACCATTTTTTAACAATTTGTATATTTTTTGAATAATTTGTATTTTTGTAAGCAAATTTCTATCCCAGCACCAAGCCTTGGCTCCTATGGGAATTGTTTGGATGAAGATTAGGAATGACAGTTCATGAAATTAATGAATGTATCTGTCTCTTCTTATGCCTCTTTCCTCTGGTTATAAGCCTGATGTACACTCGTATTAGCAAAGTGCCTCATTAATGCACTGCTTCAAGGCCCTGGCAGAAAGCACGGCAGGCGTCTACTCCTCCCCGCAGCACATCACAGCACACGGCCCAAGTCATAGCTATTGAAATAGGAAATTAAGAGAAACTACCTCATTATCATAATACCATCAGAAGCTAAATGATATATTCACAATCCAGCAAAATAAGAAAGTGTAAATGATAAAAAAAAATAATGTTCAATTTAAAATGATTACAGCATATTAATATGCTATTAGCAACAATGAATTCTATTGTTACTTACTGCTATGTATTCATTCATGCCAAATTACCGCTTCTTCCTTTTTAAAGTTGGCTTTTGAGAAACCAGTTTCATTTTCTATTTTAAACCTCAAGGAAATAATTATAGGAAAACAATTGGATTTGGCTGAAAACAGACTTTTTTGATTATTTCTTTTATTTTTGTCTGAAGATGTTTTTTCACTTTTCGTTTCCAAAGATATTACATTTCCAGCAGGAATAAATGATGCATGTTGGTAATCAAAACAAGTTTGCACCATCAAAGGGAAGGAAGGATAAGAGAAAAATGCCTTAAGAAAACAGATTTATCAAAATGCTCACAAGTTGAGACCTCAACAAATATATCACTGTATTCCCTCTAAAAGCTAATTCCAAGATAACAAATGTTTCATGCTGTACTGGAGAGTAGAAAAACCAAAGTAAAATAAGGCTAGTAAACTACAATGCTTGGCAGAGTGACTTTTGGGATTATTGGCCCTGTATGGTTTATTTGTTGCATTAAAAACAAATATCCGGATATATAAAAAGAAACAAGACTGGAGAAGGAGACCTGAAAGCCTAGAAGATGTGGTGAAAAGGATTCCCCCAGAAGTTCATCTCTAAATTATATCATACAACTATCCTTTTAAATCCTATATTCAGTTGAATTATGATGTACAAGCCCAGAATTGATCAAATGTATCAAACAAAGTTTTTAAAACAAACCTGAACTGTAGATGCTCTCTCAAAAACAAAGGAAAGCAAATGCAAACAATTAAAATGATTGTAAATGGTCATTTAAAAAATAATAATAAACATGTTATACTTACCTACTCTGTGCAATGTTTGAAGAAGGGAAGCAGAAGCAGGGAAATGCTTGCACTACAGGTGCAGCTTCCTCTCTAGCAAGGAGAACATCAAGAAAGACAATAGTAACATTACCAAATTTCACTCTAAACCTTGTGAGTCCAGCAATCAGAGGCAACACTGCCTTAAGTGCACTGTGGCTATACAGTTATGAAACTTAAAATGCATCTCCTTTAAGGTACAGGAGTGCACTGCTATTTTTCAGGAGCAATTTAGGACAAAACGTTAATGGCTTGGTTTACTGCTTAGACATAATGAACATTTCTAGATGTAACCTAGAAGACAGCAAATCTTCACCCAGGTTCACTTTAAAGTGAATTATTTAAATATTCTCAACAAGCAGTAAAAGAGCTTAAATTAAAGCTAACCCCAACCTCTCTATCTGATTTTAATGTAAAGTTTTTTTATTATCAAAGATCACAACAAAGACTCTAAAGTCATATTTTAGTGAGTTTATAAAAACCTAACAACATCTGCTGGTCTATTACATTATACATCTGGCAGACTGTCAAGATATATTCTCATAGAAAATAACATTCAATGATTTCAATGTTTGTTTTGTGAACTTTGACAATTAATTTCTCTACAATGTTTATCAGTAGAGAGGTGAATGAGAGCTTTATTTAAAGTGCTTTTACTTTAAAAGCACTTATGGTCTGCTCTGTTAGAGCACTGCCAAGCTTGTGAGAGTCCATGCTTGGTAGTGCTCTAACAGAGCGGACCATAGGTCCCGGCGAGTTTTTAGTGTAGGTTCCCCAATGCGCTTCCCCAAGTGTTCCCTGGAGCCCTTTAGGATCTGGAGCTCTTCCCTTTTATAGAGTATGGGAGGGAGGCTGGACCCCAGCGAAATCTTTCACACACACCAGGGAAAGGCGGCAAAACATTAACCCCTTCCCCTGACCTGGGCAGCCAGGTGCTAACTAGACATACAGTAAGCCACCTGCCTACATGTGGGTTTCAGTACACTTTGAAATGTAATGGAGTTCCTAAGTCAGGCTGTTGTTTCAAGGGATGCAAAGCAGGTCTTTGAGCAATGTTAGCCTGTTTGCTGCTTGTCAGGGGACTCATGAATAGATTTTCTACTTTCCACCTAGTCCCAATTTGACTAAATAGTATCTGTTAAAACCAGACTCTTCGTTTACCATAAATTCTCTCTTTAGCTGTTCCTTAGAGAATTAAGTGCATCTTACATGATGGCAAAAGAGAAGCTGAGGCAGCTATCAAGTGAGGGAGGCCACATAATGCCTGCAGTCTTGGCTACTTTCCTATAACTCTGGAAGCAAATCTCTTGGGAAAACTAGTTAGTTAGTTAGTTAGTTATGGACAGGGATGAGCCGAACACCCCCCTGTTCGGCTCGCACCAGAACATGCGAACAGGCAAAAAATTTGTTCGAACACGCTAACACTGTTAAAGTCTATGGGAATCGAACATAAATAATCAAAAGTGCTAATTTTAAAGGCTTATATGCAAGTTATTGTCATAAAAAGTGTTTGGGGACCTGGGTCCTGCCCCAGGGGACATGGATCAATGCAAAAAAAAGTTTTAAAAACTGCTGTTTTTTCAGGAGCAGTGATTTTAATAATGCTTAAAATGAAACAATAAAAGTGTAATATTCCTTTAAATTTTGTACCTGGGGGGTGTCTATAGTATGCCTGTAAAGGGGCGCATGTTTCCCGTGTTTAGAACACTCTGACAGCAAAATGACATTTCAAAGGAAAAAAAGTCATTTAAAACTACTTGCGGCTATTAAAGAATTGTCGGTCCGACAATACACATAACAGTTCATTGATAAAAACGGCATGGTATTTCCCCACAGGGGAACCCCGAAGCAACATTTTAAAAAAAATGGCGTGGGGAACCCGCGCCAAAATGTAAAAAAAAATGGCATGGGAGCCCCCTTCAAAATCCATACCAGACCCTTCAGGTCTGGTATGGATTTTAAGGGGAACCCCGCGCCAAAATTTAAAAAAAAATGCATGGGGTCCCCCTAAAAATCCATACCAGACCATTATCCGAGCACGCGACCTGGCAGGCTTCAGGAAAAGAGGGGGGCGAGAGAGTGCCCCCCCTCCTGAACCGTACCAGGCCACATGCCCTCAACATTGGGAGGGTGCTTTGGGGTCCCTCCCAAAGCACCTTGTCCCCATGTTAATGGGGACAAGGGCCTCATCTCCACAACCCTTGCCCGGTGGTTGTGGGGGTCTGCGAGCGGGGGACTTAGCGGAATCTGGAAGCCCCCTTTAACAAGGGGACCCCAGATCCCACCCCCCCGTGTGAAATGGTAAGGGGGTACCCCTACCATTTCACAAAAAAGTGTCAAAAATGTTAAAAATGGCAAGAGAAAGTTTTTGACAATTTCCTTTATTTAAAGTCTTCTTCTTTTCCATCTTCTTTCTTCTATCTTCTTTCTTCTTCTATCTTCCTCCATCTTCTTCTTCCTCTGATCCTCTGCTTCTTGCTCCGGTGTTCTCATCTGGCATCTTCCTCCGCGGCGTCTTCTTCCCTTCTTCGTTCTTGAGCCACTCCGCATCCATGATGGGAGGCTCCCACTGTGTGATGCTTCTCGTCTTCTGACACTTCTTAAATAACGGAGGGCGGGGCCACCCGGTGATCCAGCCCCCCTCTGACGCACGGGGACTTGACAGGGACTTCCCTGTTGCATTCCCCATGACTTCAGAGGGGGGCGGGGTCACCCGTTAAGTAACCCCCACGCCATTTTTAAAAAAAAATTTGGCACAGGGTTCCCCTTAATATCCATACCAGACCTGAAGGGCCTGGTATGGAATTTAGGGGGACCCCCACGCCATTTTTTTTTAAATTTTGGTTTGGGGTTCCCCTGTGGGGAAATCCCATGCCGTTTTTATCAATGAACTTTATGTGTATTGTCGGACCGACAGTTCATTAAAAGCTGCGAGTAGTTTTAAATGACTTTTTTTTTTTTTTTGAAATGTCATTTTGCTGTCAGACTGTTCTAAACACGGGAAACATGCGCCCCTTTACAGGCATACTATAGACACCCCCCAGGTCCAAAATTTAAAGGAATATTATACTTTTTTGTTTCACTTTAAGCATTATTAAAATCACTGCTCTCGAAAAAACGGCCGTTTTTAAAACTTTTTTTTGCATTGATCCATGTCCCCTGGGGCAGGACCCAGGTCCCCAAACACTTTTCATGACAATACCATGCATATAAGCCTTTAAAATCAGCACTTTTGATTTCTTCCATAGACTTTTAAAGGGTGTTCCGCGTCTTTCGAATTTGCCGCGAACACCCCAAATTGTTCGCTGTTCGGCGAACTGGCAAACAGCCGATGTTCGAGTCGAACATGAGTTCGACTTGAACTCGAAGCTCATCCCTAGTTATGGATATTTTATGAATAGGAAAAAACTTCTATTCAGTTTTTGTTGCTGTCATTTTTCCCCTCGGGGACATTTACCTTCATCAGGGTTTGGTGCCCTTTTTTTTTTAAGAAGTCAACTAGCAAGGCCTAACTAAATAGTCAGGAAAACTTAGAAAAATATGGTAAAACAAATGTCACTTTGAAAATATAGACTTAGCCTACCCTAAAAGTGGACAGTGTCAGTGGGGCTATGGACGATGTTAGGGCAGTGGATGGTGTCAGTAGGGCAGTGAATGATATCAATAGAGCAGTGGATGATGCCAGTAAGACAATGGACAGTGTCAGTAAAGCAGTGGACGTGTCAGTAGGGCTGAGGTTGGTGTCAGTAGAATAGTGGATGGTGTCAGTCAGTAGAGCAGTAGACGGTGTCAGTATGGCAGTGGACTTTGTCAGTATTTGTTGCTGTCATTTTTCCCCTCGGGGACATTTACCTTCATCAGGGTTTGGTGCCCTTTTTTTTTTAAGAAGTCAACTAGCAAGGCCTAACTAAATAGTCAGGAAAACTTAGAAAAATATGGTAAAACAAATGTCACTTTGAAAATATAGACTTAGCCTACCCTAAAAGTGGACAGTGTCAGTGGGGCTATGGACGATGTTAGGGCAGTGGATGGTGTCAGTAGGGCAGTGAATGATATCAATAGAGCAGTGGATGATGCCAGTAAGACAATGGACAGTGTCAGTAAAGCAGTGGACGTGTCAGTAGGGCTGAGGTTGGTGTCAGTAGAATAGTGGATGGTGTCAGTCAGTAGAGCAGTAGACGGTGTCAGTATGGCAGTGGACTTTGTCAGTATGGCAGAGGATGGGGTCAGTAGGCTAGTGGACGGTGTCAGTAGTTTTTTTTAAGTCTTTTTTTTTTCATTTTTTTCCATTTTTTTTTTTACAATTTTACATTTTTAATATTTTTGTGCATTTTAGCAACCCTGTTGAGTCTAAACAGACCCCTGATGTCTCATTTTTGAGACAAATAAAGGAGAGCCTCAATCTCCATCTCTGCAGCCTCAGCTGCACAGAATAAACGAACAGGAATAGGCCCGTACCAAGCTTCCTGTTCATTCATAAACTGAAGGATAGTAAGCTAGAGAGGTCAGGAATGGTTTGTTTCAAAAGTCATTTACTGCTTATTTTAAATATGTAAATATTGTAAAGTTCTTAGTTTGGCTATAGATTTGCTTTACTGTATATTTATTTCACGCATTGATGGTATGCAGACATCTGCTTAACTTAAGCCACATGAATTTATATATTCTGCATGAAATGTTTCTATGTATGGTGCATTGCAATATTCGAGTTGCGGTATAAGGTATATGTATTACTTTTCAAAATACCGTATATACTCGAGTATAAGTCGTTCCGAGTATAAGTCGAGGCCCTAATTTACCACAAAAAAATGGGAAAAACTTATTGACCCGAGTATAAGACGAGGGTGAGAAATGCACAGCTACTGTAAGTGGAAAAGAGGGTCAACAATGCCCATTTGCAGCCTCACTGTGCCCATTTGCATGCCTCACTGTGCCCATTTGCAGCCATAGGTCCCCCGAACTTCAAACTCAGTAGTTAAGTGTTCCTAGATGCCCCTTAGCTGCAGCCAAAATTTGGGGTCTCTGAACCCAAAGTGTCCCGAAATGACATTGCTACAGATGGACACAGTTGACCGAATTTGGGGCCCCGTATCTCGGGGCTACTTAGTGCTAGGAACCCCAAATTTGGTGTGCAAACCCAGTGAAACTAGCACCATAAAATATCCAAAGCTGGGATTTCTAGAACCAAGTGGCCCCGAGATACAGGACCCCAAATATTGGTTCAGAAAATGTCAAGCACTTTTCTGCAGCAGAGAATGACATTTTCCGAACCTATTTTGGGGCCCCATATCTCGGGGCCACTTGGTGCTAGGAACCCCAGCTTTGAATATGTTATGGTACCAGGTCCACTTGGTTTGCACACCAAATTTGGGGTTCCTAGCACTAAGTGATCCTGAGATACAGGGCTCCAAAGTCGGTTCAGAAAATGTCAAGCACTTTTCTGCAGCAGAGAATGACATTTTCTGAACCGATTTTGGGGCCCCGTATCTCAGGGCCACTTAGTGCTAGGAACTCCAGCCTTGGGTATGTTGTGGTAGAAGGTCCACTGGGTTTGCACACCAAATTTGGGGTTTCTAGCACCAAGTGACCCTGAGATACGGGGCCCCAAAGTCGGTTCGGAAAATGAAATTTTTTGCTGCAGAAAAGTGCTTGACTCGAGTATAAGTCGAGGGGGGCACTTTCAGCACAAAAAAAGGTGCTGAAAAATTCGACTTATACTCGAGTATATACGGTATCTGACTGTCTAATCTGTTTTTTTAATATTTATACTTCCTTGTACAAAACCTTGTACTTTCCTCCTAGACTGATGACATTTATGAACGCCTTCTATCTCAGATAACATGATGCCTGTGCCTCTTCTTTCTTCCCTTGGGACCGATGACATCCATAAGCCACCCACTATGGAATGATTTTATCTGTACCTCACACTGATAACTCTGTGCCCCCCCCCCAATACCTATACAATCCCCCAAAGAGAACTTCTCTATACCCCACACTGCCTTATAATTAAAAAATCTCTGCTCATCATTCCCATTCTTATTGGCTGCTTTTACTACTATAGATGGCCCCTCCAATAGTTTCACTGAGCTAGGTACCATGCATGCACAGTACAGCAAAGAAAGAAAGATTAAAACACTGTCTTGCACTGCACAGGGCAGTGCAAAGAGAGTGAATTTAAGGACTACATGGCTATATCATTTTTCACATGATAAGCTGGGGATGTACTGTATGCTGCATTTTTATATAAAAGTACGGTTACACTTGAAGCTGCTAACATGATATGTGCAGAAATTGCAAGGAGTATAGCTGTTAAAATATATGGTTTCACAGTGATGTTCTGATATGCTGAATTATGGAACATTCAACAGAGTAATCTTCTGCTCAGTGCCGCCATCAGGGGGGCACAGCCGTCACAATTGTAAGGAGCCTCGTGGCCCGAGGGGCCCGCCCGGGCCAGAAGAAGGCAGAACGGGTGAAGGGGAGCCATGCATTACATAAACGATCTCACGGCTTCTGCTGTTCTCATGTCACTGAGCTCAGACATCGAGCTTTTTACTACCACCTCTGGCTACTATGTGTATGTGCACCCCTCGTGTGATCTGTACTATGCTTCTCAGCAATATGTCAGCTTTGTGAAAATGGGCTGGGACTAGGTAGGAAAACCTTCTTTACAAGTAGGGGCTGTGAGGGAAAGGGAGGGGGGCTGTTTGTGTACAGGGAGGGGCCAGAGCCTTGTGTTTTTATAGGTTTGTGTATGTGAGGGGCTGCCATATATACAGTTTTGTGCATGTGAGGGGCTGCCATATATACAGGTGTGTGTGTGGGGTACTGACATATATACAGGTGTGTGTGGGGGGCGCTGACATGAATACAGGTGTGTGGGGGGCTGACATATATACAGGTGTGTGGGGTGCTGACATATATACAGGTGTGTGTGGGGGGGGCGACATATATACAGGTGTGTGTGGGGGGGGCGACATATATACAGGTGTGGGGGGGTGCTGACATATATACAGGTGTGGGGGGCTGACATATATACAGGTGTGTGGGGTTGGGGTACTGTCATATATACAGGTGTGTGGGGGGCTGACATATATACAGGTGTGTGTGGGGGGCTGACATATGTAAAGGTGTGGGGGGGGATGCGTGGGGCGCTGATATATATACAGGTGTTTGGGGGGGCGCTAACATATATACGGGTGTGTAGGGGGCTGACATATATACAGTTGTGAGGGGGTGGGGCGCTGACATATATACAGGTGTGTGGGGGGTGCTGACATATATACAGGTGTGTGGGGGGGCTGACATATATACAGGTGTGTGGGGGGCTGACACATATACAGATGTGTGGGGGGCTAACATATACACAGGCTGTGGGGGGATGCGTGGGGCGCTGATATATATACAGGTGATTGGGGGGGCGCTAACATATATATGGGTGTGTGAGGGGGCTGACATATATACAGGTGTGAGGGGGTGGGGCGCTGACATATATACAGGTGTGTGGGGGGTGCTGTCATATATACAGGTGTGTGGGGGGCTGACATATATACAGGGGTGTGGGGGGCTGACATATATACAGATGTGTGGGGGGCTAACATATACACAGGTTGTGGGGGGGCGCTGACATATATACAGGTGTGTGGGGGGGCTGGCTTATATACAGGTGTGTGGGGGGCTGACATATATACAGGTGTGTGGGGTGCTGACATATATACAGGTGTGTGGGGGGGGGCTGACATATGTAAAGGTGTGCGGGGGATGCGTGGGGCGCTGATATATATACAGGTGTTTGGGGGGGAGCTAACATATATACGGGTGTGTGGGGGGGGTTGACATATATACAGGTGTGAGGAGGTGGGGCGCTGACATATATACAGGTGTGTGGGGGGTGCTGACATATATACAGGTGTGTGGGGGGCTGACATATATACAGGTGTGTGGGGGGCTGACATATATACAGATGTGTGGGGGGCTAACATATACACAGGTTGTGGGGGGGCGCTGACATATATACAGGTGTGTGGGGGGGCTGGCTTATATACAGGTGTGTGGGGGGCTGACATATATACAGGTGTGTGGGGTGCTGACATATATACAGGTGTGTGTGTGTGGGGGGCTGACATATATACAGGCGTGGGGGGTGGGGCACTGACATATATACAGGTGTGTGGGGTGCTGACATATATACAGATGTGTGTGTAGGGGGCTGACATATATAGAGGTGTGTGTAGGGCGCTGACATATGTAAAGGTGTGTGGGGCTGGGTGGGGCGCTGATATATATACAGGTGTTTGGGGGGGCGCTAACATATATACGGGTGTGTGGGGGGGCTGACATATATACAGGTGTGTGGGGGGGCTGACATATATACAGATGTGTGGGGGCTGACATATATACAGGTGTGTGTCTGGGGGTGACATATATACAGGTGTGTGTGTGGGGGGCTGACATATATACTGAAAGACCCAGCCACGTTTCATCTTCAATGCCCTTGCTGATGGGAGGAGGTTTGCACTCAAAATCTCACAATACATGGCCCCATTCATTCTTTCATGAACACAGATCAGTTGTCCTGTTCCCTTTGCAGAGAAACAGCCCCAAAGCATGATGTTGCCACCCCCATGCTTCACAGTAGGTATGGTGTTCTTTGGTTGCAACTCAGCATTCTCTCACCTCCAAACACGACGAGTTGTGTTTCTACCAAACAGTTCTACTTTGGTTTTATCTGACCATGTGACATTCTCCGAATCCTGTTCTGGGTCATCCAAATGCTCTCTAGCAAACCTCAGACGGGCCCGGACATGTACTGGCTTAAGCAGGGGGACACGTTTGGCACTGCAGGATCTGAGTCCCTGGCAGGTTAGTGTGTTACTGAGGGTAGCCTTTATTACGTTGGTCCCAGCTCTCTGCAGGTCATTCACTAGGTCCCCCCTTGTGGTTCTGGGATTTTTGTTCACCGTTCTTGTGATCATTTTGACCCCACGGGGTGAGATCTTGCGTGGAGCCCCAGATCGAGGGAGATTATCAGTGGTCTTGTATGTCTTTCATTTTCTAATTATTGCTCCCACAGTTGATCTTTCTTCACACCAAGCTGCTTGCCTATTGCAAATTCAGTCTTCCCAGCCTGGTGCAGATCTACAATTTTGTTTCTGGTGTCCTTCGACAGCTCTTTGGTCTTCACCATAGTGGAGTTTGGAGTGTGATTGTTTGAGGTTGTGGACAGGTGTCTTTTATACTGATAACAAGTTCAAACAGGTGCCATTAATACATGTAATGAGTGGAGGACAGATGAGCCTCTTAAAGAAGAAGATACAGGTCTGTGAGAGCCAGAAATCTTGCTTGTTTGTAGGTGACCAAATACTTATTTTTCACCATCCATATATATAGGTTTGTGCATGTGAGGGGCTGCCATATATACAGGTGTGTGTGTCGAAAGTTCAGCGAACTTTTGTGTGACCGTGTGTATGCAAGGCAAACTTGAGCAGAATCCCATCGGAAAAGCCATCATATCTTTTTTCGACCAAAATCCCGATCGTGTGTACGCGGCATAAGTGTGTTGAATGCTGAAAAGCAGGAAAAGCCAACAATTTTTACCTCTCTGTTTACTGTGAGGGCTATTTATCAAGTAAGTAAGTAAGAGTCAGGTGCCTATATCATGCAAAGCAGACTATAAAGGTTATGCATCCATTTTTCTGCGTGTGCGCAACACCATTCTCCTGTAATCCTGAACAATTAATTGTGAAAATTGTAAATTAATTCAATTGTGAATAAGCCAGTTTAAAACATTTAAAAGAACCATGCCAGGTGCACTATCTATTTGACACTTGTGTGACAATCTACACAAGTGCAATCTACAATACTTTTCCAAAATTCAGTAAATTATTTGCCATTGAAGAACCAAGTATAGCGTCAATGTAACCCCTCGCTATATTATATTACCACTTTATTACATATACATATACATACATACATATATATGAATTCTTGACAACTTCTTCAAGAGCAGCCAAATTTGTTTTCACTACTCTAAACATTGTATGTCTGAAGATTTTCTGTTACTGTTCCTTCTTGAACATAAATGTATATTGTTTTTGTATATATTTAAAAACATGACAAAAAGATCATTTTGGAAGCTAATTTGAAGTAGTTTAGGAAAAAAGTCTGTGTATTTATGCCATTAAATTAATATTATCTTTTTTCCCAGCAATGATACATCACTTTCATTAAATTGCTTTGTGTTAAAGTGTATGGCTGGCAGTAGGTAAGAAATCCCTTGTGCACGTCTGGCAGGGAAATGTAAGGGAAAGATAAAGAATAAGTAGCGTGATTGATTAAACCAAGAGTGGCTTGCTTGCAAGCATTATAACGGCGTGTGGCTTTGTTCACTGGCAAAACAGAGTAAATTAAAAATCATAGTACTTAATTTATAACAGTTACCTATGATGTGAGAAGGAGGCATCATTGTTGTTAAATAATACATAGCCTATTTCCATTTGTGGCAGCCTAATGGGATGATTTGTTCTATAAAAGAAATATTTCTGCATGCAAAAAGAGGAAAGCAACATCTTAAAAGAAATAAAATGAACTGGATAATTTGCTTTGCCGAGCTGAGAGTTGCGGATGCAATCTAAAGTTTTGGTCTCTAATGTAAAACATAAGTGAAAGTTTTGAAAGCCACTTAATTCTGAAATGTTTAATTTCGTGCTCTGTTATTGACATGTCCCGAATAATATGTCTTGCCTTTCTTTTCGTAACAACTTACAGAAAGCAGCATTGTACTTATAATTAAGGATGAGCCGAACACCCCCTTCCTCGGTTCGGTTCGCACCAGAACATGCGAACACCATTAAAGTCTATGGGACACGAACATGAAAAATCAAAAGTGCTAATTTTAAAGGCTTATATGCAAGTTATTGTCATAAAAAGTGTTTGGGGACCTGGGTCCTGCCCCCGGGGACATGTATCAATGCAAAAAAAAAGTTTTAAAAATGGCAGTTTTTTCGGGAGCAGTGATTTTAATAATGCTTAAAGCGGGGGTCCACCCACACCGCCAAAAAAAAAAATATTAAAAGCCAGCAGCTACAAATACTGCAGCTGCTGACTTTTAATACATGGCCACTTACCTGTTCCAGGGTCCAGCGATGTCGGCAGGGGACGCCGAGAACCCGCTCGATTCTCGGCAGCTGCCGCCGCCATCCTAGGTGAGGGAATCAGGAAGTGAAGCGTTGCGGCTTCACTTCCCGGTTCCCTACTGCGCATGCGCGAGTCGCGCTGCGCATCCCAAGTGGTCCCCGCTCTCTCCTGGGAGCTGTGTGTTCCCAGCAGACAGCGCGGTGGGGACGGGAAGTGGCGTAGACTCCCATGGGAGTCTATGCCGGAAGTAGGTGCAAATACCTGTCTTAGACACGTATCTGCACCCCCCTCCCCCCTGAAAGGTGCCAAATGTGACACCGGAGGGGGGGAGGGTTCCGAAAAGCGGAAGTTCCATTTTTGTGTGGAACTCCGCTTTAAAGTGAAACAATAAAAATGAAATATTCCTTTATATATCGTGCCTGGGGGGGGGTGTCTATAGTATGCCTGTAAAGTAGCGCATTTTTCCCAAGTTTAGAACAGTACCACAGCAAAATTACATTTCTAAAGGAAAAAGGTGATTTAAAACTGATCACGGCTGTAATGAATTGTCGGGTCTCGGCAATATAGATAAAACTCATTGAAAAAACGGCCCTTTGGGTCTGGTATGAATATTAAGGGGAACCCCAAACCAAAAATTAAAAAAAAAAATGGTGTTGGGGTCCCCCCAAAAATTCATACCAGACCCTTATCCATGCATGCAACCTGGCAGGCCGCAGTAAAAGAGGGGGGGGGGGCGAGAGAGTGCCGCCCCTCCTGAACCGTACCAGGCCACATGCCCTCAACATGGGGAGGGTGCTTTGGAGTAGCCCCCCAAAGCACCTTATCCCCATGTTGATGGGGACAAGGGCCTCATCCCCACAACCCTTGCCCGATGGTTGTGGGGGTATGTGGGTGGGGGGTTTATCGGAATCTAGAAGCCCCCTTTAACAAGGGGACCCCCAGATTCCGGCCCCCCCTATGTGAATTGGTAGCGGGTACATTGTACCTCTACCATTTCACCAAAAAAAGTGTCAAAAATAGTAAAAAAGACAGGAGACACTTTGGGACAAGTCCTTTATTAAAAAATAAAAAAATAAAAATGTCCAGCGATGTCCATTCATCTTCTATCATGCCACCTGATGAACCGAAAAAAAAATGCAACAGCCCCACCCCCATGGGAGGCTCCTGCCGAGTGACCCTTCTTCTTGGTGACAGCTGTTATATAGGTGAGAGCGGGGTCACTCGGTGTCGTAACCGAGTGGCCCCGCCCTCAGCTATATAAAAGCTGTCAAAGCGAGAAGAAGCGTCACTAGGCTGCCACAAATGGAAATAGGCTATGTATTATTTAACAACAATGATGCCTCCTTCTCACTTTTTTGGTGAAATGGTAGGGGTACAGTGTACCCGTTACCAATTCACATGGGGGGGCCGGGATCTGGGGGTCCCCTTGCTCAGATAAGGGTCTGGTATGGATTTTGGGGGGACCTCTAAGCCATTTCTTTTTAAAATTTTGGTGCAGTGTTCTCCTTAAAATCCAATTTTGGGGGGGACCCCTACACCATTTTTTTAAATTGGCGCAGGGTTCCCCTTAATTTCCATACCAGACCTGGTATGGATTTTGGGGGGACCCCCACACATTTTTTTTTAATTTTTGGTTTGGGGTTCCCCTTATCTTCATACTAGACCCAAAGGGCCTGGTAATGGACTAGGGGGGAACCTATGCTGTTTTTTTTCAATGAGTTTTATCTATATTGCAGAGACCCGACAATTCATTACAGCGATCAGTTTTAAAAGACTTTTTTCCTTTAGAAATTACATTTTGCTGTGGTACTGTTATAAACATGGAAAAACTGCACCACTTTACAGGCATACTATACACACCCCCCAGGCATGATATTTAAAGGAATATTTCATTTTTATTGTTTCACTTTAAGCATTATTAAAATCACTGCTCCTGAAAAAACATCAGTTTTTAAAACTTTTTTTGCATTGATACATGTCCCCTGGGGCAGGACCCAGGTCCCCAAACAATTTTTATGACAATAACTTCCATATAAGCCTTTAAAATTAGCACTTTTGTTTTTTCATGTTAGCGTCCCATAGACTTTAAAGGTATTCCGCGGCTTTCGAATTTGCCATGAACACCACATTATGTTCGTTGTGTGCCGCACGTCCGAACAACCAAAGTTCCGCCCGAGCATAAGTTCGCCCATCCCTAATTATAACTCGGTAATGTGTGCATACTGCATGAAGTTCAGTGTTTTCAGATCTTTTGGACCTCAAAGGAATATTTAGCTTATTAATGGTTGGAGATAAAAAAGAAAACACACACACTCTGAAGCCTAAGGCTGAACTTGTATTATACGATTTCTACAATAAAAATACAAGCACATATCAAAGCATACTAAGCCAAGGGATATGAACTTTTTACAATGCAATTATCCAGTATAACAGCATTCCAGCTAGGTTCTGAGCAAAATGAAAGTTATTTTTACAAACTTTAGTATATTTTTATTGTGTAGTATGAAAGAGATTTCAGATCTCTTTTACTATACTGACTCTCAAGTCTCAAAACTTGACTTGAAATATATATTTATTAAAATATATACACTGTGATTTGTATACCATTTTTTATATACCATTTTTTGAAGACTAATTTGCAGGGTTTTCATAAAAAATGGCATATGTTTTGTTTAAAAAAGCAAACACACCTGCCAAACTGGAACAAATCTGTGGTATCGGGAAAGAGAGAACATGTTAAATGTTAATACATACACATCGCCAAACAATGCAGATATTTATTTTTGTTTTGCACTTCAATAGTGTTATGGACTATAGGAAAATGTGACAAAAATGTGCAAAAATGGTCCATAATAGTTAGGCTTGGTTCACACTAGTGCAATTTCACATTTGATTTTAGTCACACAGAATCTCATGAGAATAGAAATCCCATTGTTTGCAATGGGAAGTTGAAAAAAAGTCAGGGGTTTACGTGCACTTAATTGGATGATTGAAGAGAACTCAGCTTCACCTAATTTACTAATCTAAATGATCATACAATTTTCTGTTTACAAACAATTTTATTAGGAATGTCAGAAACATGTACAAATGTATATAAAGATGTACAATAAAATTATGTTGCATATATCAACAAAAGGCCGAGGCCTTAAGGTATTGAATGAGGGCAGTATATATAATAATTCCAAACTTATTAAACATGAATAGCTTTACCAAAAAATTTTTAGTGATAAACTATTACGTAAATATGTACAATGAAACATTAGTATAAGGGTTATAACAGATAATGAATCTTTAAGGATGCAGCAAAGTATAATATGATATTATGGTGTTGGAGACATAGACCTGTCCCATTGATCCCATTTTTTATTGAAAATATGCATTAAATCATTAAGTGTGTGATAAATGCGTTCAGTTTAATCATTTGCATTCTTGCTAATTTTTGTGGCCATGGGAGAGAAGTAGAGCACCAATTATAAGCTATTATCCATTGGATAGAACTAAAAAAGGTGTGTAATAATCGAATGCAAGGAGTGGGTATACTAGGGATAGAGGTAAATAAAATACATAAATGAGGAGTTAGGGGGATTATTTTCCCTGCTAACTGTGATATCTTTGTTGCAGTTACATGCCATAGAGGTTGCAAACATTTACAACTCCAGGAAATATGCACCAAAGTACCTTGATCAGGGCTACCCCTGAAACAACAGGGAGATGCTGATGGGTAAAATGATTGTATCATGGAGGGAGTCATATACCACCTTGTATGCAATTTCAAGGGTGTTTCTCTGATAGATGCTGAGCAGGTACACTTACGTAGGTTATCAATCTTGGTGTCCCCTTCTTTAATTAAGAAGGAGCAGTCTAGATCTGACTCCCACTGAAGCATGGGTTTTGATTTTTTAGGGAAGTTTGTTTATGTAGCGATATAAACGAGAGATCAGACCTTTATCTCTTGGGGATGAAATGCAAATGTGTTCAAATTGAGAACAGGGGGCTGGAAGGGTTAGAGAATAATGTTCTAGAAAAAAGTTTTAGATTTTTGTATAGTGAGTAAATTCTGTTAATGGTCAAAGAAGTGGAGCTGGTTGTGTGTGTGTCTTCATTAAATAAGGCACCTCATCCCAAAAAGTAAATGGAAAAGTGGATGGAATAGTAGGATTATTGCAGTGCCCAAATTGTTACAACAAAACAGATTATTAAAATTAAATACATTTTATTACAAAAATATGTTTTTTAAAAAGAACGTAGATACATTTCATTTACAGTACAGATACATATAGGAGCATATACAGATATATTACACCCAGTAAATGGAGGAATTAAATGAATCCCTACTAGTTTCGCCAATACATTGGCTTCTTCAGGGGATATAGTGGTTTGTAATTCTACAAAAGAAAATTTGAAATTAATGTGATAAAGTGAACAAGGTATACAAAAATGCAGGGTACAACGTCATGCAAACCATCAACAGAAGTACATGGTAGCTAGACAGCAGCGCCCAATCAATGGGTCCCAAAGAGGATGGAATTGGTATCAACTAAGAATCGCACCTACTCAGTGAGCCACCAGGGGGTCGCACAGAAAACCTCCAAAAAGGGGGCCACCTCCTCACTGCCTTAGTGTGGCTGCAGGGGGCTTGGTAAGAAAGTCCTGGAGGATAGCTGTGGAAATATATATAAATAAGGCTATATAGCTCAATGACAACAGTAAGAGGAAAAAGGACAAAAGAGTCCTCCGGACTCACCAGCAACAAAAGTAAATAAATAAATAGATAAAACTGGGACGCTAAGGGATCGATGAGGGTAAGTCAGTCACTGCTACCAGTGGGCCATGTAGATTGAACTAAATGAAATGAAAAAAGGAAATATATATAGTAATGGCTAAAACAAAACAAAAAACAAAAAAAAGGAAAAACAAAAAAACAAAAAAACAAACAATTTCCTTTATCATTTAAAGCATGAATGTTAGATTTTCGCTAATAAATCCTACCTGTTGGATCATCTAAGTATTAAGTAATAAGCTGCAAACAGGGAAATCAGGTACTTTTAAATGGAGCATTGGCTGTAATGAGGGTATGTAATATACCACATTCAGTGTGGTGTATGGGCCAGATGGATGCGGCCAAAGTCCCTGAATAAAACAAGGTAGTAAAGTAGATTAGAGTTAATGCTGCGATATATTATCACTGCAAGTGGGGAATCATATAGCAAATATACCTTATGGTTGATAAGATTAGTGTAGCGTCCCGGTTGTCCGCAATCATGGACAATTGCTTTACCTATTTATAGCCCCCCACCTGATTGGCGAAATTCTTCAACCAACCAGGAGCGGACAAAAAAATGGCCTGTGCGCCTGCGCACTGGCCGCCGAAGTTGCCTACAACGCCCATGATGCCTTGTATCCACCGGAGGCGCCGAATGACAGTATATGTCAGGCACACGCCTCCAGGGGCAAGGCATTCAGATGGAAAGAGGTGTTGTGGTAGATGGAGTGGGCGGGAAGTGGGAGGCGAGAACGAGCCGGAGGGCGGGCTGGCTATTTATGCAGGCCAGCCCTTGGGTGTCCATATAGCCACGGGCTGCGATGGAGATAACCCATCACAGTGGAGGGGCTGACAGCCGGGTGGGACACAGAGCAGGCAGCGAGTAAAAGGATCAATCGATTGGGAAGCATTGAGAGGGCAGAGCTGAATAGAAAACCACTGGGCATGCTCCAAGCCAAGCCGCTTACACAACCATGCACCCATGGAACAATAAATGAATATTACCATTTATAGAGAAAAGGGGGAGGAGCAAAAGGGCACTGTTACCGGCGTTTAGCCATAGAATCGAAAAATGGGGCTTGTGAGGGCAGTAGTTAGCCATGGTGGAAAGGCAGAAGGAGATTGTAAGGGAGGGAGAGGGGGACCTGATACAAGAACCAAATAAATCAGAGGGCCTATAGAAACCTTGGAAGAAAGAATAGTAATAATGAAGAATATAACTAATATCAAGTATCCTTACAAAAAGGATTTAAAACTGATGAATTCATTCAAGCCAGGGTTTTTTTTTGTTTTTCCTTTTTTTGTTTTTTTTTTGTTTGTTTTTTTTTTGTTTTGTCTTAGCCATTCCTATATATATTTCCTTTTTTCATTTTATTTAGTTTTTTCAATCTACATGGCCCACTGGCAGCAGTGACTGACTTACCCTTATCGATCCCTTTAGCGTTCCGGTTTTATCTATTTATTTATTTACTTTTGTTGCTGGTGAGTACGGAGGACTCTGTTGTCCTTTTTCCTCTTACTGTTGTCATTGAGCTATATAGCCTTATTTATATATATTTCCACAGCTATCCTCCAGGACTTTCTTACCAAGCCCCCTGCAGCCACACTAAGGCAGTGAGGAAGTGGCCCCCATTTTGGAGGTTTTCTGTGCGGCCCCCTGGTGGCTCACTGGGTAGGTGTGATTCTTAGTTGATACCAATTCCATCCTCATTGGGACCCATTGATTGGGCGCTGCTGTCTAGCTACCATGTACTTCTGTTAATGATTTGCATGACATTGTACCCTGCATTTTTGTATACCTTGTACACTTTTTCACATTAATTTCAAATTTTCTTTTGTAGAATTACAACCCACTTTATCCCCTGAAGAAGCCAATGTATTGGCGAAACTAGTAGGGATTAATTTAATTCCTCCATTTACTGGGTGTAATATATCTGTATATGCTCCTATATGTATCTGTACTGTAAATGAAATGTAATTACGTTCTTTTTTTAAAAAACTATTTTTGTAATAAAATTAATTTAATTTTAATAATCTGTTTTGTTGTAACAATTTGGGCACTGCAATAATCCTACTATTCCATCCACTTTTCTCTTAATGGTAAGTTATAATTTGACCGCAAATGAGCAAAGGAACAAAATGGATCCTACTATTCCATCCACTTTTCTGTTAATGGTAAGTTATAATTTGACCGCAAATGAGCAAAGGAACAAAATGGATTTGATTTGAGGGATTTTAAATTGTTAAGGTTATGTAACTGCCATGTAGCAAAAAGGACTCCTGTCTCTAAAAGCGTAAGTGAAACGAGGATCACCTAGAAATGAGGCCAAAGGAGGAGTGGTGGAAGCGTTGAGGTCTGTGCAGGAAAGACTTACCATTTCTGGGTTTTTTATCAAGCCAAATAAATTTGTTTATGTCTCTTTGAAGAGAGTCTAGAGTGGATTTAGGAATTATTAATGGTAAAGCTCTGAAATAAAATAATAATTTAGGCAATGAACATACAATTTTCAAAGTGAAAATGAAAGGCTAATTCGACCTTTCAGTTCATGTTTCATGTTACACCTTTAACATAAAAAAGGTAACATGGTTACATCCTCCAATGTGCCTTTAACTTTGCTATGTGAGCCATCTGTCTTCCCATTAAGTGAACCCTAGTGTTTACCATCATATAATATTTTTGCATCGTCATAAAATGTGTTTTTGTTGAGATCATGACCATATCAGCAAAAACTAGTAACTTATCAGCCATTAAATTTAAATGTTGCTACATTTTATGAGTAGTTTGCTAATGATCTGTTTAGTGTCCAAAAATAAAGTCGCTATTTTGTGAGAGCAGAGCTAAGCTCAGTAGTTTATGTCTGTATTTATTCCAAGTCAATTGAAATTATTGCCATTGCTTTTGAATTGTGCTCATCTCCACATTACAGTAATTAAATAGATGGATAATCATTTCCACATACATGTATTTTATTGAGAACTAAAACAAATGGCCTTCAAGCCTCTACAATATGTCAAGCTCTGGGAAAGACATCTGAACAAAATTATAGACCAAGAAGATTTGGGACAGATCTGGTATACCATGCACCACTGCCCAATAAACACAACAGCTATAGAAATCTAATCTTAACCACTTCAGCCCCGGAAGAATTTACCCCCTTCCTGACCAGGCCATTTTTTGCGATACGGCACTGTGTTGTTTTAACTGATAATTGCGCGGTCGTGCGACGCTGTATCCAAACAAAATTTACGTCCCTTTTTTCCACAAATAGAGCTTACTTTTGGTGGTATTTGACCACCTCTGCGGTTTTTATTTTATATGGTATAAACAAAAGAAGAGCGACAATTTTGAAAAAAAAACAATACTTTTTGCTATATTAAATATCCCAATTTTTTTTTAAACTAATTTTTTCCTCAGTTTAGACCAATATATATTCTTCTACATATATTTGTTAAAAAAAAAATGCAATAAGCGTATATTGATTGGTTTGCACAAAAGTTATATCGTCTACAAAATAGGGGATAGATTTATGGCATTTTTATTACTATGATTTTTTTAGTTTTACTAGTAATGACTGCAATCAGCGATTTGTAATCAGGACTGCGATATTGTTGCGGAAAAATTGGACACTTTTGACACATTTTTGGGACCAGTGACATATATACTGCGATCAGTGCTATAAAAATGCACTGATTACAGTATAAATGCCATTGGCAGGGAAGGGGTTAACACTAGGGAGCGATCAAGGGGTTAACTGTGTTCCCTAGGTGTGTTCTAACTGTGGGGGGATGGGACTGAGTAGGGGAGGAGAGAGATCGGTGTTCCTACTTAGTAGGAACACACGATCTGTCTCCTTTCCCCTGACAGAACCGGGATTTGTGTGTTTACACACACAGATCCTGGTTCTCGCTCTGTCACGAGTGATTGCGGGTGCCCAGCGGTCATCGCACCCGCCGGGCACTCGCATCAGGTCCGGGGACACGCTGCGGGCGCACGTGCCTCCTACAGCATCCTAAAGAGCCGTCGTACAGCTACGACAGCTCACCCAGGGGAGCCATCCTGCCACAATATAACTGTGGTGGCTGGTCGAGAACCGGTTAAATGTGAAGTTCACCTTTTGACAAAAAATAATTAATGCACATTTTTTGCAGATAAAAAAATGTGCATTTATTATTTTTTGTTTTGGGAGCCTGTAAACCATTGCACCATGCCTGGAGGTCTCCTGCAGATCTGTCAGTATATCGGCTTGATTGTACCTTGCTGCAAAGGCTGCCGGTCCCTGTAGTTTTCCATTTACAGAGGACTGTGAATGAGCGATGTGGCCAGATGGGAGGAGCCCTGCACGGCCGTGTCTTCTTTGAATTGACACGAAGAGAAAATCCCTGGTCTGCTGTCACAGTGGGGATGGGGGGGGGCGTAGGAGTCGATGCGTTCATAAAATGTTACATGTTACACCCTGAATATGGGTGTAACATGTAACATGTTATGAAAGATGAACTTATCCTGTAAACTGAGATTTACCCCTTTAATGTTGGGATAGTGCTTAAGATGCTACTAGACTCGGGGCATGCACTACCATGTGTGCTGGACCTGTCCTTGGATTAGGAGACTTTGGAGCAGAGTATGCCAGATGGTATACACAAAAGTATTCCAAAAGACCCTAAGGAAGCCTACTAAATTTGAAACCTAGGCAGTAGACAAATACCCAGTTTCTTCTTGTTACTTTTTTTACAGCAGTAAACAAAACCTAGTGCCCCCACCCACACCTCCATGGTAGGACAACTGAAGAATAAAATAGCATGGTACCTCTTGAATGAAAATATGTCTGTGATATTAAGGACAGATTGGAGGAGATTTGCTAGAACTGGAGCACACAGATTGTAGTGCAGCTGTGCATAGTAACCAATCAGCTTCTAACTTCAGCTTGTTTGGTTAAGCTTTGACAATAAAACCTGGAGCTGATTGGTTACTGTGCACAGCTGCACCAGATTATGTGTGCACCAGTTTTAGTAAATCCCTCCTATTGTCTAAATTTGACCAGGTATGGATTTCCTAGGTTAAACATTCTTTACCTAGGGACTTTGACCACTTGCTCCTGTCTCTCTGACTATTTCATCTAGGCCAGTCTGTTTGGTTAAAAAGCAATTCATGTCCACCCTCAGTGGACCCCCTCAACCCCCTACCCACTCTGCCTCTCCACACTGCTCTTTCCTTGATTCTTTTAACTTCTTACCTTTTCATTCTGCTAAAGGGTATTATGAACATAGATTATAGTCACAGCAGTCTTAATCATAAATCATCATTGTACTGTAATTTGATCTTTTTTAACACCCCCTGTTACAACTGATAAAGAATTTATATCCATGTAGCTGTGATATTAACCAAAATCTGTCTCCTGGAAGAGAAACTTGCAAATGGTTCTGTATTAAGGCAGGTGAGGATTGTAAAACCACCTGTCACCAAAATGACTCGATTAATGTCTGAGATTGTCACCAGTAGGAGCCCTTGGGGTATATACTGACCACACCTGTTTAGTATTGCAGGATGCTTGCTAGGGGTAGGAACATTATGGTCATCCTGTATAATCATTTGTTCAAAAAGTAAACTCTGAGCCTTGGACAGAAATGAGCTTTGTGACCTCTGGTGCAAGATTTCTTTAAGATGGATCAATGGTTGTGTGTTAGCCTAGAGAGGACCCCTTTTTTCCCTCTCCATCTCCCTTCATCTTCCTGTCATCTTATCCAATTTCCCTATTTGTAACTATAATGTATGTATATCACTATAAGTATTTAGAATCTATATATATCCATTTGTACATAAACCCAAACATTATTTAGGTAACAAGATGTCCTTCAAACAAGAATACATTCTATACCCTCCTTGACTGGAATTGTGCTGGTTGTCTTGAATGTTTATAAATCTCTGAATAAAAATGTAATGGAACAGAGAAATATAACAAATGAATAACATATTGAGTACAGACATGTGTTTGTGCACATGTTTACGAATGTTAATTTTTCCACAGTAACACAGAAATGCCATATAGGAGTAGCAGTAGGAGTAACAGTAAAAAAAAAGAACCTCTATTCATACCAGTTCACTTGTGTAAAGCAAAAATGTTGGTTTTTGAAGTATTTTATTGATAATTCTCTTTGAAGAAAAATGGTTTTAGCAGAAAAACATTCATCAGACATTCCTTCTTATTAAAATAATTTAGAAGCTTAAGTGTTTTTTTTAATTTATTTAATTGAAGGCAGATAGACATTTTATATTATTTGTAATGTGTTTCTTAGTCCTTTTTGCCTTTTTACAGAAAAGAGCCTGACTCAAAATGTGCCATTAGCACAAATGAAACATATACTGAAATTCTACAGTGCTTACCTTTTTCTTGTTTGAGGAGCATAATAAGAACTGACTAGAATGGCTCCAGACACCCAATTCTCTGTTCTAGCCCAGAGGGTTATGAAAAAGTATAGATCCACTGGAAGATATAAAATATAGGACAAAAGTCAAATTGCCCTCTCTCTTGTCTGACACAATTTAATTCATCCATTTAAGTTCAGGAAAAGAGTTTTCTCAATTAATTCATTGTCCTTTACTACTTTACCTAGACTGACAGGTTGGTTGCTGCACAAGGTATATGATGTCAGTCACTATAGTACCAGATACGTAATTATTGATTCCCATGTATTCTTGGATTACCAGAAGGTGTTGCAATATAAATCACACATTATCAAGATTTACTATTTTGTTATAAATCATAGGTGTTCTAAGATGTCATATACTGTACAACAATAAAAATGAGACAGTGGCTGTAACTATCCCACACTTTATCCAAATATAACATGAAAAGTTATGAGTGAGGTTGGACTTTAATCTGTGTTATAGATTTAATGAACAAGAAGATTCTGATACAAAAGCATTATGGAGTCACATCCCATTCTTTCTTCACAATACAAGTGTGTGCAAGGGTGTCTGCACTGAGGACTATAGCTATTACTTATTTATGCCAGCAATAAGAATTTAAAAAACATATTTTAAAGTGGCTGTAAACCTTGCTAGTACTAATACCATATTTCAGCAAATCAAATTAAGCTTGAATGAGCTGTGATCTTTGTTTTTTTTGTTTTTTAAAGTGGCCCTTACTGAACTTTGCGGCCTCATACCTGCAGGTCACGTGGTCGCTCTCGCTTCCAAAGCAATGCATGAACCTGCCAGTGGGCATGTTCAGTGTCAGGGCATTTATGTCAGGACTGGAATTGATGTTCCCACCCAGTGTCTGCCTTTTCATGACAGTGGAACTCTCTCAGATCTGGCAGCAGATGTAATTTCCTCCTTTACCCACCTGAGTGCAGAAATGGGCAGGGGTGGCTCTGCACTGACAACGAAAGCTACAGGCACGCTGTGCTCTTTCACAGCTCTCCTGTAACATTAGCAGGATGACGCAAGATGTAAATTGACCACGGTAACATGGAGCGGCTACTGTGGTCTCTTTACTTGTAGGAGTTGCACAGGCAGGATTAACCAGAGCATATGCAGCCAGGAATAAAATACAGATATGAACAATCATGTTGAGCTAATCTTAAAGAGACAGTGCAGTGTGTTTTATTTATACCTTTACAAACACTTTAAGGCATTTCCAAGTCAGTTAAAAACATAACATGAGCAGTACATGACTATACAAAAAAAGATGGGCTTTAGTGGGCTTTAATGAATGAATTATAATACAAAAGTATTATGTTTTAGGCATGACCAATCAGGTATGCAATGCTGTACCTATTTGTCCATACTAGTGGAAATATAAAGAGGGTCATACTAGATATCAGTTTTATATACCAGCTTGATAATACTTTGCATTTAGGTTCTTTAAATGCATCCATTACCCCACTGATAACAATAATTTGTAATGATAATTTTCCCTGAATCACTCTCCTATAACAGTGGTTGCTAACATCAGTCCTCAAATATCCCCAACAGGTCATGTTTTCAGGCTTTCCTTGACCTTGCACAGGTGCTTTAATACAATGTCAATGGCTCAGTATTTTACTTTGCTATGCAGTTTTTTTTTGTTTTTTTCAGTGGGCGTTTAAGTTTACTGTAAGGGAAATGTATGCTTTTGGTCAGAGGAAGTGTGCAGGTTACATTCTCCCAGTAAGTAACTTTGTTTTATCAAGCAGGAGAGGGTTCTGAACAATTAGCAATAAATATAAGGATAAGATGAGTCTTTAAAGACCTTTGTACATCTATAAATACAATCTTAAAATATGTTTTACTGTCATACAGTATATAAACCCTTACTTAAAATGGACTATTACATTCCTATTTATTTCTATATATAATGCATACAAAACTATACTGTTGTATTCCTATATATATGTTTATTACATGTTATAATTTCCATTTTCTTTAATCAACAAGTAAAGCAGTCTAGCTTTCAGAGTAGCAAGCATAAATCTGGTTTACTAATTGTGCCCATTTTCTTCCTATTTAGAATGTCCTTTCAGATGCTATAACTGGTATAAAAACATGAGGATTAGTCTTTCTTATTCAATAGTGCTTTTCTACAGGTCTCATTACTTCTCTGCTATTATCAGCATAAAACACATTGACGGTTACAGCTGCACAATCTTCCTAAATGCCCACAGCAAGGCTCAGACTTTTCATGCTCCGGTTATGAATTCTAGCCCCTGATATATTTAAATTACAATTTCCTTTATTACCATCTGAAGGTTCTTCTAGGGTATATGTAGGTTTAAATGTATAAATCAGAAAGGAGTCAGAGTACAAATGAAAGCCTCAAATATTTTTTTTATTTTTACTACTGAAGTATTATAGCACTTCATTTTAAAAGAAACTATGATGATTTTGGATCCATTTAATTTTTGTATTTTTAAGCTGTTTGCCTGTTTTTTTCTATTTATATAAGGTATTTGTTTTGCAAATCAAGATTTAATAGGGTGCACCCATGACACAGACTTAACAGATGATTATGGGTTTTGTACAGAAGCAGCACAACAGAAGTTGTTTACCTTTAAACTCTCTACCTTTGATTGAAACACTGCATAACCCGATCTAAAAAAAAAAAGCCAAGGAGTGTGGCAAACCACTCCTCTGATCTATTCAGTTGTATGTGGCCTGTTCAGGACCTAATGACTTTCAATCAATTTCAATCAATCTATGGCTATCCCCCCTATAGTGAAGTTGATCTAACAGTTGGCTTCTTTTGAACAGAAATGTTGGTATATTTTCATTTGATCAGTGCATGCAATCAGCTGCAGCGCGGGTCAGTGTATTCTGACAGTGGCGGAGATTATCTGACAGTGGAGGAGAGTATCCTGCTCTTTCCACCATCTCCTGGGGGTGGAGCCTAATGCTGGCAATAGCACTGGATTGTGTCCATGTAGCTGTGAGTGTTGAGAGAGCGTTAAAGAGGTTGAGCAGCTAATGGCCAGATTATCGCTTCAACCCTCTTCCCAACTAGTGCTCTAGTGGATTCTAGTTGTTAATTTAATGTGAGTATTTTTTTATTGTGTTTAATTCAATTGTGTAGACAATATCACACTATCTGAGTCTTCTTTTGGCATTTATGTGGGGGGAGATTTACTAAAGCTGGAGTCCAGAGAATCTGGTGCAGCTGTGCATAGTAACCAATCAGTTTCTACATTCAACTTGTTCAATGAAGTTTTGACAATAACACCTAGGGGGTTATTTACGAACGGCAAATCCACTTTGCACTGCAAGTGAACTTGAAAGTGCATTGAAAGTACACTTGGAAGTGCAGTTGCTCTAAATCTAAGGGGTAGATCTGAAATGAGTGGAAGCTCTGCTGATTTTATCATCCAATCATGTGCAAGCTAAAATGCTGTTTTTTATTTTCCTTGCATGTTCCCCTCAGATCTACAGCAACTTTACTTCCAAGTGCACTTGCAGTGTAAAGTGGATTTTCCTTTAGTAGGTATCAACACTAGGTGTTATTGTCAAAACTTCATTGAACAAGCTGAACGTAGAAACTGATTGGTTACTATGAACAGCTGCACCAGATTCTCTGGACTCCAGCTTTAGTAAATCTCCCCCACACAGTGGTGGAAATTTTTGGGCAATACATTATTGGACTTATGGGGACTGTTTAGTCATATGAAGCTGGCTATCACATTTATTTAATGTTTACACATTTGTGGATTTGTTGATAGATTTTTGGGAATAATTTCAGGGCTGTAGTTATTGATTTGTATTGATATGCATGCTTACATTTGTCCAAGTTGGACCAATATAACCATGCAATCAAATCCATACCTGGAGTTCAGCTTTAATATTAAGACTCCTGCACTGATCAAGCAAAAGGTTAATGCAGAGGACCCTGACAGACTGATTTTAGATGATTGTTCAGGCAGACTTGACCAGTCAACATCTCTGAAGACTATAACATGCTATTTTTTTTACTTTAAAGTGTATGACTGTATGGCTACTGTAGGGAAATCAGGTTGCAAGTTTTTCAGGGGCAAAGACTATACTATATAACCGCTGCAGTTATATACTGTATATATTATATAATATATAATAATGTATAATATAATAAAATATAATATATATAATAATATATAATATAATCAAAATAACAATATTGATCTACTATAAGAGAACCTGTTGATAAAATCAGTGATGGACTGTAGTCTAAACTGAATGGTACAGTGATTCAAACAGAGAAGGGCTAAATAGGGCATGCATGCAGTCTTATATACATATACAGTATATATACAGTTGTGCTCATAAGTTTACAAACCCTGGCAGAATTTTTTATTTCTTGGCCATTTTTCAGAGAATATGAATAATGGCATAAAAACATTTCTTCACTCATGGTTAGTGTTTGGATGAAGCCATTTATAATCAATCAACTGTGTTTACTCTTTTTAAATCATAATGGCAACAGAAACTACCCAAATGACCCTGATCAAAAGTTCACATTCCCTGGTGATTTTGGCCTGATAACATGCACACAAGTTGACACAAAGGGGTTTCAATGGCTATTAAAGGTAACCATCCTCACCTGTGATCTGTTTACTTGTAATTAGTGTGTGTCTATAAAAGGTCAATGCGTTTCTGGACTCCTGACAGACCCTTGCACCTTTCATTCAGTGCTGCGCTGACATTTCTGGATTCTGAGTCATGGGGAAAGCAAAAAAATTGTCAAAGGGTCTGCGGGAAAAGGTAGTTGAATTGTATAAAACAGGAAAGGGATATAAAAAGATATCAAAGGAATTGAGAATGCCAATCAGCAGTGTTCAAACTCTAATCAAGAAGTGGAAAATAAGGGGTTCTGTTGAAACCAAACCCTGGTCAGGTAGACCAACTAAAATTTCAGCCACAACTGCCAGGAAAATTTTTGGGATGCAAAGAAAAACCCACAAATAACTTCAGGCGAGATACAGGACTCCCTGAAAACATGTGGTGTAGCTGTTTCAAGATGCACAATAAGGAGGCACTTGAAGAAAGATGGGCTGCATGGTTGAGTCACCAGAAAAAAGCCATTACTACGCTAATGCTACAAAGTATCCCTCATACAATACGCCAAACAGCACAGAGACAAGCCTCAAACCTTCTGGCACAAAGTCATTTGGAGTGATGAGGCCAAAATTGAGCTTTTTGGCCACAACCATAAACGCTACATTTGGAGAGGAGTCAACAAGGCCTATGATGAAAGGTATGGAGGTGGATCGCTGATGTTTTGGGGATGTGTGAGCTACAAAGGCATGGGAAATTTGGTCAAAATTGTTGGCAAGATAAATGCAGTATGGTATCAAAAAATACAGGAATCTGCGCATGGGACGTACTTGGTCCAATGATCCAAAACACAAGGCTAAGTCGACCTGTCATTGGCTACAGCAGAATAAAGTGAAGGTTCTGCAGTGGCCATCTCAGTCTCCTGACATCAATATCATTGAGCCGCTCTGGGGAGATCTCAAACGTGCAGTTCATGCAAGACAGCCCAAGAATTTACAGGAACTGGAGACTTTTTGCCAAGAGGAATGGGCAGCTTTACCATCTGAGAAGATAGAGCCTCATCCACAAATACCACAAAAGACTTCAAGCTGTCATTGATGTTAAAGGGGGCAATACACGGTATTAAGAACAGGGGTATGTAAACTTTTGATCAGGGTCATTTGGGTAGTTTCTGTTGGCATTATGATTTACAAAAAGTAAACACAGTTGATTGATAATAAATGGCTCCAGTCAAACACTAACCACGTGTGAAAGAAAAGTTTTTGTTATCATTCATATTCTCTAAAAAATGGTCAAGAAATCATAAATTCTGCCAGGGTATGTAAACTTATGAGCACAACTGTATATATATATATATATATATATATATATATATATATATATATATATATATATATATATATATATTAGGCATAATTCACTTCATAATCCAACATGAGAAAACAGTGGACATTATTCAGAAATAGGCTGTCTAGCTTCTACTTAACTCCACTGTAACAGCCAGTTACACATTTGTACTTATTGAGGCTGTAAAGCCTTATCTAGCCATGGTTAGCTAAGATATCATCAAATTAGACTTCTTGTGTTTCCTTTAGCACAAAATCAGTGATTATATATTTGTAGTGGTAGCATTAAATCAGCAAACTTTATTTTGTTTTTGTTTTTTTTGCTTTTAAATTGTCAGAAAAGATGAATGGATCAATTGACCCCAGGAGCAGTTTATTTATCCCTTTAGTCACACTTCAGTGGCAAAATCAATATCCTCCTGAAATATCTGATCCTCCAGTGGCTTCTAGTAAATACTAACAACTCCAAGCTTTGTGCAAGCTGAACAAGAATTCATTATCAGTTTAGATTTTTACTACCTCTATCGATTGCACTGAGTCTGACTGTGGATTTCTATTTATCTGAGGTAAACCCAGTGACCTTTGCTTTAGAAAAGTTCAGCTTACGAATGTACAACACAAATGTAATAATTCACACAAAGATATTATTTTTGAATACCGTGTCAGATCTATATATAATGCCATCTTTATAGTGTACTATATCACATTGTTATATCAGTGGCTTTGCTTTTGCTTTAATATTTATAGAACAGATGATCTGTCATGCTCAGCAGCAAGCCAGAAGGCAATCCTATTGTAACCCATGGTTAGAAACGCATCTTTAGTAAAAATATGAGATACTGCAGATTTCAGCTTCATTGCGCCCACACATGGAGTTATTGTTGGCCAAGATCAGTTTTTTTATGGTTTAATTTTATCACGCTGCCCAGGTGGCAAAAATGTAAAAAGTTTATTGTTGACACATTTTAAGTTAATTCAATGGACTTGCAAAGATGACAGCATTGCCTCGATATACTGTATATATCGAAAGGTTTAGACATTTGATTTTGACATATGCATGAGGTGATATGTTGAAAATGTAGTCTTCTTGAGTAGTTGCATAATGTCATTGTGAAAAGTATCAGTATACAAGAGTTTCTTGCCCCTTGTTAGGGAATGATCATGGGGCATGTTGGGTCATGTTCCACATCACAACATGCTTCAGTTTGTTAAGATAAAAATCCGTACAACTGTAGCTCTAGATAATTGTAGCCACAGAGAATGTCAGTCTAAAACTTAATAACAGCCATATTCCATACAGAATAAATAGGATATAGGTAGCCAGTGGCTATTATACCTACTTGAGATAGGTGCTTCTGTCTTGATTGGGCTTTTTTGGTGCTTCTGTCCAGTATGCTGACCTTTTGACAGTTACATGTCAGTGAGTAAGCCTTAGTGCCAGGAGAGATGGTTCTTAATTCAACTCAGAGGAAAGTCAAGTTCTGTGTAGCTTGGGTCTGTCATCCAGGGGTCTTTACAAGGAAGGACACAGGGATTGATTTCAAACCTAACACAGTTACTGTGCCTGCACTTTGTTGCCCTAGGCACTTTTAAGTCTTGGTTGGACACATTGTAAGTGCATTAACCCACTAAAGCCAATCAGAATTTTTTCTGCTGAAGTCATATCGGGATGATATTTATTCTCACGGGTTCCTAGATGGTTTATCTTCCACTGTGTCATACAACATTTAATTGAAAGATACAAAAAAGAAAATACTAGTTGTTGTTGCATGGTCTGTATTGGTAAAACACATCTAAAATATACTATTATGTTGTAATGACTCCTTTATAACAGAATTTATTTATAGATGTCATTTAAGGGTGCACAAATCATTAACTTTCTCAGAACACAGCTTCAAACAGAAGTATTGACCCTACTGTGAGTTTTCTTAGCCATGCCAACTTACATTTCTTACTGAAAACAAGTCTTAACTCTTTTTTGCTAAAAGAATATTAATATTTTTTATATTTAACTTTTTATATTTGTATGTAGTTTTGGATAGAGCAGACAAGGATTAGAGCCCCTAGAATTTTTTCTGCCCTGCTATGTCCTGGTGACCCATTATCACTGGGAAAAAAGTGATGGGAAAATTCGAAACCTTTTGTTGCCACCAGTACAGCGATAGAGGGGAAATATTACAATGGGGACACTTGTTGTTATTACATCTCTGAGTGGGACTTTCCGCTCACATCCTGTTGTGGCCACAGGGCATAAGTTGAAGGTAAATCTCCCTAATTAAACATAGATGTCAGAAAAAAAAACTGATGTGGATTTTGACTATTCCCTGCTCTATCCAAAATGAAAAAAAGTTTTGACCTTAAAAATAATTTAATTTTACATAATGTAAAATGAAAGCAAGGAATCATGATAAAAACTACAGGTGGATAGACTTTGAATGTAACGCAAGGTTATTGTGCCCAATGACACTTGCGTTTGTACTAGCATTTATGGTAGTGAAAGGCTGTGGTTACATGTGATAACCTTTTCATATGTTCTTGTAGGTTGTATGTTTTAAACCACATTTTTTACTGTGCTAAGTATTGTACCCCAAATCTCCAGTTTGATCAAATTTAAAAATCACTATCCATTCTCTTCTAGCTTTGAACACTAAGCTGAAAAAAAAAATGTGCAAAGACACTTTGGGCCTAAGATGCAGCAAGGAAGGTCCTTTGAGTTCTCAGTATTGCTTGTGCTTCTAAGCTGTGGCAGCAGGGGACAGCAGATAACTACTCAGATTAGTTTTGAATAAATGCATATGTAATAGTAATGGACCTTATTTTGTATCTTTTTTAACTTCTCACACTTTTGTCATGCATTTTAAAATTTTTAAGCTAACTACATTGTAGCTGTGATGGCTTGTAACAAGTTCTGGATGTCAGTTGTTTGTGAAGATTTTGGAGATGGTAGTGTCAAAGATATGAATTCCATAGCATCATTTTTTTTTTTTAAGCCATTTACCACTATCTCTACTGTAAATGTATGATAATACAGAATACATTTCTTTAAGTAAAACTCCAGTAATATAAAACATATTTTAGCCCAGTTTTGCATTCCTTTAAAAAAAAAACAAACAAACAAAAAAACAACATAAAATGCATTTTAAATACTGTGAAGTCTTTGTCTTGTTCAATCGTTTTTATTAACCATTTTAAATATAAGAAAAAGTCGGGGTCAGACCCTGTGACAAAATGTTGCAGTGCAGAATACAAGAAGTGTTAAGCATTACATTTATGTAGGTCAAAAGGTATACAGTATCTGTTTGATAACATGGTAGGAGACTTATGTGGACAAATAAAAGCATCAAAGAAGGAAAAAATTATAATTGCTTATGGTAAAGTGACAATTACCATAGGGAAATTAAAGCTTACTGGGAAAAATAATACTCATGAAGGTATAAGTGATAAGCAACTGGTGTTGTCAAATTGTAATATAGTGGCACAATTACAATTAGAAAAAAAGGGGTAAAGGGTGAGAGTAAGAGAAGGTTCGAAGTGAAAAGAGAGGAAAGAGAAGGGGGGATTGGGCAGTGGGAAGGTAAGAAAGGAGAAATGGGGGTTGAGGAATAAGGGTTCCCTCCCCCATGTGTCTCAGGAGAGTGGCAGGTAATCTAGGGTTTAGGGCATCAGGGTTCGACTGGGTATACAGAATCCATGGAGACCATATCTTCCAGAATCTCTCATAGGTATCTGAAGAAATGGCCGATAAGTTATTAATTACAGTCCTGTTCAACAGCGAATGCACCTCAGGGCGATTAAGTACAGGGGACCTCAAAGAAACAGCTATTGTCTGCTTTGTGGCAGCAAAGATGAAAAAGATAAGCTTTGCTGCTGGGCTCAAAACTCCCTCAAGGGGTTTGTTCAGTAACACTTTTACCAGGTCTTTGCAGATGGTATAGATTAAGGTAAAGGTACTAATCCATAGCCTGTGTACTTTTGAGCAAGCCGACCAAATACAATATGTAGCATTATGCCTTCCTGACTACAGGCCTGGAAACAAGCCGAAGGGTATTGGGGTGCAAATGTGGCAATACAAGCTGCGGTAAGATACCACCTAAAAAGCACTTTGTATGAGTTTTCTATAAATAATATGTTGCGTGAAGCTTTTGCAGTAGTCTCCCATATAGCTCCTCAATCTTCATCAGAAAGGAACTTGGCAAGATCTTCCACCTAGCGACGCATATAGCGTGCTTTAGGGTATGTTGTAGAGAAGTGGATTGTAGCAAGTGTCAATGTAATGGGGCCTAGAGAGTGGGATCGGATCAACATCAAGGATGAAATTGAATGACAGAGTTACATATACTGATAAAATTCTTTGCCAGGGACAGAATACTTTTTTTGGAACGTAAAGGGTTTGATCTTGCCAAACATGAGGAATAAATATACATCAGTAAAGCCTTTACTGAACCACCATTGGAATCTGGCTGGGGATTCCACATCAGGAGGGAACAGGGGGCAGTTCACAATACTCATTTGGGAAGTGGAGGGAAATAAGTCCCCCCGAGAATTTGAAAGAATCTCAAGGGTCACGTTTGAGCATGTCCAAAAGAATCCAAAGAGGAGTTTCCTGTTTGACACACAGAAATGTCAAGGGGGGAATAGTTGCCATCTCATAGTAACACGCCAAGATGGGGAACCCAAAGGCCACCATTAAGCATGTGGCGGTAAAGGGTCACTCTATTGAATCTCAGGCAGATGAGGTCCCAGATAAATTTAAGTAAAGATTTTTGGAGGATATGTAAGGGCTTTAACTCGGAGGACTCTAAAATAGTAGTGAAGCTTACGGAGAAGAGTCATCCTAACAGCTTTCAGCTTGCAAAACAGTGAAATCTTTTTTACTCAACCTTACCACAGTCCCCTGTGCAGCAGAAATGAGACTAAAAGTAGATGTATATGAGGTATCAGGGTACTCACCAAGACCGAGATGCTGAGAGCGGCTTCCCTTGCAGCTGAGCGCACTCTACCCCTGGAAGTGGTACAGCGGGTATAGGGCACAAAGAGGCATGAGTCACCAGCAGGCTAGTTAGGACTTGAGTGATGATTACAGGTAAAGCTGGTACACCGTGCTGTGGTAGACTTGAGTCTGGAGTGAGATGCCCAGCTGGAGCTCTAACCCAGCAGATCCGGTAAGTAAGGACTGTGGAGAAGTCCTTGGAGGACAAAGCCAGGGGTCAAACACAGATACTCAAGTAGAAGCAAGTCCTAGTACTAGCCAGGGTCATACACAGGAAGTCAGGCAGGTGAGACGGGAGAAAGTCAAGTCAAGGTCAAAAACAAAGGCAGGTAGAGTAGAGGAGTCCTTAGGCAAGCCAGGGTCAAAGTACTGGAGAAGATCAGAGCAGGTCAGGGTCAATCCGGGTCACAACAGGTAATCACAAGGAAGCAGAGTACTGAGGCAGGAACACAGGAAGAGAGACAAACCAGCAATTTAAACATGAGACTGAGCAGCCTTTTATAGGCCAGCTATTATGCACGCTCCAATGTGCATACACCCATGCTGTTCCGCTGTATCACACACCCGCATGCGTCGGAGCACCATTCTACTGTGCAACGCGTGCGGGAAAAGTGCCGATACTGGCAAGCCCAGTTTCTGTTATTTCTCTGACAGTGCCCCCCCAAGAGGCAGCCTCCGGATGCCCTACTTGGCCAGAACTCCTGGATATTTCTTGTGGAAGGCTTGTACCAAACATGGGGCGTGTGAGTTATTTGAAGGTTCCCAAGCGTTATATTCTGGGGGGGTACCCCTTCCATTTTTATAAGATACTGATCTTGTTCACCCCTTTTCCTACAGTCCATTATAGCCTCCACCTCAAACTAGTTTTTGTCCTCAATGATGAGTGAAAAACAGGATGAATTTTGTAGGAGCCAGGTAGTGCTAATTCAAAAGCCACGGGATTCATCACTCTCTTAACCTTCAAGGGGCTGATGAATTTCTGGCCCAATTTCCGTGACGGACATGGTAGTTTAAGATTGATGGTGGATAGCCAAACCTTATCTCCTACTTTGAAGGACAGTTTGCTCCTTCTCCCCCTGTTATAGTACCTTTTCTAATTGTCCTGAGCCTTCTGCATAGCTTCCTGGATCTGTTGAAAAATTTTTTGAATTAAATTTATTCGATCTTGTACTGCAGGGACTGAAGCTTCGGGGATAGATTTAGGAAGAAAGGAATTGGCGCAAAAAGGGGTTTGATTGGTGGCTGTGTGTATGGAATTATTATAGGCAAACTCTGCACAAGGAAGAAGAGAAGTCCAGTTGTCTTGGGAGCAAGAACAGAAGCAGCAAAGGTATTGTTCTGTAGTTTGATTTGTCCTTTCCGTTTGGCCATTACTTTGAGGGTGGTATGCTGAGTAAAGGCAGACTTTGATTTCTAAGTACTTGTAGATGTCTTTTCAGAATTCGGAGGTAAATTGGACTCCCCTATCAGACACGATATTGTTAGGTACCCCTAAAAATGTGCCATCTTCAAAAGGCGATCAACTATTACCAGAATGGTAATTGGCACAGTGTTAGGCGTTTTGCTGTCATGAGGTACTCCAGGTTCTTATGATCCGTGAAGATCATGATAGGATGGGACGCACCCTCCAGCAGATATCTCCATTCTTCTAGAGCAAATTTAATGGTTAGCAGCTCTCGGTCACCCACATTATAGTTCCTTTCAGGTGGGCTTAACTTCCGAGAAGCGAAAGCCACAGGGTGAAGAAGGGCCTTATGACCTTGTCTTTGGGACAAAATTTCTCCTGTAGCTTTCTCCGAAGCATCCACCTCTAACACATAGGGTAAGGCCGCGTCTGGGTGCTGCAGTGTTAGAGCGGAAATTAACAGATTCTTTAGCTTGTCGAAGGCTTCTTGGGCTTCTTGGAGCCACTGGAACCGATTTTGCTGGCGGGTCAGCTGTGTAATGGATGCAGAGGCGCTTTGCGGTGGTTTTTAACCCTTTCTCGGCCGCTAGTGGGAGGTAAAACTGGCCCGCTAACGGCCGAATACCGCCGCTAAAATGACGGTAAAGCGCCGCTAATAATAGCGGCGCTTTACCACCGACGCACCTCCCGCCCCAGTGTGAAAGGGGCCTAAATAGCAAAAAAGAGCAAAACAGCGTGCAATCTAAGTGTAGTGGACGTGATGCATTTATGGCTATAAATCTTCTCTAAAAAATAACAGACCTGTTATACTTACCTATACTTACCTGCTCTGTGTAGTGGTTTTGCACAGGGCAACCCAGATCTCCCTCATCTCGAGTCTCTCTTCGGTGCTCCTGGCCCCTCCCTTATGTCGAGTGCCCCCACAGCAAGAAGCTTGCTATGGGGGCACCTGAGCCGAGTTACAGCTCCCTTTGTCCATTCAGACACGGAACCTGGTTTGTCCCTGCCCCCTCTCTCTCCGGATAGGCTCACTGACTTTGATTGACAGCAGGAGGGGCCAATTGTACCGCTGCTGTGCCTCAGCCAATCAGGAGGAGAGTCCCAGACGACTAAGGCACTGGACATCGCTGGAGAGAGATGGAGTTCAGGTAAGTATTAGGGGTGCTGGGGCGGCTGCTGCATGCCGAAGGTTTTTTATCTTAATGCATAGAATGCATTAAGATAAAAAACCTTCTGACTTTACAACCACTTTAAAGTCCCTCTACCCTTTTTGCTGTCCTTGTTAGACAGTTACCTTTTGTGTCCATGCACATTGATGGTGGGTACATTTTATCTGTTGCTGTGTGAGTTGTCATTTGTAATTCTTCCAGGATAAATGCATCACGTTGGCTACACTAAGACCCCATACACACTATTAGATTTTCTGCAGATTTTTGTCTTCAGATTTACCAAAACTATATAGTGCAAGGGCCTGCCTGATTGCATACAAATTGAAACTCTTATGCCCTGTACACACGGTCGGCCATTGATCGGACATTCCGACAACAAAATCCATGGATTTTTTCAGACGGATGTTGGCTCAAACTTGTCTAGCATACACATGGTCACACAAAGTTGTCGGAAAATCTGATCGTTCTAAACGCGGTGACGTAAAACACGTACGTCGGGACTATAAACGGGGCAGTAGCCAATAGCTTTCGTCTCTTAATTTATTCTGAGCATGCATGGCACTTTGTGCGTCGGATTTGTGTACACACAATCGGAATTTCCAACAACGGATTTTGTTGTCGGAAAATTTTATAGCAAGCTCTCAAACTTTGTGTGTCGGAAATTCCGATGGAAAATGTGTGATGGAGCCCACACACGGTCGGAATTTCCGACAACAAGATCCTATCACACATTTTCCATCGGAAAGTCAGGGAACACAGTTAACCCCTTGATCGCCTCCTAGTGTTAACCCCTTCCCTGCCAGTGACATATATACAGTAATCAGTGCATTTTTATAGCACTGGTCGCTGTATAATAGTCAATCATCCCAAAAAATGTGTCAAAAGTGTCCGATGTGTCCGTCATAATGTCGCAGTCATGATAAAAATCGCAGATCGTCACCATTACTAGTAAAAAAATAATAATAATAATAAAAATGCCATAAATCTATCCCCTATTTTGTAGATGCTATAACTTTTGCGCAAAACAATCAATATAATAATATAAATAATAATAATAAATATATGCTTATTGCGATTTTTATTACCAAAAATATGTAGAAGAATACATATCGGCCTAAACTGAGAAAAAAAATGCCTTTTTTAAAAAAAATTGGGGGTATTTATTATAGCAAAATATGCAAAATAATTTTTTTTTTTTCAAAATTGTCGCTCTTTTTTGTTTATAGCGCAAAAAATAAAAACAGCAGAGATGATCAAATACAACCAAAAGAAAGCTTTATTTGTGGGGAAAAAAGGACGTCAATTTTATTTGGGTACAGCATGGCACGACCGCACAATTGTCAGTTAAAGCGACGCAGTGCCAAATCGCAAAAAATGCTCTGGTCATTGAGAAGCCAAATCTTCTGGGGCTGAAGTAGTTAAACCTTTTACTTTGTTTAAAAATATTATGCTATCTTAGCTGCCCCTACAACCACAATAGTAAGATCTTACTTCCATGTATTAACTATCTGCAGCAGACACTTCATTAATTTGTTGTAAAAAATCTACATTTATAGGAGTTGTTTTCCAGATTAATAAGCCTTTCCCATATTATTTACATTTTGAAAGCTTATTAAAATAAGAAATAAGGTTCCAGTAAGCCAACTGCTTGAAAGAATAACTCCTGCACTATAATAACCTGGTTTTTGTTAACTGCTTAGACATTTATCAAAAATGAACATCATTTATCTCTGTGGTTTTGTTAAAAATCGTTTTTATTGCGCTTTGTTCCACGCACTCAGCTGGGAATAGTAATTCCGTCTATGACACGCACTTATTAACTTCAATGAAGTATGCAGTGCAGGGGCCTCTGGTATTTACATTATTCTCAGCAGTTGTGAATTTTATTGCTGGAAGCTACAAGCATAATCACCGTTTATATACAGCCTTGTTTGCAAAGGATATAACATAATAACCTTCAGATGCCTCTAATTCTACAAAGCTGTAAACCTCAGAACAATTTCTTATTAACCTTTAAGATGCTGTTCAAAGGTCAGCTACAACACAATAACCTACAGTACATCCGAACAAACAACAAATGCAGTACATAATTCACTTCCTTCACATGGACATGAATTTACCATCATCTTAGAAAATGTAGCAACTCATTAACCACTTGGCCTCTGGAAGATTTACCCCCCTTCATGACCAGGCCATTTTTTTTGCGACACGGCACTGCGTGAATTTAATTGACAATTGCGCGGTCGTGCGACTTTGTACCCAAATAAAATTTATGTCCTTTTTTCCCCACAAATAGAGCTTTCTTTTGGTGGTATTTGATGACCACTGCGCTTTTTTATTTATAAAAGAAAATGACAATTTTGAAAAAAAAAAAAAAAATACATTTTTTATTTTCTGCTATAAAACATATCCAACAAAAAATGTAAAAAGATCAATTTTCTTCAGCAATTTAGGCCAATGCGTATTCTGCTACATAGTTTTGGTAAAAAAAATTATAATAAGCATATATTGATTGGTTTGAGCAAAATTATAGAGCCCACAAACTATAGGATATATATATATTTTTACTAGTAATGGGGCAATCAGCGACTTATAGCGGGACTGCAATAATGCAGGGGAAAATCAGACAATAACTGACACTTTTGACACGTTTTGGGGACCAGTGACATTAATACAGTGATGAGTGCTAAAAATATGTCACTGTACTAAAGACACTGGAATGGGGTTAACATCAGGGGCGATTAAAGGGTTAACTGTATGTCTAGCCTGTGCTTTTTTTTACTGTGGGGGGGGGGGGGGGGTGCTTGAACTATGGGATGGCATTGATCCATGTTCCTGCTTTCAGAAACACAGGATCAATGCCTTACCTACAGACAGATAAATGCACATGTTCGCCAGCACACCATGGATCTTGAATTTCAGTCCAAAACTTTTATTGCAGAAAGATCACTGCACAACAGGATAATTGCAACATTTCGGAGTCACACAGGACCCCTTCATCGGGCACGTGACAAAGGGGTCCTGCATGACTTGTAAATGCATTTATCCCGTTGTGATGTGATTTTTCTGAAATAAAAGTTTTTGGACTGAAAAAAATTCAAGATCCATGGTGTGCTGGCAAACATGTGCATTTATCTGTGATAAATCCGTTGTCCAGCTGGCGATCGCTGTAGCACTCACTACAGAGCAGCCTTTTTCCAGGAATGTGTGCAAGGGGAATATAAACAAGACTTTACCTACTGACAGAACAGCAATCTGCCTTGTTTACATAGGCATATCACTGTTCTGGCTCTCTGCCTAATGATCGGCAGATGCCGGCGGATATCAAGTTTGCGGTACCCGCAGATCAGCTCCAGCTGTATCTAATCACAGCGGGTCACTGGCAGCATGCATGCACACCCCAGACCCAGAAGTGCAGGATCACGTACTAGTTATCCAGGCGATCTTGCGCAGGAGAGCCGCCTTGCCACGTATACATAGGTGTACGCAGCCTATTGCATTTGGGTGTGCACCCCAAAGCTCAAACACATATGCATGTGTGTGTATATATACGGAAGGTATCAGGAGAGCAGTGAATGGTGTCATAAGGGCAGATACTGGTGGTGTCAGTAGGGCAGTTACAATGCTATTTTAATTATTTTTTTGCAATTTTTTAGGAGAAAAAAGACAGATTGTTTTCATTTATTTGGTAAAATATCAGGGGTCTAAACATTGGAAATATGCACCACACGGGGTGATTAGGGTGTGCCCAGGCATACCTGGCACACCCTGTGCACACGCCTACGCACGTATATATTTTCAGTATATGGTCGGCGAACAGTTGATGAGTGTGACAAAATGTGGTATCAGACTCCTGCTCTCCTCGCCAACTCGTGACAAAGGATGGGCCAATCTCACACCATGCTGTCACTTATGTAACAATGCCACTCTCAGCTACACCCTGCACAAAAAAGTTCCAGCTCACGAGACCACAATCTAGGTGCCAGCAGCCTGAGAGTGATTTTTACTGAGTTAAGTACATTAAGCAATTAACCCTTTAAACTGCAACTACCATTTTTGTTTACCCAGAAGGAGGAAATTCACAATCTTAGCAATAACAACTATGATTTTAGAATTAATGTCTATAACACACACTGTCACCACAGAAAGGTATGCTCAGTGATTTATACTACAATAGCACTCTTCAAGAGACAAGGACTTCTTGAGTTTGCATTAGCGTGTTAGAGACAGTTTAACACTTTTCAAATTATATTTTACCACTTTAAGACCGCCTACCGCACATATACTGCGGCAGAGTGGCTGTAATGTACGAAATGACATACCTGTACGTCATTTCATGCAATAGATACTGCGGGTCCAGCGGGCTCGATGTCCACCAGCCACCCACGATCGCTGCACAGAGAGGCAGAATGGGGATTTGCCTGTAAACAAGGCGGATCCCCGTTCTGACGGGACAACATGGAGATCTGCTGCCATTTATACATTGATTAGTGCATTTTTTAATCACTGATCACTGTAATAATGTCACTGGTCCCCAAAAAGCACCACTTGGGCTCAGATTTGTCAGCCGCAATGTCGCACTCCTGCTAAAAATCACAGATCGCCGCCATTACCAGTAAAAACATTTTTAAAAAGTACATAAATCTATCTCCTATTTTGTAGACACTATAACTTTTGCGCAACCAAATTAATATACGCTTATTGCGATTTTTTTTTACCAAAAATATGTAGCAGAATACATATTGGCCTAAACTGATGAATACATTTGTTTTATTTATTTATTTATCTTTTGGATATGTATTATAGCAGAAAGTAAAAAATATTGTTTTATTTTTCAAAATTGTCAGGCATTTTTTGTTTATAGCACAAAAAATAAAAACAGCAGAGGTGATCAAATACCACCAAAAGAAAGCTCTATTTGTGGGAAAAATAGGACGCCAATTTTGTTTGGGTATAACATCGCACAACCGCGCAATTGTCAATTAAAGCGACGCAGTACCATATAGCATTATAATTGCCTGGTCACAAATAAAGCGGCAACAAAGCAACAGAGAAGTAAAAAGCAGTTGAAAATGATGAATACTTGCAAATCATATTTCAGCAGATTTCAGTGCATGAGCAAAGTGATCTATTGGCTCTCTTAACTTGACAGGTCTTATTTTGCTTGATGGTACATGAGAACTGTCCCAATGTGAATGCATTACACTTTTCTTCACATCAAGGGGGTGTTGACAGAGACTATCTGACCAATCATTTGGTCTAAGGGGTGGTTACTGGGATGTCACCACATTTATGACAAAGTCCCAGATACAGTTTTCTTTAAGTATTAATATCTCTGAATATCTGCAGGGTACAGTTGGCTACCCTGCGTATTATTGTCCACCATGCTTGATTTGATTGTAGCCGTATTAGTGCAATTGTGACAATTGTATGTTAGTGCAAATAAAAAAAGTATCACGGACAGTACTCAATTTTCATTGTCCACCATGAAATTAGCTTTGAAATAAATATAAATATGACAGGTCTTGGATATCTATTTCTCATAGAAGAGGTGTGGGGGGTCTAATCCACTCTGGTACCACTCTGGCATAGGGGTGTTTGGTTTCAAAATGCTACCCAATAACTGATAAAGATAAATATGACTTTATTCTGGCTATACCGTCATGATTTTGTAAGTTATGACATATATTGGGATTATGGATTCTACCCAAAGACAGATATGTGAATTCCAAATAAGGTATTTATGACCCAATATCTATTAACTCCCTAGTCACTCAAGCTTGTGAATTGGACAGTTTTATGAGGGTACCTAGAATAAATTGTGTATTGGTTAATGAAGAGGTCTGTGTGTCCGATCAATGGACTGATAACAAAGTCCTGGCATCAGTTAACAGTTCTGTATTGTGCCAGATGGATTCCTGGGGGATTTAAAAAGAGACCACTGCTACTATTAGGCCTCCTTGTATTACAAACTGTCATGGGTGAATTCTGAACATCTTGGCTGCCACAGACACAGCTTTGTGAGGGCCCGCCCAGGTCACAATTACAATGAGTGGGAACATCTATTTACAGGGTCAAAAAGTTCTCAGTGTGCCTTATGCCGTGTACACATGGGCAGATTTTCCGACCGGACTGGTCCGACGGACCGAATTCGGCAGACAATCCTACTGTGTGTGGTCTGCATCGGACTTCCGACGAACCGCTTCGGTCGGAAATTCGACAGACTTTAGATTCAAATCTTTACATCGTAACTTCGCCGGACTCAGTTCCTAACGGAAAGCCCGTTCGTCTGTATGCTGGTCCGATGGACCAGATACGAAGCAAGGGCAGGGTACTACATCTTGCGCTCTCTGCAATAGGAAAAAAATTTTTCCTATTGCGGCAAGCGCGGGGGAATGTCCTTTAGGTCTGGTATGGATTTTAAGGGGAACCCCCTACGCCAAAAAAACGGCGTGGGGTCCCCCCAAAGTCCATACCAGACCCCTATACAAGCACGCAGCCCATCCGGTCAGGAAAGGGGGTGGGGACGAGCGAGCGCCCCCCCCTCCTGAACCGTACCAGGCCGCATGCCTTCAACATGGGGGGTGGGTGCTTTGGAGGAGGGGGCGCCCCTCCTCCATGTTGATGAGGACAAGGGCCTCTTCCCGACAACCCTGGCCATTGGTTGTCGGGGTCTGCGGACATGGGCTTATCAGAATTCAGGAGCCCCCTTTAATAAGGGGGCCCCCAGATCCCAGCCCCCCACCCTATGTGAATGAGTATGGGGTACATCGTACCCCTACCCATTCACATAGGGAAAAAGTGTCACTAAAAAAGACACACTAGACAGGTTTTTAAAGTAATTTATTAGACAGCTCCGGGGGTCTTCTTCCGACTTCAGGGGTCTTTTTCTGACTTCGCCGCTCTCTCCGGCCTCTTCTCCCGGTGTCCTGTTCTTCTCCCGTTCTCCACCCCCCAGATCCCAGCCCCCCACCCTATGTGAATGAGTATGAGGTGCATTGTACCCCTACCTATTCACCTAGGGAAAAAGTGTCAATTAAAAAAACACACTAGACAGGTTTTTAAAGTAATTTATTAGACAGCTCCGGGGGGGTCTTCTTCCGACTTCGGGGGTCTTTTTCCAACTTCGCCGCTCTCTCCGGCCTCTTCTCCCAGTGTCCAGTTCTTCTGCCGGCTCCTCCGCTATCTTCTGCTACTCTTTTGCTAGCGGTGGCCCGGACTTCTGCGTTGTCTTCTTCCCTCTTCTCCTCTTCCGATGTTGACGCGACGCTCTCTCCCGCTGTAATGGTGTGTGAGCTGTGCACAATGACTTATATAGGCGGTGACCCCGCCCCCTTATAACGTCACAGTCCCTGGGCATGCTGGGACTGTTACGTCATATGGGGGTGTGGTCAACATCACCCGGTGACCACGCCCCCTTATGACATCACAGTCCCAGCATGCCCAGGGACTGTGACGTTATAGGGGGGCAGGGTCACCGCCTATGTAAGTCATTGCGCACCGCTCACACACCATTACAGCGGGAGAGAGCGTCGTGTCAACATCGGAAGAAGAGAAGAGAGAAGAAGATGACGCAGAAGTCCAGGCCAACCGCTAGCAAAAGATCTGCAGAAGATAGCGGAGGAGCTGGCAGAAGAACCGGACACCGGGAGAAGAGACCGGAGAGAGCGGCGAAGTTGGAAAAAGACCCCCGAAGTCGGAAGAAGACCCCCCCGGAGCTGTCTAATAAATTACTTTAAAAACCTGTCTAGTGTGTTTTTTTAATTGACACTTTTTCCCTAGGTGAATAGGTAGGGGTACAATGCACCTCATACTCATTCACATAGGGTGGGGGGCTGGGATCTGGGGGCCCCCTTATTAAAGGGGGCTCCTGGATTCCGATAAGCCCCTGCCTGCAGACCTCGACAACCAACGGCCAGGGTTGTCGGGAAGAGGCCCCTGTCCTCATCAACATGGGGACAAGGTGCTTTGGGGTGGGGGGGGCCCGCAGGCAAGGCCATCCGTAAAAAAAAGTCCGGCGGAAGTCTGTCAAAAGACTTGCCCACAGGCAAGGCCGTCCGTAGTCCGGTTGTCAAAAGTCCGTCGGACCAGTCCGGTCGAAAAGTCCGACCGTGTGTACATTGCATTAGTGTCTGTTGACTATAACTTCAGTGTTTCCCAGTGTTCATTTAGGCTTTATTTTGAGTGGCCATATGCCATGGTGTAGCTCTTGCTTTACCATGGTGTACATATTTATAGTTAGGCCATAGAGGGGACAATTTAACGTCTGATTCTATGAAGATTCAAGTAAATGGTGAAGAGAAGATAATTATAAAATTAACATCAACCCAGCCTAATGCTGGGGATGCAAACAACATCCTGGAATATTATTCCATATATACTGGACCTGCCTAAGGATCTGTCCATTTTGGGTAGAAGTCAAAGCCCTTTTACATACTCTCTTACAGATACACATTGGGTTTGATGTGGCTGCATTCTTGTTTGGTCTTTGGTCCCCCTCATATGCCTAAGGATGATAAAAGACTGACCTTACGTTTTACTGGATCTTGAGATATTTGACAGAGTGTAAATTGTTTGCAAGCTTTAACCCTTATTATGTCATCATAATCCTAACCTGTTAAGAAGTACATTGCTTTATATCTACATGATACCCTGTATCGTAAAGCTTGTAACTAATGCTTGTTATTTACCAATAAAATATTTGAACAGAAAAGACTGACCTTACATGTGCTAACAGATGCAAGATGTCTGACTAACTCTCACAAGCTACAGGTGCAAGGACCAGCCACACATGAACTCCACTTTTGCAGTCGAGAGATCGACCTCATTGAAGCACTCGTGGCTGATTGAATAATACACTTTTTACATATGAATGAATGTGTGAGCCATGGGCCCACTTTGAGGCCCTGCCCATGTTGTCTGAAAGCTGTAATCCCATCCCCCCATGTCCCCCTGCAGTTCCTTGCTAACCTTCTCTTCTATATCTTACTTACATTTTCTACTCTTTCTATCTTTTTCTCTCTTCATCTTATTGTTGGTTTCTACAGCACGAGTGTAGCTTTTCGATGTGTTATTAGATCAGGGCCACAGACTATTGCTCTGTGTGTTCTTACTTTATACCTTTTTGTTGTTATATGATCTAATGGGCAGGTCTTAAGCAGGTCAGGTCCACATTTATGTAGCAGTCAGGTACCTCGCCTATGGTTTTCCACTGCTGGATTTGTTATCCCTAATCATGCCTAGGGTGACTGCTTTTTTCATTTTCATGTTTCCTGAGATGGCTAAATCTTTACTTGCCTATTTCTAACTGTGAGGATTGTAACACAATGGCTTTACTGTACTCTACAACTTTGGAAAATAATCTTCAACTTTTCTGGGGAATACAAATTGACATCATATCATTTGCTGTTAATGCAATTGTTTATTATCCAAACATGTAATGATTTTCTTGAAAGCTGTGTGTCACTTCATTTGAATATGCCATATATTATATAGATGTCACAGCAATTCCACTGTCCGCCATCCATCACTGAGAATGATTTTCTGTAATATTGTAAAACCAATCCATTTATCAATATTTTCTAGATTTAGTCTATCATTTATACAAACAGTAAGCCAATCATGGAAGTTTGTTTAACCTTCGCAGGACCAAGAAATTATTCAGTTGTTCTGCTTTGCTCATTAATTGATTGTAAGTTCACAGTGCAAACTGATATAAGCTCCTTGTTGGTGTGTGTGTTTGACATAGTATTCTTTATTTCTTACAGGAAATGTATTATTTACTTCTAGCTAGCCTAGGGAAACCTACACTGAGAAAATTATGCTGGCTGCCACTGTTGATCTTTCCTTTTGAAAATACTAGTTATCAGGTTGTCATCATTATAGGCTTAGCATTTTGTGATCATCATTTTCTAACTCAGAACAAGCATTAAAGAGATTGTAAAGAAAAGCATTTAAAAAAAAATAATAATAACAAATATCTCTATACTTACCTGTTATGTGCAATGGAATTGTACAGAGTGGCCCTGAGCCTCCTCTTCTCGGGTCCCCCGCCGGTGCTCCTGACTCCTAATCTCTGTCCAGTGCCCCCGTGGGAAGTCACTTTGCATGGGAGCACTCATGCGTGGCTTTGATTAACAGCACTAGGAGCCAATGGCTCCCGGTGCCCCAGCAAAGCCAGTGAGGCGAAGCAACAGCACACTGAGCTTTCCAGTGAATGGCTGTGCAATGGGGGTTTGTCTGGACAATTCTGATCATGGGAGGAGAGAACACTGAGTTCCCAGCATAGCTAGAGAACTGACCATGGTGTGTTCTCCTGCTTAGTGCAGTCAGTTTTTAATAGGAAAGCAAAGGGGCTGGCAGGAACACCAGGTATTTCACATAAAGGAAGTGATATGAGGAGAACAGGATAATTTCTCATACAAGTACATGGTACAGCAGCAATATATCAGGAATATGAAGTGTTGGGGTAAGAAGTGCTTTAAGGTACAAAATGTTTAGGCTTTAGAACCACTTTGGGCAAATGAAATCTCAGACTTGAGTTCTGTACACATATGTTGTGATTGTGAATGATCTTGGTTGGAAATCCCTTAAAATAACTGAAAATATGGCTCCCTGCCCTCCTACTTCAGTGCTGTATGCTGACATAGCTGAGTAATAGCCACACTCCCATAATAGGAATTATTACACAAACTTAAAATGTAAAGGAATAGAGGGGATATGTCTGACTCTAGTGCCTATTGCTCAGTCAGTGGTTTGAAGCCTTCACTTGCTGACATTATTCTCAGCAGTGACTCATAATAAAATTTTTTTCAGAATCATTTCACTAGCCCGATTCCTAATTTTAACACTACAAACAGCAGTCCTGCTATGGGGAAACAACTTGACCCCCAAAATATTTTGGTATGTTGCTTTTTAGATTAAAACACTTGGGACTATTATATGGCATGGTGATTTTCATCACCCCTCAACCCATGGATTCCTTCCAACACATCCTAGCAGACCATCACAAGACCAGCCTAGCTGAAATAATTGTATTCCTTCAAAAGAACTTTACCATGCAATTAAAAGCATTTCCTGATCCAGCACCTTTATTTCAATCTCTTCCACTTATAATGTACAGTAGTTGTAAAGGTTGAAGGTTTTTTACCCTCATGGATTCTTTGCATGAAGGTAAAAAAAAACCTTCAGTATGCAGTTTCTCCACCAGCCCCTCTTATATATACCTAAGCCCGATCCTGATCCAACGATGTGCATGAGAGTGGATGCTGTCCCAGCTCTCTGCCTCCTCATTGGCTCAGAGACAGCAGCAGGAGCCATTGGCTTCCGCTGCTGTCAATAACAGCTAGTGAGGAGAGAACGGGGGCAGGGCCAGGCCCCACTCTGTGTCTTATGCAGATGCAATGTTCCCCATGCACACATTCAAGAAAACCGGCTGTTCAGTGATGATGGGTGCTGGAAACCGTGGATAATCAAAGTGAAGAAAATGTCATCAGCACACCAAGGATTCTTCAAAAGGGTCCAAAGCTTTATTTCGTGGTCACATGATAGATATACAGCAACGTTTCGGAGCTGCGCAGGGTGCCTTCAGCAGGCAAGGTGTGGACACACAGAGCGTAGCTCGGAAACAAGCACGCACGAGTGCCCCCATAGCAAGCGGCTTGCTGTGGGGGCACTCAGAAGGGGGGAGGAGCCCAGAGCACCAGCAGGGGACCCAAGATGAGGAAGATGGGGCTGCCCTGTGCAAAACCATTGCACAGAGCAGGTAAGTAAACCATGTTTGTTAATTTTTCTTTTCCTTTAATTGAGCCTTTAGGATCACTAAATATAGCTACAGTAAAACTTTGGATTGCAAGCATAATTCATTCCAGAAACATGTAATGTTTGCTTGTAATCCAAAGCACTAGTATATCAAAGCAAATTTCCCCATAAAAAATAATGGAAACTCAAATGATTCGTTCCACAACCATTTATACATAGGTTCTTCAGTTTATAGTCCATATAAAAAGATTATAGCAATGTAATTGTGTAACCATAAAATGTCCATCCACAAATGGAAGCCTCCACAAGGGGAGTAGAAGCAAAATCCAGCAGGAGCTACATAGTATAAAAGAGAAGAGAGGCGCCTCTAAGTGTAGCAACATGGTTACATTTAATGAAGGTACAACATTTAGCAACTCACATGGTTGATGATTAAAAGAGGCACATTAAAGTATGCAGACATCCGGGGTAAAGCTGTCCACATAAACCATCCTCCACACCGTGGGTTCTCACTGCTGTCAGTCTGCAATTGTGACCAGGAAGACTACTCTGCGGTAGATCGATCTGAAAGCGAGGCTTGAAGCGCTCGTGTAGTGCAGCGTGGAAGGGATGACATTGATGGTGGTGTGGAGGAAGGTCTATGTGTACAGCTTTTACCTATTGTGACCAGGAAGACTACTCTGCGGTAGATCGATCTGAAAGCGAGGCTTGAAGCGCTCGTGGAGTGCAGCGTGGTAGGGATGGCGTTGATGGTGGTGTGGAGGACGGTCTATGTGTACAGCTTTTACCTACATACTTAGATGTGCCTCTTTTAATCATCAACAATGTGAGTTGCTAAATGTTGTACCTTCATTAAATGTAACCATATTGCTACACTTAGAGGCGCCTCTCTTCTATTTTATACTCAGTTGTGACATGACGCTACTTGTATATCAAGACAACCCTTGTTTATCAAGTCAAGTAATTTATTTAAAAATATTGTTTGTCTTGCAAAACACTCTCAAACCAAGGTTTTACTGTACTATTTTTAATTCAGAATTAAGATGGAACTGGAGCTTTTTAGTCACCCCCCCCTTCCTCATCCAAAGACATAAACATGCATGATCAGGCATTTCAATAATGTATTTTCCGGTGACTAATTTAATGTAGTATCACAGCCTCAGTGGTTTTTAGCTTAACACATTGAACACAATAAAATTCACAATATTAATAATACAAATAGCCTCCCCTACAAACTATTTGTTACAATTCTTACCCCTGCTCTCACAGTTTATAATTTTCAATGCTAAACTTCCAGTTTTCATAGGAAACAGGTAACCGTGGACTGTCAGGCTATTAGCTTGGAGAAGAGAGAGGTTGAAGGCAGAGCAGGGGAGTACCTTGTTTAGGTACGGGTGTAGGAGTTTCTATTAATGCATTCAGTGTAGACAGACACAGCCAGTCTCTGTATGCAAGGTTGACTCCATTGGATGCTGCAACAGAAAGGAGTCACCCCGAAACAGGGAACTTGGAGCGGCGATCTTAAAGAGGAGTTCCACCCAAAAGTGGAACTCCCCTTACATGCTTCCCCCCCATCAGTGCCACATTTGGCACCTTTCAGGGGGAGGGGGAATGGGTACCTGTTTTTGACAGGTACCCTTCCCCACTTCCGCCGCAGCACTGTCCCTCGTAAGTTCGCCCCCCTCCTCCTTCTTCTGCCACTAGGCCAGTTAGAAAGCACAGAGCGATTCACGTATGCGCAGTTGGGGACCGACTGTGAAGCCAAAAGGCTTTACTGCCGGTTTCCCTTAACATGAATCGCGACGGCAGCACCCGAGAGGCGATCGAAAAATCGGCTGGGGTGTCAACATTGCGGGAGACCTGGACAGGTAAGTGTCTTAATATTAAAAGTCAGCTACTGTATTTGTAGCTGCTGACTTTGCATTTTTTCATGAAGGGGCAGAACTCCTCTTTAACACCAACTTAAACAGGAACATAGGCAAGGATTAAAATTTTAAGATGCTGAATACTCAGTAAGGCCCCATTCACACCTAGCGATTTGGAATCGCAGGCAAAATCGACGAGTTTCTGCCCAAGATTCAAAATTGCACTGAAATCACAGCAAAATGCATGATGCGCATTTGGATGCCATTCATTTTTAATGGCACCACAGACATGGTGTGATTTTGCCATGATTGATGCTCATCAAAAATGCATGGCAATCATGACAAACCATGCTTGACAAAAAAAAAAGCTTGTCACCCAAAAAGGTACACAAGCTTCTTTTGCAGGACAAATGCGCATAGGGCAGCCTATTCAAGTGAAAAAAAAAAAAATAGTGAGCACGTTCCCACTACATGAGATGTGATCGGGGCCTTAATGATTAAATCAGCTGCTAAAACTGCCTAAAAAAATTGAGGGCTTAAAATTACTTCATCATTATTACATCATTGATGCCACTTGGATGAACAAAAATGATTTTGAATGACATTTTTACCATTTGATTTACATAACATACTTCAAAGGTGCATAGTATTTTTTATTGTGACACAAATATTAATTAAACCAGTATAACTTTAGCTACATTTTTGGGGCCACTTTCCTGCTGGAAAGTGAAGCTCTGATTTAATCTCAGACATCTTATACAGGCTGAAATATATCTTTCTCTAGAATTTCTCTATAACTGTCCTGCTTTGTCTCAATCCATTTTTCCATCAGTCTTGTTTTTTTACATCCCTGCTGTTGAAAGGCCTCCCCACAACTTGTTTGGTGTGTCTCAAATGCATTTTGTCAAATTTCAGATGGGATTTGATTTGAATTTTTTTTTAGCAATGGCTTTTAAATAAAGGTTGTTCCATACAAAATGTCTCCCATTTTTAGCTTCTTCAGAAAATAATTGGCCTCTTGATTGCTAATGCCCTCCTTTGCCCTCCTTACTCAGTCACCAAATTTTGGTGGATGGTTCTTTCTAGACATAGCTACAGTTGTGCCATATTCTTTCCATTTCAATAATGGATTTAGCAGTTCTCTGGTGGATTTTTAAAGTTTTGGATATAAAGAAAATCCAGTGCTTCTCCAGGACATAATCCCAGATATGTTTTAGTAGCTTTCTGGACTTAATAAAGCGTTTTTTTTTACAACTGTTCTATACAAATTAGAGTTGTGTTTTTTTAAATCATTTGGCACATTCATTGTGCACATATGGATGCCATTCAAAGAATTATTTCACTTCTGAAGGCAATTATCTGCACAAGACCTTTTTTCACAGCACAGGAGGTCAATACTTATGCAGTTGAAAGTTTGTAGTTGTTTAGAGAAAGAAAAGGGAGAAGCCAAATCAGCTTCTCAAAACATGGATTTTATGGGCACAGCATGAGGCAGTAGGTATTAAAAGTAACAAATTTTATTGGATATACACTACAAAACATAATTCACAAAAAAAGGGGGAGGTTAAAAGGCACCCTCCATTAAGCAATAAGTCAAAAGATACCCAATCCTAGTATGGAGACAAAGAAATTTACGATTTAAGGTAGGATTATATAGGAGTCCACCAATAAGGTCAAACTTCAACAAAATATACACAACTGCTGCTAGTTGCTGATCTCCCGTAAAGCTATGCCTGGGAAAAGTACCCGGGCAACAGTTTCTGCAGGCATAGTCTCCTTAATCTCAGGCATAGGTGCTTTTAATTGCTTTTAGTTGTCATTGATCTCTTGGTTGCCTCCCTCACCAGTCTCCTTCTGGACAGTCACTTCCTTTGGGTGGACTGCCTGTTCTTGATTTACAGCCGTGCCATACTCTTTACATTTTTTATTAATTGACTTCACTATATGCCAAATTATCTTAGTTGACTTGAAAGTGTGCTTGGATCCATCCCCTGACTGAGTTGCTTGCAGTGTCCTTTTGTTTTCATGTGCAGGTAATACCTCAATACTAACTCAACTGATGTTGGACCTTCCAGATACCTTGTCTTTAGGCCTCATTCTTACGGCAGTAGAAAAAAAACACATTTAAATGTGTTTATTCTTTAAAGTATATGTGCACCCTCATCTTGCACAACAACACATCCATCTTAAAATAGGAATTAAAGGGGGAAAACATAAAAATGCATATATATAAAAATCTATAAATACCTTTTGTCCGTTTTTTGTTGATCACAAAATCTGTGTTCTCAGCTGCATAATGAGCTTGAAGAGCTAGGAGTGGAGAAACAACAGCACACTGATCTTCCCAGTGACTAGCTGTGCAGGGGGATGTGTCAGCACAAGTCTTATCATTGGAGCATAGGCAGCCTCAGTGTTGGTTTTCTATTGTATATATTTTTGTATTATCTCAGCTAGCAACCCTATCTAAATGCATACACTGTAAACGCCATAGGGGCGTTTGTGGTGCATTTACATTGACATAAATGGAAGCATTTGGAGAGTGATACAGCTTGGCAAACAACTCATGTTTTGATACAACACAACAGGACGCAATGTGACGTGACGCTAATGTGACTATGTGAACGAAGCACACTGTTTTGACAGGTGTTTGTGGAGCTTCAAAAATTACTTATGAAATGCCAACTTTGAAGCTAGTGTAAACTTAGCTTAAATATTGAGCATACAGGTAGCTTTAGAGTATTGTGTGTGTTGACTTGTTTGGCTACCTAATCGGAGCAAATTGCAAGTTACAAATGTTTAAGGCAATATTCAAATGTATTAATCTCCTTACAATTATAGTACATTTTGCAGTGTGCCATACTTGCCTGTTTGAACGGTCTGCCTGTATTGTGCTTGAACAAAAGGTTACATTGGGTGCAGAGGAAAAGAACGATTACTTATTTATATGTTTCATTTACTTATTTATTTGGGTAAGGAAGAAAATACAATTACTGTGTTTACTTTCCATTCCAGAGTTACATTACCATATTTCAAGTCATTGCTTTAGACGTGTAATCACATCTGAAACTATTTCTGAGATCTTGAAATGATCATTAGCTTGGCACTAATGTAATCTGCAGTAAGTGATTGCCAGAAACAAAATACTCACATAAGGTTTTTGCTCCTGTGGTTATTGCTTCCCTCTCAATATTTGCACAATACTATGACCTAGATTTATTAAAGGTTTACACACTTAACTATTTGGTTTATTTCTGCTATTTGGGGGACTCCAGGAAAAGAGGACTAAATATTTTCACTTTAATGTTTTTTTTTTTAATAGTTTAAAAGCCTTGAGTTGCTCATAGGAAGTCATCAGAGTTCATCTGTCATTTTTTTTTCAAGTGTAGTTAAAAAAAGACCTAATTTTCTAATGAGAAAGTTTGCAGAGAATACATTTTAATTTAATTTTCCAGTAGCAGGATTCCTGCTATACCAGAAAACCCACTAATAGTGCTGCCATGTTCCAAATGAGTGTTGGAACCTGCTTCGGTGTTCAAGCGATTGCTTGCATATAAAGACAGTGTTCCAAGCAAAAAAATCAATAAATATGAAGAGCAGTGCTCACTCTTAAGGGTGTTTGTTCCTTAAGGTTCTGCTTCATTCCAGTGTTGCTTGATCTTCCTACAAAGAAGCCCTAAGGAGGCATGTGAAGCTAATGAGGTCAAAGACCTTATAATGAGTAGGGATTGGGATGTGGTACTCTAAAATGTATATTCAGTGGTCATCTCATACGGTTAAGCAGTTCAGCTGATTACCTTAGCCCAGTGTCAAGCCAGTTGTAACTATGGCCATTAACATTTCTAGCAGTAACATTACTTAGCCAAACACTGATATTCAGGGACCTTTTAATGAGGCTTATCATACATCACATTACTGCAGTTTCATCACAGCATGGTGACACCTAGGCCTGGGTCATGAAAATCTGTTAAGCAAGGTATCTATTAAGCAGCTCAAGTTGAATAAACACATTTTTGCCCAGAATCTGTGAAGCCTGAAAGACTTTAATTTAGCCATTGTAATTAGGGATAGTAATTTCTGTCGTAAAAGATGTGTAGAAACATTCTTTGGTATGTTGTTTTTATAACTGGCTTTGATTGGTCATTGTAAAGCAATTAAGGAACAGTTCATGTTCCTGTCTAGGGATTTCTCTTTGCTAGGACCAAACTCCAGTCATATTTCACAAATCCTGTAATGATAAAGTTACAGTACATCAATAATTAGAATCTACATAAATGTAGAAAAAAAATAACTATCGATTAGTTACTGGACTCCCTCATATTACGAGGAGCAGATAGTTGATAAGACACTTTACCCTTTCTAAGGAAGCTACACTTAAGAGCTACGTCATGGTTAGTCTCTATTGAATCATGACTTTATGCTGTTCAATACCACATTGGTTATCTGATTGTAACACACAACCCTATGAAAATATCACTGCATGTAGAAATCTAGCTGGGAGAGAGGGTCTGCTGAAAATATCCTAAATATTTTAACACTACTACCTCACATCCCTCAGATCCTTTGATTAGCTGCATCAATTCTGTAAACACCCTTTTTAAGGAACTAGATAAAATGGCTGCATTAACACCTGACAGCTCTCATTTTTTGCACCCATGACGCACTCGCCCAACCCAACACCCAACGGGGCACCCATGCTGAAAATCACTCTTTATGCTGTATTATATTGGACTCTGTCAGGAACACAGACTAGGTGAAACATTGTTAAGTACTTTCACTTTTCTCATTTAGTTTACTGTTTTTTATTTTCTATTTTGTAATATCTTTTTCTTTTCTTTTTCTGTTTGCTTGAACCATTTTCTTTTCTTTTCATTAAACAATATTTAAAATCATTAAACTTTATCTCTAATGCTCTAGATTAGAAATTTTCGAGTGCTTGCCTTTTTTTTTTTAGAAAGCTACCGTATTTAATTTCTGCTTCAACCCTGTCTGGAGTGGCAGTTGGTGTCAGACATTTTTTAATTTCAATATTTCTTTATTTTCAGTAAAGTGAACAAGATATACGTTTGTTACAATAAGTCGGATGTTCCGACTGGAGCAAGTAAAACCAAAGCATACAAATTAGAGTCAAGTAATGCAGAGATAAGCACACAAGTCGGACTAAACAGTGGTGGGTTATGCTTAGTGTTATAACATAATAATAGAACAGCTCGATAGCTCCAGACGGGGGGAGGGTGTATGGAAAGGAGCACCAGTTAAGTAGGCGACTAATTACATCATAGAAAGGGAGTAGATAGGAGAATAAGAGAAAATAGAAGAATGAGAGAGAGTCATAATAGGAAGAGTACATCAGGTGGTAACAGTACATTTTAGGTGTGTGAGCCAGACATGCCATTTTTACAAAAACTTTTCCATATTTAGATTTTTCCTAGCAACTAGTCTCTCCATTTCACATTGAAGGTTCAAATCTGAAATTGTGTTGGCAATGGATGGAGACTCAGTGGTTTTCCAGAGTTTAGTGATGTTCATTTTTGCCACAAGTAGTAGGTGGACTATTACTACTCGTGATCTGGGCGGGAATTTTTCTATTCCAAGGTGTAGTAATGCTAGTGAGGGATTAGGGGCCGTTGAAACCTGTGATATGATGGAGATTAAGGCAAATATTTGTTTCCAGAATGAGCTTAGAGATTTGCAAAACCACAGTATGTGTGCTATGGTACCAGAACTTCCACAGGACCTCCAGCAGGTAGGAGGATGTCCAGGGAAAATTTTGGAGAGACGGTAGGGTGTGAGATACCATCTATGAATTGTTTTTTGGTAAGGTATTTGGGAGTATGGCCGGTTGTCGCTAAGTATAGAGTACAGTGTAGAGATACCATGTTTTGGGTATGTTGCGTGTGTGTAGAAGTTGTGTATTGTTTCAGGAATTTTGGCCTCAGTAGAGATTTTAGATTTTTGAAGGAAGTGGGAGATCCTCATGTATGTAAAGGCTTCAGTATGGGGGAGGTCGTATTCGTGTTGGAGATTTGTAAAGGTTTTTAGAGTGTTATTGGTGTTGAAGAGATCTGAGATATTAGTTATCTTTTGTGTCTGCCAGATTTGTAAGTTCAGATTTGGTATTTGTGACATCAATGTTCTGAGAGAGGTCTGTATTATATGAGACGGGTGGTCTGAGGTTAACGTCTGGGTGAATTTCTTCCAGACTGTTAGAGAGGCCGTGATTGATGGAGGATTAGTCATTGTGTTAGGAGGGAGACCCACTGACGTTGCAAGGAGTATATCGTGCAGAGTATTTGGTTTGAAGGATGACGATTCTATGATTGACCAGGCCTTATTGGGGTTTGGATGCCACCAGAAGTATAGCTGGTCCAGGATGGAAGCATAATAGTAGCTTTGAATGTGAGAAAGGCTTACCCCACCTTTTTTGTGATGTGTGTTTAGTACGTATTGAGCGCATCTAGGTGGTTTAGTTTTCCATATAACCCTAGAAAGTTGTTTTTGTATGGAGGTGAAAAAGGAGTGGGGTGTAGGTAAGATTACTGTGCGAAATAGGTATAGTAGCTTGGGGAGGATCAGCATTTTAAAGGATGCAACTCGTCCTAGTTTAGAAAGGCCTGTTGTGCGCAGTTGGTTTAATAGTTGAGGAAGTAGTTTTTGGAAGGCAGGATAGTTAAGGTCATAGAGTTGAGGTAGCAAGGGGGCTAATTTTATCCCCAAGTATGGGATAGACTGTTTCGACCATGAATAAGGGAGAGTACTCTCCAGGAGGGACTGTTGTGTTAGATTAAGCGGAAGTATTAGAGACTTGGAGGTATTAATTTTGTAGAAGGAGGCAGAGCTAAATTGAGTGAGGATGTCTTGGATTCCAGGCATGGAGTGGGCTGGGTTTGTGATCATAAGTATGACATCATCGGCAAAAAGGCTGATTTTATGTTCTATGTCATTGTGTTTGATGCCTGAAATGCGCTTGTCCCCTCTAATCTTTGCCACAAGGGGTTCCATTATTAGAGCAAAAATAAGGGAGGAGAGCGGGCAGCCTTGTCGTGTGCCGTTGGAGATCCCGAATGGTGTAGACAGGGTTCTGTCAGTTAACACTCTAGCTGAGGGGTTCGAGTAAAGTGGGAGAATGGCCATTTGGAACCAGCCTGTGATTCCAAATTTGGAGAGTACTGCTCTCAGGAATCCCCAATGCACCCTGTCAAACGCCTTCTCTGCGTCCAGGGATAGCAGCAGAGAAGGTGCTCGTGTTTGGGTGACCCGATGAATCAAATTATTGACTCTTCTAGTCGCGTCTGGGGCTTGCCTGTTCGGCATAAAGCCAACTTGGTCTGGGTGCACTAGAGAGGAAAGACATTTCAACAACCTAAAAGCAATGACCTTAGCAAATATTTTCACGTCTGTGTTGAGAAGTGAAATGGGTCTGTAGTTGGATGTGGAAGTAAGGTCTTTCTCTGGTTTGGGAATAGTGGTGATGATTGATCGTAGCATATCAAGCGGTAGAGAACCAGAGGTGGCAGCAGAGTTGAAGAGGTCAGTAAGGTGGGGGGTGATGAGTTTGGTGAATGTTTTGTAAAATTCGTTGGTGTAACCATCTTCCCCAGGTGATTTGTGGAGAGGAAGGGTGTTGATGGCTTTTAAGACTTCGTCATTTGAGAATGGTTGGGAAAGATCCTCTAGTTGTGTGTGGGTTATATTCGGAAGATCAATAGTGGATAGGAAGTTTTGTATGTTTTAATCAGTTGGTTGAGGAGTAGCTGTGTCGTGTGAGAGGTTGTAGAGAGAAGAGTAATAATCGCTAAAGGCATTAGCTATATCCTGTGGGTTTGTCAGGAGTTGTTTGGTGGTAGGGTGTTGAAGGGATGTTATTTTACATTTAATGCGTTGGGCTTTGACTTGACGAGCTAGTAAAGCGCCAGCTTTATTACCTAAAGCATAGTATTTGGCTTTGGTCAATTTAAGGTTGTTCTCGAATTGAAAGAGAAGAAGTGAGCGGAGTTTTTGTCGCTGTTCTAAGAGCTCACTGGTTAAGTTATGAGAGGGGGTCATTTTATTCTGGTTTTCTAATAGGGTAATTTGGGAGAGGACCTCGTCAACTCGCTTAGAGCTCTGGTTTTTAACATTACTGTGAAGTTTAATTAGAATGCCACACATGTAAGCTTTATATGCTGACCAAAGTACAAACCTATCAGTGTCCGGTTGGTTGTTCCTTTGAAAATAAGAGCGGTGCTCAGTATTGAGTTTCTGAACAATGTTTGGGTCGGAGATGAGGGAGGCGTCAAGTCTCCATAATCTGGTTGCCCTAGGTCTGCAATTTCCCACAGTAAGGGAGACGGGTGCATGGTCCGACCATGAGATGGTTTCATTTTCGGATTTCGTCACCTGGAGGGTGATTTTGTCAACAATAAAGAAGTCGATTTGGGAGTATGAGAGTTGAGAAGAGGAGAAATATGAAAAGTCCCGCTCGTTGCTATGGTGGCATCTCCACGGATCGTAAAGGTCGTTGGCTTGAAGAAAGGGGTTCAGAACAGTTCGGCGGTTTCTAGTCTCAGACGTAGTATCAAGTGTGGAGTCTCCAATGATGTTGAAGTCTCCTCCCATAAGAAGCCTTCCCTTCCGGAATCGTGTAATTTTCTTGTAGAGTCGGTTGTGGAATCGTAGTTGCTGTTTGTTTGGGCCATAGACGTTGATCAGGGTGTAGGTGACTTGATTAATGTCACATAGAAGAATCAGGAAACGGCCATGGGGGTCTGCAATGGATTGATGCAGTTTAAATTGTAGTGTGTTCCATATGGCAGTGAGGACTCCATTTTTCTTCTTCTGGCCTGAAACTGAAAAAACCTGGTCGTAATTTTTAAGGGCAAATCTGGGAGTTTTAGCAGAGGCAAAATGGGTCTCTTGGACGAAGAGGATATCGGCTTTTTGGGTGTTGGCCTCTCTGAGAAGCGCAGCTCTTTTCTGCGCGGAGTTTAAGCCCCTTGCATTAATAGAGACTATTTTGAAAGCCATTCCGGGAGATTAAAGGTAGGGTGGGTAGACCTCAGGTGAAGGTGGTGAGCAGTAGGCATGGAACAATCTGCTAGTCCAGCTCTAAATGGTAAGGATAGAGGGGGTTGTCACTTATGTAAAGGAATAGGGCTCCGGATGTAGCTTGATGGAGAGGTGGGTGGTGATTGGCTGGTGCTGGGTTCGGGTAAAGGGTGTTTGTTTAAAAAGGGAGAGCCCAGAAACAAGAGGAAAAAAAAACAGAAGGGGTCCAGACTCAATGTGCAGATACTACTGCAAACAGGCAGTGGGGCAAGAGAACTTACGTCCACAACGTGGGACAAGGATCTCTTAACAGGCAGGCAGGTACTGGATAAGGGCGCTGCAGTTTCCCAGCCATTAGGCGTGTGTAGAGAAGGATATAGGATCTGGCTGTCAGGCATTTGGAGGGTCTCCTCCGGTTTTCATGAGGATTGGAAGTTGATCTGAAGGGTTCGGTGTTTCCACTGGGATGATATGCCAGTTTCTCAGGAGTGTGAGTCCCATAGGTAAGGTGCGCACTGCGTGAGTTTTGTTTTGATGCGTAATGAGTATTTTAGTAGGGAAGCCCCATTTATGGGGGATTTTATGGTTCTGGAGCGCTTTTGTTATAGTCACCAACTGTCTGCGATTTTCCATTGTAGTTTTGGACAAGTCAGCGTACACTGCGATATTAGTGAAAGGGTCAGGGAGTCTTGTCGCTCATTTGGCAGCGTACATGACTTTTTCTTTTACAGTGAAAAAATAGATGCGGGCCAAAACATCCCTGGGGGTGGAAGCAGGGAGGTGAGATGGCTTGGGGAGTCTGTGTGGCCTGTCGATTTTCATGTCACAAGCTGTCAGGTCAGGCAAAAGGATCCGCATCAGAGATTGCAGAAATTGTTTCAGGTCAGATGGTTGGATCGACTCTGGCATATTGCGAAATTTGACATTATTACATCTGGAACGGTCTTCCAAATCTGCAAGCTTCAGATTGATTAGTTGTAGTTCATCGTCATGATCCGCAAAGCCATCCACCAGCTCATTATGGGCAGAAAGCATGTCTCCCATTTTAGCCTCCATTCGTGTAATAGCTTGGCCATGCTGGTTTACTGATATGGATAAAGAGGAGACAGCAGTAGATAGATCATTGTACAGTGTTTGCCTCAGAGAAAGCAACATATTCTTCATAATATTCTCAGACAATGGCTGGTCTGAGGCAGGAAAGGCATCTAACACTGATGATTGCTGCGGAGGGGGGAGAGAGAACAAGCAGGGAGTCGTGACAGGCAGGGACTGCTGAGGCTCAGCTGTTCTGAGCCTAGTCTTGGCAGGGCTGGATGTCGTGGGTGAATTAGGGGGAGAACACTCACCCTGTGAGTCAGAGGGTTGGTGAAGCCCCGGAGACAGCGTGGGGCTCTGGCTGAGATATGAGGAGTAGAGCCGCGCTGTTGTTACCCGGCCGTTGCCGGCGCCATTTTTGCCGCTCGTCAGGCTGGGTGAGGGGTAGTAATCGGTCAGTTTCCTGGGGAGTGTGGATGTTTTCCTCCTCTTCAGCATGGTCGCTTGCTGTGTAGTGACAATTAGGCTGCTTGTGGGGTGGTTTCTCCTTCTCTGGAGCCGCTGTATATGTCGCTGTGGCTGGGTATACTGCGGAGCTGTGGATCTAGGCAGCCATCCGCACGAGCCGTCAAGCCACGCCCCTCGTCAGACATTTTTTAAAGGTCAGAATTGTTACAGTAGTGCGTGTTTCCATTAAGCCATTTTTATGTCAACTATTGTTCATATACTGTATGTAAAAGGTTAACTGTGTTTAGCCAACCCCACTCTCACTCTCTGGTCACTTTCCTGCCCATTAAGTTTTATTCATAGTGGGCAGACACCAGGGGCTGGTAGTTGCTTTGTCTGTCATCACCACATACAGCACTGCCCAACCTGCCAGATCAACACATTCTAGACAACACCTGGAGCAGTTGTCCAGAATTCCAGGGCTCAAGTCCCAGGTGCCTGGGTAGTTTATTAAAGCCATTGGCTAGGACACCTGAGAAGTGAAGACTAAGGCCCCTTTCACATTGGGGCGGTGGGGGCGTCGGCGGTACAACAGCGCTATTTTTAGCGCTGCTGTACCGTCGTTCTTGCAGCGGTATTCGGCCGCTAGCGGTGCGGTTTTACCCCCCGCTGGCAGCCGAAAAAGGGTTAAAATCCCTCGTACAGCGCGGCTATAGCCGTGGTATTGCCGCGGTATAGCCGCGCTGTCCCATTGATTTCAATGGGCAGGAGCGGGGAAGGAGCGGTGAATACACCGCTCCTTCCCCGCTCCAAAAAATCGGTTTGCAGGACTTTTTTCACCGCCCTGCCTGCGCACCGCTTCAGTGTGAAAGCCCTCGGGCTTTCACACTGAACAAACAGCAGAGGCTGTTTAGGGGCGGTTTTCAGGCGGTATTTTTAGCGCAATACCGCCTGAAAACCGCTCCAGTGTGAAAGGGGCCTAAATGATTTTTCTGCCCTGCTAAGACTAGCCAATTCCCTAGCTCACATCCCTCCCTTCTCCCATGTTATAGCCCACTCCACTCCACTTCTGTGAGTAACTAAAGGGAGGTTTTTACAGGTAATGACATGCATCAATGCACATAAAACCTTATGGGAAAATATTGTTAAAATGAATAATGTGGTGACAGGATCTCTTACATTCAGTAATTACATTCAGTGTGTTTATTGTCTGTCAAAAAGAAGAAGGAAGGAGGCTTCATAGTCCCTATAGCATAGACAATAGATGATCATTTAGATTGTAAGCTCTAATGAAGTATCCCAAGATAACGATCCTGTCTCAAGTGAACCTAGACTTGCACACTTTATCAATATAGGCATGCATGCCTATGTACTTGTCTCAAATAAAAGATGGCACCACAAAACAGAAATGTCCTTCATCACTAACGCAGAACTATGCTGCATCTGAGCACCGTAACACTATTTAAATAATTTTTAATACTCAAATAAAACTCACCCATCCATTCATGTCTCAATGCTCTATTTTGCTAAGAAATAACTTTGAAAAGCACCACCTAGCATTTCTGGCCCTGGTCATCTTGAGTAAAGGCAGATGATTCCTGTAGCATTTACTTCCTGGAATCCATCTGTCCTTAGCTCAGACATCAAGGCAGGAGGGTGTGCTTAGCTAAAAAAACTCCTCCTGAAGACTAGGTTGTATGACATCATTCACCTACACACCTGGAAACCAGGAAGTAACTGAAGAAATATAAAAAAATCAAATAAAACAAGTAAATATGATATACAGTGGTTTCCTATGTATTTACTAATGCTAGCAGCATAAGGATCATAAATATACAATATTGTCTAAGGCCCCTTTCACACGGGGCAGATCCGCTAGGTCAGCAGGAGATCGCTCCGTTGATCCTCGCTGAGCCAGCGTATGACAGATCCGTCTCTGCTCACTGTGCAGGGTCGGACCTGTCAGAGCCCCACTGTCCTCTATGGGAGATCGGACAAAAACGAATCCGCCTGTCCGTTTTCATCTGATACCATTCAATCCGCTGGACGGATGGCGAATATATCGCCATACGTCTGTTTTGAGCAGATCTTATCGGATAGGATGGCAGGCGGGTATCAGCGGACATCCGCCTGCAAATACAAGTCAATGGGTGGCCAGCTCGGATCTGCCTGAAGAACAGGCAGATCCGAGCGGGCCAATCGTGTGAAAGCGGCCTAAGAGTGAAGTTCTGTTCTAACTGTGCAACTAAAATGTATTATTAAGTACATCCAAAACCAAAAAGATTCAAGAAAAAATTTCACCCTTATCAATCACAAATAATTAAATAAAAAAACATTTATCTTAGAAAATATCTAAATCAATTCCACAATACAACCCCATCTCAACAATGTTGTAAAAATATCCAAAATATAGATAAACAGGGTATCATGTATATTCTCCTTTTGTTATAACCATGCTCCAGGTCGTGAATTAAAACACAGCAGACACATGTATACGTTGAAGTCATATACAGTAAAACCTTGGATTGCGAGCATAATTCGTTCCAGAAACATGCATGTAATCCAAAGCACTTTTATATCAAAGCAAATTTTCCCATAAGTAATAATGGAAACTCAAATGATTCATTCCGTAAACCATTTATTCATAGGTCCTTCAGTTTATAGTCCATATAAAAAAAATTATAGCAATGTGACCATGTTGTGTAACCATAGAATGTCTATCCACAAATGGCAGTCTCCACAAGGGGATTAGAAGCAAAATCCATCAGGAGCTACAGAGCATAAAAGAGAGGTGCCTCTAATGCCGCGTACACACGAGCGGACTTTACGGCAGACTTGGTCCGGCGTACCGGATTTGGTCGGACAATTCGATCGTGTGTGGGCTCCAGCGGACTTTGTTTTCTCAAAAGTTGGACGGACTTAGATTTAAAACATGTTTCAAATCTATCCGACGGACTCGAGTCCGGTCGAAAAGTCCGCTCGTCTGTATGCTAGTTCGACGGACAAAAAGCGAGGGTAGGGCAGCTATTGGCTACTGGCTATGAACTTCCTTGTTTTAGTCCGGTCGTACGTCATCACGAACGAATTCGATGGACTTTGGTGGATTGTGTGTAGGCAAGTCCGTTCATTCAGAAAGTCCGTCGTAAAGTCCGTCGAAAAGTCCGCCGGGCAAAGTCTGCCGTAAACTCCGCTCGTGTGTACGCGGCATTAGTGTAGCAATATAGTTTCATTTAATGAAGGTACAACAATTAGCAACTCACATGGTTGATGATTAAAAGAGGCACATCTAAGTATGCAGGCATCGGGGGTAAAGCTGTCCACATAGACCGTCCTCCACACCACCAGCTTTTACCGCTGTCAGTCTGCAATCGTGACCCGAAAGACTGCCCTGCAGTAGAGCGATCTGAAAGCGAGACGTGAACCGCTTGTGGAGCACAGAGTGGAAGGGATGAAGTCGATGGCAGTGAGGAGGATGGTTTATGTGGACAGCTTTGCCCCAAATGCCTGCATACATAGATGTACCTCTTTAATGCCCTTTACACATGATAGGATTTTCCAACAACAAAATCCATGGGATTTTTTCGGACGGATGTTGGCTCAAACTTGTCTTGCAAATACACGGTCACACAAAGTTGGTCGGAAATTCCGAACGTCAAGAACGCGGTGACGTACAACACGTATAACGAGTTGAGAAAAATGAAATTCAATAGCCAGTGCTGCTCTTCTGCTTGATTCCGAGCATGCGTGGCACTTTGTGCATCGGAATTGTGTACACACGATCGGAGTTTCCGACAACATATTTTGTTGTCGGCAAATTTGAGAACCAGATCTCAAATTTTGTGTGACAGAAATTCCTATGGAAAATGTGTGATGGAGCCTACACATGGTCGGAATTTCCGACAACAAGGTCCTATCACACATTTTCCATTGGAAAATCCTATCGTGTGTACAGGGCATTAATCTTCAACTATGTGAGTTGCTAAATGTTTTACCTTCAATAAATGTAACCATATTACCACACTTAGTGGCGCCTCTCTTCTCTTTTATACTTAGTTGTGACATGACGCTACTTGTACAGCAAGACATCACTAGTATATTAAGTCAAAATGTATTTAAAAATTGTGCTTGTCTTGTAAAATGCTCTCAAACCAAGGTTTTACTGTATATCAAAACATCCACTTACAGCTCACAACTTAAAGCATTATAAACAAAATATCATAGGTACAATACATATGCCTCTGCTGCATAAAATTAAATAAAAAAATGTGCATGTACTCATTATTAGCGATGGGCCTGAATGGACCCTTATTCGGTTCGCACCAGAACTTCTGAACACCGCGAAAGTTTGGACCCGAATTACGAACCCCATTAAAGTCAATGGAACCCGAACGTCAAAAATCAAAAGTGCCCATTTTGAAGGCTTATATGCAAGTAATTGGGCATACAATGGTTTTAGGGGTCCTGCCCTGGGGGACATGTATCAATAATAAAAAAAAAGTTTGTGAAAAACTTCATTTTTAAATGAGCAGTGATTTTTTTATTTTTAGAGTGAAAGCCTAAAAATGATAAATTCCCTCCAATATAGTGCCTGGGGGGTTTCCTTAGTCTACCTGTAAAGTGGCAGATCTGTACCATGTCTAGAATCTACTTCAGCAATATTTGCATTTATAAAGCCCCAAAAAAATTTCCTGCAAGCTGCCTTTATTTTGCTCAGCAACAGCTGCGGAGCCAGTGTGTATGATGAGGCCACAATGCACTGGGAACAAGATTAGAGATTTTTTGGATACATTCTGGTGTCACTTTGACTTTGTATAGAAGTAACGGGTGCGTAAAAATTGGTCTTTGGGTGTCGGTGGCGCCTTCCCACCGTAACCCTATAGAGGTAATCTTGATGAAAGCAAGAATTGGCCATGCTGTAAAAATTGCAATAATATGCACCTGTCAAACAGGTGCAGAAAAATTGGTTATTGGGTGTCGGTGACGCCTTCCCACCGTAACCCTATAGAGGTGCTCTTGATGAAGGCAAAAAAATTGCAATGATATGCACCTGTCAAACAGGTGCTGGAAAATTGGTCTTTGGGTTTTAATTGTGCCCATGAAACCTATACTAAAAACCTTCTTCAAGATGAAATGATTGAACACCCTCAAAGCTAGGCAGTGACATCGGCATCAGGGGCTTCATAGCTGGTAATCCAACACTGATGCCGCGTTTTTTCATAAGTAACGAAACCTCCTGCAGCACTGAATGCCCGCTTTGAAAGCACGCTGGATGCAGGGCAACCAACAAATCAATAGCATACTGGGCAAGTTCTGGCAAGTGGTCTATTCTTATGACCAAGTAAGTCAGTGGATCGTCAGCTGGAAATATCTCCATTTCTGTTTTGGCCCAGAGGTGATTGTCCACCGTGTGATGCAGACGCTGTCAATGGGATGTGGAAGCTGACAGCCCTGCGTGGTGAAGACTAAAAAAATTCTGAAAAGGCTCCATGTAGGCGGACGCCTTCTCCAACGTTCCTTACTTGACCAACAGAAGACTCAAAACAATGTTTTCCACAACGCTTTAACCTACTGGAGTCAGGAAAAATGTTCAATAAAATCCTCTTTAATGTGTCCTCAAGAGATTTTATCTCCTGCACTTTCTGTGGGAACGGGATGAATTCTGAGACCTTCCCCTTATAACGGTGATCAAGGAGGATTGCCAACCAGTAATCATCCTTCTCCTTTATGCCACGTATTCTTGGGTCCTTTCGCAGGCTTTGAAGTATGAGGTTGCCCATGCGGCTCAAATTTGCCGAGGCTTGAGAAGCAGATTCCTCGGGGTCACTCATAACACTCCCCAAGGGTCCTGGGGTTGGAAAGCCATCGCTTACAGATTGACGCATGTTTTCCTCTTCTTCGAAGCCTATAAAAGTGCCAGAATCCTCCTCCTCATCCTCCTCCCCTCTCTCCTCCTGTGTGTTCTGTGACATAGGAATGATGGTATCTGGATAAAGTGGTCCTTGAGAGGAAAGGAAGTCCTCCTCTTCCTCCTGTTGCTCTGCCTCCAGTACCCTGTCCATAATGCCGTGCAGAGTCTGCTCCAGCAGGAACACAACAGGGATTGTGTCAGGGATGCATGCACTGTCACGGCTCACCATCCTTGTGGCCTCCTCAAATGGTGACAATACTGTGCATGCATCCTTAATGATCAGTCATTGGCGTATCGAATAAAAGCTGAGACGGCCTGAGCCTGTCATTGTGCCGTATTCGCACAGGTACTCGTTGACGGCCCTCTGCTGCATGTATAGCCGCTGCAGCATTGACAAAGTCAGGGATCCACCCATTGGGCATGTCAATTATCAGGTGGTTTAGGGGTAGGTGGATTTCCCACTGAATTTCAGCCAACTGAGCACTGGCTATGTATGACCGCCTTAAATGACTACAGACTCTTTTGGGCAGCTTTAGCGCATCTTGCAACCCTGGGTACATATTTAGGAAATGCTGAACCACCAAATTGAGGGCATGTGCCAGGCATGGCACATGTGTCAACTTTCCCTGTCTACGGGCGGACAGGAGGTTTGAGCCATTATCGCACACCACCATTCTTGTCTCCATTCTTGTGAACCATCTCTGGGCCTGTTCCTGCAGAGCTACAAGAATCTCTGCTCTGATGTGGTTACTGTCCCCTAAACACACCAGCTGACACACCAGCACTGCATGGCACCTTTTAACCTGACTCTGGGAATAGCCCTTTTAACGCTTAGGGGGTACCTGATGTTCATAGGACGATTCTGCAGAGGAGGGCATGGAGGTGGCGGAGGAGGAGTAGGGGGTAGAGCTCACAGGTCTGGCATCATCACCACCAGCTGTATAGAGACATGAGGGCACAACAAGCTGCAGTCCTGTTCTGCATCCTTTTGAGTTGCAAGCAGCATTACCCAGTGTGCTGTGAACAAAATATATCGTCCCTGTCCATTCTTGCTGGACCACGTGTCAGCAGTAAGGTGGATTTTACGGCTGACTGCCTTGCCCAACAATGCCAGAACATTCCTTTCCACGTGATGGTAGAGAGATGGAACAACCTTGCATGAAAAGTAGTAGCGACTGGGAACCCGCCATTGTGGTACAGCATATTGTGCGAATTCATGGAAGGGGGCAGAATCCACCAGGCTGAAAGGCAGAAGTTGGAGAGCCAACAGCTTTGACAAGCTTGCATTTAGACACTGGGCATGTGGGTGGCAGGGACTATATTTTTTTTTCCGCTGCAGTAAATGGGGCAGAGAAATTTGCCGGCTACAGTCTACAGCTGGTGGTGTGCTGCTGGCAGATGTGCTGCTAGGACCCGGGACACCCTGTGCTATACCATCCTCCCTGTCAGTGGAGGCTGCTGAGAGGTAATGACTCGGTATTGCAGGGGCAGACTGCAGTGGGCAAGGAGGAGGAGGGACAGATTTGTTCCCCTTTTTTGTGGCTTTTAGGTGCTCTTGCCAGCGGGCTGAGTGGTTGGACGTTAAATGCCTTGTTAAGCATGTGGTACCCAAATGGTTGGTGTTTTTGCCACGTTTGATGTGCCTGAGACACAGTTTGCAGATAGCAACAGTGCGATCTGCTGTAAATGTGCTGAAAAAGGCCCAGACAACTGAGCTTTGGGGAGTGGGCCAGGAGATAACAGCTGCAGAATGTGATGGAATACGGTTGCTGCTCTCTACTCTTTCTTGATGTGCCACCTCACCTTCAGTTTCCTCCTCTGCCACCTCATCATTATTATCTCCATCTCCTCCATCTTCATCATTACCAATAGAGACAGCTTGGCAATACGCTGCGGCTTGGGGAACATAAATGCCAATTTGTCTACCAGTGTTCCTCCCTCTCTCTAGGCTCATGTTCCTGTCATCCTCAACCTCAGAACCAACATCTGAATCCAGTAATGGTTGGACATCATTAAGGAGCAAGTGGCTGACACTGTGGTCAAATAACTCAGCTGACTCATCAATTGCTGATGTTGGGGCTATGGCAGGAATAGATGTGGACAAGGAGGCAGGTTTATCCACTCTGGCAACTGCAGGGGACTGCACACTTGTCTCTGCTTGCGTGACAGAGGATGAGGAGGATGAGGAAGGTTTAGTAAGCCATTCCGCCACCTCCTCTGCATGCTGTGGCTGGATAGCACAGCAAACTCACTAAACAGAGAAAATGATGCCCTGCCTGAGGACCGGCCACCATGTCCATCTTTGCCTGTGGACACATTTGTTGCTGGCCCCCTTACAGTGCCAAGGGAATGTCTGCCTCTCCTTGTTGTCCCCCCAGACGTTATTGGGAGGGAGGGGGCGGTGCTTATACGCAAATGTATAGCAAATTATTTCAAAAGTTGAAATCTGTACATAGATGCACTTTAATCATTGTAAAGAGGTGTTTGGTGCATTTTAATTTGAGTACTCACACTACACAGACACACTCCACGGATACACTATAATATACTGCAATATAATGGGCCAAATGTACAGTGACACACAGAACTATATGGTGTTAAGCTGGCAGTAACGCACACAGAAGTAAATGGCGTTAAACTGGCAGCAACGCACAAAACTATATGGCATTAAGCTGGCAGTAACGCACACAAAATGATATGGCATTAAACTGGCAGTAACGCACACAGAACTATATGCGTTAAACTGGCAGTAATGCACAAAACTATATGGCGTTAAACTGGCAGTAAGGCACACAGAACTATATGGTGTTAAACTGGCAGTAACGCACACAGAACTATATGGCGTTAAACTGGCAGTAATGCACACAGAAGTAAATGGCATTAACCTGGCAGTAATGCACAAAACTATATTTCGTTAAACTGGCAGTAACGCACACAGAACTATATGGCGTTAAACTGGTAGTAATGCACACAGAACTATATGGCGTTAAACTGGCAGTAACGCACACAGAACTATATGGCGTTAAACTGGCAGTAACACACAGAACTATATGGCGTTAAACTGGCAGTAACGGTCACAGAAGTAAATGGCATTAAACTGGCAGTAACGCACAAAACTATATGGCGTTAAACTGGCAGTAACGCACACAGAACTATTTGGCGTTAAACTGGCAATAACGCACACAGAACTACTGTATATGGCGTTAAACCGGCAGTAACGCACACAGAAGTAAATGGCATTAAACTGGCAGTAAGGCAATCAAATAGACAGTGTTCAACCGTCATTACACTGATGCTATCTGAACTGTCCCAACTCTAGCTATACACTGACATGGTCTCACTACACTACACTGAAACTATCTGAGCTGTCCCTACTGTACACTAATGTATGCATGAATGACACAGTCTCACTACACTACAGTGAAACTATCTGAGCTGTCCCTAATCTAGATGCAAACTATGCAAAGCTGAATGATGGCCCTCCTCACTACACTCACACTATCCCTAGACTGACACTAAACTAATATTCTACACTGACAATGGAAGCAAAAAAGCACACTATAGCGCACTAACTAACTAATAGCACTGAACAGAGCCCTGTTCTATCTCTCTTCATGCCGAAATCACACTGAAAATGGCTGCCATTGAAAGAATACTTTTATACTGTGGGGCGGGAATGAACCATGATTGAATAAAGTCATGATGACAGTGTCCAATCGTGACTCTGACAGTGCTCTGTGCCCTGATTGGCTGAAGCTTTCACTGCTTCAGCCAATCAGGGCTTGCAATGTACTGTTCAGTGCCGCAATGCAATGTGGTCGGTTTGGGGGCGCGAACAAACCCATTTGTTCGGCTGTTTTTCGAACGTCCGAACAGCGAAAGTTCGGCCTGAACTTATGCTCGGGCTGAACCATTCACGAATCCCTAATCATTGCCATATTATGTCCCATGCCACTTTGTAATAATGCACATATATAATTATGAGAGGTAATAAAGACCTGAGAAATATTCAAAAAGGGTACGATCAGAGAGACCCATATGGCATGTTGCTTCACGCATATTATGTTCTGATCTTCTTGAAGCAAGATGCTTGACTAGGTTTATACCAGTAATGCCATGTACACACGACCGGTTTTGCCGTCAGAATAAACTCTGAAGGTTTCTCCGACGGAATTCCATTCAAGTGGTCTTGCCTACACACGGTCAAACCAAAGTCCGACCAAAGTCCATCCGTCCAGAATGAGGTGACGTACAGAACGTATGACGGGACTAGAAGAAGGAAGTGCAATAGCCAGTAGCCAATAGCTTCCGTCTCGTACTTGCTTCAGAGCATGCGTTGTTTTTGGTCCGTCGGAACAGCGTACAGACGAGTGGTTTTCCCGATAGGAATTGGTTCCGTCCGAAATATTTAGAACATGTTTCATTTCTAGGTCCGTCAGAATTTTCGAAAAAAAAAAGTCCGATGAGGCATACACACAATCGGAATAGACGATGAAAAGCTTCTGTCGGACTTTTTCTGTCGGACATTCCGCTCGTGTGTACGCGGCATTAGAGGATTCATTGTGATGCCCTGTTGGTCTATATTTGTGATATATATATACACTATTATGGAGGCATTTCTAAGGGTTATGTCTTTTTTGTAAATGTTGGATTCTAATATAAGCAGTTATTAGATTCCCAGCCATGTAAGGGAATTGACTAGGTGATGTTAGTGGTTGTTAAAAATGCGGCAGGTGCAGACACTTGTTCCTTTCTTAACAATCATTGACAGCAGGAAGCTATCATGGTTGTCCATGCTGAATGCCCTAAACGTTCAGCATTCAGACGTATATATGAGCAATGAATGTTCGGTCCGAACTTACATTTGGACCGAACACTCAGCTCATCCCTAATTCTAGGTCATTGGATTGACTGACTAAGAAGCCATTTAAGTTTTTTTTTAAGCTGGTAAAGCTGGTTGAACAAATTTCTTTCCCTACTTCTACTGCCCTCAAAAAAACCTAGTGCGGTATTCTAGGGATAGATTTAACACTTTATCTACAGTTACGGTAGTAAGTTAAATGTCTTGTAATATACAGAAAAAATATATTGTTTTTTTCAACAATTTTGAAAAGAAGAGTTATAATGGTAGGCAAGTATGAAGGTAAAAATTATAAATCAAAGGCTTTCTGTGGGGAAGAAGGCATAGAAACTAGAAATCTGTAAATGTTATCATATTGACTTAGTTTCCATTGCAACACACCAACAGAACAGCATCACAAAGCACTAAGCAGCTATTGGCCTTTGTCATATTCTCTGATACAGAGCTCCCACTGTGAGATAAATAAAGGCCCTGCATATGAACTTCACTATGATGGGTAGAAGATGAGACACATTGCAATTGCAGCAGAAACTTGTATACTTTCTCAAATAAATTACACCAGTACAAAAGTAAAATATTTAATGTGAGCCCAAAAGTAATTATATACACAGCAGGAGTGTCTCAAAAAATACATCCTATTGGATAGTTCAGTTTAATAGAAAGACATCTGAAAATGGTACAATAATATGGGCAGACAATCCCAGGATAATACCAATGACTAGCAAAGTAGCTTAAACTAAGATCTTAAATGAGAGATACCTTGCAAAAAGAAAAATAAGAAATTGCATACTCCTGTGAATTTAACCTAAAAAATAATGCTTGCTATGGAAACCCTGCAAAGTTGATCTTTTAATTAAACAAGGGTCTTACTCAGCAGCTGAAGTAGACAGAATGATTCCAAGAAAAGAGTTTAAATAATCATAAATAGTGGTGGCATACAAAAAATTCACATATGTGTTTTACAGTCTAAATATTATATTTATTTTAAGTGATTCAGCTATATGTTGATGATATAAAGTATTTGTGAATTTATGTTACCACCCTCCAAATTCTATATCTTATATAATGATAATATTTTCAAGAAAAATAACTAAAAAAATAATAAATAATAGGCAGGTGTAGTAATTGTTTGTCTTAGGATTGTTATAATTTACAAGGAGCCATGCTGAAGGTGAAACCCAGATCTAAATGTATTATTTTAATTGCACAATACAGGACACAGGCTGGATATTCATAGACCCTGGGTTAATGGCTGAGTGTTCTCTTCAGGCAATGCCTGTAGTTAGTCAAAGGGTGCTATATATTTAGACCCTAAATAGGAACCAGTGACATGGCCAAGTAAGACCGGTTCTCCTGGTGCCACCTTCTGATTATGTTGTAATTTGCTCTTTTCTTTTGTTTTGTTATTATTCAGAACCACACATGCTTTACCCATTTTGTTTGCCATATGATACGGTATGATAACTTTGTTTGAATGACCCACTGTTGGTCATTCAAACAAACATTCACATATGCTTGTATGTGAACATACTTGAATCTATGCTTAATTCCACACGTTTATATCTGCACTGCTCTGTACTATCAAAAGTTGAAATGCGTCTCTTGTATTACATTGTATGATGTTTAAAAAATTCACCCTGTATTGAACCAATACTGTAGGCCCACTTATTCCTGAATTTGTATTCGATTTTGCCTAAAAGAACTATCCAAAAAACAGAAATTGTGTTTGGAAATTATTCACTTATGGAGTGTTAAATTTTTCATTAAAGCTATCTCTGCCTAGAGTTCGTTATACGGTACTCAGGCATTCCCAGTGCCCTTTTGACACAAGGACTACATGATGGTTTACACCTGGGTTGCTGCGTACTTTATGGACATGCTTACCTTGTTTGAATACCCTACTCCATAAGTACCCTACAGGGGAATACCCTCAGTGATAGTTATGGCGGAAACCAGGTGCAAGGGAACCGCAACAAAAGCTCAGGAAAACTTTCACTTTCCTGAAGGTCTGCAAAACACTCAAACCACTGAGAGTAATGTTGCTTCCCTTGCATCAGAGCAGGATCCTATTTTAAGACTAATCTCTGAATCTGATTCTAGCTCTATATCGGGCACCCAATAAGCCGCCTATTTGACCAAGGCAGATTTTTCTGTAACTATGTCAGACTTTCTTAGACAGCTAATGGATTTAATACAGCTATTACTGTCCAAAGCTCAAGAGCACCAAGATCCTTCTCCACCCCTGCAGTTTCTACTGGAGTCATAAAGTGAATTTTCTCCTCTAGAGGACAATAAAGGGAACCTGGAGGCGGCATTACGGAAGGCTGGAGATTATTTCCCTCCCCCAGGTTCCTATACCTCTTATAGTATGGCTTCACAGAATGTAGGTATGCACACTTCTGCTGAAAAAGCCTCAGCATAGTATCACTCGATTCTCCTCTGTCTCGCCATGACCCCTTGGATACTAAGAGACCATTTATGAACAAATAGAATAGTCAATTTATGGGTTAACCTAAAAAGTGGTCTGTTCTGGTAGTAGCCCCTGCTGTCTTGGTCTTAAACATCTTACTGTGCCTATAGAAGATGTTCCCCTTATTTAAATATTCTGCTGACAGGCAGTTTAAGATTCTTATAAAGGCTCTCTTTAACCTCGTAGGCCCAGCTCTGTGATCAGCTATTGCTGCTATGTCTGTTTTCTAGCCTGCAGCTAATTGGACTGAACAACCAGCAGGATCCCTGTCTCCCTGGACCAAACATTGGCAGAGTATTTGCAGACAATCTGTTTTGTTGATGCCCTACAGAAAGTCATGACAAAAGTATGGCTTTCATGTCTATCCATATGTCCATCTAACGGCTAAAAGCCTGGTCAGCTGAAGCTGCTTGGAAATGTTGCCTCACACATATGCCCTTTAAGGCTCCATTCACATCTAGGCATTGCTATTTTACAGGTGTTTTTTGGTAATTTTTTGGGCATTTTTGCAGAGGTTTTGCAGCGATTTTGTACAGGCGTTTTGAAGTTCAAAAGGTCACCAATGTAAAAGGATTCCAAAATTCACTTTCTGGATTTAAATATTGAAATTCAAGAGGGAAAGATAGTCACCTTTACCTTTTTCAAGGAGACGGATCAGGATGTCTTCATTGATGTTGTCACCATCCCACATGGTTGAAGTCGGTTCCAAAAAGTCAATTTTCACATCTCAAAAGGAGCTGTACCCATCAAGGGAAATTTTTGAGGGAGGCTGAATGTCTCAAAGAATGTTTCCTTGACAAGGGGTATAAACTACCATAGATAATCTGAATAGAGCCCTTCAGGATGTGAATTCCAGAGATAGAGGTGATTTTTTGACACAGAAAGTGAGAAATAGCAATTCAGAATACGGTCTCTCAATGTTTACGTCTTATTCCACGCAGTATTATTCTGTCAGAAGGGTTATGCGGAGACATTGGGATGTATTGAAAAATGATCTATCCTGGGTCCTCTTCTCCCAGATTCCCCCACAGTAAATTTTAGAGGTGCTCCTCCGCTTAGGTTATCTGCTGCACCTAATGTTTACAATCCTCCTAAGAAAACTACTTTTTTTCAGGACATGAAGGGATTTTATACTTACAGACAGTGTAAAGTCTGTAAAGTTAATACAGCCAAACGAAAATGTACATCTTTTCAATCTAGACATAAAAATAAAACCTTCAATATTAACCTCCCTGGTGGTAGTCTGGCTCGGGGTGGAATTTCAGAACCAAAAGCGGTAACCCGGAGCCAGACTCGGGATCGCATCGCAGGATCCAGGAAGAGCTTACTTACCTTGACCCCTGGATCCTGCGATGTCTCCCCGCAGTGTGAGCGGCTCGTCCTCCGCTCGATTCATCATGCAGCCGGGCTCCGTTCCCTGCGAGCGTTGCGATGCACGGGGACGGAGAACGGCGCCAAATTCAAAAAGTGAAACACACACAATACATACAATTTACTGAAAAACTCTTACAGATTACATTACTGTATGAAATTATTTCACCTCCCTTTTGTCCCTAGTGGTTTCTCCAGTGCCTTGCATGCAGTTTTTTATTATAAAAAACTGTTCTTTCTGCCTGGAAACTGGAGATTGTCCATAGCAACCAAAACCATCCCCAACCCTAAAAGTGGTTTTAGACCAGCTAGAAAACAGCGATAATAAATTAGAATTACTTGCAGAATTGAGCAATAGTGATTTGTGGGGAGATCCGTCATCAAACACTGAAAAGTAATGACAGCAACAATTCTGCAACTGAGCAAATTTCAGTGTTTTTGATTTGATTACATTATTGAATAATTGTTATTATTATTATATTATTATTTGTTATAATTATTTATAGTTGTTTATTATATTATAATTTATGATTTCGTTTTCCAAACTTTATTATACCCGGGATGTCTACTAGACTCTTGTTTGGACAGATTTAATTGAGTTATTCCTAAGAATTAGGGGCCTACAATATAAAACGCCAAATTTCCATGCAAAATAATTGTACCGCTTTCAGCATCAAAAATCAGACATAATCATACCGCCAGGGAGGTTAAGTCCTTCATAACATGTAACACCAAATATGTAGTTTATCTATTGATTTGCCCTTGTGGGCTTCATTATGTGGGTCGTACTATCCATGCTTTCCAAATTAGGGTCAATGAACCTTCTTTATATTAAAAATCCAGCTGCTACCATTTTTTTAGCTATAGATAAATTTGTTCTTACCTGGAGGGGGAGTAATATAAAAAGGGAGGTCTCCAAACTTGAAACTTGGTGGATCAACACCCTCAAATCTTACGCCCCCTACGGGTTAAATATAGAATGGGAGGTGAATGCTTTTATCAGTAATGCTTGAAATATTTGACTACCTCTTTTTCAATTATAATTATCTTTCTGATTTAAAGTGTTGTTTATTATTAATTAACCATGTAATCTAGTTTCCAACCGCGGGGGGCGCGCTGACCTGGTTCTGGCTTGATGACGTGACTAATCACATTTAATTATTGTGGCTTGTATTTTGCTCCTGTTTTTATAAATTACTTTGATTATGCATTTTTAACAGGGTCTTTTGGTCTATTGTAATTTATATTTGTCGCATTTTAACATACAATTTCTGGGGTCCACCACTATTGCAGTTGGAACGCATAATAGTATCTGGAATGCTTCTTCCTGTTGGTTAATCGACAGGGTGAGCTTCTGGTTCTGATTTATGGGCTCAGTGGACGTTCTCTTAGTGACGAAACGCATTGGGTAGAGCCTGACGTCTGACATCATCTTGATACCAGGAACCAGGTGTAGCGTTGCCATCTTCATGGTTGGAAACAGATCGGCACATCTATCATGCTTGTTTACAACTGCTTTGATGTGAGTGGCTTTTAACTTCTAAATAAAATACTTTGTAACCTTCTACACTATAAGAGGCATTTATCTGCTTTATTGAGAGAAACTTATATGTGGATTCCATTCATCTATGTGGAGATGTGGAGACCAAGTGACGTGGACTGGGATGTGAACCGTTTTAGTCGATTTGCCAGATTGAGGGAGCCACACTGGGAGTCTGCTTGTGGAAATATTAATCAGTTTAGACCCTCCATAATAGGGGGTCAATATTATCCAGTAAGAGTCAGCAAGTGGTGGTGTGTCCGGTGGTGGTTCTTCTGGCCCTTCTGGTTCATACCCTCCTCGATCTTCCATTACTATTGTGAAATTGTTTTTGCCTCATGAACTGATTCTTTTTTATATGAACTCATTTTTTCAATATCTGACCTATTCAGGACTGATGGACATTTTCCTTAGAGTTTCATATGAAGTGCTGCCATTTTTATCCTATTGTTTATATTTGTTAACCAGCAAATATGCTAGCAGCTTCTGATTGTTTTATAGGAGTTTAAGCACGGATATTTGTATTTTTTCTTGGTCTATGTAAAAGCATTAAATTCCCTGTAATCTGCCAAAAAAGAAGCTCATGTACTTTTTTGAGTGACGGACATTTTGTTTTAGGTGACAAGGCGCTCAGATGTGAACAGGGGCCATTGAAATGAATGGGATTTGTCATGTTGGGCGTTTTTAGAGCTGGGGCTTAGAGCAGAAAAACGTCCAAAAACGCCTAGGTGTGAGTCTTAAGGAGGATGTCTGTTCGATGAGGCACTTGACATATTTATCCAAGCTGCCACAGGATTGTCTCCAACAGTGAAAGGTTCCAAAACCACTTCTGCCTCCTCAAAAAGAAGAGTGCCCCATCAGTTCATCTTGAAAGCCAAAACACAGCCCTTCCTTTTGGCGCAAGACCTGAAACTCAAAATCTACCAAGCTCATCCCAAAATTTTCCTTACAATGAAGGGGCAACCACACTCCTAAAAATGGGGAGACATATAGTTTTCTTCTGTCAAAGCAACCAAAATCTTCTCAAGGTCAGTCAGATTTGCAGACTGCCCTGAACCATCTCTTGTTCAAGGGAGTGATCTCTGTTTAAATCTCTCTGGAAGAAAGTTTCAAAGCAAAAGTGTAAGTATAGGGGTCGCAATTGTGATCTGGCCCCATGCTTTAGGGGGCCCATGTGGATCCCCTGTCATATTTTGTTCTACATCTTGATAGGAGGGGTGGCAGGGGTGGCATATAGAGGACTAATGCTCTCCATTTAGCTCCTGAAGTTGCTGAAAGCCAGCTTCTCCTCCCCCCCCTCCCGCCAACATTTAGTCCCCCCCTCCCCAGCAGCGTTGCTGGCTTCCCCCTCCCCTCTTCCGCCAGCTGCTGCGGGGGATGCTTTCAGGATGGAGAGTAGGGGAAGGGAACAGTAAATACAGTATATCATTTACCAGCCCCTTCCTTTTCTGAATGGACACAGTGAGTGATTGGTACTGATCGCTCCTGTGTCCATTCATTAATAAAGCCTAGTAAACTGTGTTTACTATGCTTCTGTTTGTGGATGAATGGGAAGCTCTGTACAGCTGTCATTCTGTTTAGACCCCTTATATTTCACCAAAGCCCCCCCAATGGGGCGCCTGCAAAAAAAAAAAAAGGTAAACGATAATAACAAAAATGAAATAACATAAATGAAAAACTACTGACACCATCCATTGCCCTACTGACAAAGTCCACTGCATTACTGACAAAGTCCACTGCATTACTGACAAAGTCCATTGCCATACAGACACTGTCCACTGCTTTTTAGATTGACACCATTCACGGTCCTACTGACACCAGTGATGTAACTAAAACAGGGGTGTGGTAATTTTTTAAAAACTACTTGACAAAGGGACTAAATCGGGTTCCCAATCTCCTTATTCCCTCATGGCAATCTACTTGTTGTGATAAATTAAAATAATAATTTTAACCAAACCCATATTTAAATCTGAGGTGCTTTTAGGAATGTCCGGGGCTTTTAAAAAAGAAAGAGGCTTTGTTATGGAAATGATTAAGAGCTCCAATCGAGCCCAAGGTTATCTGCTGCTGTCTCTAATTGGAAAGTGTGGCTATGCATGCATATAAAAGTAAACACTCTGAGACACGCTCAGCTCTGTTACTTTTTACACTTCTAATTTATTCAAGGCGGTGCTAATGTTTTATACACACAAATACGTCATTGATATGTTAGTCTAATAGGTACATCTCATTGGTTAAGATAGAAAAGAAGATGGAAAATCTTCATAACGAGGTTTGGCTGTCCTTGGTTTTATCTTCAGTTCCGCGTTCTTCTGATGTGTGGGATGTAGGGGGTACCCGCCATTTTGAGAAAAACATAGGAACAGAGCTAATCTGTATACTTATATAATGAGTAAGGAGAAAAATATGTATGCACATAAGAAAATAGACATTTTCAGATTATTATTATTATGTACATCACATTCCTTCACAGCTTTATGGCGTCTTAAACTTTTAATGTTTTTAACATTGCCCTGTTTATCTCCTGCTCATCTCCCTGCCTGTCTCCAGCACCGCACCCGGGGACTAGTAAGTAGGGGAGAGACCTTGCAGTGTGATGAGCACAGAGTAGGTGCTTATCAGGAAAGGGGCATATACTGTAGGCATCTCTTAACGCTCAGCAGAAGCACATCTGCAGAGCAATTAAATGAGGTGCCGGCCCAATTAGAAAAAAAAAATGTTATTCCTTCACATTACCCTTGCACATGGAAGAGCTTGGTTACTCAGTACAAGCACATGCTGAGCATCCAAATCAAGCACCGGCATCCGCACCATTAAAGGATAAGTTCGCCTTTTTAAAAAAAAATAATAAATGCACATTTTTTTGCAGGTAAAAAAATATGTTCTATTTTTTTTAGGAGCCTGGAAAGCATTGCACCAGTGATTAGCAGATCACTGGTGCAATGCAGGACTCCTGTAGACTGTCAGTGTAAGCTGTCTGCCCATAAATCATACCTCGTACGGGCAGGCAGTTTCACACTGACAGGAAGAATCAATGAACTGCCAGAGCTCTCAACAGCGCCGTGGTAGTTCGTTGTCCATACTTGTAGCTGATTAATTCACAGAACTTAACTGTGAATGAATGACACAGCTGCATGGGTAGAGCTCAGCATGGCTGTGCTCTTTCCAAAAAGTGATAGTTGGTACGGGGAACTTCTCCTTACTGCTGTCACACAGATGGCTCAGATCGCCAAGCCGCTGCAGAAGCTGGAACATGTTATATGTTCCACCCTAAAAATGGGTGGAACATGTAATATGTTCCCGAAGGTGAACTTATTCTTTAACCCGTTTGTTGCCAGAGCCGTTTTTCCTTTTTTGCACACATGTTTAAAAAAAATCATTTGAGGCCTGAGAATTAAATTAAACCCCCAAAACATTATATAGTTTCTGAAAGCAGACACCCTAGAGAATAAAATAGTGTTAGTCACATGATATAACCACAACATTTCCATAAAAAGTATACTAAAGTTTATTTTAGGGGACACAAAAACACAATAAATAACCCAATAGATGTAAAGGGATTTGAGTTTGGGATTATAACGGTGCCGAAGTACATTTGGAGATACAATTTTACTTAAGCTTCAATTTTTATTACATGAATATACGACAAGAACAATCAGGGGTCCATAAAAGATAAACAGAGTAAATTTATAAACATTAATACTGGCCAAAGTGTCCATATGCGTGGGATGGTTACTGGTACATAGTAGGTCCCTACATGTTTCACCAATCAATGGCTTCTTCAGGGGAGTATGTGACCACCAATATTCAGCAATGGCTCTAGTAACAATGAATACAGAAACAGCATTTCAATAATCAAACATAACACATTTATATAAAAAATACCAAAAAAAGGCTAAATTAAAATTGGAAAAAAAGGAGAAAAAGACAGTCTATATTAATGGACATAACATAGTCCAGTGTTGTGGGCTAACATAGCCTTGATATTTACATAAGCTCTGCTATGGAAAAATATGGGTACAGGGGTGCCACAGAAACCAGATTAACAAAGATTAGGGTTATGACATTGTCATAAAACCCTCTGTAAAAAAGAAAAGGGGGATATGAGTAAGAATAAAAAATGGGATAAGAGGAATATAATCAGTCAATGAGCGGGGATGGAGGGTAAAAAAAGAAATAAGAAGAAAATTAAATGTTAGTAAAAATGGTGAATACGAAGGGTTTATAAGGAATAATTGTAGATATATAAAAAAGGGGGAATAAAGTTGGGATTAAATTAATAATAAAAAAATAATGAAATAGTAAGAGCACACTAGCATATGTCCCATTGTGGACATACGGCAGAAAACACATTAAAAAGAGGGGAGAGAAAGGGATACAGACACTAATTTAAATAAAAAAGTTGGGTTGCAAGGGAGTATGGTGACTCTCAACGATGACCCAATGTATCAGGTATACAAGTAGACACCCTAATACAATACTAAACAAGGTGAGTTCAGTCAGACAGCACAGTCCCACAATGATAGGAACAAAGAAAGTGTAGATATACAAGTTTACCTACAGTTGAATCAGTTAGAGTAACGTGAAGGAAAGCTGGACAAACTGGCCCTATTTCTTTTTTTTGGGGGGGGGGGGGGATTCTATGTGCTTGGGTGTAACTTAAATTTTTTACAATTAAAATTATTTTTAATTTTTTTACTTAACTTTTTTTTTCCACCACATAAGGGATACTATACCAGCGTCGCAAAGGCAAGTGGGAAGTGCCCCAGCTGGGGGTTAGGGGGACCCTTCATGGTTTCTTGCACAGGGGCCCTAAAGGTTCAAAGGGTTCTATTCAAACATGCTCATGGTTTCAAATACAATAGGGGTTTTCATCCTATCCTGCACCTAAAATCTCTAAACAAGTAACTTCACGTTTCTAACTTTTGCATATAATCTGCAAGGTCAATTATTAGCCCTCTGAGACAAAGGCAATGTTTAGCATCAGTAGTCTTCCAAGATGTTTAATTTTAGCTTTCCATTCACTTGCCTCATTATTGATTCCTACACTTCGCAGTAGGAGACAAACACATACATAATTACATAGTTACATAGTTGGTAAGGTTGAATAAAGACACCAGTCCATCCAGTTCAACCTGAGTGAGTGCGTGTGTCTACAATTGTCCCTATCCCTGTACATTGTGTCTCATTAAGATGCTCATCTATAATTATTTTTATTTAAGGTACCCACATAGCGCTGTCAATTTACACAGCGCTCCACACATATATCACACACTCACATCGGTCCCTACCCTCAAGGCGCCCACAATCCAAGGTCCCCAACTCACACCCATATACCAATGCCAATTTTTGGACAGAAGCCAATTAACCTACCAGCATGTCTTTGGAGTGTTGGAGGAAACCAGAGTACCCGGAGGAAACCCATGCAGGCACAGGGAGAACATGCAAACACCAGGCAGGTAGTGTCGTGGTTGGGATTTGAACCAGTGACCCTTTTTACTGCTAGGTGAGAGTGATAACCACTACACCACTGTGCCGCCCATAAAATGGGGGTTATTTACGAAAAAGCAAATCCACTTTGCACTACAAGTGCACTGCAGATCCCACATGAGAGGAAGCTCTGCTGATTTTATCATCCAATCAAGCTAAAATGCTGTTTTTTATTTTTCTTGCATGTCCCCCTCAGTTCTATAGTGACTGCACTTCCAAGTGCACTTGTAGTGCAAAGTGTATTTTCCTTTAGTAAATAACCCCCAATGTGTTGCACTGCAATTGGCCTATGCTCTACTCCAAAAGTATTCACAAAGGTACTTCCACCCTTCTTGCCCTTCTAGGAAGTCAGAAAGACTCATCTCCCCTTCAACTATCTGAAAACATCCATAGGACTATTCAGATGCTTTCGCTTGAGTAATCAACTTTCAAAAGTCTGTTCTCCAACCTTCTCTTCACCTAGAATATTTAGACCTCATCCTGAACACAGCCCAGGCAAAAGTTTTCCTTAGACTACACAAAATCCTCCCCTAAGGTCTCATACTTCGATATTAAGATAAACGAGACATCCTTCAGTGACATTCTCTTAGAGAGTTCTGGGCCTAATGGTAGCCTTATTCAATGCTGTCTGCTTTGCTCAATTTCAACCAAGGCCTTTCCCATTCCCTCTGCTCCTTTCCAGGCAAGCAAGGACCTCCCTAGCTTGTTGGATTTACAATTCAGCCTTGACAAGGAGGGTCATACCAACAGATGTCAGCATCAGAGGCTGTGAAAAAGTGTTCTAATCTCTCACAGTTCAGGGAACATGGTCACCTAAGGAAGCCAATATCCCCATCAACATCCTGCAGCTTGGAGTGTTGGAACTAGCTCTGAATCACCAGACTCTCCTTATTTAAGGTCACCTGTGCAGAGTACAATCAGACAGAGCCACAGTTGTGGCCTATATCAACCACCAGGGAGGTATCAGGAGTCAGGCAGCCTTACCATAAGTAAGTCTAAACACTGCCTGGACCAAGGGGAATGCCTTTATCTCTTCACCTGAGATCTCCTGTGTTGGAAATGAGAGATTTCAGATGTGGACATCCTAGCCTCCAGGTTCAACAACAAGCATTAAACACATGCTCATAACATCCAGAACCTTTACTTGCTATGGGATTCTTATGGGCCACATTCTAGAGTAATTTGAGTGGCCAACCAATTAGTTGTTTCCATTTTCATTTTCTAACCTGCACTAGAAGCTTTATAGGTAGAATCTGATTGGTTGCTGTAACCAGCAACTTTATTAATTACATTTGTTCACTCGTATTTTTGTACAAAGACCTTTGTGTTGACAGTAGCTAATAAATAACATATGTTCTTTGATTTAAAATCAAATAGTCTCTGGCAATCCTAATTTTAGTAAACCATGCTATACTTGGTAATGAAAAATCTGAAATATGTGTATTTTAGCCACTGCTGGATACATATTCTTTAAGTGGTTAAACAAAGCATGGAAAGATTTTTTTATACATATTTTCTCTCATTGTGAGTAATTTTTGCACTGCTTATTTTCTTGGCTGTGTCAATCTGTGAAGATGAAATATTATAGAGACAAGCAATGAGCTCCTCCAGGGTCGAAATTATGCAGTTAGGAGGCACCATGCACTTGCGTCTCAAGATTCAGAAGCCATTAAATTAAACCCATTGTTCTCAAGGGCCCATAGCAGCATGTGATTGCTTAATGAATGTGAGCTGTATAGTTTGGCAGTAATCCTTACCCTCATTATCTCACCTGTAGTCCTCAGTGGATAGCTTATATCTATACATAACAAGAAAGACGAGAAGAGCAATATTAATTTTCTATGTCTATTGTCAGGCATCACATCAGGACTAACATATACAAAGGTATCTGTTGAGTCCCTAGGTGGCACATATTTCTTAGGAATTGTGTTAAATTAGTTCTCCTATTGATCTCCAGTTCTACTTTATGTGCTTATTGACTGAGGCTTTTGCCATTAGCTTGCCAGGAAATAAACAGTTGCAATATTTATAACACAAAACAGGGTCTGTAACTTAGATCATTAGCAACAATCATTAGGCCTTTCATGGATCATCACAGTTTACTTACTGTAAACAGAAAGACAACGATTATTATGGTACTCAGAATAAAATGGTTGCAAAAGCAGAAGTTTTTTTTTACCTTACTGCATTCTATGCAGTAAGGTAAAAAACCTTCTGCATGCAGCTACCCCTGCAGCCCCATTAAATACATACCTCAGCCCGATCTCGATCCAGCGATGTTCATGACAGGTGAGACTTTCTTGGATCTCTAGCTCCTCATTGGCTCAGATACAGTATCGGGATTCATTAACTGTCAATCAGAGCCAGTGACAAGGGAGTGTGGGGTGGGGCCTAGCCCAGCTCTGTGTCTCTTATGGAGCACAGCTCGGGAGCAAGCATGCACGAGTGACCCTGTAGCAAGCGGCTTGCTGTGGGGGGACTCAGCGGAGGAGGTTAGAAACCAGGAGCGCTGTTGGGGGACCTGAGAAGAGGAGGATCGGGCTGCTCTGTGCAAAACCATTGTATAGAGCAGGTAATTTGGTTAGAGGACTGAACACCTAACGGTGGTAGAGACATTGGATTGATTCCCAACAATCTTTATTTACCCCCATTGTTTTTCTTATAGAGCAGGTAAGTATGACATGTTTGTTATTTTAATTAGAAAAAAAATGAACATTTACAATCATTTTAAACAGAGATTGTTGCAATTGCAGTGTTTATTATTGGTACTTTTTCTTCAATATAAATTATTTTACAGTAATTCATTATTGTAGGTCCAAAAAGGTTCATTTTTTTATGTAGGAGAGCTTCGACATTTCTGTTTTTTTAATTTTGTACATATATAATGTTTTGTTTTCACCTAAACAGTTATTTTGACTTATACAATTAAATCTACTAATATTTGTCTAATAAAGAAATCTCTGAGCTTAGTGAAAAAGTGGTGAAAATATTCAGACGTAATCAGAAGAAAACAACAATGACAGCTGCACTCTAAAAATATTGCACATGTCAATATAAAAAAATTACGATATAAAAGTTGTTGCGCCGTCCATAAAGTCAGTTAAATATATTTTCCTTAGTGCATATCATGTTACTAAAGTGCAAATATGCTTCAAAACATAAGTAGTGCATAACATAGTAAACAAAGTGCAAAAGTGCTCTAAACCATGAATAATTATAGTTCATGTAATCAACAATTATAATAGTCTGACTGGTGCTGACTGGTAGGGATGAGCCAAACACCCCCTGGTTCGGTTCGCAGCAGAACATGCGAACATAAAAAAAGTTTGTTCGAACATGCGAACACCATTAAAGTCTATGGGACACGAATGTGAAAAATCAAAAGTGCTATTTTTAAAGGCTTATATGCAAGTTATTGCCATAAAAAGTGTTTGGGGACCCGGGTCCTGCCCCAGGGGACATGTATCAATGCAAAAAAAAGTTTCAAAAACGGCAGTTTTTTCAGGAGCAGTGATTTTAAGAATGCTTAAAGTGAAACAATAAAAATGAAATATTCCTTTAAATATCATGCCTGGGGGGGTGTCTATGGTATGCCTGTAAAGTGGCGCAGTTTTCCCATGTTTAGAACAATACCACAGCAAAATCACATTTCTAAAGGAAAAAAGTAATTTAACACTGCTTGCGGCTGTAATGTATTGTCGGGTCCCGGCAATATAGATGAAAATCATTGAGAAAAACTGCATGGGTCCCCCCCCCAGCCCATTACCAGGCTCTTTGGGTCTGGTATGGATATTAAGGGGAACCCCAAACCCAAATTTGAAATAAGAATGGCGTGGGGGGCCCCCAGGCACTATATACCCTGATCAGAAGTATATATACTATATGGCCTGCCCTATATACTCTGCAGAAAATTTCACCTTAGGTGTTGGTGGTGCCAGAACACTGTAACCTCTCACAGTTACTCTTGTTGGGCGCAGAAACAGGCCCTGCTGTTAAATATTATTTTAAAAATTGTAATTACATGCCCCTGTTAAACAGGGGTAGAAAAATTGGGCCTTGGGTGGTGGTGCCAAAACACTGTAACCCCTTACAGTTACTCTTGGTGGGTGCAGGAATGGGCCCTGCTGTGAAATATTAGATCAAGGATTGTAATTACATACCGCTGTTAAACAGGGGCAGAAAAATTGGGCCTTTGGTGGTGGTGGTGGTGGTGCCACAACACTGTAAGCCCTCATAGTTACTCTTGGTAGGCGCAGGAACAGGCCCTGCTGTGAAATATTAGATCAAGAATTGTAATTACATGTCCCTGTTAAACAGGGACAGAAAAATTGGGCCTTTAGTGGTGGTGGTGCCACAACACTGTAAGCCCTCACAGTTACTCTTGGTGGGCGCAGGAATGGGCCCTGCTGTGAAATATTAGATCAAGAATTGTAATCACATGCCCCTGTTAAACAGGGGCAGAAAAATTGGGCCTTTGGTGGTGGTGCCACAACACTGTAAGCCCTCACAGTTACTCTTGGTAGGAGCAGAAACGGACCCTGCTGTGAAATATTAGATCAAGAATTGTAATTACCTGCCACAACACTATAAGCCCTCACAGTTACTCTTGGTGGGTACAAGAATGGGCCCTGATATTAAATATTATATAAAAAATTGTAATTCCATGCCCATGTTAAACAGGGGCAGAAAAATTGGGCCTTGGGTGGTGGTGGTGGTGCCACAACACTGTAAGCCCTCACAGTTACTCTTGTTGGGCGCAGGAATGGGCCCTGCTGTGAAATATTAGATCAAGAATTGTAATCACATGCCCCTGTTAAACAGGGACAGAAAAATTGGGCCTTAGGCAGTGGTGGTGGTGCCCTGTTGTAAGCTAGCATCATCAAGATTGAGGAGGAATAGGATAGTCACTCAGTATAGGCAGTCTTCAAGGGATCCCACATCCATAATAAATCAATCAGTTACATCAGCATCAGGTGCTTGATAGCTGCTGATCCAAGACTGATTCATTTTTATGAATGTGAGTCTATCAACGAATACTGTGGACAGGCACACTCTATGATCCGTTACAAACCCTCCAGCAGCACTGTGTGTGCATTCAGAAAGAACGCTGGATGCAGGACAGGCCAGTAGTTCAATTGCATATTGAGCTAGTTCTGGCCAGTGGTCCATCCTCAAGACCCAGTAACCCAGTGGATGCACTGTTGGAAAGGTCTCCAAGTCTGCTCTTGCCCCTAGATATTCCTGCACCATGTAATGCAGACGCTGGCGATGGTTGCTTGAACCGATCAGACCTTGGTGCTGAGGACTGAAAAATTGTCTAAAGGCATTGGTCAGCCGGCCACCTTCTCCACCGGTCTTCTTCTGACTGAACGAAGCCTCAGCAACATGTTGTCCAGCACCAGGAAATTGTAACCTTCCAGGGTCTGGAAATGCATTGCACAAACCTTTCTTTAAGGCCCTCTGAAGATGTTTCATCCTTTGCTCCCTCTGCGAAGGCACGATGAGTTCTGTAACCTTACCCTTGTAATGTGGATCAAGAAGGGTTGCCCGCCAGTAATGACCCCTCTCCTTGATACCACGAATCCTAGGGTCCTTTTGCAGGCTTTGCAGAATCAGGGAGGCCATGCAGCGTAAGTTTGCAGGGGCATTCGATTCTGAGTTCTCTGGGTCACTAAGGATCACATGATCCGTAACAACCTTCTTCCAGCCACGTACAACTCCTTGGGTTTCTGGGGACTGAAAACCATCCCTTAAAGACTGCTGCTGAGTGTTATCCTCCATGTCCATGCTGACACAATCCTCCTCCTCCTCTTCTTCCTGTGTGTTTGGAGGGCCCGCAGGAATACTATCTGGATAAAGGGGGCCTTGAGAGGTAAGGAAGTCTTCCTCTTCCTCCCGCTGTTCTGCCTCAAGTGCCTTGTCCATTATTCCATGAAGCGTGTGCTCCAACAGGAAGACAAAAGGGACAGTATCACCGATGCATGCATTGTCGCTGCTCACCATCCTCGTGGCCTCCTCAAATGGTGACAGAACACTGCATGCATCCTTGATCAGTAGCCAAGCTTCCCTGACCCTGTCCTGGTGCCATACTCACACAGATACTCATTGATGGCCCTCTGCTGCATGTGCAGCCGCAGCAGCATTGCCAACGTTGAGTTCCACCTTGTGGGAATCTCACAAATGAGGCGGTTGGTGGGCAGGTTGCATTCCCTTTGAATGTCAGCCAGCCGAGCACTGGCATTTTATGACCGGCGGAAATGACCACAGACTTTTCTGGCCTGCCTCAGGAGATCTTGTAAGCCTGGGTACTTGCTCAAGAACCGCTGCACCACCAAATTAAGGATATGTACCAAAACATGGAACATGGGTCAAGTGTCCCTGTCAGAGGGCGGTTGGTGCCATTGTCGCATACAACCATTCCTGGCTGAAGCTGCCGTGGCATCAACCATCTCTGAGCCTGCCCCTGCAAAGCTGACAGAATCTCTGCTCCAGTGTGGCTCCTGTCCCCTAAGCAGATCAACTCAAGCACTGCATGACATCTTTTTGCCTGAGTGCTTGGGCAGCCCCTTGAACACTTACTGAGCACTGCTGGTTCAGAGGACAGATCTGCAGAAGAGGCCATAGAGGAAGAAGAAGAGGAGGGGGTGGAGGAGAGAGCTGTGGCAGAATCACCACTAGCACTTTGGAAGCATGGTGGCGGAACAAGCTCCAACAATACTGAACTCTGTCCTGCAACCTTCCCAACTGCCAGCAGAGTTACCCAGTGCACCGTGAAGAAAAGGCAACGTCCCTGCCCATGCCTGCTAGACAATGAGTCAGCAATAATATACACCTTACTGCTGACCGCCCTGTCCAACGAGACCAAAACATTGCGTTGTTTTGGAACCTGCAACTGAGGTACAGCACATTCCACAAATTCACGAAAGGGGGCAGAGTCTACCTGCTGAAAAGGTAGCAGTTGCAGCGCTAGCGATTTGGCCAAGCTAGCATTCAGACGCTGAGCATGTGGATGGCTGGGACTGAATTTCTTTTTAAGGTTTAGCAACTGGTAGGGAAATTTTCCTGCTAAAATCAGATGGTGGTGTACTGCTAGCAGATTGGCTGAAAGTACTTGGGATACCTATTGCTATACCTTAATTCCTCTCAGTGCAGGTTTTTGAGAGGACTGGAGGTATAGTAGGGTTGGAGATCCCAGATGAGGAGCAAGGAGAAGTCCGCCTTTTTCTTTGATGTGGGTCTTTCAAGTTCTGTTGCCAATGGACTTGATGCCTTATGAGTTTATGTGAAATCTCCATTAATAGCTGTAAAATATTGTAATTATGATTATATTTAATTTAGCTTGTATCTATGTAGGGTGGAAAATATTATCTTCACAGAAATCTCTGTTAGACCAGACAAGTCGGTGCCTAGGCTTGTGTATACAAACAATGGGATCCAAACTTCATTGTTTTACACATACTCACTTCAAAGGATCCCATGCTGGGATATGCAATGAAGGGAGGCCAAACTGTAATCAATACATAACTTCCCGGAAAAATTCAAGTTAATCTCCTGCTCAGAATAGTCACAAGGATTTGCATTTAAGGGGCTGACTTATGCAAAGTATAGGGATTGGAGATGTAGCCAATCCTTAACCAGGAATAGGGAAGCTCACCAATCAGAGTCATGCTATGCCAACCAATGAGGCATCAGCCTGTAATGATATACACAGACTAGATGGGAGGCAAACACACACTTTTATGGGAGAGCAGCCATCAGAATGGAACCTTGGTGAAAAGGGTAATTATGGGAAAGGTCTGCATTTTACTTGTAACTAAATATGTATGTAGATTAATGTTTTAAGGAATATACTCTGTCTTCCTTCATGTAATTCTCTTATTTTAACCTAATATTTTCTTCCTGGGTGTAGACTATAGATAGATGGTTGTGTATTAGATAGACTTTCAACTACTCACCAATAAATGTTGTTATTGTGTTAAAGCTTTCAATCATGGTCAAAGAACTCTCATTTAACCCAAATCATATCTGAGAGATATTAAATCTCAAATATAGTATACGGGAAACAGACTGCATGGGAGATTGTCATATGTCTGGTCAAGCATGTGGTGCCCAAGCAGCTGCTGTTCTGGCCACGCTTGATCCGCTTCAGACATAGGTCGCAAACAGCAATGGTGCGATCTGCTGCACATGTGTCAAAAAAGGCCCACACCAAGGAACTTTTCAAAATCAGCGGGGAGACAGCAGCACCTTGCACCTGCGGAGTTCTGCGGTGTGATGCAGTAGGCTGGCTGCCCTTAAGCTGCTCCCTAGAGGACATCCTGCCTCGTTGGAGTTGTGCCTTCTCCTCTCTTCCATCAGGCACACAAGTAGAGTCAGTGACCTCATCATCCCCTCCCTCCTCGTCACTGGAGCAAACTTGGCACTATGCTGCAGCTGGGGGAACATGGCTGCCAGTTTCTTGTCCTTCTTGGGCAGCCCCTCTCTCTAGGCTCAGGTTACTCCCTTCCTTAACCTGGAAACCAACATCGGAGCCTTCAAATCGCTGTGCATCCTCCAGCAGCATGTACCCGACACTGTGGTCGAATAGTTCGGGGGACTCCTCTGTGCATGATGATGGGGCTACGGAAGGAGTGACTGTGGACAAGGAGCCGGTGGAATAGGTCGCTTTGGCACTGCATAGGAAGGCCAACTACTCTGAGCCTGGGTGACAGAGGATGAGGAGGATGAGGACGGCTTTGTTATCCACTCCACCAACTCTTCTGCATGTTCTGGCTCAATAACATGGCCAGCAGCAGAGAAATAGGACAAGCGTGCCCCACGGCCACCTGCAGAGGATGCACTATGTCCACGACCAGCACTGTTGACTGTAGACACAGAGCCTGCTTGCCCTCTTTTAGTGGCCTGTAAGCTTCTGCCTCTCCTTGGTGGCCTTCCAGACATGATGTATATTTTGTTTTGCAACACCGAACTACACTGTATTGTGTACTGTGTACACCACTAGAAAAGTAGAAGCAACTGCACTACTCCTGCACTGTATTGTGTACTGTGTACACCACCAGAAAAGTAGTAGCAACTGCACTACGGCTGCACTGTATTGTAATTACAATTTTTGATCTAATATTTCACAGCAGGGCCTGTTCCTGCACCCACCAAGAGTGTCTGTGAGGGGTTACAGTATTCTGGTACCACCAACACCTAAGGCCCAATTTTCTGCAGAGTATATAGGGCAGGCCATATAGTATATATACCTCTGTTCAGAGAATATAGTGCCTGGGGGCCCCCACGCCATTTTTTTTTTATTTGGGTACGGGATTCCCTTTAATATCCATACCAGACCCAAAGAGCCTGGTAATGGGCTGGGGGAGAACCCATGCCATTTTTCTCAATGATTTTTATCTATCTCGACGAGACCCGACAATTCATTACAGCCGCAAGCCGTTTTAAATTATTTTTTTTCCTTTAGAAACTTTGAATCATTTTACTGTGGTATTGTTCTAAACACAGGAAAACTGTGACATTTTTATTTCACTTTAAGCATTATTAAAATCACTGCTCCCAAAAAAATTGCTATTTTTAAAATTTTTTTTTGCATTGATGCCCTCTGAGGCAGGACCCGTGTCCCCAAACACTTTTTATGGGAATAACTTGCATATAAGCCTTTAAAATAAGCACTTTGATTTTTCACATTTGTGTCCCATAGACTTTAGCAGTGTTCGCGTGCTCGAACAAACTATTTGCATGTTAGTAACATGATATGCACTAAGGAAAATATATTCAACTGACTTTGTGGACAGCGCAACAACTTTTTTATCATACTAATATTTGTAAAAGGTATTTATATAGTCCCAACCCTTTACACAGTGCTTTACATATTTTATATTTACATCAGTCTCTGCCTTCAAGTAACTTACAATCTAAGGTGCCTACCTTACATGCATACATATGCATACATATGGGACAAATTTCAAATGACAAATCACAGGAGATGATTAAACTAACAGCACGTCTTTTGGAGTTTGGACAACACCCATGCAGGAACCAGTGTTGCCAAACATCAGTAAATTCAAACAGTGAATCAGTGATTTTTTTTACACATGTCTATTGCGGATATAAACTGTCAGTATAAACACTGCTGCCAGGAGATGGATGGGTCAAATGATCTATCCATCTTACATAGCCCAAATGACTCTTTCTTATTGCACCCGTCCACCGCTAAAGTTCCGCCTCCCTCCTGCTGGTAATGTTCCAACCACATGCTTGCTCTGCCCAAGTTAGACAAGGAAGACAGAACTTCCTATTTCCTAGTCCAGACCTATTGCCAGTTCCCCGTCTGCTATTTTCACGTGTAGGTGAAAGCTGCGCTAACAGTCTAAGCCCGAGCCAGCACTCAGTGATCTCCAGGGCGTTCCTGAAATCCTGGCAGTGGTTGCACCTGGAGATGAAGGTTTAAACACACCTCTGCTTTTAAGAGACTGACATCACCCTCCAAATGTCACCTGACCCCACCCACACCTGTATACAGAGGCACTGAGCTGGGGAAGTGAGAAGATGACAGGGCTGTATAAGGGTGGCAATGGTCAGGAGGCTGGAGCTGACTTTATGTCTAAACTTTGGATTTCAGACTCAAAAATATTGTAGTGACAGGAGCTAATGGTGACTTATAGACACCATGTGATTGGTTTATTGCTTTACAGTAGAATCTGAGTATAGTACAGGTTAAGTATGTATATATTTGCAATGGTGCTGTACCACCCTAGTATAAGCTCACGTAATGACTGTGAATCCGACACTAGGAATGCGCGCTCGAGACTCCTGGGTCAGCTCTGAGAGTACCATATCACCTGCTCCTTGATATACAAACGGAGGCTATAACTCCTAACTAGGTCTCACAAAGAGATGCCCGGAATTCTGATTGGCTTCAGATGCGAGATAATCAACTCTGATTTGTATGTTGTCCTGTACTCACTGATTGCATGCCAGATACATGGTTTCTACTAAGGATTCAGCGTTGTTCGCTTCAACTGTATAACTGTATGTTTTACTGTTTGATGTGTTTTGTAAATGAATAAAAATTTACCCTTTACAAAAGTATGCGCGCTCAAACTCATTAGCGCTGTCAGCTCAGGTTCTCTAACTGAAGCTATGAGCTGGACAGGCTGTACAGAATGACGTCACACTCCAAGCCAAATCTTAGGTGACAGCTTGACGCTGAAACACATAAGTTATGGCTTTGAGTGTGACGTCATTCCGCACAGCCTTTCCAGCTTCAGTTAGAGAACCGGAGCTGACAGCCCTAATGAGTTTGAGCGTGCATTCTTATGCCCCGTACACACGGTCGGATTTTCCGACGGAAAATTTGTGATAGGACCTCGTTGTCGGAAATTCTGACCGTGTGTAGGCTCCATCACACATTTTCCATCGGATTTTCCGACACACAAAGTTTGAGAGCAGGCTATAAAATTTTCCGACAACAAAATCCGTTGTCGGAATTTCCGATCGTGTGTACACAAATCCGACGCACAAAGTGCCACGCATGCTCAGAATAAATAAAGAGATGAAAGCTATTGGCTACTGCCCCGTTTAGAGTCCCGACATACGTGTTTTACGTCACCGCGTTCAGAACGATCGGATTTTCCGACAACTTTGTGTGACTGTGTGTATGCAAGACAAGTTTGAGCCAACATCCGTCTGAAAAAATCCTAGGATTTTGTTGTCGGAATGTCCGATCAATGTCCGACCGTGTGTACAGGGCATTAGTGTTTTCTTGGTTGACATTTATTAAATTTAAGTTCAATACTTTCTGTTATGTTTAATACACATGAAGATGTTTTTACACTATGGATACCTCTCTTTTCCTCCACATGCAGTCAGGTCCATAAATATTGGGACATCAACACAATTCTAATCTTTTTGGCTCTATACACCACCACAATGGATTTGAAATGAAACGAACAAGATGTGCTCTAACTGCAGACTTTCAGCTTTCATTTGAGGGTATTTACATCCAAATCAGGTGAACGGTGTAGGAATTACAACAGTTTGTATATGTGCCTCCCACTTTTTAAGGGACCAAAAGTAATGGGACAGATTAACAATCATCCATCAAACTTTCACTTTTTAATACTTGGTTGCAAATCCTTTGCAGTCAATTACAGCCTGAAGTCTGGAATGCATAGACATCACCAGATGCTGGGTTTCATCCCTGGTGATGCTCTGCCAGGCCTCTACTGCAGCTGTCTTCAGTTCCTGCTTGCTCTTGGGGCATTTCCCCTTCAGTTTTGTCTTCAGCAAGTGAAATGCGTGCTCAATCGGATTCAGGTCAGGTGATTGACTTGGCCATTGCCTAACATTCCACTTATTTCCCTTAAAAAACTCTTTGGTTGCTTTCGCAGTATGCTTCGGGTCATTGTCCATCTGCACTGTAAAGCGCCGCCCAATGAGTTCTGAAGCATTTTGCTGAATATGAGTAGATAATATTGCCCGAAACACTTCAAAATTCATCCTGCTGCATTTGTCAGCAGCCACATCATCAATAAATACAAGAGAACCAGTTCCATTGGCAGCCATACAGGCCCAAGCCATGACACTACCACCACCATGCTTCATTGATGAGGTGGTATGCTTTGGATCATGAGCAGTTCCTTTCCTTCTCCATATTCTTCTCTTCCCATCACTCTGGTACAAGTTGATCCTGGTCTCATCTGTCCATAGGATGTTGTTCCAGAACTGGCTTTTTTAGATGTTGTTTGGCAATCTCTAATCTGGCCTTCCTGTTTTTGAGGCTCACCAATGGTTTACATCTTGTGGTGAACCCTCTGTATTAACTCTGGTGAAGTCTTCTATTGATTGTTGACTTTGACACACATACGCCTACCTCCTGGAGAGTGTTCTTGATTTGGCCAACTGTTGTGAAAGGTGTTTTCTTCACCAGGGAAAGAATTCTTTGGTCATCCACCACAGTTGTTTTCCGTGGTCTTCCGGGTCTTTTGGTGTTGCTAAGCTCACCGGTGCGTTCTTTCTTTTTAAGGATGTTCCAAACAGTTGATTTGGCCACACCTAATGTTTTTGCGATCTCTCTGATGGGTTTGTTTTGTTTTTTCAGCCTAATGATGGCTTGTTTCACTGATAGTGACAGCTCTTTGGATCTCATATTGAGAGTTGACAGCAACAGATTCTTAATGCAAATAGCACACTTGAAATTAACTCTGGACCTTTTATCTGCTCCTTGTAAATGGGATAATGAGGGAATAACACACACCTGGCCATGGAACAGCTGATAAGGCCAATTGTCCCATTACTTTTGGTCCCCTAAAAAGTGGGAGGCACATATACAAACTGTTGTAATTCCTACACCGTTCACCTGATTTGGATGTAAATACCCTCAAATTAAAGCTGAAAGTTTGCAGTTAAAGCACATATTGTTCATTTCATTTGAAATCCATTGTGGTAGTGTATAGAGCCAAAAAGATTAGAATTGTGTAGATGTCCCAATATTTATGGACCTGACTGTATATGTGAGAAAATGTGATGAAGACAGATGATAAAGACCAACCCCGTATGTGCTGGAGAGGATTCTCTGTTTGTCAAGAGAAGTAGCTTTATCTATTCAAAAGAGACACTTTACCTCATGAACTGATTTTTAGATTGGGTGTTTTCGATTTAGTGAGTACATGGTGTGCTCAAAGGGGGTCACAAGGTTATTCATTTGGATTACACTTTTATTTTATCTTATGATATATTTTAATTTTTTGCATATTTTTCTATTTTTTAATTTTTGCATTGTTTGCACTGCAGCATTTTTTTGCACTTCTTTTGCACATTATATGAACTTTTTAATGAATATTTATATATTATATTTATATATTTTTATGAATATATGAATTATTTGTCTGCACATAGAAACACGTCTTAATTGAACAAGGTGGTTTAAGACCAAACCTTCCTTTTTACCCAAGGTGGTCGTCGCTTTTTCCCACCTCAATGAGGACATTGTCCTACCTTCAGTTATGTCTTGCTGTAAAACATCACATGAAAGTTACCTTACACTGCCTGGATGTGGTCAGGCTTGTCAGGTCTACTGGCAGCCAGAGTCCCACTTTGTTTTGGAGGTTTTTGTAGAGGGCATCCTGCTTGTTGTCCCACCATTGTCATGTGATCAGACAAATTGTTTCTAGGGCCTTCAACCTTAATGAAACCTTAATGAAAGGGTTGACCCCTTTCCCATCAAACTCATTCTACCAGGGCTGTTGGTGTCTCTTGGGATTTTCATCTTCAAGAATCTTTATTCTAGATTTTCAAGGCCACCACCTGGTCCTTTGTTCACACATTCTCTAAGTTCTACCAGATGGATGTTCAAGTCTTGGCTAATCTAAGTTTTGGCTGCAAGGTGCTTCAAGCTGTTATCTATGTGTTTGGGTTAGGGCTTTAATCCCTTGGTTTTGTGGGTCTGTTGGCATTTCTGTATGTTGTTGCCCACCCCTCATTTTTTTGCTTAGGAATGTCCCATAGTCAATGAATACAAGTCCTATGTCCTTTACCATTGGAGCAACATAGTAGGAATAATGATTTACCTGTAAATTCCTTACAGTACAGGACACGGTCTTCTCCCCTCTGTGTCTTTATTTCTCCTTATTGCTTGCGAAAAAAAAACTGGAATCTCACAGGGTTGGTGAGGTTATATGAGTGTGCACTGGGGGTGGCCCTAGCAAGTTTCTGCCAGTGTCCAATCACCTCAAGGTAGCCTGCATATAACCCATGGTCTATGAAAACAAGCCTTCTATCATGTACTGTACTCCAAGATAAGGAATTTACAAGTTAAAATTCCTTTTTTTTTAAATGTCCCTTGCATGTGATTGCCTATCATTTGTATATTGAATTTTCACAACATTTACTAAGGGAAAATTCTCTTGAAAAGTGAACAGCCTATTTGCCTTTGGTAAATTAATCCTACAGAGTATAGCAGTCCCCACTACATGTGTTCTGTGTAGAATCAACCCATTACATTAGTAGTCAGTGTAAATTTCAATGTTATACTGTAAGTGCCTCCTTAAGTCCCATATTAGTATTGGAATTAAAATCAAGGTAGTAATAGTGAGTGGGACTCCTAATGTGACTCTGGCTACAAAGCAGCTGAAAACCCCAAGGACAAGGAAAAGGCCAAAGAAGGCACTGTCCACTGTCATTTTGCAGAGGATACAATATAAAGAACATTGTGTCCTTGGCAACATGGAAACAGCAACACCATTTAATGGAAAACTGCAACTTCACAATTCCACGCTGTAACTATAGAGTAACATGCCACCCAACTGATGCGCAGGACTACATTTAGTACATTGTTCCAACACTGGCATTAATATTTGTTTGGGGCAAGGTCAGTAACTCAAGATGAGTGTTCAGTTAAGCAACAATGATGTCAGCTTCTGGCCACTGACCAACAATGCAAGGGAACGCGTTACAGCTGACCGTCAAAGTAATGGGAACTTTATCTCTGACAAATCAATGTAATTGGTGTAGGGGGCACTGCACTGATTGTTAATGTAAATTTGGTACTTTATAATCCAATAAATTCTCCACATAAATTTGTAGACTTTTACTCCATTATGCACTGCAGGGTTGAAGTTGATGATTTACCTGATTGACCATGAGTGCTTCATGCTACTTTGTTAGGCACCTTGTTGCATGCTTCTTGGAATTCACCCCCCCCCCCCTTTTCCCTTCCCCGTTTGAGATCTACAAAGTTTGGTTACCTACATTTATCATTGCCATGAGTTTTTTAGTTTTATTGTGTGAGTGTTATTAAAGAACAATGCTATATTGCAAATCACCTTTTTTATAGGAGTACTAAATTCTTAGCTGTGCCCATTTTTATGAATGAAGACAAATTTTACTGATGATCTCTTGCTGAACTTTACTGTAAGGTCTTAACATTTACAATGAGAGCTTCTGTGTCACTAATGTTTCAGTGATTTAGAGTCTGATCCTGTCATGAAACAGATCTTACCGAATTATTGCACTTTTTATATATATATATTTTAAATGAGACTGTAAATGCCACAGGCATTTTTTCTAATTTACAACTATTAAATCCATCATTAAGTCTTTTAGCGAGCAGCAGTTCAATTTAACGATGCCCTACAGTACTGACACAGGTACTTGACTGTGTTAATATTTCTGTATATGTAGTTACAATGAATTGTGCTTAGGTAAGCTGGTAATGTAGGCATTGGTTACTAAGCCAATAAATAGAATCTCAAATTAAATTCAGAATCAGCAACTCCTATTTTCAGTTACCTTTTCTTCTCTTACAAATACATTCTTAGTGGACTCTAGGTAAAATGTATATGTATATATGTACTGTGTATATATATATATATATATCTATATCTATATATATCTATCTATATCTATCTATCTATCTATCTATCTATCTATCTATCTATCTATCTATCTATCTATCTATCTATCTATCTATCTATCTATCTATCTATCTATCTATTTATCTATCTAGTATTTTTTCCTATGTTAACGAATAAAGTGTTTGCTATTGTAGCTTTCTTTCTAGACTACATACTCTTAAAGTGCTCTATTAAACTAGAATATATTGTTAACAGATCATCTCCTTTTTTTTTCTTTACTATTAGTAATCTGTGTATGTCAAGTAGAAATACATTATTTACCCTTTTCAAGGTAATTTGCAATGGTTTGATTATTTATATAATTCTTTCTTAATATACCAATATTTAGTTTGTATGTCGAAGATGAAACCAAATGACTCTTAGCATTACAATAATTTGAGGACCATGCATTTCATTTAATTTTTGTGTATGCTTTTGCTTGTGCTCATTGTTTAGGGGAATTCATGTTTTTGGTTTAGGTGGCCCCCATTAAGAGATCTTTAGGTTGAGGATGGATCTTGGTCAGGCTTTCATTGATGTCTGTGTCCCCGGAACAAATATACAGGCAAACCCCACTTTTAAGTACACAATGGGGTTTATTTACTAAAGCTGGAAAATGCAAAATCAGGCTCACTTCTGCATAAAAACCAATGAGCTTCCAGGTTTAATTACCAAAGCGTAATTGAACAAGCTGGGGTTAGAAGCTCATTGGTTAATATGCAGAAGTGAGCCTGATTTTGCACTTTCCAGCTTTAGTAAATAAACCCCATTGTGTACTTAAAAGTGGGGTATGCCTGTAAAAGATTCCAGTATTTGGTGCATATTATTTTACAAATGACCGCATTGATTACAAAACTGATAGAGGTGGTCCCCATATTACTTCTTCAACTAAGTGACTATCCATATATAGAAAACAAAAGAAAATATTTATGGAGCTATATGGGTAAGATAACCATACATATATATATATCTGTACCCACATCCCAGTGAACATAAAACAACAACAAAGATATAACAAAGAAATTGGACGTTCTGGAGTACAAAAATCAAAACTAATTATTAAAAATATCACTTTATTCTAAACTCAGCTAAAAATCACATTGGTGAGCATATGCTATTCCTTAAGAGCTATCAATATTTATATAACAAAGATACATATGTCATAACAGAAAAGGGTTTTATATTTCAGCAACTCGGAAGCAATCATATCTCTCTGATCATTCAGGTTTGTTTTTTGCCTCTATATTGAGATATTATTAGTCATATTATCTCCTGGTCACATTGAAAATCACTAAAGTAGGAAAGTATACAATCCTCTATGAGTTTCTTAGACCAAAGATCTACTTCCTCAGGAGGAGCAAGGAAGCTGGACATCTATATCAATACAAATATAGAAATTGTTCCAACACATACATATGGAGAGGCAAAAAAGAAAACTTACTAGCATAGCATAGTATTATAATTTGGTTCTGGAAAAAAAAAAATGTTTAGACGCATTTGTTGATATGGCCATGCACAAATTCCCAAAGAGGGGAAATCACAGAATAGGTCACTAGCTAGGAATGCTACACATGTAAATATATGTAGAAAAAGAGATTAAGAAAAGTTAGATTATGTGAATCAATAAGGATAGATAGGCTAGCAGATGAAGGAAAAATAACTTACCTTATCCATGTCACTTCGAATAGTGAATATTGTTCACTTCCTGGCAGGACCTTTTCCCCTCAAACATGCACTCCCATTATGCCCTTACACAATATTCCAGAATACGAAAAGTTCTTCAATGCCCGGCTACAAAATTTATCCAAGACACAGGCAAGTCCGGTGCCAAAATTGGGTAATATCCCACGGGGTATAAAAGGGTACTCATTCTTCCTGAGTTCAGCTCCAAATGTGTCAACCACCAGGTGAGTACACTTTGTTACCCATGAATACCTCTAAATCTCCAGCCTTAAATTTCCCCTGCCGGCATGGTCCCTGCCCACACACCACAACGCTCCACCCCCAATACACATCCTGCTTTTTGACTATTCAATTTGATTAGCAAATGTTTGAAGAGCATGCCTGTCAAAATGAGCCATTAAATATATTGAAATTTATTTTTAATACATTAACAATTTAAAATGTATCAGAGATTTTAGTGTAGCGTTTATATACTGTGTATTTTAAGGTAGACTTTACTTAAAATTTTACTTGTACATATATTTTAATAAAGTATATATATATATATATATATATATATATATATATATATATATATATATATATATATATATATATATATATATATAGTATCTCACAAAAGTGAGTACATCCCTCACATTTTTGTAAATATTTTATTATATCTTTTCATGTGACAACACTGAAGAAACTACACTTTGCTACAATGTAAAGTAATGAGTGTACAGCTTGTATAACAGTGTAAATTTGCTGTCCCTTCAAAATAACTCAACACACACCCAATAATGCCTAAACCGCGGGCAACAAAAGTAAGTACACCCCAAGTGAAAATGTCCAAATTGGTCCCAATAAGTAATTTTCCCTCCCCGGTGTCATGTGACTCATTAGTGTTACAAGATCTCAGGTATAAATGGGGAGCAGGTGTGTTAAATTTGATGTTTTCGCTCTTACTCTCTCATACTGATCACTGGAAGTTCAACATAGCACCTCATGGCAAAGAACTCTCTGAAGATCTGAAAAAAAGAATTGTTGCTCTACATAAAGATGGCCTAGGCTATAAGAAGATTGCCAAGACCCTGAAACTGAGCTGTAGCCCGGTAGCCAAGACTATACAGCCATTTAACAGGACAGGTTCCACTCAGAACAGGCCTCACCATGGTCAACCAAAGAAATTGAGTGCACGTGCTCAGCGTCATATCCAGAGGTTGTCTTTGGGAAATAGACGTATAAGTGCTGCCAGCATAGCTGCAGAGGTTGAAGGGGAGGGCGGTCAGCCTGTACGCCGCACACTGCATCAAATTGGTCTGCATAGCTGTTGTCTCAGATGGAAGCCTCTTCTAAAGATGATGTACAGTTTGCTGAAAACAAGTAGACTAAGGACAAGGATTACTGGGACCATGTCGTGTGGTCTGATGAGACAAAGATAAACTCATTGGGTTCAGATGGTGTCAAGCGTGTGTGGTGGCAACCAGGTGAGGGGAGTACAAAGCATGGTGGTGGGAGTGTCATGGTCTGGGGCTGCATGAGTGCTGCTGGCACCGGGGAGCTACAGTTCATAGAGGGAACCATGAATGCCAATATGTACTGTGACATACTGAAGCAGAACCCCATCCCTTCGGAGAACGCTAACGACCCCAAACACACCTCCAAGATGACCACTGCCTTGCTAAAGAAGCTGAGGGTAAAGGTGATAGAATTAAACACTATTGAGCATCTGTGGGGCATCCTCAAATGAAGGTGGAGGAGCGCTCATCTGCCCCACCACTGTAACCCCCTTTCTCATCTGCCCCACCACTGTACCTCCTGCACATCTGCCCCACCACTGTACCCCCTGGTCTTCTGCCCCACCACTGTAACCCCCTGCTCATGTGTTCCACCGATGTACCTCCTTTCTCCTCTGCACCCCTCTATACATCTGCCCTACCTCTGTACCCCCCTGCTCCTCTGCCCCACCACTGTAACCCCCTGCTTATCTGTCCCACCAATGTACCTCCTTTCTTCTCTGCCCCAACACTGAACCCCCGCTCATATTTTTCCACCACTGTACCCCCTTGCTCTTCTGTCCCACCACTGTAACCCCCCTGCTCATCTGCCCCATCAATGTAACCCATTTTCTCATTTGGCCCACCACTGTACCTGCCTGCACATCTGCTCCACACCGCATCCCCATGCTCTTCTGTCTCACTACTGAATCACCTTCTCATCTGTCCTAACACTGAACCCATCTGCTCATCTGCCCCACCGCTGTAACCTGCCTTCTCATCAGCCCCACCAATGTACCTCCTGCACATCTGTCTCACCTCTGTACCTCCCTGCTCTTCTGCCCCACCTCTGTTCCCCCTGCACTCCTGCCCCACCACTGTAACCCCCTGCTCATCTGTCCCACCAATACACCTCCTTTCACATCTACCCCACTACTCTACCCCCCTGCTTTTCTGTCCCACCACTGAATCCCCTTCTCATCTGCTTCAACACCAAACCCCCTGCTCATCTGGCCCAACACTGAACCCCCCTGCTCATCTGGCCCAACACTGAACCCCCCTGCTCATCTGGCCCAACACTGAACCCCCCTGCTCAACTGGCCCAACATTGAACCCCCTGCTCATCTTCCCCAACATTTTACCCCCTGCTCTTCTGTCCCAATGCTGAACCCCCTTCTCATCTCTTCTACCACTGTACCTCCCTGCACATCTGCCCCACCACTGTACCCTCCTGCTCACCTGTCCCACCTCTGAACCCCTCCTGCTCATTTCCCCCACCCCTGTACCCTCCTGCTCATCTGCTCCACCACTGTACCCTCTTCACATCTATGATATGCGTGATATGCAGAGTGGTGAAAGGAAGCAGAGATGAGACACATCTACCTGTCCTGGCACACTCATCCTGCTGATCCAACTCTCGCATCAAACACACGTGCCTGTATGTGATGTATGTGATGTCACATACAAGCATCTGGAATGGATGCACAATGATGAGCTCAGGTCAGGGGCATTTTCTGAAAGCAGTGGGCCTGTGTGCAGGATCATAAGTTGGACCCCCGTGGCTGAGAAAAAGTGTGGCGCTCTGAGCCACAGGAAAATTTGGGTGTGATTTTTATTGCGCTCAATAATGGCTGTGGCTCACAGTTAAATTCCTTCTTTCTGAGATTGGTAGTGGCAACCAAGCGAGTCATCTTCCTCCAGATGGTGGACGAAGCTAGCAGGACTGTGATTGGCTTTAGCAGTGGCCAATGACAGTCCTCCTCCTCCTGGAAACAGGGACCGCCCCCCCACCAGAACTGCACCCAATATCTTCCCTATCACAAAAGCTGATGATCGCAGCTACAGCAAAGTTAGAGAACCAAACAATATTTCCCATCTTTTACAATGTGTGTGGGCACAGTGCCTCCCCTCAGTGCAGGTGCGGTGTGATGAACTCTGAAACTGGAATGCATTATTGTCTCACTGACACTTCCCTGCGCTGCTCTGCTCATGGGGAGGGAGTCGAGTGCTGGTAAAAGAGGCTTCCAGTGCCAGGGGTTGCCTACCCCTGGTCTATCACATAAAATCCCAATAAAATACATTTACATTTCTGGTTGTAACATGACAAAATGTGGAAAATTTCAAGAGTATGAATTCTTTTTCAAGGCACTGTACACGAGGAGGAAGTGGACTTCATGGGAATGACAGAAACTTTGTTTGACAGCTCACATGAAAATGCTGGCAAACATCCAGGAGTATTCCTTGTATCGGAGGGACAGTGCGGGGAGAAGAGGGTGAGGGGTGTGTCTATATGTCAGGAATGATTTAAGGGTAGAAGAACGGAATGACATCAGTGATGGGGTAAGGGGGGGTGGAGTCCATATGGGTAAAACGCCAAAGGGTGGAAGTAAGCAGGAAAATACTAATGGGGGTAAGTTACAGGCCCCCTAACCTGAAAGAAGAGATGGAGTTGGATCAAATTTCACAGTTAGAAATGCCAGCAAGACTGGGAAATGTCATCATAATGGGGGACTTCAACTATCCCGACATTGACTGGGTGGAAGGGACAGCCCACTCTTTAAAGGCCCGCCACTTCTTAAATGTTCTACAGGACAACTTCATGTGCCAATTGGTGGATTTCCCAACTAGAAGTAACGTATTGCTAGATCTAATAATTACAAATGATTCAGATCTGATTGCAGATGTGGAAATATGGGACAACTTGAGAACTAGCGACTACAGAATTATTACATTCCGCATAAATCATAGGAAAGGGAGGCACAAAGGGAGTACAAGAACACTACATTTCAAAAAAGCCAACTTTTCTAAACTGAGCTCAATGCTGCAGGAAATTAAGTGGGACCACATCCTTAAAACATTGAACATGGAGGAAAAATGGGAATGTTTTAGGAAGATATTAAATAAAAGTAGCACAAGTGTATTCCAAGAGGTAATAAATATAGAAAAAAAACTGAAGCTGCTTTTGATTTTTAATGTACTGAACAAAATAGATAAATATAATTGTACAAAACCACTTTATATTCCTTTTATGTGCACTGATCCATTATTGGAGCAATCAGAGTTTGTATACTGTAGATTTGATACTTTAGATACTGTGAGATTTATAAAATGTATTTTCAAAATGAAAATGTTGCTTCTTCTTAAATAGACATACTGCAGTGAGCCATATTTTGTACAACAGTACATCTTATGGGAATATTACCTTAGTTCTCAGGATTGAGTGTATGTCCAGTCTACCCAAATGTTTTTTTCTATAAGACAGTGCTAAAGTGTCAGAAACCATGAATCAGACCGAGACAGAGGTACAGCTAAATCACACTTGTTTAATAATATAAAAAAAAAGGTAAACAGAGTAAACGTAGTCAAAACATAGCCAGAGTTTAGGAACCAGAACAGGTAGTCAAACAAGTCAAAACATCAGGAAGCAAGAGATCAGCGCAGTAGAACAGCAAGCAGGATCTGGAGCCAGAAGGAACGTCAACCAAGCAAGTCTTTAAGAGGAACACAGGAGAGCGTCTCTAGAGATGTGATCAAGGCGAAAGCAGAGAAGATCTGGACTGGACAGCTTAAGTAACCAGGAATGACGAGCCTGATATCATCAACAGGTGAGTCACTGTGGAGAGATGAGAGCTGGCAAGTAGCTGAAAGCTGAGCCGCCAGCTCAGAGAAGGAAGGGCTGAGCCCAGCCCTGACAGTACCCCCTCCTCAATGACCCCTTCCCCTTAGAGGACCACCAGGCTTGAGGGGAAAACGTCTATGGAAACCACGGAGGAGGACAGGGGCATGTACGTCCGAGGGTGCGCCCACGGAACCTACGGGAGTCAACAATGGACTGTACTTCATACTCCTCATGGTTCTCAACCTGTACAGGGTGAGGACATGGCACCGAGGTGGCTAAGCGGTTGCGGAACAAAGGCTTTGTATAGTATAGCAAGACTTGTATAGCGTTACCTATGTGAACTAAATCGCCTCAGGGCGCTTTTTGCTGCCGGTGTCCATCTGCGATGTAGCACGGTCCTTTGCCCCATGGGGTCCTGACACGCTTACAAACACATACACATACAACATACAGATATTTGGCCAATTTTTGGACAGGATCTAATTATCATACTAGCATGTCTTTGGAGTGTGGGAGGAGTACCCGGAGGAAACCCACGCAGGCACAGGGAGAACATGCAAACTCCAGGCAGATGGTGTCGTGGTCGGGATTTGAACCAGCGACCCTATTGCTGCTAGGTGAAAGTGCTAACCACTACACCACTGTGCTGTTTTAATAAGGAGACATGAAATACATATGAGATACGCATATTAGAAGGACGGTCTAACGCGTAAGCCACTGGGTTAATCCTGCGGAGAATACGGAAAGGCCCAATAAACCAAGGTGCGAACCTCAGAGAGGGAACATGAAGTCAGAGGTTGCGAGATGACAGCCAGACCCTGTCCCCAGCCTGGTAGGAAGGCGCAGGTAGGCGTCTGCGCTCAGCATGGAGTCTGTACCTATCATTAGCATGTTGAAAAGCCTCCTGGACTTGTGCCCAAGTGGAACGAAGACCATGGAGATGCTCCTCTAATGCAGGAATACGCTGCGGAACAAATGAGGCAACATGGAAGGTTGGAAACCATAGTTCGCCATAAACGGAAATATAGCAACATAGGGACTGCTCCAAGGACTGATTGGTTATACGCAGAGGAGAAAGCAAGCTGAATTCCCAACTATGCACAAAAGACTCGCCAGAACCGGGACTCAAACTGACTACCCCTGTTTGAGACGATCACCTTGGGTAGCCCATGTAAGCGAAAGATCTCACAAGCAAAAATGGAAGCCGGTTCATTAGAAGTGGGCAACTTCTTAAGTGGAATACAATGAGACATTTTCGAGAACCGGTCTACCACCATAAGGATAACTGTGTTGCCCTGGGAGTTGGGTAACTCCACAATTAAATCCATAGACAGGTGGGTGCAGGGCCTCTCTCCATTGGGTATGGGTTGTAGGAGCCCCACTGGAAGGTGTTGTGGAGTCCTACTCTGAGCACACACGGAACAGGCAGCTACGAAGGCGGTTACATCAGCACGTAGACTAGACCACCAGAATTGTTGGGGAATGGGCCAAAAGAGTTGATTCCTCCTAGGGTGGCCAGCAGTCTTGGGAGAATGGTAAGTCTGGAGCACAGCAGTACAGAGACTCCCTGGGACAAAGCAGCGGTCACAAGGTTTCCCAGGAGGAGCATGGACCTGAGCGGCAAGAATTCTGTCACCCAAAGGAGAAGTGAGACCGGTGCAAACCGTAGCTAGAATACGATCAGGAGGAATCACAGGAACCAGAACCGACTCCATCTTGGAAGTGGAGGAAAATTGTTGTGACAAAGCGTCAGCCCTTACATTCTTAGTCCTGGGTAAGAATGAGATAATGTAATTGAAACTTGACAAGAAAAGAGCCCATCGCACCCTTCTGGGAGAGAGGTGTTTAGCCTCAGACAAGAATGTGAGATTCTTATGGTCAGTAAGAATGAGAACCGGCACAGTGGTACCTTCGAGGAGATGTCTCCATTCTTTCAGGGCTAAAATGATCGCTAACAGCTTTCTGTCCCCAATCTCATAATTGCATTCTGCAAGTGACATTTTCATGGAAAAGTAGCCACAAGGATGCATAGCGCTCTCAGAAGTAGGACGTTGAGACAGAAGGGCGCCAACTCCAGTCTCAGTAGCATCAACCTCAAGGATAAATGGTAACGTAGGATCAGGATGTGCCAACACAGGAGCAGAAAAAAAGGCAGCCTTGAGACTCTCAAAGGCCTTAATGGATTCCGGAGACCAACTCTGTGGGTTACCGTCCTTTCTGGTCATATCAGTCAGGGGCTTGACCAGAGCAAAAAGTTACGAATAAACTTTCGATAACAGTTGGCAAAGCCAAGAAAACGCTGCAGAGGGCGTAAACCCATGGGTCGAGGCCACTGTAGGACTGCTGAAAGTTTCTCTGGGTTCATCGAAAAACCAGCAGTGGAAATGACATAACCTAGGAATTTAACCTGTTCACGATGGAATTCGCACTTCTCCAATTTACAATAGAGATTGTTCTCTCTTAGTTTCTGAAGCACGCGACAGACATCTGTGTGGTGGCTCTCCAGGGACTTGGAAAATATGAGGATATCGTTGAGATAAACCACCACACATAACTGCAACAAATCTCGGAGGACATTGTTAATAAATTCCTGTAAAACTGCCGGAGCGTTACAAAGGCCAAATGGCATTAAGAGGTACTCATAATGGCCTGTTCTGGTATTAAAGGCAGTTTTCTACTCGTCGCCCTCCTTAATCCTCACGAGATTGTATACCCCTCTCAAATCAAACTTTGTGAAAACTGTTGTTCCCTTGAGGCGGTCAAATAACACCGTAATCAATGGAATCAGATAAGCATTCTTAATTGGGAAATGATTGAGACGCCTATAATCAATACAAGGTCTCAGTTCACCACTCTTCTTCTTCACAAAGAAGAAACCAGCACAAGCAGGAGACGAGGATTTGCGGATGAAACTTCGAGAAAGTGCATCTGCAACATACTCCTCCATGGCCTTATCCTCAAAGACCGACAAAGGGTAAATCTGGCCACCAAGGGGTATGGCACCAGGTTGAAGGTCAATTGTGCAATCATACGACCGATGTGGAGGCAAACTACTGGCTTGACCTTTGTCAACAACATCGCTTAAATCGCGGTACTTCTCTGGCAGGGAGGAGAGTGAAGAGGTGCACAGGACCATGGCTGCCTTCTGGAAGCATGTCTTACTGCATTGTGGTGACCAGGAGAGAACCTCAGCATGGAGCCAATCAAAAGTGGGGTTGTGCCTCTGTAACCAAGGATAACCAATAACCAGCGGAAACTTAGGTGAGGAAATAACTTGGAATTGGATTATCTCATGGTGAAGTGCCCCTACGGCCATGGACAACGGAACAGTCTCATAAGTCACATCGGCAGGCTGTAGAGGTCTCCCATCAAGAGCAAGTGGACTGTCATGCAGCTGCAGCGGAATCAAGTGCTTTGATACAAAGGCAGCCTGTATCTCGACAGACGACTCAGCCCAAGAAAGAATAATCGGAACCAGGGGTTTATCCTTCTGGATAACTGGGAATGAAACAACGCCACCTAAAGTCTGTCCATGACAGTTTCTTGTGAAAAAAAAAAAGTCTGTCCATGACAGGACCTCAAGGTTCGGTCGTTCCCTGGACGGGTAGGACAAGACTTCATAAAGTGACCTGCCTGGCCACAATAAAGGCACAATCTCTCCCTCCTCCTAAGGGCTCTCTCATCTGCAGAGAGACATGTGAAGCCCAAGTATATGGGTTCACCTTCACTGACAGACTTGGTACCAGGAGGCATGGGAGGCGAGGGAGGCAAGTGTGGGACTGCAAAGCTCTGAGCCAAAGGTAAAGGAGGCTTCTGCAAGCACTCCTTAAAGGAAGGTCTCTCTCAGAGTCTGGAGTCAATAAGCATGGCAAACGAGATCAACCTCTCCAGCTCAGTGGGTATGTCTCGGGCTGCTATCTCATCTTTGATGTTATCTGAGAGACTGTGAGAAAAAGCAGCCACGAGGGGCTCATTGTTCCATGCAACCTCTGCTGCCGGGGTACGGAAGTCAATGAAGTCAGGAAGTCAATGGCGTAATCGGCAACAGTTCTCGTACTCTGTTTGATGGACATGAGGCTTTTGGCAGCAGAAATGGAGCATGCGGGAATGCACATATCCTAAAAGGAAGCCACAAACTCTGGGTAACTCAAGACAACGGGTTTTTGCGTCTCCCATAGAGGGTTTGCCCAGGCCCAGGGCTCTCTGAGAAAGCAAAGATATCAAGAAACCTACTTTGCTTCTGTCCGTAGGAAACGCCTGGTGAAGCATCTCAAAGTATATCTCAACCTGGTTGAGAAACCCTCTGCATTGAACTGGATCACCCCCAAATTGCTGGGGAAGCGGAGCGAAACCAGACATACCTCTTATGGAGGTACTACTCTAGGTGGGTGCCTGCACAGAGACTGGGATAACAGCAGAATCAGCCTGCAACACAGGTTCTACCGGAGCAGCCACAGTGGGAGATTCCAGGTGAGCCGTGCGACTCAGGAGCGTCTGTAACGCCATGGCAAACTGATCTATGCGGTGATCCTGGTCATCCAATCTGGAAAATATATTACCAACAAGTGGATTAACTGCATCTTCTGAATTCATGGCCTTCACCTACTGTCAGAAACCATGAATCAGACAGAGACAGAAGTACAGTTAAATCACATTTGTTTAATAATAATAAAAAAGGTAAACAGAGTAAACGTAGACAAAACATAGCCAGAGTTCAGGAATGGGTAGTCAGACAAGCCAAAACGTCAGGGAGCCAGAGGTCAGCGTAATAGAACAGCAAGCAGGATCTAGAGTCAGGAGGAATGTCAGCCAAGCAAGTCTTTAACAGGAACACAGGAAAGTGTCTCTAGAGATGTGACAAAGGTGAAGGCAGAGAAGATCTGGACTGGACGGCTTAAGTAACCAGGAATGATGAGCAGGATATCATGAACAGGTGAGTCACTGTGGAGAGATAGGAGCTTACAATTAGCTGACAGCTGAGCGGCCAGCTCAGAGAAGGAAGGGCTGAGCGCAGCCCTGACATAAGGTAATTGTGTGCATAAAGAGGAAAATTCTAATCCAATAAACTGACCAATGGCCCAAATGTTTCTTAGATTATTTTCCCTATAATGCTTGTAGATACATGCAGATTTAAAGTAATGCCATTTTAAAGTAGAATTGCAGTTAAATGTATTATAAACCACTATATGGTATATTGTATTTAACAAAATCCATATCTTGTGTTTTAGATGTGAACAACACATTAAATACATTAAATATATGAGAACTGTATGAGTTAATTTAAAGTAGAATTCAAATTAAATAAAAAGAATATAAGAAATAATAAGAAAAGAGCTTTTAAAAAATATAAAAATGAAAGAACACTATCATCGTTTAAATGTTATAACCAATATACCAGAATATGTAAAAAGGAAATCAAGGACGCAAAAATTCAAACGAACGACAGATTGCAAAAGATAGTAGGACAAACCCAAAAAAATTCTTCAAATATTTTAACAGTAAAAAGGTTAGGTCTGAGTGTGTATTTGGGATTGGGGACAAAGAGAAGGCACATTTATTAACCACTTCCCACCCCCCATATAACAGAATGACGGCCGGAAAGTGGTTGCATTAGCCTGACTGAGCGTTATATGAGGTCCAGCAGGATAAGCCGCTGGCGCCCTCGGCGATCAAGGATGACGCATGTCCCTCGGACACGTGATCAGCTGTGTCTAATCACAGCTGGTCACAAGTGTAAACAAAGAGTGGTTACTAGGAGATCTCTGCTTCTTCTCCTCACACACCGATCGTGTGAGGAGAGAGCAGGAGATCAGTGAGTAGTTTGCTAATTTACAGTTACTGTTACGCTTTACTGTGCACCACACGGTCCCCCCAATAAAGAGAACCTGTCACCAGAGTACTGTCACACAGCCCATCTGGATCTGTCACATGGTCCACCTGGATCTGTCACACAGCCCATCTGTCACACAGTCTATCTGGATCTGTCACACAGGCCTATCATCAGTACCGCCATCAGTACCGCCATTGGTGTCGCCATCAAAACCGTCATACAGGCCCGCATCAGTGACCTGCCAGTACCACCAGCAGTACCATCACACAGGCCCACCATCAGTACTGCCATCAGTCTAGTCACACAGGCCCACCATCAGTGACCTTTCAGTACCACCAGCAGTACCATCACACAGGCCCACCATCAGTACTGCCATCAGTACCATCACACAGACCCGCCATCCGTGACCTGTCAGTACCACCAGCATTACCGTCACACAGGCCGGCCATCAGTACCGTCACACAGGCCTGTCATCAGTACCGCCATCATGTCCCAAAGATTTTTCACCCCTGAGGAGGCATATAACATCCTTACTATGTCGGATGATGAGAGCAGCGGGGAGCTCTCATCATCTGATTTCTGGTGCAGAATTTGAGCCAGTAGAGAGTAGTGGATCAGAAACAGAGTCAGCAGAGGAAACAGTCTCTGCTAAAAGAATAAGGAGACCAGGACGAAGATCAGAAGACCTGCCTACCACCAGCAGCACCAGACCACAGGAAGAGGAGCCCAGTACCAGTACTGTAATTACACATCCAACCCAAAGAATCCAGGCCCAGTCCTACCTTCCCGATGCCTTGGCAAACCTCTTATAGTTGCCTGCCAGCTCAGGGTCAGCTATAATCCTCCCTTTCGCCGCACAGCTAGGTGTGCAGCCCAACACTACAAATTTTTCCCAATTATATTGGTTTTATTTGTTTTTCCCAGAAAATTTGCTGCATGGTGGACCAAACAAATCTCTTTGCAGAGCAATTTATTGCTGTCAAACCCAATTCATCCTACGCCCGTATTTTTCATTGGCGACATCTCACACTAGATGAGTTCAAATTGTTTTTGGGCCTTACATTTAATATGGGGCATACAAAGAAGAACAAACTGCATGCCTACTGGTCCACACACTCCATCTACCACATGCCGATATATATTGCTGTCATATCCAGGACACACTATGACATGATTATGCGTTTCCTACATTTTAATAATAACTCGCAGTGCCTTCCCCCAGATCATCCCAACCATGATATATTGTATAAGATACGCCCTCTAATAAATTCTTTTTCCAAGCGATTTGCTGAAGTGTATGGTCCAGACCAAAATATTTGTGTGGACGAATTCCTTATCCACTTTACTGGCCGGCTGCACTTCAAACAGTATATTCCCAGTAAGAGGGCCAGGTATGGGTTAAAACTGAATAAGCTTTGCAACAGAGCCACTGGATATGTGTACACCTTCTGCATTTATGAAGGCAAAGACTCCCAGCTCCATCCCCCTGAGTGCCCCACATACATTGGAACCAGTGGGAAAATTGCCTGGGAGCTGGCATACCCCCTGTTCAAAAAAGGATATCATTTATATGTGGACAATTATTATACCAGCTTGCCCCTTTTTTGTCACCTGTACACAACAAAACACTGTTCTGCAGTACCTTCAGAAAAAACAGGAAGGGCTTCCCACAAAATTTATTAACAAAAAGGCTACAAAATGGAGAACCCGCATTTATGAGGAATGAGGAAGTGTTGGCCATGAAGTGGAGGGACAAGAAAGATGTTTACATACTCTCTACCATCCACATTGACACCTTGGTAGAGATTCAGAGAAGACGCGGCCCCATTGCCCTGATTTACCATCAAGGACCCGCCCCAGGAAGCATTCGCTCTGATAGTTGGAGTCGACTTCAAGAGCAACATTTTCCCTATAACATCCCTCCCCACCGAATCAGGAAGAAGACGCCAAAAGAAATGTGTATGCAGCAGAGGAGGAGTTAGAAGAGATACCAGTTATTATTGTCCCCAATGTCCCTCTAACAACCTGGCCTGTGCATCAGAAATGGCTTCAGAAGTTATCACATATCCATAAGATATTAGTTCTCCTTATTTTTAACAGACTGACATTTCCCCGTTTTAAATACCTGTGTGGATCATTTGCCTGCCACCATGTTTCTAGCTTTCACGTTAACTGACCCTGGCCTGTTTAACGACAATGCCTTTGCCTGCCGTTAATCGACCATGTTTTTTGCCTGCCACTTGGACTGATATTTTGCCCTTCTAATTTAGTACACAGGGGTCTCACATATGTGAGGGGCTTCAGAATAGCGTTCTGAGTAGAGAAAAACTGTTTTTGGTTTTCTGTGTTCCCAAAACAGGGTCTGGAGTCTGGAGGCTTTAAAGAGATTTGGGTGGGAGAAGCCTCTACCCCTGTCCCTGTGGCTGTAAGCTTGATGGTCCTTCCTGCTGCCTGGACCAATACTTTGGCCGTGCTGACTAGGGATGAGCTTCGAGTTTGAGTCAAACTCATGTTCGACTCAAACATTGGCTGTTCGCAAGTTCGCAGAACAGCGAACAATTTGGGGTGTTTGCGGCAAATTCGAATGCCGCGGAACACCCTTTAAAAGTCTATGGGAGAAATCAAAAGTGCTAATTTTAAAGGCTTATATGCAAGTTATTGTCATAAAAAGTGTTTGGGGACCCGGGTCCTGCCCCAGAGGACATGGATCAATGCAAAAAAAAGTTTTAAAAACGGCCGTTTTTTTAGGAGCAGTGATTTTAATATTGCTTAAAGTCAAACAATAAAAGTGTAATATCCCTTTAAATTTCGTAGCTGGGAGGTGTCTATAGTATGCCTGTAAAGGGGCGCATGTTTCCCGTGTTTAGAACAGTCTGACAGCAAAATGAGATTTCGAAGGAAAAAACCCATTCAAAACTACTCGCGGCTATTGCATTGCCGACAATACACATAGAAGTTCATTGATAAAAATGGCATGGGAATTCCCCACAGGGGAACCCCGAACCAAAATTTAAAAAAAAAAATGACGTGGGAGTCCCCCTAAATTCCATACCAGGCCCTTCAGGTCTGGTATGGATATTAAGGGGAAACCCGGCCAAAATTTTTTAAAAAATGACGTGGGGTTCCCCCTAAATTCCATACCAGACCTGAAGGGTCGGTGGTTGTGGGGGTCTGCGGGCGGGGGACTTATCGGAATCTGGAAGCCCCCTTTAACAAGGGGACCCCCAGATCCCGGCCCCCCCTGTACTTACCCCTACCATTTCACTAAAAAACTGTCAAAAATGTTAAAAATGACAAGAGACAGTTTTTGACAATTCCTTTATTTAAATGCTTCTTCTTTCTTCTATCTTCCTTCATCTTCTTCTTCTTCTGGTTCTTCTGGTTCTTCCTCCGGCGTTCTCGTCCAGCATCTCCTCTGCAGCGTCTTCTATCTTCTTCTCCTCGGGCCGCTCCGCACCCATGGCATGGGGGGAGGCTCCCACTCTTCTCTTCATCTTCTTCTTCATCTTCTTCTCTTCTTCCTTCTTCTCTTCTTCTCTTCTTCATTTTCTTCTCCGGGCCGCTCCGCATCCATGCTGGCATGGAGGGAGGCTCCCACTGTGTGACGGCGTCTCCTCGTCTGACGGTTCTTAAATAACAGGGGGCGGGGCCACCCGGTGACCCCGCCCCCCTCTGACGCACAGGACATGACGGGACTTCCCTGTGGCATTCCCGTGACGTCACAGGGAAGTCCCGTCAAGTCACCGTGCGTCAGAGGGGGCGGGGTCACCGGGTGGCCCCGCCCCCCGTTATTTAAGAACCGTCAGACGAGGAGACGGCGTCACACAGCGGGAGCCTCCCTCCATGCCAGCATGGGTGCGGAGTAGCCCGGAGAAGAAAATGAAGAAGAGAAGAAGAGAAGAAAAGAAGAAGAGAAGAAGATGAAGAAGATGAAGAGAAGAGCGGGAGCCTCCCCCCATGCCATGGGTGCGGAGCGGCCCGAGGAGAAGAAGATAGAAGACGCCGCGGAGGAGATGCTGGACAAGAATGCCGGAGGAAGAACCAGAAGAGCAAGAAGAACCAGAAGAAGAAGATGAAGGAAGATAGAAGAAAGAAGAAGCATTTAAATAAAGGAATTGTCAAAAACTGTCTCTTGTCATTTTTAACATTTTTGACCGTTTTTTAGTCAAATGGTAGGGGTAAGTACCCCCTTACCATTTCACACAGGGGGGAGCCGGGATCTGGGGGTCCCCTTGTTAAAGGGGGCTTCCAGATTCCGATAAGCCCCCCGCCCACAGACCCCCACAACCACCGGCCATGGTTGTGGGGATGAGGCCCTTGTCCTCATCAACATGGGGACAAGGTGTTTTGGGGGGCTACCCCAAAGCACCCTCCCAATGTTGAGGGCATGTGGCTTGGTACGGTTCAGGAGGGGGGGCCGCACTTTCATCCCCCCCTCTTTTCCTGCGGCCTGCCAGGTTGCGTGCTCGGATAAGGGTCTGGTATGGATTTTTGGGGGGACCCCACGCCGTTATTTTTTTTTTTTTGGCGCGGGGTTCCCCTTAAAATCCATACCAGACCTGAAGGGTCTGGTATGGAATTTAGGGGGAACCCCACTTTTTTTTTTTTTTAAATTTTGGCCGGGGTTCCCCTTAATATCCATACCAGACCTGAAGGACCTGGTATGGAATTTAGGGGGACTCCCATGTCATTTTTTTTTTTTTAATTTTGGTTCAGGTTTCCCCTGTGGGGAATTCCCATGCCGTTTTTATCAATGAACTTCTATGTGTATTGTCGGCAATGCAATAGCCGCGAGTAGTTTTAAAAGGGTTTTTTCCTTCGAAATGTCATTTTGCTGTCAGACTGTTCTAAACACGGGAAACATGCGCCCCTTTACAGGCATACTATAGACACCCCCCAGCTACGAAATTTAAAGGGATATTACACTTTTATTGTTTGACTTTAAGCATTATTAAAATCACTGCTCCTAAAAAACAGTCGTTTTTAAAACTTTTTTTTGCATTCATCCATATCCCCTGGGGCAGGACCCAGGTCCCAAACACTTTTTATGATAACAACTTGCATATAAGCCTTTAAAATGAGCACTTTTGATTATTCATGTTCGTGTCCCATAGACTTTAACGGTGTTCGCGTGTTCGAACGAACTTTTTTCCTGTTCGCATGTTCTGGTGCGAACCGAACAGGGGGTTGTTCGGCTCATCCCTAGTGCTGACCATATCGCTGCCTGTAATGACCCAGGATTTTATGGACCATGTTTCCTCCTGCTGCCTGGAACAATACTTTGGCTGTGTTGACCATATCTCTGCCTGCTGCCTCTACTGACTATGGACAGTATTTCTGCCTGGACAATTCCTTTTGCTGCTTCTGACCACATCGCTGCCTGCTACCTGGACCAATGCTTTGGCTGTGCTGATAGTATCTCTGCCTGCACTAACTATGGACAGTATTTCTGCCTCCTGCCTGGATGATTGCTTTTGCTGTCGTTGACCACATCCCTGCCTGCTGCCTGGACCGATGCTCTCCTCTGTGGACCACTGCACTACTGAAACCATAGGTAATCTTTTGTTATTTTGGTATGTGCATGCTATATGTTAGAAATATGAAGGGCCTTCAAAAATGTGATTGGTAGTCAGAAAATTATATGTGTCATTTATGCTCTATAATGCCTGGAGGTGCTATTGGATGTTGGGCCATTGTATATGGCCAGGCTGTGTAAAAGTCGCAGAATGTATTTTGGGGTGTCATTTTTGCTATGTACATGCTATGTGTCAGAAATATCATATAAATTGACAAAAAACTTGTAAAAAAAAATGAACCATTCAAAAGACTCATAATGCCTCATTGAATATATGTTGGGGTGTTTGCTTTCCAAAATGGTGTCATTTTGTTGGCATTTTCATTGTCCTGGTGCTCAAGGGCCTTCAAATTTCTGATAGGTAGTCATGAAATTATATGTGTAATTTATGCTCCTAGAAAGCCTGGAGGTGCTACTTGGATGTTGGGCCTCTGTATGTGGCCAGGCTGTGTAAAAGTCTCACACATGTGGTATCGCCATACTCAGGAGGAGTAGCAGAATGCATTTTGGGGTGTCATTTTTGGTATGTACATGCTGTGTGTTAGAAATATATGAAATTATACGTGTAATTTATGATGGTGCTCCCTGCATGTTAGGCCTCTGTATGTGGCCAGGCTGTGTAAAAGTCTCACACATGTGGTATCTCCATACTCAGGAGGAGTAACAGAATGTATTTTGGGGTATGATTGTAAGTATGCTGTGTGTGAGAAATAACTTGTTAACATGACAAATTTGTGTAAAAAAAATTCCCCCAAGAATAGTGGGAAAAAAATTACAGCCTTTCTCAAGCAGGGTTGCTTGTAAGTTTGCGAGGGGTTCCCAAACAGTGAGTAATGGCAAGTTAATCTCTCATCTACACTAACCATCAATGCAAAGGAGCACTTCTACACTGACCACTAATGTTAGGGAATGTCAATTAATGTTTCTTTATTAATGTAATTTATTTAGGTTATTACTGAAAATAATGTTGTTGTATAAAGCGGAGGGTTAAAAAAAAAAACTATGATAGGCACACCACATTTCTTCTTTCATTTAAAATTTTCCACAATTATTGATCATATCAATGTACCATAATTTGTAGGTATAATACATTTTAGCAGAGGTTCCGAGACCTAAAAATAATTTCAACATTTTCTCCAGGGTAAAAAAGGTAAGTGCTGTCACCCTCTAGATATATATACTAGTGTTGCAGGGGTGATTGTGTCCCTAGAGTGATTTGTTAAAATCACAATTATTTTGACAGGTAAAAGAAATCTGGTATATTCATTTAAATGTATATTTGTTTGTTTTTCTGGAGTTCTGATTAAACATATGCACTGTATGAAAAACAGTTTTTGAAATGTTATAATTGCAATGTAGATCCTGATCCAAATTAAAACCATCATATAATACTTAAAATCTTTTGTGCTCTGTCTTGGATTCACACATTTTCCTCTTCTGATTACCCTGAAGCTACAAGTGTACTTAAAATGTGAAACATATGTCGAAGGAATTATTTATTGCAAATGGTCTCTGCAATCTTAATTTCTCTTGCTCCATCTAAGCAACTCAAAAAGACTCATGTACACTTGACATTGTTGGATTGCCTTGGAGTAAAAATAAAGAATCTCTATTTTTTTTAATTTTTTTGATCCAAAATATACTTTTTTCGCAGTCTAATGCCTCGTACACACAATCGGACATTTCAACAACGAAATCCTGGGATTTATTTCCGACGGGTGTTGGCTCAAGCTTGTCTTGCATACATGCGGTCGCACAAATGTTGTTGGAAATTCCGATTGTCAAGAACGCAGTGACGTACAACACGTACGACGTGCCGAGAAAAATTAAGTTCAATAGCCAGTGCGGCTGCTTAATTCCGAGCATGCGTGGAATTTTGTGTGTCGGAATTCTGTACACACGATCGGAATTTCCGCCAACGGATTTTGTTGTCGGAAAATTTGAGAACCAGCACTCAAATTTTTGTTGTCGGAAATTCCGACAAAAAATGTCCGATGGAGCCTACACACAGTCGGAATTTCCGACAACAAGCTCCCATCGAACATTTGTTGTTGGAAATTCCGATCGTGTGTACGCGGCATAAGAGAGTATGGTTTTGGGAAAAGTCGCAATACTTGACTTTGGAATGGCAGAGAGGATCTGTTAGCTTTTGGCACAGCCAGTAATGTATTAAGGCGATGGGGGCTACATAGAAAGTTGGATAATAATGTAGAAGAGGTGACTTCTAAAAGACATTTTAACAAAGCATAGTAATATATTACATGTATCCTATAAAAGTACGCAGTATTTCTTGGTACTTACTTTAGAAGGCCCAATGCTGGACTTAGTCCTGGTGGGTCCTGGGGCACTTCAAGTTCAGGGGCCCCTCAACATATAAATTAAAATATATGACAAATAAAAAAGTGAACTGAAATATATGATAAGCTGTATTTATTTAAAAAAAGAAGAAAAAAAAAAACTTCCGAAGAAGACACCTGTCTGACTTTTTTCCCCAATTTTATTGAATGTAAGAGTACACATTACACAGGTAATTGGAACTGGCAGGTCATACATCACAGTTATGCATCACACTACAATATTTACAAAAAGTCTTTCTACCTACACTAAACATCTGAAAAATCTTTAACTACCGTATTTATCAGCGTATAACACGCGCCGGCGTATAACACGCACCCCAAGTTTAGGAGGGAATTTTAAGGAAAAAAAATTTTTAGGAGTAAAGTTTAAGGAAGAGAAACTTACATTAAAATGCCCATCAATGCAGCGTTATCGGTGTCCATCTGCAGCCTTGTCAGTGTCAGTGCAGTCTTGCTCCAGTGTCTATTGCAGCCTTGTCAGTGCAGCTTTGCCCCAGTGCAGAATTGTCAGTGCAGCCTTGTCAGTGCAGCTTTGCCCCAGTGCAGAATTGTCAGTGCAGCCTTGCCCCAGTGTCCATTGCAGCCTTGTCAGTGCAGCTTTGCCCCAGTGCAGCCATGTCAGTGCAGCCTTGTCAGTGCAGCCATGTCAGTGCAGCCTTGTCAGTGCAGCCTTGTCAGTGCAGCCATGTCAGTGCAGCTTTGCGCCAGTGCAGCTTTGCCCCAGTGCAGCTTTGCCCCAGTGCAGCCTTGCCCCAGTGCAGCTTTGCCCCAGTGCAGCCTTGCCCCAGTGCAGCTTTGCCCCAGTGCAGCCTTGCCCCAGTGCAGCCTTGTGGGATCGCCGCGATCCCTGCCGACATACACAGCCGTGTGTAAATTCAAATATGGCGCCGAGACTGCAGGGACTCGGCGGAGCCGAGATACACATACCTGAGTGTCCTCGGCTTTTCTTGGCACCGCTTACAGTCCCGCCCAGTCCGCCGTATGATGGACATCACACAGGTCATGGCGGGACTAGGCGGGACTGTAAGCGGCGCAGAGAAAAGCTGAGGACTCTCGGGTATGTGTATCTCGGCTCCGCCGAGTCCCTGCAGTCTCGGTGCCATATTTGAATTTACACACGGCAATAGCCGCGATCGCTCCGATCACCCAAAATTGGCGGGGATCGGCCTATAACACGCACCCGCGATTTTCCCCTGATTTTCAGGGGAAAAAAGTGCGTGTTATATGCCGATAAATACGATAAATCATCAAACTGTATCATCTTGAGGACTCTGCTCTCCACAGCCAGTAGGCACAGAGCACTTTATCTTTCAAGGGTAATCGTGGTTCTTAGATCATTCTTTATCAGTGCCAATTTGCTGATTGACCCTTCTCCCGAACAATTAGTGACCAGAACCCATAACCCAGAAAACAGAATTTGTGCTGTGTCAGGCAATACCTCTTCTTGCTGAGCTACCAGGAATGCTGAAGAGTTCCTGGGACAATTCCTTGAATGATTTTGTCGGGAAACTTGTTTGTCTTGAAACCTGATCTCTTTGCTCCTCCCATTAACTTCCTGATTTAAACCATGTCTCTGCACTTCCTGTTTCCTAGAATATTGTGCTCTCTCCAGCCAGTATTTTGCTCCTGTCTTCCCTGCTGCCGTCCATATTTTGCTACTACTCATTTTCGACCCTTGGCTTGTTCCTTGACTACGCTTCTGCCTGATCCCAACCTGCAACTACTCGTTACTGACCTTTGGCTTGTTTAATGACGTCGCTTCTGTTTGGCTCCTACTTGCTTGTCCGGTACTGGACCCTGTCTTTCTCACCTCCTGGTGGGGCGGTCCTGAGGACCGCGACTTGGTACTAACATGCCGCAAAATCCATCAGCACCATCAGGAGTTCTGGTGAACACCAGTTAGTACTTAGACTCCTCACCTCTGGTGAGCCTGTGTCATTCACCAGGGTAACTGCCTGTGTACCTATCCTGCTGGTCAGAGGTAGTTCCACTTCTGCTACAGAAACTGGTCTTCAAGCCCGACCTTTGATTGTGACAGATGAAGTGAGACATGACCAGATCTTGGCAAAGGCTGCCAGCTTGACAACACTACTGAAGTCTTAATGCAAAATAACTTTCATTTTGGTAGCATTTGAAGCAGTCGCTGACAATCAGGTGCTCTTTTTGCCTATGAGTCTCACTAGTTGTACCAGTAAATTTAGAGCCCAAAATGTCCAATCGAAGGTACACTAGTGAAGAGGCCTACACGTTTCTGAGCATGACAGATGAGAGTGAAGAGGAAGTCTTCCATCTGTCAGATTGAGGTTTAGTATATGAACCAGTATACAGCAGTGGCACCCTGACAGATAACTCTGACAACGGAGTAGTGGTCCCTGCTAAGGTCAGGCGTACCAGACCCCATTCTTCTTCTCTTGTTGAAGCGCAAGAACTGCAGGGCTCTCGTATGGGGCAGAGAGCCAGTACTAGTGAACTAGTAAACTGGCAAGCACCAGCGGCCTAGTGCACCTTGGCCGTACATCCAGCACTGCAGTAACACTTTGTGACGTGTCAAGTCCCATAAGTGCAGTTCAAGCTGGTGAGGTGGCTAGCACAAGTAGTGTCCCACAGCCACCAAGAAGACAAAGACAGACCCGTCGAGCCCATGGTGCCCTTCTTGCTGCATTTGCCAATCCGAATTGGGAGCCCACCACTTCTGCAGCACTCGTACTTCCCCCGATTTTACGTCACTTTATTTTAATTCGCTGTTTTTCATGGAAGAGCTCTATAGATCTATTGTGGACCAAAGCAATTCGTATGCTGGTCATCATCATCATCATCAATTCATCGCCGCTAATCCCCAGTTGACCCTTGCCAGAGATTGGAGACCTATTACGGTTTCCGAATTAAAGACCTTCCTGGGCCTATCCCTTCTCATGGGCATAACTAAAAAATGTGAGTTGCGGTCATATTGGTCCACTGACCCAATTCACCATATGCCAGTGTTCTCTGCCTCCATGACCAGGACACGATACAAGCAGATCTTGCGGTTCATGCATTTCAATGACAATGAACTCTGTAGTCCTCGGGGTGACCCTGAATATGATCAGCTCTACAAAATTCGGCCCCTCGTAAACCACTTCAACCAACAGTTTGCAGCCTTGATTACTTCCAGTCAGGTTGTCTGCGTTGATGAGTCCCTGATTAAGTTTTCTGGCTGCTTGTCATTCAAACAGTGTCTTCCCAGCAAGCGTGCCAGATATGGAGTCAAGATGTATAAGCTCTGTGACATGGCAACAGGCTATACAAATAGTTTTATGGTTTACGAGGGAAGAGATGGATATGTAGAGCCGGAGAACTGCCCAGACTACATAGGGAACTCTGGTAAGATTGTGTGGGACTTGGTGTCACCCTTATTCAGAAATGGGTACCAATTGTATGTGGACAATTATTACACAAGCGTGCCACTTTTTAGTCACTTGTTTAATCATGGAATTGGGGCATGTGGCACCGTGCGATCTAATCGCCGGGGCTTACCCCAGCGGCTTGTAGTTTCCCATCTTAGGCTGGGGGAGAGAGACTGCTTGGGATGTAATAATTTGCTCGCTGTAAAGTAGAGGCATAATAAGAATGTTTTTGTTCTGTCCTCCCTTCGCGCAGACACGATGGTCCAAATTCAAATGGCGACTGGTAGTATGGAGAAACCCCTCTGTGTCCACGAATATAACCAAAATATGGGAGGGGGTGGACCTCAACGATCAGTTGATGGCGCCATGCTTAATTGCCCGTAAGGCCGGGTGCTGGTACAAAAAAGTGTCTGTATACAATTGGCTCTGCTGAACGCTTATGTGCTGTACAAAGATTCAGGATGAACTGGATCCTTCCTTAAATTCCAGGAAGAGATCATCACAGCCCTTCTGTTTCCAGACGGTGCTGTGGCCCAACTTCCCAATGCAAATGCAGTCAGCCGGCTGCACGGGAGGCATTTTCAGTATGTCCTCCCTGGTACCCCTACCGAACGATCACCCCAAAGAAGATGTTGTGTCTGTAGCAAGCGCGGATTTAGGCATGACACCCGCTATTGTTGTCCCTCCTGTCCTGACCAACCTGGTCTCTGCATCGGTGAATGTTTCGAATGCTACAACACACTAGTGGAGTATTAGCGTTGGGTGCAGCACTGCACAGACTAGGACACACTTTCACTGGGTCTCCAAAGATGCCAGCGCATTTTTAGAGACCCAAACCTGGAACCATTACAGTTACAAATAAAAGTGTAAAAAAATATATATAATTATATAAAATAAAACAGCCAAAAATAGTTGTTGTTTTATTCTTTCTCTATTGTTCTCTCTCTGTTCTGCTCTGATTTACTGTATTTTTTAACTGCAATGTTTTATTGTTATTATGTTTTATCATGTTTGCTTTTCAGGTATGTAATTCTTTTATACTTTACTGTTTACTGTGTTTTATTGTTAACCATTATTTTCAGGTACGCCATTCAGCTGCAGCACTGATTTATTTATCTTGACAGCAACAGCGTTTGCTCTCATTATACATAAATCAGCGACTCCAGCGCTGTAGGAGGTGATTTCACCACTACAGTTCAAAAAAAAAAAGCATATATGCCGAAGCATGGGGGCAGGTGTGGAAGGGTGATTTGCCCCTAACATTGAGGGTGGATTTCCCCCATGCTTCGGCATATATTTTTTCCTCTTTTTTTTTGGATTGTTGTTGTTTATTGAGATAATGTTTTATTGTTACCATTGTTTGCTTTTCAGGTATGCCATTCAGCTGCAGCACTGATTTATTTATCTTAACAGCAACAGCGTTTGCTCTCAGGATACGTAAATCAGCGACTCCAGCGATGTAGGAGGTGATTTTACCACCACAGTTAAAATAAAAATAAAAAGTGCACGTATGCCCATCATTAGAAGTGGGTGGATGCAGGGCGGTATTCTAATGGTGGGCATACCCACCGATCAATCTCTTTTTTTGTTCAGCCCACAGGCTGCATGAAAAAAAAGAACATTACAATACATGCCCAACAAGGACCAGCAATGTACTGGTATGTTGCTGGACTTTGAGTGGTTATACCAGAATGATGCCTGCCGGTTTAGGTATCATCTTGGTATCATTCTTTTCAGCCAGCAGTCAGCTTTCATGTAAAAGCAATCCTAGCGGCTAATTTTACAAGCAGTGGGAGGGAACGTTCACCCCCTCTGCCGTCTTCCATGGTTTTCTCTGGCTCTCCTGTCCCACCGGGAAACCTGAGAATGCAGCGCTGGTGGTTCAGACAGCTGACCATACAGCTGATCGAAGACCAGTACAGCTCCAATCATCTCTATGGCCTAAGAAACCGGAAGCTACGATCATTTTCTGACTTCGGTTTCTCCGGATATAAACAGCGCCTTTGGGAAAGCATCTTATCAAACTGATCTTGGTGTGGTCAGATGCTTTGAGGGCAGAGGAGAGATCTAGAGTCAATAGACCCCATTTTTTTTTTTTAAAAGAGTACCTGTCACTACCTATTGCTATCATATGGGATATTTACATTCCCTGTGATAACAATAAAAATGATAAATAAAATTAAAAAAAATGAAAGGAACAGCTTAAAAAAAAAAGTAAAATAAATAATGAAAAAAAAAAAGCACCCCTGCCCCCCGTGCTTGCGCACAATGGCGAACTCAAGCATCGGTCTCGTGTCATATGTAAACAGCAATTTCACCATGCATGTGAGGTATCACCATGAATGTCAGATCGAGGGCAGTCATTTTAGCAGTAGACCTCCTCTGTAGGCTTTTAAAAATGTATGTAGTTTGTCGCCGCTCCACGGTTGTGCGCAATTTTAAAGCATGTCGTGTTTGGTATCTATGTACTCAGCATAAGATCATCTTTTGTATTTTACTAAACATTTGAGCAATATAGTGTGTCTTAGTGCATTAAAATTCAAAAAAGAGTTTTTTTCCCAAAAAATTGCATTTGAAAAATCGCTGCGCAAATACAGTGTGAAAAAAAAAGTTGCAACACCCACCATTTTAATCTGTAGGGCCTGTGCTTTAAAAAAATATATACTGTTTGGGGGTTCCAAGTAGTTTTCTAGCAAAAGAAAAGTATTTTTTCAAGTAAACAAAAAGTGTCAGAAAGGGCTTTGTCTTCAAGTGGTTAGAAGAGTGGGTGATGTGTGGCATAAGCTTCTAATGTTGTGCATAAAATACCAGGACAGGTCAAACCCCCCCCCCCCCCAAACAACCCCTTTTTGGAAAGTAAACACCCCAAGCTATTTGCTAATAGGCATGTTGAGTACATGGAATATTTTATATTTTGCCACAAGTTTCGGGAAAATGACAATACATTTTTTTTTTTTTCACAAAGTTGTCACTAAATGATATATTGCTCAAACATGCCATAGGCATATGTGAAATGACACCCCAAAATACATTCTGCTGCTTCTTCTGAGTACGGGGATACCACATGTGTGAAACTTTTTGGGAGCCAGCCATGTACAGGACCCTGAAAACCAATCACCGCCTTCAGACTTTCTAAGGGTGTAAAATGGTTTTCACTTCTCACTATCAACCACAGTTACAGAGGCCCTGAAATGTCCAGAAAGCACAAAATTCCCCCAAATGACCCAATTTTGGAAAGTAGACACCCCATGGTATTTTCTAAGATGCATGGTTAGTATTTTGCAGCTCTTGTTTTGTTTTTGAAAATGAAGAAAGAAAAGGATTTTTTTTTTCTTTTTTCAATTTTCAAAACTTTGTGACAAAAAGCGAGATCTGCAAAATACTCAACATGCATCTCAGCAAATAGCTTGGGGTGTCTACTTTCCAAAATTGGGTCATTTGGGGGGGGGGGGGGGGTTGTGCTGTCTGAGCATTTCATGGCCTCGGAAACTGTGATAGGTAGTGAGGAGTGAAATCAAGTATTTACGCCGTTAGAAAGCCTGAAGGTTTTTGAGGTCGTGTATGCGGCTAGACTGCCAAAAAGTTCCACACATGTGGTATCCCTGTACTCAGGAGAAGCAGCAGAATGTATTTTGGGGTGTCATTTCACATATGCCCATGGCAGGTTTGAGCAATATATCATTTAGTGACAACTTTGTGAAAAAAAAAAAAAATAATATATTGCCTTTTTCCTAAAACTTGTGACAAAATATAAAATTTTCCATGGACTCAACATGCGTCTTAGCAAATAGCTTGGGGTGTCTACTTTCCAAAATGGGGTCATTTGGGGGGGGGGGGTTTGTACTGCCCTGCAGTCATAAACTAAAAGCTGCGTAAATTCCAGAAAATATACCCTAGTTTGTAGACGCTATAACTTTTGCGCAAACCAATATATATATATACGCTTATTGAATTTATTTTTACCAGAGACATGTGGCTGAATGCTTTTTGGCCTAAATGTATGAATAAAATTAAGTTTACTGTATTTTTTTTATAACAAAAATTAGAAAATATCTTCTTTTTTCAAAATTTTCTTTTTTTTCCTTTATATCACAAAAAATAAAAACCGCAGAGGTGATCAAATACCACCAAAAGAAAGCTCTATTTGTGGGAAAAAAGGACGCAAATTTTGTTTGGGTACAGCATTGCATGACCGCGTAATTACCAGTTAAAGTAGTGCAGTGCCAAATTGTAAAAAGTGTTCTGGTCAGGAAGGGGTAAAACCTTGCGGGGCTGAAGTGGTTAAACACTTTAAAATCTAAATATTTATTTTTATCTTATAAAAAAAGGATACAAATAAACATACCCAGGGTATTATTAAATACCTAAAAAAATGTAATAATTTAATTCCAGACGTCCTCTATTGAGAAGGTATAATAATAAAGAGATTTTGCGCTTCAAATCTGTCACATATTAAATGTGTGAGCTAACATATAGGTGAACGTATATGTGTAGCTATAATAGCTGTGGACATGTGAATATAAACCTGTGAATAAAAATATATAAATATAAACAAACAATCTTGATATAATAGTCCAAGTATGTGAATATTATCTTCTCATCATAAAGTGAAAAAGTTCATGATATATGTGACACATCAGCTCGGATCAGATATGGGGGGAAATAATGATGGTAATTCTTCTATGGAGGGATCCGGTTAAACCGGGCTCTCAAAACTCTCACCTTAAGGGAAGTAGATACAGGCATCAAAAGGTTTCTTTAATAGATGCTGTATGATGTTGCTTATTGGTTGTCCAGGTTGGGCGTCTCTGATGGCTGGGTTATCCTCTTGGTGTATGAAAACCTATCAAATAAAGGAGGGGTTGCCCACCTGCTCACACACGCTGGCTCCGCGACTCCTCTGCTCCTCACAAGAAACTTCCCGTCACTCTGAGAAGAGTGGAAAACACTCGCCAAGAGGATAACCCAGCCATCAGAGACGCCCAACCTGGACATTCAATAAGCAACATCATACAGCATCTATTAAAGAAACCTTTTGATGCCTGTATCTACTTCCCTTAAGGTGAGAGTTTTGAGAGCCCGGTTTAACCGGATCCCTCCATAGAAGAATTACCATCATTATTTCCCCCCATATCTGATCCCAGCTGATGTGTCACATATCATGAACTTTTTCACTTTATGATGAGAAGATAATATTCACATACTTGGACTATTATATCAAGATTGTTTGTTTATATTTATATATTTTTATTCACAGGTTTATATTCACATGTCCACAGCTATTATAGCTAAACATATACGTTCACCTATATGTTAGCTCACACATTTAATATGTGATAGATTTGAAGCGCGAAATCTCTTTATTATTATAGTTTTGTTGGGTGTTATGTGTACACTTTTTGATTTCGCCGCAGTCCATAGAGACATCATCACTATTCATTCACGTTGGTAACATTCTTAAAATGTAATATTTATTTTTGGTTTGTATCACATTCCTTGTACTCAATATAGCGCGAGGGACAACATCACATATCTCTATTGAGAAGGGTTGATGGATTTGGAAGACACAACTTTCGCTATGTTGTTGATATTACACATCAAGGAGGTGAAGTTTGTTAGTTTATTACTGATAATGCTATAGTAAAAAATAGTTTGATATAGTATTACATACATTTATGAATTCAGAATAAATATAGAACACAAAATAGTGAAAATCAGTATTGCATACTGTGCACAAAAATGAGAAAATTATATATGTTCATGTAATAAAAATGTGTTTTGTTTTTTTTTGCTCATTACAGGATTATGATCACAGCGACATGGGATTTAGCAGTCCAAGTAAGAATCTTCTTTCTTATATATATTTCATTGCATATGTTGTACATAGGTAGTTGGCAGATGTTCTGAGCTTGCTGATATGCGCTCATTCGATTTAATTTTATGTGTTTTATTGCAGTAGAACTGGGACTGCAAGTATGAAAAAATGGAAACTGGTATGTTAGTTTGGGGCAAAATAAAGGTATATGCCTCTGGTAACAAACAAAAACAATTGGTAATACATTCTACAATAAAGCACCTAAAACTAAAAAATAAAATTAGGCTGGCATAGTTCTTATCTACTTGAGTCCTCAAGCCTTTGTTTCCCTAAATGGACTCAAGTTACAGAACAGTGGGGTTCTGTACATTAAAGTGGATGTAAACCCTCTCAAATAACCATAAGAAAAGATGCAAAGATAAAATATGAGAAAAAATATCCCAGCATTAACAGGGCTAGAAAACATATAATACAAAATTGGGTATACAGGAAAACCGCCCACTCCTATATTCCCAACACTGCGCTCATGGAACTATCAAACCTGCATAAATATAGCAGCCACTTGGTGTGAGTGAGTATGAAGACAGAAATTTCATCCACCATGAACTGACAACCCCCAAAATTCTGCAGCAAATAGCGGCGCTAAAATACATGAACTAAGTGCATCAAATGAATGATTACATTCTAATCAACATAAGAGATGTGAAACTAATGAAAAATAGGTGATATATAACCTAAAACATAGTGCATAAAAATGAATATCCTGATAATTGAAAATGAAGTGAAAAACTGATCAAATATGTGAATACGTGATCCAAAAAAAAACAAAACTTTATTTTTGAGTCCTTTAGAGTGAACAACCAAAAAGTATAAATATATGGACCATCAAAAGATCAAAAGATGGTTAAAGAAAATGTTGCTGTGTAAAGTCCGTGACGTGATATAGTGAAGACCTTCGACTAAATAAATCTTCCACCACACCTCTGTGTCCGTGATTTCACTCCCCTTTAGAGGACAAACTCACCAGCTGTCTTTGCCTTACACTCTCATGTTCGGCTAGATCGCTTTAACCCACACTGTCACGGACTAATACTCACCGAGGCCGAGATGCCGAGAGCGGCTCGCCCTTACGACCACGCGCACCCAGACCCCTGAAATGGGTACAGAGAGCTGGGGGCACGCGGAGGCACGGGCTTCCGGGAGGTAGGAGGTTCGGAGATAGGAAGCGGGTGCTCTGGAATCTGTAGGCGGGACCAGGAATGAGGACTGAGCATAGGCAGAGGCAAACTGTAAATATAAACAGAGGTTAATATGAAGCAGGCAGATCTAACAGTAGGAAGTCCGTTAATGCAGGCCAAGATCAGGGGTATCAGGCAATCAGGTAGAGACAAGTCCGTTACACAGGCAGAGATCAGGGTATCAGGCAATCCAACAGAGTAGTAGTTAACAAGCCAAGGTTTGGTACACAGAGACAGGCAGGTAGTGGGTTAATCCGGTAGAGTAGTATTTAACAAGCCAGGGTTTGGTACACAGAGACAGGCAGGTAGTGGGTTAATCCGGTAGAGTAGTATTTAACAAGCCAAGGTTTGGTACACAGAGACAGGCAGGTAGTGGGTTAATCCGGTAGAGTAGTATTTAACTAGCCAGGGTTTGGTACACAGAGACAGGCAGGTAGTGGGTTAATCCGGTAGAGTAGTATTTAACTAGCCAGGGTTTGGTACACAGAGACAGGCAGGTAGTGGGTTAATCCGGTAGAGTAGTATTTAACAAGCCAAGGTTTGGTACACAGAGACAGGCAGGTATCAGGATATCACAGGCACAGGGAGACAGGGAGAGCTGACGACGAACCAGCAACCCGACTGGGCACTGGAGCCGTCAGAAATAGTCTCCCTGCCCGGCGAGCGCGTCAGTGTGACGCGCTACCGGGCACCCGCACGGGCTACGGCGCGCACACGGGGACCGCCGTGCACCCGCGCGCGCCGCACCATCAGGCCGCGGACAGGTGTGCGGCGAAGCGCCAGTCCACCGCGCATGCGCCCCGGAGCCCGGCGAGCGGAGACGCTCCCTGGCTCCTGACAGTGCCCCCCTCCTAAGGGCGGACACTGGACGCCTAGGCTAGCCATCAATTCTGGATGATCTTGGTGGAAAGTTTGGATTAACCGTGGAGCATGCAGGTTCCTAGCGGGTTCCCAAGAATTATCCTCAGGTGGGTAACCCTTCCACTGAATCAGATACTGTAGCTGCCTGCCCTTCTTCTTACAGCCCAGAATGGACTCCACTTCAAACTCATTTTCGCCATCTATTCTGACTGGAGGAGGCGGAGGTTCTCTTCTTCCCGGAAAAGGGCTAGGCACCACAGGTTTCAACAGTGACACGTGGAACACAGGATGGATCCGATATGTCTTGGGAAGTGCTAGCTCAACAGCCACAGGGTTAATGATCCTCTTGACTTGGAACGGACCGATGAACTTGGGTCCAAGTTTCCGAGATGGCCATGGTAATCTAAGGTTAATGGTGGACAACCAGACCTCCTCTCCTAAGTCGAACTTTGGATTCGCCTTTCTGCCCCGATCGTACTGTCTTTTGTAATCTTCCTGCGCCTTGTGTAACATATCTTGAATCTTCTGGAAATTGGATTGCAACGAGGTTATCCGGTCCTGAACGGCGGGGACGGTCATTTCGGGAATGTCATTAGCAAAGGACGTGGGATGGAACCCACAATTTGCCCAGAAGGGTGTCTGGTTGGTAGAGGCATGAATTGAATTATTGTATGCGAATTCAGCGTAAGGAAGAAGACTCGCCCAATCATCCTGAGAACCTGAACAAAAGCAACAAAGGTATTGCTCTAACGTTTGGTTTGTCCTCTCCGTTTGGCCATTGCTTTGGGGGTGATAAGCTGAAGAGAGACAAACGTTGATGCCCAGGGACTTGCAGAGTTCTCTCCAAAATTTGGACGTAAATTGTACGCCTCTGTCTGACACAATGCTTCTTGGTATGCCATGGAGCCTCACGACCTCTTTTAGGAAGACATCGGCTGTGTCTACGGCAGATGGAGTGCCCCTCATGGGCAAGAAATGGGCCATTTTGGAGAAGCGGTCGACAATGACAAGGATGGTAGAAAAATTTTCCGAGGTAGGTAGGTCGACAATAAAATCCATGGACACATCAGCCCATGGCCGTTCTGGGATGGGCAAAGGTTTGAGCAGGCCCCAGGACCTAGTGTTTTGGCCCTTGTTCCGCTGGCACAGGGAACAGGACGCCACGTACTCTTTACAATCCCGTCTCCATCCTGGCCACCAAAAAGACCGAGAAAGTAGTTCAGATGTTTTCTTACTTCCGAAGTGTCCTGCCATCTTATGGTCATGACACATCTTGAGAGCTAAGGGCCGAGTCCCTTGTGGGACGAATATTTTTCCCTTGATCCAAAAAAGTTCCTCGTATTTCCTCAAAGAGTGCACTACTGGTTCTGTGCACGAGCTGGATGAGGATCTAATGGATGACATTAAATCCGCTTGAGTTAGTCCCAGAAAGTTTTGTGGAGAGAGGATCGTGCTTGGCATTGACGTTTGAGAGTCTGCGGAGAACATCCGAGAGAGAGCATCGGCTTTCCCGTTCTTTGCTCCAGGTCTGTAGGCTATATGAAAGTTGAAACGGGAGAAGAAGAGGGCCCAACGGGCTTGGCGGGGTTTTAGTCGTCTTGCTGTTCGGAGGTACTCTAGATTCTTGTGATCCGTAAAGATCATGACCGGGTGTATAGCACCCTCCAGCAAATACCTCCACTCCTCTAAAGCGAACTTTATAGCCAGCAGCTCCCTATCACCCACGTCGTAGTTGAGTTCCGGTGGACTGAGTTTCCTAGAGGCGAAGGCTACCGGATGCAGGATGGCCTTAGGTCCCTGTCTCTGGGAGAGAATTGCTCCAGTTGCGATCTCCGATGCGTCTACTTCTAATACGAAGGGTTGAGTCGGGTCAGGATGACAAAGGATTGGGGCGGAACTGAACAATTTCTTCAATGTTAGGAAAGCCTCTTGAGCGGCTGAAGACCACTGAAAAGAACTGTGCTGACGGGTTAATTGAGTAATAGGTGCCATGATGGCCGAGAATCCAACAATAAATTTTCATTAGAAGTTGGCGAACCCGATAAACCTCTGTACCCCTTTCTTGTTAGATGGAGCCGGCCACTCCTGGATTGCCTGAATCTTCTGCGGATCCATTGCGACCCCATTGGTTGAAAGGATGAATCCCAGAAACTGTATGGTTGATTTTTCAAATTCGCACTTTTCAGCTTTCAGGTATAGCTTGTGCTGTTGAAGTATGGTAAGAACCTTCTTGACGTGTCTCTTGTGTATCTCTAGCGTGGGGGAGAAGATAAGAATGTCGTCCAGGTATACCACAAGGAAGTCATCCAGGTATTCTCGGAATATGTCATTCACCAGGTGTTGAAAGGTGGCCGGGGCGTTACATAGACCGAATGGCATCACTAGATACTCAAAATGCCCGAATCTGGACCTAAAAGCCGTCTTCCATTCGTCCCCAGCCCTGATTCTGACAAAATTGTAGGCCCCCCGGAGGTCAAGTTTAGAGAACACCTTAGCTGATCGGAACCTTTGAAATAGCTCAGGAATGAGTGGTAGCGGGTACCGGTTCTTAATTGTGATGTTATTGAGTTGTCGATAGTCCACACAAGGTCTTAGGGTACCGTCTTGTTTCCCAACGAAAAAGATACCCGCTCCGGCGGGTGACGATGAAGGACGGATGAAGCCCTTCTTGAGATTTTCGTCGATATTTTGTTTAAGAGCTTCTAGCTCGGTTTCTGAGAGAGGGAATATCCGACCGAAGGTAATCTCGGACCCGGGAAGGAGGTCGATCGGACGATCGTAGGACCGATGAGGTGGTAGGCGGTCAGCCATCTGTTTACTGAAGACCTCTTGGAATTCAAGATACTCAGAGGGTACGTGTTGAAGGTTGCCTGTTGGAACGGCCATTGTAGCACAGACTTTGGGAGCCGGAGGCAAACAATGCTGAGAACAATATTGAGAAGAGAAGGATACTGCCTTAGTGCTCCATTTGATCTGCGGATCGTGAGCCTGTAACCAGGGCAAGCCTAGTATGACAGGAAAGATAGGTGAATGGATCAGGTCGAGCCGTAAGAATTCCTGGTGGCCGGAATCAGTAGTTACTGGAATGGGTTGAGTTTCCTGGGTGATGGGACCTGAGCTAGGAAGGGATCCGTCTGCCAGGTGCACCCGTAAGTCTTGGTCTTTGGTTTGTATGGGAATGTTCAAACTGTGCACCAAGGCAGAGTCTATGAAGCAACTGCATGCTCCCGAATCAATGATGGCCTGCAATCGGGTCTCCCCTTCCGGAAGCTGTAGGGAGATAAACAACATCACATAAGTCTTGGGAATATCATTGTTTGGATAGTTCAACACAACTGGCTGAGGAGACTTACTGGGCCTGATCAGACAGCTGCGCAGGAAATGGCCGGTTCCTCCGCAGTAGAGACATAGGTTGGACTGTCGCCTGCGTTGCTTCTCTTCGGAGGTTAGTGGACCCCGAACCAGGCCGAGCTGCATTGGTTCGACCTCGGGGCCTGGTGTAACAGCAACCGTAGTTGAGGTTGGGGTCTGTGCGGAGTGGGGTCTTGGTAATGCCCAGGTGGGTCGTGGACCTTGGAAACACTCTGAGCGTCGCTCCCGTAGTCGCCTATCAAGTTTCGTGGCTGCCTGAATGAGTTCTTCCAGGGAAGCAGGGGTTTCCATCCTAGCTAATTCGTCCTTAAGTGACTCGGACAGGCCTTGGCAGTATTGATAGCGTAGGGCCGGCTCGTTCCAATTTGTATCGGCCGCCCATTTGTGGAACTCCACGGTATAGTCCTCAATAGGTCGTCTTCCTTGGGAGAGATGGTGCAGGATGGCCTCAGCTGTAGCCATACGCTGCGGATCATCATAGAGCTGGGACATACTCTCAAAGAAGGCCTCGATGGTGTTCAAAACAGGACTGCTCTGTTCCATCAAGCTGTGGGCCCACGCTTGGGGTTCTTCGGAAAGTAGGGAGATCGCAAATCCCACCTTAACGATTTCTGAAGAGAAGGTTCTCGGTTGGAGAGCGAAGTAAAGGGAGCAGGCATTCTTGAAGGCCCTAAACTTCTTATGGTCCCCCGAGAACCGTTCGGGTGTAGGGACCCTGGGTTCCGGAAGTGCCATGACGACAGTGGGGTTAGCGGAAGCCTGCGGAAGCGGACCTCCACTGCTGGGTGTGGGAGCTGCGGGTGCAGAGGGTAGTGACCCTGTGATCTGCTGAAGACGGTTATCAATTTGGGTATAACCTTCCTGCAATTTCTGTACCGAGTCAGCAAGAGTAGATACCTGTTGGCACAGGATCTCCAGAGGAGAGCGCGCTCTGTGGGCCTCGGACATCTGGCTGGTTCGTACTGTCACGGACTAATACTCACCGAGGCCGAGATGCCGAGAGCGGCTCGCCCTTACGACCAAGCGCACCCAGACCCCTGAAATGGGTACAGAGAGCTGGGGGCACGCGGAGGCACGGGCTTCCGGGAGGTAGGAGGTCCGGAGATAGGAAGCGGGTGCTCTGGAATCTGTAGGCGGGACCAGGAATGAGGACTGAGCATAGGCAGAGGCAAACTGTAAATATAAACAGAGGTTAATATGAAGCAGGCAGATCTAACAGTAGGAAGTCCGTTAATGCAGGCCAAGATCAGGGGTATCAGGCAATCAGGTAGAGACAAGTCCGTTACACAGGCAGAGATCAGGGTATCAGGCAATCCAGCAGAGTAGTAGTTAACAAGCCAAGGTTTGGTACACAGAGACAGGCAGGTAGTGGGTTAATCCGGTAGAGTATTATTTAACAAGCCAGGGTTTGGTACACAGAGACAGGCAGGTAGTGGGTTAATCCGGTAGAGTAGTATTTAACAAGCCAAGGTTTGGTACACAGAGACAGGCAGGTAGTGGGTTAATCCGGTAGAGTAGTATTTAACTAGCCAGGGTTTGGTACACAGAGACAGGCAGGTAGTGGGTTAATCCGGTAGAGTAGTATTTAACAAGCCAAGGTTTGGTACACAGAGACAGGCAGGTATCAGGATATCACAGGCACAGGGAGACAGGGAGAGCTGACGACAAACCAGCAACCCGACTGGGCACTGGAGCCGTCAGAAATAGTCTCCCTGCCCGGCGAGCGCGTCAGTGTGACGCGCTACCGGGCACCCGCACGGGCTACGGCGCGCTCACGGGGACCGCCGTGCACCCGCGCGCGCCGCACCATCAGGCCGCGGACGGGTGTGCGGCGAAGCGCCAGTTCACCGCGCATGCGCCCCGGAGCCCGGCGAGCGGAGACGCTCCCTGGCTCCTGACACACACAGAAGTGGGGAAATAATGACCTCCGATATTCCAGCACTAGCATCCAGGGTATTCACCAATAATATTCTCTCCACTATTTGTCTCCGATGAAAGAGTTGTGGTATACTCCCAGATGATTCCGCTATAGGGTGCTGTTCTGTCACAGGAGCTCCCAGAAGACACGCCTCCTTCCTGGTCGCCGGCGAAGTCAAAAATCTTCGAGCACATAAAAAGACCAATGGGCAGGATCAGGACTGTTACCGTTTATTGGTTGCCAGGAGAGAGGAGTTGAGGGACATGATGGAGCAGGACGCCAGGAGAACCTGCAACTTAATAGCAAGGGATAAATACCTCTGGGCAAATAAATCAAGCAAACACTTAGCCAGATTAATAAGGAAAAAAAGAGGGCGGAATTTTATCGATAAAATAAAAAGCTCAGGAGGGAAAGAGATAGCGACCAGCGGAGGCATGGCAGAGGAGTTTAGAAAATTTTACGCAGATCTCTACTCTCTAGGGCAAAAGAGGGGGGAAGTTAGGGCCCGGGCAGCCAGGAGCAGGGAATTCCTAAAAGAAGCAGGTTTAAAGATGCTGCCCACTGAGGATAGGGACTGCCTGGAAAAACCAATCGAGGAAGAGGAAATCATATCAGCCCTAAGAGATTCCCCGAAGGGTAAGAGCCCTGGCCCTGATGGTTTCTCCAATATCTATTTAGAGAAAATGAAACACATACTAGCCCCCAGGCTGTGTCAATACTGGAATGAACTGGGCCCAGATGTGAGAAGGAAGGCATTGTCCGCCACGATAACCCTGATACTGAAAGAAGGGAAGGATGCCAGGCTATGCTCCGGCTACCGGCCCATCTCCTTGCTAAACGCAGATGTTAAACTATACGCCAAGGTCATGGCCAATAGACTGAAGAGATACATGGCAGATCTGGTGCACCCGGACCAGTCCGGCTTCGTTCCTGGAAGACAGTGCAGGGACAATGGGGTGCGGGCAGTCCTGCTCTCGGAGTCCTGTAGACGCAGGGGACCCCCAGCTCTATTCCTGTCGATAGACGCCGAAAAGGCGTTCGACAGGGTAGACTGGGGGTTCTGGATGAATACTCTGGAAGCCATGGGGTTCGGGCCTAGGTTTATTTCCTGGGTCAAGGCCCTATACAGTAGCCCAACAGCAGTAGTAAGGGTGAACGGAGCTATCTCTAAACCCTTCGGGATGGTAAATGGTACAAGGCAGGGCTGCCCGCTCTCCCCCCTCCTGTTCATCCTGTCTCTTGAACCTCCATTCGGAACAGTCCGGACTGTAGCGGGGTGAGGGTGGGAACGGAGGAGCATAAGTTGTCGGCATTCGCCGACGACGTTCTAGTCTTTATCACAAACCCCAGGATAACACTCCCTAATGTGCTCCGTATCCTCAGAACATATGGAGAAGTCTCTAATTTTAAAATAAACCCCGGTAAGCCCGAAATCTTAAACATCAGCCTACCTAAGCAGGAAGAAGCCCATTTAGCTGCAGTGTTTCCCTTCCCCTGGAAGAGAGAGATTAGGTATCTGGGAATTATGCTAGCCAATACCATTAAAGAGTTATTCCAAAAAAATTATATACCATTGTTAGATGATATTAGGCAAGAGGTTAGAAGACTGCGGTCTAGGCCGCTTTCATGGTTTGGACGAGCAAATACGGTTAAAATGATGATTACTCCGAAAATCCTGTATAAATTCCAACTGCTGCCGATTCCTTTACCAAGGTATTATCTGAAGGCTTTGAGGAAGTTAATCAGTGAAGCTGTCTGGGGTGGCAAAAAACCACGTATCGCCCTTTCAACACTGAGCAGAGGGGAAAAAAAAGGGGGAATAGCAGTACCAGTATAAATAGGTATTATATTGCAGTGGTGCTTTCACGGGTCATGGAATGGAGTAAGAAAGGGACGGATAAACGGTGGGTGGACATCGAGTTTTCTTTAAGTAATAATAATCTAGCACAGTCACTATGGAACCCTCCAAAATTTAGAGCACTTAGCACCAACACATCTTTATTAACGCAAAACACCTTTAAACATTGGGATAAAATACATACACAGCACAAATGGACATATAACTCACCGTTGATACACATGAAAAACAACTTATTTTTTGAACCAGGGAGGAGGGAGGTGGGGGGGAATTGGTTAAAGGAGGATTCCATTCAACTGAAAAACTTCACTGATAAGGGTAAAATACGCACTTTCACGGAGTTGAGTAGAGAGTCAGAACTCTGGGTGATTGATAGATGGAGGTACCTCCAGCTCTCCCATTTTATTGGAAACTTACCGAAGCCACTTAGAAGCATGGAAGAGCTTAGACCGCTGGAGCAACTCTGTACGAAAGAGCACGCAGGGGGTGTTATTGCCCAAATATATAGAATATTGGGAGCAGAGCAGGAGGGGGTAGTGCCTCCATGTGTTAAAAAGTGGGAGCAGGAACTAGGGACACAGTGTAATAGGAATATGGTAGAAAAAATTTTGAGATTGGCCCACTACACTTCATTAGATAATAGGAGAACGGAAATTCACTACAAAGTTTTAGCAAGATGGTACGCCACCCCAGACAGAGTAAGTAAAATGGACGGAACAAAGGCTAACACCTGCTGGAGGGGGTGCTCATCTGTGGGCACAATGGCCCACATCTGGTGGGAATGCCCCATCATAAAGTCCTTCTGGAAAAAAATTCTGTCATTGACAAAGGACATTACTGGGAGGGAAATTGAGGAAGATCCATGGGCTTGCCTCCTCCATGGGACTCAGGAATCAGTTAAGAGTTATAGATCCTCGCTGGTCCCTATAATATTAGATGAGGCCAAGAGGCAGATCACCTTAAACTGGTTGAAACCATCGAGCCCCAACACGCGAGATTGGCTCTTTGGCCTCAATGAAATATTTAATGTTGAGTGTCTAGACCGGCGGGGAATGGAACCTGACGAGGATTCGGAGCATACCGGGAAGTGGTCAGGCTGGATCAAATTTAAAGGATCATGGTCTTACTTAAAGGAGATTATATAAATTGATATAACAAGAAAGGGATTTATAGTCCGATAGGAGCGACTTAGATGTGATTCGTACCTAAACAAGCTACGTCCTGCGGGGTGGGGGTGGGGAGGTGGGTGGGGAGGGCAGAGGGGGGGGGGGGTTCCAGGGGTTAAGTTTGTCTAATTTTTGAATTTATAAATTGTTTTGTACCTTGAATTGCCCCTGGTGGGAAAAGATTTGTTATGAAAAAATGAGAAATAAAGATTTTAAAAAAAAAAGAGTGAACAACCAAAAAGTATAAATATATGGACCATCAAAAGATCAAAAGATGGTTAAAGAAAATGTTGCTGTGTAAAGTCCGTGACGTGATATAGTGAAGACCTTCGACTAAATAAATCTCTCACCACACCTCTGTGTCCGTGATTTCACTCCCCTTTAGAGGACAAACTCACCAGCTGTCTTTGCCTTACACTCTCATGTTCGGCTAGATCGCTTTAACCCACACAGAAGTGGGGAAATAATGACCTCCGATATTCCAGCACTAGCATCCAGGGTATTCACCAATAATATTCTCTCCACTATTTGTCTCCGATGAAAGAGTTGTGGTATACTTCCAGATGATTCCGCTATAGGTGCTGTTCTGTCACAGGAGCTCCCAGAAGACACGCCTCCTTCCTGGTCGCCGGCGAAGTCAAAAATCTTCGATCGCCGGCGACCAGGAAAGAGGTGTGTCTTCTCGGAGCTCCTGTGGTCCCCTTTGGTAATGCACTTACCACTTACCTCCAGGTACTACTGCATACACCACTATTCTGGAATGGAATCCTTCAAAGGACAGCAATCATAATGTGGGTGAACCTGGTCTCTCCTTTATGATGTGAACTGAAATCCTGTTCTTGTATATGTCACGATTATTTCTTAACATTGCTCACCAAATAAACCATGAAAAAGAGAAGGAATTCACATAGCATAACACTGTTTTTATTGGGAACATACCCGCAACCCATAAAAATATACTCACAAGATTAATCAGATAAAACAGCATTGGAGATGTTTAAGTCAATACCGCACAGCACATGTCAATTCTCACCGCTTCCTAGGTGTTATTTGGACACGATAACAGCCGAGATGACAGACGTTGAGGCTGGCAGACAGGGGAGCTGCATGGGCACACCCTAACGCATTTTGTAATCACGTCTTCCTCATAGGGCATGGCCACGCAGCACAGCTCATCCCTTAAATACCCCCAGCGAGTAGAGGATTAATTCACGATCCGCCAAAGCGTCAGGCAGTCAGTGCGGACATCACTGCGCCAAGCTAGAACGAGCATCAGCCTATAGTAGCACAAAACATACAAGCTGCATGCACCTAAAAATGCCTTCCGTCGCATATAGCACTCGCGCGAGCACCACCCAACACAGAGGCACCCGGAAAAAAATCCCAGTGCATGCCACGATGCCGGCTCAAGCGAATACCTACAATAGGCACTTAAAAACATTGTCCGACGACGAGAGCAAAACACACACTCGCATGCATGAAGCAAGCGCCATCGGATCAATATGCATTCCCGTAGCCATAACATACCGGAGCTGTCAGCAACTCTAAACGGGTGAATGGGAGGAACATGCATACATGCAAATATATGTATACCAAGAACATACATCAAAAAGCGTTATATTATAAAATAACATTTAATCCAAAATGTGCATGTAAAAACATTAATAATAAAATGACGCTTTAAAAGAGGAAATAATGTCAGTGTAAAAATTGCAAGAATGTCGCAGTCACTACTTGTGCTGCAGCATAGTCACACAACACCCACATATTACCAGATGTAAACATACTGCAAATCTAAATACAAGCATGCCGCGGTCACCACATGTGCTGCAGCATACTGTAGTCACACGACTATAGTCGCACGTCACCACATGTGCTGCAGCGAAGTCTCACGACCATAGTCGCACATCACCACATGGGCTGCAGCATAGTCACACGACACCCACATATTACTAAGTGTAAACATACTGCAAGATCAACTATCACTATAGTGAAACAATGCATCAAGAAGCTAGCCCAGCAGTCTGTACAAACATACCAAGCTAAATACTTCAAGTAAAAATAAAAAAGAGAAAATAAATAAAATAAATTCAAATATCAAAAAAGTAAGGAACAAATATATTAAAAAGGTATTAGAAGAGAGAAACCCAGTGCTGCTGCAGACAGGCACAGTGCTGGATCAATCCAGGATTCGATCCAGGAGTGCTGGATCGATCCGGGATTCAGGTCAGTATTTAGGGGGGACTGGGGGGGGGACAACTAGTGGAAGATATTTTACCTTAATGCAGGTAATGCATTAAGGTTAAAAAAAATTCTGGCTTTGGAACCACTTTAAACCTCTTCTACTTTATATATCTATTGTGACAGTAACAAACCTTTTCACAGAGTATGAGAATGGTTAACCAGCATGTGGGCTTCTCATTCATGCAGGTTGAGGGACTCTAGGATGTGTGTTTGGTAGAGAGGAAACTGGTTGTCCAGTGTCTTCTTTGAGATTAGTAAATCCTAGTATGGTCCTAGAGACCGGAGACTTCAGGGAGACTTGGGAGGGGAAAGGCTTCATAGAGACTTGGGAGGGATAAAGTTTCCTATCCTGGGTCCATGTTTTACCAGTAGCCAGCACTCTGATTAGGCAGGTGTCTGCAACCCTTATGAGTTTTGTATTTGCAAAAGCTCAGGGCTCTTCTCTCCCCAAAGAGTCCATGTGGTTGCAAGGTAGAAGTATGGAAAGGTTCTTACTGCTGCAATGAGAGAACCCATGCAAATCCAGTACGGGTTTCCACATCCCATGTCACCCACTGGCGGTTCACACTGCCCTATGTGAACTGCTGCAGGTGTCAAAACAAAAGTTATTGACACTCCCAGATCGGTTCGCATATCGCAGTGCAAACCGTCAATTCGGACAGAAATCGGATAGCATGGGTGTGAACACTTATGCAATCCGATTCTGGTGTGGGCCAAAAAAAGGGTCCTGCACGACTTTGGTCTGAACGCAATGCAAATTCAGCCATACGATCTGTATGGCTGAATTCGCATCACACAGACATTGCATGTGATTTGCACAGCAGTGCAGTGTGAATCAAATGTGATGTCTGACATCGCAGCAGTGTGAACCCAGCCTAAATGTCCACATGCTAGATGTGTGATAGTTTGGGTGGAAGGAGATGCAGAGTCTGAGCAGCTGAGATAGCCAGGATGTAAACAAACAGATATAGTGGCAGATCAAAAAATAGCAGCTGGCAAAAACAATCGGATGAATCGTACACAGATATATAAAGCTATATTACTGCGCTAAAAGTGACCAGTGATAATCAAAACAAGTATATCTTAATAAATAGGAAAGTGAAAAATGAGAAGAAAAAAGTAATAGTCTCAAATAAGTCCAAATCAGTAAAAAAAAGATGTGAAGGGATCTTTCTAACCCGAAGTTCTTAACACCCAGGTGCACCTTCACCTTAGACAAAGAGGACTCTTACCAAAACCCTGTGCATAGAAAGAGTCATAAAGGTTTTGAAGAATGAATATGCCATCTGTGGAAAGATCAGTATCATCACCAAAACTCCACCCATGGTCACCACTGATCTCCCATCTAGTAACATGAGACGTTTTAGCGGAATATATAAAAAAAGAACTGGGAAGACCCACTTAGTGTACAACTGTATAGGCAGTTTATTGATAAATGCATGACTAGCCACTCACAATGATAAAAACAACAAGCGCTTAAATATTAAAATGTAATGATGGATACAAATATATCCCTTTCTCAACCCATGAAGCATAAACCTAAATAAACCAGAGGTTTTGCTGCTTCATACAGTATAGTATCAAATGCCCCTCAGACTTTAAAGAAGCCCCATTGATTTGCAGTCTTTTTCAGCTTTTGCTTTTTCATGAGCTGCAGACAAACATTTAAATCGTAACCACCTATGTTAACCGATTGCCGGCCAGCAGACAACAATGTACGTCGGCACAATGGCATGGATGCGCAAATGGGTGTACCTGTACGTCCCCTTTAAAATGTGGCATTGTGGGCGCGTGCGCAGCCGCTGCGTTCTCCGTGAGCGTGCCTGCGGGTCCCGCAGACTCGATGTCCGCTGGGGACCTGCGATCGTGACACAGAGAGGCAGAAAGGGGAGATGCCTATGTAAACAAGGCATTTCCCTGTTCTGCCTAGCAACACGACAGGGATCTACTGTTCCCTGTCATCGGGAGCAGTGATCTCTGTCATGTTTTAGTGAGCCCATCCCCACCACAGATAGAATCACTCATAGGACACACTTAACCCCTTGATCGCTCCCTAGTGTTTAACCCCTTCCCTGCCAGTGTCATTTACACAGTAATCAGTGCATTTTTATAGCACTGATCGCTGTATAAATGACAATGGTCCAAAAATAGTGTCCATTGTGTCCAATGTGTCCGCCATAATGTCGCAGTCACAATAAAAATCACAGATCGCCGCCATTACTAATAAAAAAAAATGAATAATAAAAATGCCATAAATCTATCCCCTATTTTGTAGACGCTATAACTTTTGCGCAAACCAATCAATATACGCTTACTGCGATTTTTTTACCAAAAATATGTAGAAGAATATATATCGGCCTAAACTGAGAAAGAAATTTGTTTTTTTTGTTTATAGTGCAAAAAATAAAAACTGCAGAGGTGATAAAATACCACTAAAAGAAAGCTCTATTTGTGGGGAAAAAAAAGGACGTCAATTTTGCTTGGGTGTAATGTCGCACCACCGTGCAATTGTCAGTTAAAGCAACGCAGTGCCGTATCGCAAAAAGTGCTCTGGTCAGGAAGGGGGTAAAGTCTTCCGGAGCTGAAGTGATTAAACACGTGGTGATGTGTTGACCAGAAAACCTGCCCAAGTAATTCCCTTGTTAGACTTCGGAACCCATTACTGGCTTTTACTTAGTAAATAAACTCAGAAACAGTTTACCACCGGGGCCCTTTTATAAATATGGAAGCATTCCCTGATAAATGTTTCTCCTGTACACAGCCTTTCCAGTAACATTCTCACAGTGCATATTAATTACAAAGCCTGAGCAACCAAACTTGTATGCTATTGCTTTTGCCCTTAGCTAAACATAAAATTATTACAGAATTTTGCACACTGTTACAGAGACACACATACAAATTGCATATGATTATCCTGATTGCTAATAGCAGTAACAAAGCTGTACTCTTGTCTGAACTTGGTATGGGGTATAATTTTTAGTTGTCATCCAGGGCACATCTTCAAACAGCCTGCATGTAACTCTTCCCTATCCTACGCTTCATCAAACTCTTCCCTATCCTACCCTTCATCAAACTCTTCCCTATCCTTCCCTTCATTAAACTCTTCCCTATCCTACCCTTCATCAAACTCTTCCCTATCTTACCCTTCATCAAGCTCTTCCCTATCCTACCCTTCATCAAACTCTTCCCTATCCTACCCTTCATCAAGCTCTTCCCTATCCTACCCTTCATCAAACTCTTCCCTATCCTACCCTTCATAAATCTCTTCCCTATCCTACCCTTCATCAAACTCTTCCCTATCCTACCCTTCATCAAACTCTTCCCTATCCTACCCTTCATCAAGCTCTTCCATATCCTACCCTTCATCAAGCTCTTCACTATCCTACCCTTCAAAAAAATTTCCCTATCCTACCCTTCATCAAGCTCTTCCGTATCCTACCCTTGATAAATCTTTTCCCTATCCTACCCTTCATCAAACTCTTCCCTATCCTACCCTTCATCAAACCTGGGTTTTGTTGGGACAAAGGCACTGCAACTACAGGTCCTGCTTGAATCACTAACACATATAATGGAGATGTATGAGGTAAAGACCACCATGTTTATACTGTATGCAGAAAGACCACAGTCAAGCAGGGTATTCCTGATTGTCTACGAAAAGTCATGTTTATATTTTTATTGACAGAACGGCTAGACAAGGGTGGGGGGAAGGGTGTCATGATGTGGTCACTAACTTTGATAGTCTTTCTTTGTAATGATAGCCTGCTATATTATTTGAGTTAAAAATGTAATGTGTGAAAAAATGACTTACATAGTAGCAACCAAACCAAAACTAGGCCATTTTAAATGACATATGTGTGGATGTACTATATCTCTGTAAACCACAATGCCTGGGAGGAACAAGTTTCTGGTGTAATTTTTGTAGGAAATGTCTTTGGTAAACAACAATAAAGAATCAGCAGAATGAGCTATTATTCCCTGGGATGAAGAGGCAGTTTACTTTCTGTGGATATTAAAAAGTGAAGAGAAATATAAGAGCCCCATCCATAACACATTCACTTTTTAAGGCCAATTTAAAGTTTGTTTATGTGTAACGTAAAAATGGGAATTTAGCTGTAAATATAAAGGCCTCTTACACTCTGTTGATATAATGACTAATTTAGAATGCAGCCTGTTGTAAAACTGGATTTATAACATGGGCAGTAATTTCATGTATTTGATCATTAAAATGCAATGTGGTATACATGCTGATTCATATTGTTTAATAAAAAGACATGGATTTCAGATATTGATTTAAAATGATATAAAATTACCAAGTTTATAAAGTAACTTTAGATCGCAGTGCTAATTAATCTTTGTGGCTTTGCTTAAACTTTTCCCCTTAGGAAAAAATATGTGTTTAAAGGCATATTTACAAAGTACATTGGGTTTTGTTTTGCACAAGCATGGACACTGGTTTGAAATAGCACCGTATACCAATTCAGTTATATTTGTTACGATACACACAGGAGTGTGCTAGGGGCAGGTGTCGCCTGAGGCAGACATTTTTGCACTGCCACCCTCCAGCTCACCCACCCTAACCCTTTCTCAGGCACTGAGCAGGAAGCTCAGTAACTCTGAGCCTTGCTAAGGTGCTGACCAATTAAATGTGAAAAGTGTTGTCATCTATGAACATACAGCATATTGATATATCTTTATTTACAGAGATTTACTGGGAGTTGATACTCTTCAGTTTCAGATGGTGATAACTTTGCAAATGCTTTGTAAAAGCTTCCTGTACACACTGCCCTTCAGACTCAAATTTACCTTCTGAAACCCGTGTAAACAAAGATGAATTTAGCATTTGAAGACCATTTACAATCAAACATAATAGCATGTTCTCTATTTCTATGTGTAATTTTAAATAGTTGTGTTCATATTTAGGCATCTTGCATATTTGGCATAGAAAGTCTTCATACAAAGCTTAGTTAATTATTATTCATGTTTGTACAGATTTAAGTTAATTGGATCATGTGAGCAGCAAGATCAAGGTTCTGCTGATGTTTGTTAGAGCTCTCACCACATTGATACCTGGAGGGTAGAAATCATTACATTTCATGGAAATGCTTTTTATTTTTAATTACACAAATGCTCAATGAAAGAGATCTTACTAAAGTATCTTCTACTACTTTACTAGAAAAGAAAGTACCTCTTATGAGGTTATTATTATACAGGATATATTTAGCGCCAACAGTTTGCGCAGCACTTTACAATATATAGGGAGACAGTACAGTTACAATACAATACAATACAAGAGGGTTAGGAGGGCCCTGCTCATAAGAGCTTACAAGCTAATAGGGTGGGGTAAGTGGTACAAAAAGGTTATAACTGGGGGGACTGAGCTGATGGAAGAGATAAAAGTTCAGCTAGTTGGAGGCGTAATAGACTTCCTTGAAGAGATGAGTTTTCAGGGATCGCCTAAAGGTAGCCAGAGTAGGAGATAGTCGGACAGACTGAGGTAGAGAGTTGGCCTATTAGCATATTTATGCTGCTACTATTCAAGGTTGTTCTCTGGCTCTAGTGATACATGCATGGTTGTCACTGTTTCTTAAAAAAAACCAGCTATGGCTGACATGGTTTGTTGAAGGTGCCACCTAAAAACGGGAGTGTGACCTTGACTTTGCACACAAAACTCTACAAACTCTAAGTTGGTTACAATAGAATTCAGAGATTGCTAAACACCTCCACCCTCCCCTTTATTAACCAACACTTGATGTAGGTGAGACAAGATATTCCTTGCTACATCCTTAAATCCTTACACCATAAAGCAAAATTTGCACTTGTCATAAGATCACATTCTAGCAAGTTGAATAAAGTTCAACTGCCATCAATCCATGTAAAGAACTGCATTTAGTATTGCTCCCTCACACTTCTAGATCAACAGCAACTTGGAACTGAACTACATTTATTACTCTTATTCACACTGTGAATATAAACCCTTTTCCCCATTCAGACCTGGGAACATTAGGACACTGACCTGGTGGAATAAGAAAAGATCTCAATCCTATACTTCCATTATTGACCTGCATTATCTGACACAGGAAGTCCAAGATATAAGACTTCACTCATTGCACTGATGACAAGTGGTCTAAATTCATGATGCAACTAATCTAACACACACAGTTCAGAACACGATTGCCAATGGTCCAGAGTTTTGTTAATATTCCAACCTATGATTGGACATTGCTACCTTCAGGAGGCCATTGTGTTTCCAGTTAAACAACTATGCACTTCTTGGTAATATTGGTATAAAAGTGCTAAAAGTGCCTCTGCTTTCAGTGATAAACAATGTTTGCATGCTAATATCCTTACCTGTGTGTTCACCTTCCTCTCAACTTTTTCAACTACCAGCCCCACAGACACAAGTATTATATAAAACACTCACATGCAGTACAGGAGACTAAACACTAATGCCTTGTACACACGGTTGGATTTTCCGACGGGAAATGTGTAATAGGACCTTGTTGTCGGAAATTCCAAACTTGTGTGGGCTCCATCACACATTTTCCATCGGAATTTCCGACACACAAAGTTTGAGAGCTTGCTATAAAATTTTCCGACAACAAAATCCGTTGTCGGAAAATCCGATCGTGTGTACACAAATCCGACGCACAAAGTGGCGCGCATGCTCAGAATAAATTAAGAGACGAAAGCTATTGGCTACTGCCCCGTTTATAGTCCTGACGTACGTGTTTTACGTCACCGCGTTCAGAACGATCAGATTTTCCGACAACTTTGTGTGACCGTGTGTATGCAAGACAAGTTTGAGCCAACATCCGTCTGAAAAAATCCATGGATTTTGTTGTCGGAATGTCCGATCAATGTCCGACCGTGTGTACAGGGCAATACAGCCAATAACAGTTAAGTACTTGTCTTCTTGACCTACATTTTCTTTTAATGAAATGCAGGTGAGGAGGCTGAGTAGAGGACAACATAAACAAGTCTTTTTAAAGCATTATGAATTGCTGGTAGAGCTAACTATAATTATAGTATATAAGTTCCTAAATACTATTGAGATGGTACTTCTACCTCCATGTTACTAGAGTATGACTTCAGAGTCAGAAATCATTACAGCAATATAAGCATTGAGCTCTGAGCATTTCTGGTTTCAGAGCTGTCAGTATCTTGGTTATGTTGCTGGGTATACAGCCAATCAAGCACAGTCTTAAAGAGAACCTGTTAACCCTCTTGTGAAAAATAAAAAGTACAATAGTTAATAAATAAATTAAAAAGTGTAAAAAAAGTAAACTAATAAACTAGTATAATAAAATAATATGCAAGCGTGCACTTGTACGTAAACAATGATTGCGGCACACTTGTGAGGTATTGCTGTGAATGTTCGAGTGACAGCAATAATATTAGGGCCACCATTCACTGTTAACTCTTTTAAAGCACTGCCGACGGACAAATGTGGGTTCTTATTTTTTGACGATGCAGCAATATCTTTTACTGTATATTTTACCCAAGACTGGGTATTATTTTGAATATGTGTGCACTGGAATTCATTTTAGTGTATTTTATACTGAAAATATGCATAGTAAACAGTAGTGCAAACACGACATAAAAAATTACAACTACCATTTTATTCTACAGGGCCTCTACTTTCAGAAAATATATAATTGCTTGGGGTTTTAAGTAATTTCTAGCAAAAAAAATCAGATATTAACATGTATGTGAAAAGTTACAAAATTACCCATACGTAAATGTTCCTTGATCTGGTGAATATGCAAGCAAATCTTCCTTTTGAAGGTGTTTATACATACAATGAATGATTCACCAGAAATTGTGCAGTCAACTCCACAGCTAAGCTTTTACAGTGCCTTGAAAAAGTATTCATACCCCTTGAAATTTTTCACATTTTATCATGTTACAACCAAAAACGTAAATGTATTTTTGGGGGATTTTATGTGATAGACCAACAAAAAGTGGCACATACTTGTGAAGTGGAAGGAAAATGATAAATGTTTTTCCAAATTTTTTACAATTAAATATGTGAAAAGTGTGGCGTGCATTTGTATTCAGCCCCCTTTACTCTGATACCCTAACCCTAATCTAGTGGAACCAATTGTCTTCAGAAGTCCCCTGTGTGTAATTTAATCTCAGTATAAATACAGCTGTTCTGTGAAGCCCTCAGAGGGTTATTAGAGAACCTTAGTGAACAAACCGCATCATGAAGGCCAAAGAACATACCAGACAGGTCAGGGATAAAGTTGTGGAGAAGTTTAAAGCAGGGTTAGGTTATAAAAAAATATCCCAAGCTTTGAACATCTCACGGAGCACTGTTCAATCCACCACCTGAAAATGGAAAGAGTATGGCAAAACTGCAAACCTACCAAGACATGGCCGTCCACCTAAACTGACAGGCCGGGCAAGGAGAGCATTATTCAGAGAAGCAGCCAAGAGGTCCATGGTAACTCTGGATGAGCTACAGAGATCCACAGCTCAGATGGGAGAATCTGTCCACAGGACAACTATTTGTCGTGCACTCCACAAACCTGGTCTTTATGGAAGAGTGGCAAGAAGAAAGCTATTATTGAAAGAAATTCATAAGAAGTCCTGTTTGCAGTTTGCTTGAAGCCATGTGGGGGACACAGCAAACACGTGGAAGAAGGTGCTCTGGTCAGATGAGACCAAAACTGAACTTTTTGCCCTAAAAGCAAAAAGCTATGTGTGGCGGAAAACTAACACTGCACATCACCCTGAACACACCATCCCCACCGTGAAACATAATGGTGGTAGCATCATGTTGTGGTCAGAGTTAATGGGAAGATGGATGGAGCCAAATACAGGGCAATCTTAGAAGAAAACCTGTTAGAGTCTGCAAGAGACTTCAGACTGGGATGGAGGTTCACCTTCTAGCAGGGCAATGACCCTAAACATACAGCCAGAGCGACGATGGAATGGTTTAGATCAAAGCATATTCATGTGTTATATTGGCCCAGTCAAAGTCCAGACCTAAATCCAATTGAGAATCTGTGGCAAGACTTGAAAATTACTGTGCACAAACACTCTCCATCCAATCTGACAGAGCTTAAGCTATTTTGCAAAGAAGAATGGGCAAAAATGTCACTCCCTAGATGTGCAAAGCTGGTAGAAACATAAAAAGAAATTGAAAACCATTTATCATTTTCCTTCCACTTCAGAATTATGTGCCACTTTGTGTTGGTCTATCACATAAAATCCCAAGGGGTATGAATACTTTTTTAAGGCACTGTAGATTTCATTCATCTTGCAGAGATCTACAAGAAAGTAGGGTGAATAGGAATCTGCCCAATGGAACACTAAGACCCCATACACACTATACAACTTTTGTTGTCTGATTTCCTTTAGATTTACCAAAACCATGTAGTGCAAGGGCCTGCCTGATTACGTACAAATTGAAACTCTTAAGGTTTGACCTCATATTATATGGTTTTGGTAAATCTAAAGGAAAAACTCTAATGGGGCGTACACACGGTCGGACTTTTCGGCTAAAAAAGTCTGACAGCCCGTCCGACAAACGTTCGACGGACTTTTGGCGGACTTGCGGCGGACTTTTTAAGGAACGGACTTGCCTACATACAATCACACAAAAGTCCGACGGATTCCTACGTGATGACGTACACCGGACTAAAATAAGGAAGTTGATAGCCAGTAGCCAATAGCTGCCCTAGAGTGGGTTTTTGTCCGTCGGACTAGCATACAGACGAGCGGATTTCTGGGTCCGGCGGAGATACAACGTAAAGATTTGAAGCAAGTTCCAAATCTAAAGTCTGTCAGATTTGCGACTGGAAAAGTCCGCTGAAAGTCCGGGAAAGCTCACACACGATCAGATTGTCCGCCGGATTTGGTACGTCGGTGTCCGTCGGACTTTTGTAGCCGAAAAGTCCGACCGTGTGTACGCCCCTATAAAGAAAATTGTATAGTGTATATCCAGCTTAAGAACACTTAAAAATTCCCTGCTCTATCCAAAATGAAAAAAAAAATAATCACACTTTTGGCTTTACATTTTGCAGTAAAGAAATCAATCCAGTCAATAAATCAATATGGGGGCTGTCATTGCTGTGCTTGTTCTGAAAATGCTAGTTGTCTGGCTGTAATCCTGAAACTGACTCAATGTATTGAAGCCAGAGGTTAAACATAAGTTACAAGACATCTAGCATTTTCAGAAGTAGAGGTCAATAATTGCAGTTTGCATACTCGTCTCATGTTTCCTTTAAATTAATTGGTAAACTGCTGCATGTACAAATGCTTTTTTTTTTGGTGACAGATCAGTTTTTATCCTATCCATGCTGCAATATATTTCACTCCTAGAAAACAGTAAAAAAAAATTCTATGTAATAAATTATCCATTCATATTTTGGTTTTGTTTAAGAGATATTAACACTTCCTTTTTTTTTCAAGAACATGGTGATTTGAAGATCAGAAGCCCAGCTGATTGTTCAGCTCAAACATCGTAAGTGCCTTTGTTTTGTTTTGTTTGTTTTTTTTTGATTTATCATAATGAATAAGACTACAGACACATAGAGAGTGGAAGCCACAGAATAGTCTAGTTTATTTCCTCAAAGGTACAATCACAAAGATATAAAATACTATATGTACAGTGGTACCTACAACAGAAAAAGTAGGCCTTTAAATGTATCCAAGAGGAAAATAGTAATCGGATGCCACTACATCATGCATCTGTTTAAAAAAAACATATTTTATTTTACTCATCATTAAAAGTGATCACCCATTTTATAAAATTCATATCTGTTACATAAAATCATAAGATAAGACTTATGCCCCGTACACACGATCGGAATTTCCATCAGAAAACCTTGGATGGTTTTTCTGACGGAATTCCGCTCAAGCTTGCCTTGCATACTCACAGTCACACAAAAGTTCTCTGAACTTTCGGCCGTCAAGAACGAGGTGACGTACAACACTACGATGAGCTGAGAAAATGAAGTTCAATGCCTCCGAGCATGCGTCGAATTGTTTCCGAGCATGCATAGGAATTTTGCGCGTCGGATTTGCTACAGACGATCGGAATTTCCGATAGGAACTTTTTCCGTCGGAAAAATAAAGAACCTGCTCTCAATCTTTTGCTGGTGGAAATTCCGCAAACAAAAGTCCGATGGAGCATACACACGGTCGGAATTTCCGACCAAAAGCTCACATCGGACTTTTGCTGGCGGAATTTCTGATCGTGTGTACAGGGCATTAGGCTAGGTTCACACTATTGCAGGTGCAGGAATGTATATGACACCGTCGTGCATCGGAAAATGTAACAAGATTTTGGGTGCGTAAAACTACATGGTGCTGCAGCAGGTGCCCTGCAGGTGAGTTTTTGAAAAAGGTTCAGGGACCTTCCCTGCATTTCCCACAGGTATAGCAGCCCATTCAAATGAATAGGCTGCAATGCCTGCGCAAACACAACGTGCAGGAAACTAGAAGATGTGAACCTAGCCTTATTGTATAGACCACAAAAGCAAAAATAAGATAAATCTCAACACCCATATTTAGTGATGCAATTCACAGTCCTCCGCAGCTTTTTCAGGGTCTGGTGAGAAGATGTATTCGAGCACTTTCAATTGATCTGTCTAATAAATAAGGGTGTTGGGATTTATCTTATTTTTGCATTTGTACAGTAAGTCTTAGCCTATAATTTTGTGTAACTGACGTGTATTTTAAAAAATAGTTGATCATATTACGTCATGTAGCACCCTCTAGTGTGTGCTAGTTGTTAGTGTAGGTTTGTCAATGTGGGTTTGTTGGTATAGGTAAATTTAGTCAGCTCAGGGCTAGGCCTGAGCTGTGAATCTGGGTCAGGGTTCAATGAGTCAGGGCTGGATGACTCATCGTGACAGCTCCTCTGGTGTCTCCCCCAGTCTAGAATGTTGTAGAAACTTCTAGAGCTAGTGGGTGGTGGTTAGGAGGAACTGTCTAGAATATTTATGAGGGCCTCAGCCAATCCCCAGTAAAGTACTTGCAGGGGGCAAAACTTACCTCATAAATAGGCATGAGCTGCAGGCCACCAGCTGCAGGCAAGTGGGTTGGCAGTGCCTGAAGAGGTGGTGCTGGGACCAGTAGCCAGAGGAGAAAAAGGACAAGCTGATTACTGTGTTCTGCTACACAGCAAGGGGCTTCAAGTTCCTGCCTGCAAAGGACCATTGCTAAATCTGACTGTGCCTGACAGATCCATTAACAGAGACCCAGCTGGAGTCTACAATAAAGTGACGTGCAGGAGGAGTGTCAATGAGACTATATATAGACTGTATATAGACTGTGTATAGGAAGATGTCCCTGCAGCCATTGCCAAAGTTTTGTTGCTGAAGTCAAGTGGGCATCCCATAACCTTCCATCCCCATCCAAGTTATTAACCCTCAATAAACCACAAAACAAAGTCACAGACTGTTCTCTGTCTCTGGAGTGCCTGAGAAAATCGGCGTGCCTGGCTGTGCAGGCTAGGGATCCCAGTTCATCTGTGGCTCCGCATGAGCGGTAACCCCGAGATACACTCGGGATTGCATTACAGAATCCTGGTACAGCACACTTACCTTGTCACCAGGATCCTGTGATGTCCCCCCGCTGTGTAATTCGCTGGATCATCCGCCCGATGCTCTGTGTTCCGGGCTCCGTTCCCTGCGAGCTTTGCGAAGCATGGGGGCAGAGCCCGGTGGCAAATTCAAAAAGTACAAAAAACATAACACATACAGTACACTGTAATCTTACAGAATGCATTACTGTATTAAATCATTTCACCTCCCTTTTGTCCCTAGTGCTTTGTCCAATGCCCTGCATACAGTTTTATATTATATATACTGTTCTTTCTGCCTGGAAACTTGAGATTGTCCATAGCAACCAAAAAGTGTCCCTTTACGTAAAAAATGGTTTTAGACCAGGTAGAAAACAGCGATAGTAAATTAGAACACTTGCAGAATTGAGCGATAGTGAATCGTGGGAAAATTAATTTTATTATTATTATATTATTATTTTTTATAATTATTGATAGTTATTTATTATATTATAATTTATGATTTTGTGTTTCAAACTTTATCATACCCGGGATGTCTACTAGACTCTTGTTTGGAGAGATTTAAGTGTGTTATTACTAAGAATTACAGGCCTACAATATAAAACACCACATTTCTATGCAAAACAATTGTACCGCTTTGAGATTCAAAAATCTGACATAATCATACCGCCAGGGAGGTTAAACAGTTGCATGATGTAGTAAAAAATTATATTTTCCTCTTGAGTACATTTATTGTCCTACTTTTTCTATGGTAGGCACTACGTAAAGTATTTTTTAAATCACATATTTAAATACTGAGAAAAGGACACCATTTTTTTAGGAAAATTCCCTCACAAAGGAGTAATATCCTCTGATTCTACAGGACAGGTTATATTTGGATACATGCATTGTAAAAAAAAAAATGTGGTTAAGTATGTTAACATGTTTTAATTTGTAGTTCTGTGTGTTAAAATAAATGTAAAATGCATTGCAACAATCACATATTGTAAAACGGTAAACATTATTTGGTTACCATATTCACCATTATTAAATGTTTTTACCTTTTTTCTAAAATGTTATTCTGCAGTCATTTCATCTCCTCTTCCCTAAAACAAGAGACATGTAAGTTTAGAAAGTATGCAGGATTTTTTATTGTCACACACAGAGGGAGAAGTACTTTGCGTATGCTGCACTTCAAAATGCAGCCTGTGTTTACTGTGCTCCAGAATGCAGTCAAACAATGAGGCTCCTGCTGGTTGCTGTTGTATGTCAAACTAGCAAGGCTGGACAGAGGGGGCATGATGGCTGAACTGACCACAGACATACAGGCATGCTGTGTGTTGGCACAGAATCTTTTGACTCCAACAGGGCACTGAGAAGCAGACTTACCATGCCAGCACAGATATGGTTTCTTGCCATGGTCAGATTGGAACAACAAAGATGATAGACAGTCAGGATCACCAGGATCACATAAAATGAAGAAATAAAACTTGAACAGGCTAAAAGTGGTGGCTCTGTGGAAGAGGTTAGTCACTGAAATGCATTAACCTATTATCCAACCTAACCTTGGATTTTCAACTGTCCTGCCACACATTATGATGTACTGTGGACTGGATTGTGCTGTTCTTTGTGATTAGCTTTAATGCAACTGTCACTTTGTATGTGTAATAATTATCACTTTTTATATTAACAAAAGTTATGTTTTTAGGATAATGCACTAGGTCGGTGCGTCCTCTGTTTTGTTTTGTGGTTTCTGCAGGTATACACCGTACTCCTAAGGAAGCACAGACACATTTATGAAATAATATTTTTAGGAGTAACATATGCTTTACTAAAGTGTGCTTTTTTTTTTTTTGTACATTTCTTTAAAAAAAAAATTCTGTCTGCTGGTCATGTGGTTAAATGTGCTTCTCATGCATTATACTGCAGTATCTCTTTTTTTAAGGCCTCAAAATGTTGCAATGCACTGTAGAGCGGAGACATAAACAGACTTAAAGTGATTGTAATAATGTAGATATTTGCCAGCACACCAAGGATCTTCTATTTCAACGTTTTTTATTTAAAGAAAGATCACAGAACAGTGCAGTGCAACATTTCTGAGTCACGTAGGACCCCTTCGTCAGGCATGTGACATGACATCATTCATGTTGCACTACACCAGGGGTCAGCAACCTGTAGATTGGTGACAGGTGACTGGTAGATCGCGGTTTGGGCTTGCTGTCCCACCATCCCAGAGCATCAAACAGAGTACAATGCAGAAGGACTACTTGTAAACTTGGAGCTGTAGTAGGGAGCAAGAGCTGCATAAGCCGATGCCTCCTCTGTAGTGCTGGCTCCTGTCCCATGCGGAGTAGCCCCATTTACTTGAATAGGTCATGATTGGCAGGCGGTAGCATGCACCAAAGACAACAGGGGGCTTAATTATTGCTGCAACATGTGTACGTACACCTTTTGGCTGCCGCCTCAGCATCTAAAGGGGGTAGGGATTGGGGTGGTAAAACCGCAACTCAACCGCAGGGTTTTATGTGTGAACGAGACCTAAGAGTGCCGCTGCCGAATGCAACTTAGGGCTCATTCACAAGTGCAAATACTACTGCTCCTCTGAAAAGCGATCTGAGTGTGTTTGACAGGTGGTGAGATGGAGATATGTTGCCTCATCACCACTTGATTTAAACCCATGGTTGCCGTGCAATGCACACGATTGCAACACAGTAGTACGACAATTACAGGTTTTAAACTGGTATGAGAAAGCGACACTGTGCCCAGTGATCTTTGACTTCTCCCATGTTGTTCAGGTAGATCTCCACTTCTTTAAAGGGTAAGTTCACCTTTACAGAAAAATCTGTAAGGTGAACTTACACAGGACGCCCTCCTCACCCCCCCCCCCAGTCTTGCTGACCTGGAGCGCGACGATCACTCGCCAGAAGACATCGGGTCGCCACCTCACCAGTCTTATAAATCCCCTGCAGCTTAATGTCCAAAGTGTACCTCGTCAGGAGGTACGTTTGGGAGCATTCTAATTGGTGGGTGCCAGCACATGGGCAGCGCCGACCAATTAGAACCCATGTAGCCCGTCCTGTCACCACGGGTGTAGAGGAGAGAAAGCTGTAGGGATTTTAAATCCCCGGATTGGTACAGCGGCGATACGAGCTCAGTGCGGGGAATCACCAGACTCCAGATTAGTGGGACCGGGGGGGATGGGGAGGTGGTCCAGTGTAAGTTCACCTTACAGACTTTCTGTAAAGGTGAACTTACACTTTAAAGTTGCCTACCCCTGCACTACACTGTCATGTGATGTGATCTTTCTTTAAATAAAAACTTGTTTGGACGAAATTGAATATCCTGGGTGTGCTGGCGTATATATACATTATCGTGCATGTTCCAATATCCAGCTGCCGGTCGCTACAGCACCCAGCACCCATGCCCTGTACACACGATCGGACATTGATCGGACATTCCGACAACAAAATCCATGGATTTTTTCCGACGGATATTGGCTCAAACTTGTCTTGCATACACACGGCCGCACTATAAACGGGGCAGTAGCCAATAGCTTTCGTCTCTTAATTTATTCTGAGCATGCGTGGCACTTTTTGCGTCGGATTTGTGTACACATGATCGGAATTTAACCGAACGGATTTTGTTGTCGGAAAATTTTGTAGCCTGCTCTCAAACTTTGTGTGTTGGAAATTCCAAAGGAAAAAGTCCGATGGAGGCCACACGCGATCGGAATTTCCGACAACAAGCTCCGATCGCACATTTTCTGTCGGAAAATCCGACTGTGAGTACAGGGCAATACTCTTAGAGCTCATTCCAGGAACATGTGCAATGGGAATATGGACTTTGTACTATTAAAGTGATTCTAAACACACACTGTTAATTTACATTGCCCCTTTCTATCTCTTTATATGGATGATGGCACTGTAATATAATAAAAATACAACATCTAAGTACCTTTTTCCTAATCTATATACAGCTGTCACATGACCCAGCTCTTTTCCAGTTGCTGGTCACATGTTAAAAAAAAACAACAACAAAAACAGCCTTCAGAATACAAAATAAAAATAAATACTGTATTTATCAGTGTATAACACACACCCCAAGGAAGTTTAAGGAAAAATACTTACATTTTAAATAAAGAACTTTGAAGCAAAATTAGGGTCACAGCTCATCAATGCACCCTGCTCAGTGCCCATCTAAAGCCTCTAAATTGCCCATCAATGCACCCTGCTCAGTGCCCATCTGCAGCCATTAAATTGCCCAACAATGCAGCTTGTTTAGTGCCCATCTGCAGCCTATAAATTGACCAACAATGCAGCCTGTTCAGTGCCCATCTGCAGCCTATATATTGAAGCCTCCATCAATCTACATGTAATATCCCCCCATTGTGTTTAGCTGGTTAGTGGGCATGGAGGAGGAGGAGGGAGTGGGCTGTTATTTACCAGACAGTATAAACCCACATCTGTGACTGTATAATCACATGGGCTACTCACATGTGATAGGAAGGAAATGCTCAGCAAAGAAACTCGCTGAAAACTCATAATGGGCAGAGTTGCCAATACTGCTCTGCAAAATTTCTAGCTGAATTGGGGACTTGGACAGAAGATAGAGAACAGCAGGATCAGCCAGTTTTTTGGTGAGTATGAACAGCATGTAATACAGCATTTATTGATTTTTTTTATGATGTGGGTTTAGTGACACTACCTGATTGGTACAACAGTTTGTAGCAGTTTGCTTGATGTAACGAATTGGGTAATTCTACTGGGAATCAACAGGGGTTAAGATATAACCCTCTTCTATTCTGTGTGAATATGTAGCAACAGTTGTCATTGGCATCAGTGATCACTTATAGTCAGATTTCTTGTGTAGTATGCATTAGCAGGTCTAATGTAATACCCAGGTCACATAGTTATATGACTCAAAAACTATTTGGTCTTTGTCATATATCCAGGAAGAGTATTTGAACAAGGCATAGCAAGGAAAACACAATGTCAATGGCTTTGATACCACCAATAAATTGGTGGTATAATGGGCTATCAGCAGATATAAATGTCACGATTGCCCTGTTTTTTTTAAGATTTAGTCAAAGATATAATTATGTTATATTGAAAGAGTTATCAGAAAACCTGGCAGGCTAGATAATTTCCTACTATATGGTACTTTACTGCCACAGCATTTACAAAGTATGATATAATTACTCTTTTGAACAAAAAAATGTGAACTGTAAGGAAGAGCTGTATTGCCATCTGGAGGCATATGCGGAAAGAGGAAACTCTGGCCATAAGCGTTAAGACCTTTCTTTAGAATCAGTAATAGTTTTTATGGACATTTACATAGCTAAGATATTGGTACACATGAAAGATGATAAATGTGTAAAAATACATTTTTGTTAAATTTGATAATGGAGTTTTTGTATTTAGATGAATGTTTATTGTAAAAATACATTTAGATATTAGACACCTGTTATTATATAGCTACAATATTTAAAGGTTTGGGCAAAAAAACAGGTAGACTTAGGAATGTGCAAAAGTTAATTTCATAGCAAAAGGAGAAGTCCCATCAAGTTGGATAGTTTAAGATGTTAGCCCATTGTTCCATGAGGAAGGTGGCCTCCTCCTAAAACTGCTAAGCGCTTGGCGGTTATCCTAGCCTACTAGTTTCAATACCTTTAGCCACTGACATGGAACAAGTATGTATATTAGTATATTAGAAAAGTTTGATTAAACGCAGAATTCCTTATCCACATACATCCACATAGAGTCTCAGGACTTTCTCTCTCAGCTTTCCTTTAAAGAATATGTTACCCCCAACAGTTCATATTTCTGATATGTGTCCATTGTAGAATGTACTTGTGTGAAAAAGTATCCTGATTTTTTTGTATTGCTTCCTTTGTATGAAATACCTGGTGATCCTGACGGTCCCCCTACTTTCCTATCCCCAACTGAACACACAAGGCATGAGTGCATCCATCCCAGCATGGTCAGATTTCTGGCTGTGCTAGGAGAACAGCCTGTCTGTTCTCCAATGTCCAAGACTTATGATGACATGATCTAGACAGCCGCACCCCAATATGATCACCTTTATTGAATAAAAAGACAGTAAGGTAAAGTATGAAAAAGTATGAAAGTATGAGTCTATGACCTGGGCAGAGGTTCTCAAACTACAGCCCGTAGGCTGGATACAGTCCGCCAAAGTCATTTACCCGGGCCACGGGGGTGTGTGTCTGGATTTGCGCCACGGCGGATGCTTTCATCCCCTGCTTTGATCCCAGTCACTATTTCCCAGCCAGTCCGTTCATTCGCAGTGTTAATCCGGTTTCCGCCGGCTGCATACTCATGGCTCACCTTCATCTTGGCCATCTCCTGGGCTCTCTGAGCGGCATCCATCCCCCGGGTCACACTGATTAGCTTCATCCTGTCCCCGAGGCTGTCTGAGGCTGGTCGGCTGGCCTTCCCCACGGATTTAGCTGATGTTTTCCCCATCCTCATGGCTGGCCCCCATCTTGGCTGCATCCTGTGTCTGTGTGCTATACCCATCCTTCTGCTCCCACTCACTGGCTGGGTGTTCTTATCTGCTCCTCCATCCTCCTCTGCTACACTGATCGGCACTGGTGAGGCTGCATTGATGTGCACTGATGAGGCTGCATTGATGTGCACTGATGAGGCTGCATTGATGGACACTGGTGAGGCTGCACTGATGGGCACTGGTGAGGCTGCATTGATAAGCACTGATCAGGCTGCACTGATGGGCACTCATCAGGCTGCACTGATGGGCACTGGTAAAGGCTGCATTGATAGGCACTGATCAGGCTGTACTGATGGGCACTGGTGAAGCTGCATTTATGGGCACTGATCAGGCTGCACTGATCTGGTCCCCCAACAGTCTGAGGAACAGTGAACTGGCCCCCTGTTTAAAAAGTTTGAGGCCTATGAATACTTTGCCTTTGTTCTGTACTCTACTCCTTTTTGTGCCTGGCCATAGTGGCTCTTTCCTAATAGGAGCTGTTATGTCACAGAGTTCAAAGGGTATTTTTCTCTGAAACTGTGATGTTTCAACATAAAAGATATGTATATTTATTATGTATCTATGTCTATCTATCTGTTTCACTGTCCCATCACAGGTAGATGGCAGGAAGATGACCAGGCTGTATTGCTTAAGTAGAACAAAGTCAGGTCACTGGGCTGATGGCTGCCAGGCAGGGCTGTGGAAATCTTAGGACTGAATGAACAGAAGTAGAAACAATGGTGCTTAAAATAGCTCCTATTTAGCTTTTTGCCTATGATAAGAAGAAGCTGTAATAAATTTACAGGGTCTCTGTAGTGTTTTGTTTAAAGAATCTATATAAGGTGTTACAGAAGAATGGGAAGCGGAAAAAGAGGCGCTAAGTCACCAATGGACTAGCAGGATTTATTCAACAGTGTATGTAAAAATACAAAAAAAATGCACTCACAAAAGTCACTTAAAACAGGCACATAACAAGCTCCACGTGGAGCATCCAGTGCAGAATCCACTACTGACAGAGACTGCTGAGATGACAGGAGTGCTGTGAAAGCCAGGGATCTGGACAAACTGCCAGAGAACTGCCACAGGAGACTCAAAAATAGAGCAGACAATAGATGCCACAGACTCTGTAGCTGATCAGGAACATGTTTTGGAGGATGACGAAGAAGTGTTGTTTGCCTTGCAAAAAAAATACAAAATATACTCACAAAACCAGAGCAGAGTTTTGCTCTGATGAAGGGGACATGTCCCCTAAAAGGCATCAGCCTGGAACTATCATCCTTTTGAACCTGAGGAGTTCTACAATGGGCTTGCTTCTGGTTCCTGGGTTTTATACAACACTAAGATTCACACTGGTCTTGCAAGTATATTTTGTATTTTTTATCCTCTAATAAAGTGCTTTAGACAATGCACTAGGCACTTGCGCGCTTTGTTTATTTTTTTGTTTGTGCAGTTACAAGATTCCCTGGTCTTGAGAGGGCTGCAACACCAGGATCATCTAGTCCGTATTGCACAGTGGTCATCATCACTAGAAGTCCTATAGATATAGAAGCCCAGCTTCTATAACTATAGGATCTCTTAGTGCTATGGTGTCAAGTTTTCACTGTCTATGGTCAAGCCTATGGAAAAAACGTTGCACATTTGCAGTACCACATTGACCACTGGCTTGTAGGAGGACAAAATTTTACCTGGATGAGCAAAGGTGGAAGATCCCAGTCCTGGTTACACACTGATCTGAGGTCTGTAGTTGGGGTAAAGATAACGTTAGGAGGAAGGTAAAGGTAGCTCGTTGGAATAATTCTAAATTATTGTCATTTTTAAATCCAGATGTTCAATAAAATCCTGTCTGATGTTAATTTTAATTCTTCTCAAATGACTCTGGTTTAATGGTAGTGTCTGGTTGCACATTGGCACCATATTTACAGGGAGTCTAACCTTGCTGTACAGTTCGTTTCACTTCACCACTGCAGAGACAGGACTTAGGAAAGTCCATGTCTTTTTCAAATTCAAAAGACCAGAAAAACATCATTTGTATTCTATCTTTCCTAAGTAAAACTACCTTGGATTCAACTCCTGTGTCTTTCTGAAGAAGTAAGCTGCCTGTTGATTCTGCCAAGTCAGTAAGTGGTCACACTATCCCTACAGACTTGGTCTAGTTGTGTCATGAGCAATTGAAATAAAACAGTAAGAAGACAGATTTCTAAAGTCTTCAACACACTCTGTTCTATGTTCTGAAAAGCCGTGCTTTTGTCACTGAAAGTTCATGGTCACTGTCTAGTGTCTACACTCCGAGTAAGATCTCTGTAGAAATTATTCTGTTTTTCTAGCTAACTGAGGATCAAATTATAATTTGCTGTATCATTCTTGATGTGATTGTTCTCATTCATTAGAAGCAAATATTTCTACAATTTAGAAAGTTGGCGTGACCCTATGGGAAGCATACTGTATAAAGCGGTCCTTCGAGGTCATGTGATCCAACTGGCGATGAAATGTAAAAAAGAGCGACTGATGGCCTGGCGCACTTTGGAGCAGCGCCTCGAGTCAACGTCGACATCCTTTAAACAGTCCCCTACTTCCGCCAACCGTAAGCTATTGGACCAAGCTCATACGGACCTGGACCTATGTTTAACTGATGAGGCAGAATGCACCCTATACTGGGTTCGCCAGAAATGGCATGCCAAGGTAAATAAACGCGATGCTGGCCAATAGTGAACTACATCACAAAGGACTTTCAGATAACAAAAAAAAAACAGTAAAATATGTCTGGTTTGGGTGGCTCTTTGAGATCAACTAAATAAAGCTGTCAGGATGTATGCTGTTCTAGATCACCAAAGTAGTCATTCATTTTCCACTTCATAGTACTGACACAGTTTCTTAAAGAGAGAAGTATTTTCCTACACACTGAACCCATGTACTGGCACAATAGAAAACAACTCAGAAAGTATTACCCCTGCTGAAGAATGTATTATATCAGACTTAAAAGGAACTGTATCTTCTTACATTCATAAAGATTGTATCTTCTTACATCCAAGAGCAATCAAATAACTAAATACAACGTGGTGACTACTGTACCAGAAGATATGTGTTATGTGTATGATTCTACCAACTACATACCACCTTTCAATGATACAAGAACAGTGCAAAGGTTATCTTTATAACAATTCTTACACTCAAAAGAATGACCTAGGTTGGGTTATTATTGGCGCTGGTTGCTCCAGTTAGAAGCTTAAAGTTCAGAGTTCAAACAGTGTGCTTGCTTGTAAAGCTAGAATTTAAGAAGCCCTTTCACCTCTCAGAATTTATGCTATGGAGACTTAAAACAGTTATTACCTCTGATAACAGGACTTCATAAGTGATCAAGTCTACATCAGAGAATCATCTTACAGCAATGTCAGTGGGATATAACTAATCTATTTACCCTCCTTTGAGGTTATTGAGGTTATGCTCGGGACCCCCCCCCCCCCCTGTTTTAAGTTGGGAAATGGAGAGAATATAGTATTTTTTTTCCTCCTGTCTAAATGCCTTCACTACAGTACATGAGCAAACTGCAATGGGTGTTTATTAGTTACCAATGGTACGCTGCAACAAGTGACCTCCCCTTTGTGATTTGAGAAATTTGTAGTCTGTATTAATCTTATATATATATATATATATATATATATATATATATATATATATATATATATATATATATATATATATATATTGTTTTGCAGTTGTGTGTTGTTGTACATTTACTGCATATATACAGTATTTCACAAAAGTGAGTACACCCCTCACATTTTGTAAATATTTTATTATATCTTTTTATGTGACAACACTGAAGAAATGAAACTTTGCTACAATGTAAAGTAGTGAGTGTACACTTTTGGCCCAATTTGGACATTTTCACTTAGGGGTGTACTCAATTTTGTTGCCAGCGGTTTAGACATGAATGGTTGTATGTTGAGTTATTTTGAGGGGGACAGCAAATTTACACTGTTATACAAGCTGTACACTCACTACTTTACATTGTAGCAAAGTGTCATTTCTTCAGTGTTGTCATATAAAAAGATATAAAAAAATATTTACAAAAATGTGAGGGGTGTACTCACTTTTGTCAACTACTGTATATATACAGTAAATGTACTTACTACACACAACTGCAAAACAGTGATGTCCTTTCAATTAGAGAGCTCCAGCAATAGCTCCAAAGGCTTTGATTCTACAAACTTGCAACAGAGTCCAAAGATGCAGCTGCTGTAAATGCTGTATAATACTGTGTGTAGCATCAGCTGCATGCAGTATGCAGAGCTGAATATTCTCATTGTCCTTGCAGGGAATTTCTAAAACAAGTTGCAATGACTGGGGGCCCCTTCTGAACTATGTCTCTATGAAGGGTCTTTCTGGGGTATGGGGGCCCCTCCTGCTTTTCTGTTTCTTTGCAGGCCCCGATATGTGGGGCCCCTCTTGCCCCAAGGTGTCTGCACACATGTGTTGGTCTGTGCAGAGGAATGAGACCAGGAGTGCTGAGTGTGCTGTCCCAGGGCCCCTCTCCTCAGGCTGCCTGTATTGATTGTGCAAAGTGGGGCCCAGCCCCCGGGCCGTTCACTCCTCAGTGCCCATTAAATGCAGCCTTATAAGTGCCCATCAATGCAGCCATGCCAGTGCCCATCAATACAGCCTTGACAGTGCCCATCAAATGCAGCCTAATCAGTGCCCAACAAATACAGCCTGATCAGTGCCCATCAAATACAGTCTTACCAGTGCCTATCAAATTCAGCCTCATCAGTGCCCATCAAATACAGCCTTATCAGTACCCATCAAATGCAACCTTGCCAGTGCCCATCGAATGCAGTCTTGCCAGTGCCCATTAAATGCAGCTTGATCAGTGCCCAACAAATGCAGCCTGATCAGTGCCCATCAAATACAGCCTTACCAGTGCCTATCAAATTCAGCCTCATCAGTGCTCAGCAATGCAGCCTTCCCAGTGCCCAGCAATGCAGCCTTACCAGTGCTCAGCAATGCAACCTGATCAGTGCCCAGCAATGCAGCCTTTCCAGTGTCCAGCAATGTAGCCTTACCAGTGCCCAGCAAATGCAGGTTCATCAATTCCCAGCAAATGCAGCCTCACCAATGCCCAGCAAATGGAGCCTCACCAGTGCCTACCAAATGCAGCCTCATCAGTGTCTGGATCTTGGATTTCAATATCCTGACGCACCTGTCCTCTCCTCGCTCAGTCCTCCTCCTCCAACGTCCATTATAATAAGGTCCTGCCTCCTAGACCAACTCCTATAATACACGCCACACTGATTCAATTTGTCAGCATTGGATCAGTTTTACACCTAGCACTGGAGGTGGGACTTTGTTACAGTGGCCGCTGGAGGAGGAGGACAGAGGGAGGGGAGGACGGGCGTGCTGGGATGACACCCCCCAATGTGTGGCACCTGTGGTAGACCGCCACCTATTGGCATGGATGCCCTCTCCTTCCTGTACACCCACACTGCCTGCCACAGCTCGCATATATGAGGCCAGTCCTGCAGGACACAGCTGCTAATGGAAACGGCATTCCTGCTGTGGAAAAAGTACAGGAACGCCATTCCCATGCTTTCCTGCAGGACTCGAGCCCTGAGTACAAGGTTTCCTTTGGTTGGCTGAGATTTATATTGTGGTGTCATCCTCCCCCACCTCTCCACCTCAGCAAATCAGAGGATACAAGGCTTCCTGAAATGGGTGAGAAACACTCATCCTGATTCAATTTCATTCTGGCAGCAGATGTGTAGTCTTTTGAGATGCTGCCTGGAAAAAAGCACTGAATGCTGTATATGCCTGACACTACATAAAGTATGATACAGTTCTCACAACAGCCACATCACTTAGAAAAGGAAATAGTTAATTTGGGTCAGTCTGGCCAAAATGAACTATTTAATGTAAAAGAAAACCTGCTGTTAGGCTTTAACCTAATCTGCAACTCAACTTTAGTTTCATTCATCAAGACTCAGGCTGATGCTACTCACAGTTCAAGTATTGTACCTAGAATCCTGCTAACAGTGAACAGATTTAAAAAATTCATTAATTAACAGTCTCCCCAGTTATAACAATTGAATATCTATTTCTTCACAAGCCGGATGTAAAGCCTTCTAAGTATGGACTTGTCAAGAAGTTCTTTCAGCCAACCAGAGAGACTGTCTTTTACCTCTAAGAGACTTTGGAAGCCATTCCACCTTTGGAAAAGTGACGTGATGCTTTCATGGACTGTTCAGCTGTGTCAGATTAGGACAGAAGACCCATCTGAGACTTCATCCTGCTCTTACGAACTTATGCAAATATGTTTGCGTGTTCTTTTATGTTTTAGGTACAGAGAACAAGACATCTGCATCCAAAGCCATTTTTTAATGTGATGCTTAAAGCGGAGGTCGGCCCACCGCTGCAAAAATTAAAAGCTAGCAGCTGCACATACTGCAGCTGCTGACTTTTAATAATTGGACACTTACCTGTCCTGGAGTCCAGCGATGTCGGCACCGCAGCTGATGTTTCTATCAGCTGTCGGAAGCTGCCGCCTCCATTGCAAAAAAGTGAATCCGGCAGTGTAGTCTTACAGCTTCACGCCAGGAACCCTACTGCGCATGAGCGAGGTGCCTCTCCTCTCTCCTACTGGCCCGGTGGCAGGGGAAGGAGGAGGGAGGAGGAGGGAGCCCCGCAGTGACGTCAATACCCACGGCTGAGGTACCCAGAAGTGGGGACAGCATACCTGTGAAAGAGAGGTATCCTGCCCCCCCCCCCGAAAGGTGCCAAATGTGGCACCAGAGGGGGGAAGGAGTACAATGAATGGAAGTTCCACTTTTGGGTGGAACTCTGCTTTAATGTTGTTGTGTTGTATTGTATTATTATAATGATGACACAGATAACACTATCATACCACCAGCACTCCTCTCCTGCACAAATTGCCTGCTCTCATACCCTTTGCAGGGCTTTCCTGTACATACTACCTGCTGTCATATCCTCTGCATTTCGTCTTCTGAACATACTGCCCATGATCATGCCCTTTGCATATACTGCCAAATGTCATAGCCTTTTCAATCTTCTCCTGCACATACTGCCTGCTGTCATACCCATCACACTCTTTTTCGGCATTTACTGCCCACTGTCATGCCCTCCACATTCCTCTCCTGCACCTACCCCCCGCCCGTAATGCAATCTACATGCCTTTCCTACACCTGCCTTTTGCCATACCTTCTGCACTCCCATCCTGCACATTCTGTCTGTTGTCATACCCTCTGCGGGCCTCTCCTGTACATACTGATGGCTGTCATACCCTCTGCTCTCCTTTCCTGCACATACTGCCCACTGTCATACCCTATGTACATCTCTTTTGCACATGCTGTCCACTGTCATACTCTCTGCACTTCCTTTCTACATATACTGCTAACTGTCATATCTTCTGCACTCCTCTCCTGCACATACTGCCCACTGTTATACCTTCCAAACTCCTCTTCTGCACATACTTCCACCTGTCATACCATGTGCACTCCACTCCTTCACAAACTGCCTGCTTACCATTAGCATTCCTCTTCTGCACATACTTCCCTGTGTCATACCATCTGCACTCAATTGAATTCCTTTACAAACTGCCTTCTGTCATACCATTAGCATTCCTCTCCTGCACATACTGTCTACTGTCATACACTCTGTGCTCCTTTCCTGCATATAGTGCCTACTGCTGCACCCTCTTCAGGCCTCTTCAATATATACTGCCTGCTGCCATACTCTCTGCACTCCTCTCCAGCACATACTGCCAACTGTCATACCCTCTTGTCTGAATTCCTGCACATACTGCCCATAGTCATACCATCTACACTCCATTCACACACATACCGTCATACCCTTTGTACTTCTTTCCTGCACATAATGCCTATTGTTACTTCCACCACATGCTGCACCTGTACATACTGCCCTTTATTATACTCCACACTCTACTCCTGCATATACTGCCCCTGTAGCGTCACATATGGCGACCCATCACATTTGGCTACGGAAGTGACGTTCCGCTGAGAAATTTCGCACTGCGCATGCGTAACTTGCCGATATGCCTTCCAAAAGCTCACGGAAGTGACGTTACAGACAAGCTCTTCTTCTGTATAATTATTGATTGTAAGACACCACTTTGCAAAAGGGACCCTCCACTTGAATGGTGGGGCTTGAACCTGGACTTAGGGGTGGAGCCACATAATAACTGTTGTAAAAGTGTTGGAACGCATATGGCAGCGTCACGCATGCGCACTCCAGCAGGTAGCCAAATGTGATGGGTCGCCATATGTGACGCTACACCCACTGTCATACCCACCATTCTACTCTTTTCTACATACTGCCTGCCTGCTGGCAATCCAATTATATTACTTTCCAGCATATTTAGCTTCTTAAGTCACTGGAATAGGCATGCTGTTCTACAGTCTGCTTATCTTTTTGCAAAGATGTCCTTTAAAAAAAATGTTTAGTTATGAATAAAGTTAGGAGCAGAGGTTGAGAAATGATGTGAGCCGAAGTCTGACACTTTAATCACACACTATCTGCCTGACAGCAGACAAATAATGTCTTGTGCATGCATCAGTTTACTTTAACACAGTCTTGGATAACTAAAACGGCTCCATGAATCAGTGAAGGATTCAGTCAAAGGACTGATTCAATCTCTACAAGCCGAGAGATTTCTAAAATAACCTAAATAAGCACAAACAGTGTCTTTGACAGATTCTGCATCTTTCGAGTCTGTCATCATTGGATCAACAAGAGTTAGAGTCTTCATGGAAAATAAATGGTGTACAACATATTTAATAACTGCTATGGCACCTCCATGCGAGATGAAAGAAAAGCATTATTGATGTAACTTTTCAAAAGCTTAGGTCACCCTTTTGATGAGCTGAAAACTATGCTTGTTCTTACCAAGCACCTCACTAACGGTAACATTTCATGCTTGTACATAGATATATACTCATCTAAATTCAGCGCAACAATACAAAACAAAAAAAATCACTTAATTCAACTAATTTCAGTGAGTAAATATAAAATATACATATTTTATATTTTCTCACTAAAATCAGTTGAATGAAGTGGATTTAATTTTGTTTTGTATTGTTGCGCTGCACTTTGGATCTAACATATTACTTTTGGTGTGGGAACACACAGCAGTGATTTATTATAATATATTAAAATCACTTACTGTTTATCTTTTGGGTAGCACTGAGATTTTTTTGCTTTACAAGCCATCCAAATTGAGTCATATTTCTGATGTCTAGTGATGCTGTGAAATGCATTTATTACCTTTCCTCCATAGCAACATCACATTTGTAGATGTAGTGGGTGTCACTGAGTGGGAAGAGCACGTTTTCCTAAATCCTCCTCCAGACCAATGCCTGTATTCCTATTCAGCCAGACACTCGGCAGAAGCCAATTCTTAACATAAATTTAATTTGAATGGTAAAGAAATGACATGCAAATATTTAAAGGGCCAATTCATTTAATACTATTTTTTTTAAGTAGCTGTGGGTGACCTGAATTACCTGCTAACTTTTTAAATCAGTAGGGGGCGATGGTAACCAAATATTTGGTCTTTAGCTTCTAGCTTCCAAAACCCTTACAAGGTAGCTTCTTTATTCCTATGGAATTCTTTATTTCAAATGGGGAATGCAATTATTCAGAAGTTAGACTCCAAAGTGGAGGAAGCAGTGCCAGGACGTATAGAAAAGATCTTACCACTCAAATTCAGTAGCCGTGGTCGACCTGAATTACCTGCTGACTTCTTAAATCAGTAGGGGGAGATGGTAACAAAATATTTGGTCTTTAGCTTCTAGCTTCCAAAACCCTTACAAGGTAGCTTCTTTATTCCTATGGAATTCTTTATTTCAAATGGGGAATGCAATTATACAGAAGTTAGACTCCAAAGTGGAGGAAGCAGTGCAAGGAAGTATAGAAAAGATCTTACCACTCAAATTCCCAAGAAATAAATTACATGATTTGGTGAGTAATTAAACTAGCTGCAATCTAACAAAAACTGTATTTCAGTTTTGGATAGACAGAACAAGATAGTTGGAAAACTCTTTTATAATCCTAGTACCAAATATACTGTTGGAATATCAAATCCACTTTTTACGAGAATTGTAAAATAAAAAAAATAAATTTCTGGTATTTTTCTTCTTCAATAAAATACAACATTTCCTCTTTCCGTTTATACCATTACTATGTTGTTCAGCCTCTGTGTTATTCCACAGAAAAACTGCTCATTCAGAGCAAAGAAAAATGAAATGCATTCAAAAGCTGGGACATAGCCAAACCAAACACGTGTAATTGTGTAGACACTTTCCAGAGCTTAGAAGATGGAAAATTTGCCTCATAGATTCTATAACCAAACAACATTCTTGTGCCCTGTAACATTATTATGTCTACAGTTCTCTTTATACAGTGGAATGTAACTGGAGCAAGGTCATGTTGCTTGTGTCCTTATTATTCTAGGCCCTCCAGTTATAAGATCATTCATCCTTAACATGTTACCATCATTTTCTAAAAAACAAGTGAAATACAGCAACAGAGGACTGAAACCAGCTCAGGTAGTAAAAATTGCATCTCTAAGTAATTGGAAGAATGGATCCTTAATCCCTTAAATTTGGCACATTGCAAGTTAAATTATTGGTGAAACCTGGGATGTATATATATGTGTATCCAGAATTACTTTGTAGCATGGAAAATATACATTAACAGCATTTCATATTTCAATATATCCAGTGATTACAAAAATGCAGTGCAGCACAATAATCATCATTATTGGCTACTTCCACTAATTATATTGAATCAAATATATACTGTATGAGAAGTAGATGTCGTATTCTATTCTTAGTTCTTGTCTGTGTTTACACTGCCAACTCAAACAAGCAAAACATAAGTGATGTAGTGTAGGCCTATGGTGACAGCTCTTAAAGCTGAACTCCAGGAATTTAGCCACTTTGTAAAAATCTGCTGTCCTATTATGAGTTAAAATCAAAGAGGTGCACACCACCTCATGGATGTATCACTGTTATTTAAATCTGACAGTTTTACTGAGCACCAGGAGTACAGCTGTCACTACACTCCTGGCGGTCCGCCAGGAGGGGCTGTTTTCTCATACAGAAGCATTTCTGCCCACCCTTAAACCCTGCTGTTCATTCACAAAAGGCTTCATATAATACAAAGTGCTGTTTTGTTGGGCAGGAAAAGGAGACGGGCAGGCACAGCAGCTGCATACAGTTGCTGGAGTTAAGACCAAAAAGGTCCAGTGTCAGAACACTGGAACTATAGAGATAGCTGCACTCCTCCAGTAAAAATATAAACTGTAAATTAAATAGATAAGTCCATGAGAAGGGATAAACCTCATTAGACTTAACCCATAGCAATCCAGCAGACTTTACAAAATGTCTGACTTCCCGGAGTATTAAAAAGCTGAGGTTATATTTACAAAATTGTTTGGTATCCTTGGATACCTTAACAAAGAAAATCCTATATATATAAAAATTCACCACCATGATGACATCCATCTCCCAAACTAGGAGACCTTTGTTGCTACATCGATCCCACTATTGTTTTAAAACAATACTAAACTCCACCCAGTTCTGTAAGAAGTGGTATTTTACAACTACTAGTGCCATTATATTATGGTTAGTGTTATTTTTTGATACTTATAAAAAATTCAATGTCAGTTCACAAAGACTACCACACGATATTATCACTTGATAAATAACACCAGCTTCAGAGTAGTGATACCTGGAAGTTTTAAACTCTATATAGAATAGAAGACATTTTTTGGCAGTGAAAAAAAATAACACTTCATGTGATAAACTAAGGATTCAGTTCATTTCTGGTGAAAAAATAAAGATTACAGTTGAACCTTGGATTACGAGCATAATCCGTTCCAGGAGTATGCTTGTAATCCAAAGCACTCGCATATCAAAGCGAGTTTCCCCATAGAAGTCACTGGAAACGAAGATAATTCATGCCGCATTGACTTCTATTGCATGCAATACCGCATGTGGCCAGAGGTGGGGGGCACCAGGGAGCCTCATAAATACTCGGGGACAGCTCTGCTGAACTCGGAAAGCCTCAGAAAGACTCGGAAACACTGGGGAACAGAGTATTTCCGAGTGTTTACGAGTATTTCCTAGTGTTTACGAGTATTTCCGAGTAATTCCAAGTATTTCCGAATGGCTCCGAGAGGCTCCGAACCATTCCGAGTGTCACCGGCACCCCCGCACCTCTGGCCAAATGCGGTACTGCACACCCCATTAGCTTGAATTCTGCTCATTTTGCGAGACAACACTCACAAACCGAGTCAGGATTTTTTTTTAAATGTTGCTTGTCTTTCAAAACGCTCGTTAACCGTGGTACTCATTAACCATGGTTCCACTGTACACATCATTGTGACATTTCTGTTTGTAAATTTAAAATTTTTTAGGAGAAAGTGATCATGAGATAAAATAATTAGTGGTATTTTAATAACTCATCCATCTTCATGAATTGAGCCTTATGTTTATATGTTATGCAGGGCACTGGCTGGCAAGATTGTAGTCTGTGTATGTGTGTCAACTAGGTTTCTCACATATTGTGAAGAGCTCCAGGATTCATGACTGATATGGGGAAAATCAATTTGTTTTCTTATATTATAATATATTATATATATATATATAATATATATTATAATAATATATTATAATATATTATGTTCTGTGTCAAGGAGCCTAGGGTCTTTGTAGAGTTTTGAGTAGAATAATGCCACCATTACTAGACTCTTGTATTACCTGGTAGCCAGACCTTATTAGTCTTAGCTGGCCACATGATTTTACAGTATATATTTGAGTTGACTGATGCTCAGGGCTCTCTGTAGCTCTCTCTGCTGTGGGGAACCTGTTATTTTTTTTTAGGGAACCCATTATGGGGCACCATGTCAGGAATGTGTCTAGTTAGTGGCTCAGACAAACAGATTTTTTTTTTTGGTTTATACTATGGATTTTCTGTACAAATCCCCTTCTGCATCAAAACTGTGTTTGCTTGCTGTCTTGCGGAGTAAAGGTGCAGGACAAACCTACTTGGTATGTTCTTGAAGAAAAAGGGGTAGCCCCTAGAAGTCACACATCTAAAATGTCTTAGAGGGGTGAATGGAGTGGCAACCTCAGCCTGGACTCCAACCAGGCGACACCCCCAATGCGTTTCACTCCGCCACCCAGAGCTTAGTTGTGGTTCCCCATGACTAAGCTCCAGGGGTGGAGAGTAGCGCATTGGGGCGTGACCTGGTTGGAGTCCAGGCTGAGGTTACCACTCCATTCACCTCTCTAAGACATCTTAAATGTGCAACCTCCAGGGGCTACCACTTTTTTTTATTGAACCCTTACAAAGCCAGGATGGGCTCCATCCCCTGTCAGCACTCTAACAGCAGCTGTGGATGCATTGTTCACATTCCCCCTCTCTACTGAGCTTAAGCAGCTCACTCCCTTTCCAGATCACCTGGTATGTTCTTGGGTGTCGTTGTCTCATGCATAGTTTACCGCTGCAGCTACCAGTTGAGCCTATCTTATTTACAGTATATACTTTACATTTAAGTATTTTTATTTTTTTACTTTTGCAACAACAGCCTTACATTGAGTAGGTCTTTTTAGGTCTCTGTCTAAAGGAATTGCAATATAGATTGTCATGCTAAAATTGGACTGGATGTTTGAAGTGAACAGGGCTTTGCTAGGTTACTGAACCATTAGAAAATCATCCCCTTATTTTATAATTGCATTGTGTGATTTATATAATATGATGTGGCATGCTTCACTGAAATGGTTGCTTAGCATTGATGTTGTGTGTCAGATATGCTTGGTAGACAGTGCCACAGTAGTACTGTGTAGACTTAATTCAACAGCTATACAGTAATAATTTCCTTAGTATTCCTAAGTGATAAAAAATCAAATTAGAATTTGGGTGTATTGTTTATTGCAATACAACTGAGGACACAATATGATCGACTACAGATAACAGGAGAAAATGCTATAAACAGTCACTGTACATTTTGTATTGCTAAGAGGACCGAGACACTTGGTACTTTATTTTATGGCTGTGTGTAAGTGCACTTTAACAACTGCTTTATGATGCCTTGGGGACACACTTGAATAAAACTCTTCATCCTTCATGTTTTATGCCAAGTACAGGCTGCCTGAGGTTAATATACTGTATGTATACTGTATATATATATATATATATATATATATATATATATATATACATACAGTATCTCACAAAAGTGAGTACACCCCTCACATTTTTGTAAATATTTTATTATATCTTTTCATGTAACAACACTGAAGAAATTACACTTTCCTACAATGTAAAGTAGTGAGTGTACAGCTTGTATAGCAGTGTAAATTTGCTGTCCCTTCAAAATAACTCAACACACAGCCATTAATGTCTAAACCGCTGGCAACAAAAGTGAGTACACCCCTAAGTGAAAATGTCCAAATTGGCCCCAAAGTGTCAATATTCTGTGTGGCCACCATTATTTTCTAGCACTGCCTTAACCCTCTTGGGCATGGAGTTCACCAGAGCTTTACAGGTTGCCAATGGAGTCCTCTTCCACTTCTTCATGATGACATCAAAGATCTGATGGATGTTAGAGACTCCTCCAACTTCCGTTTGAGGATGCCCCACAGATGCTCAATAGGGTTTAGGTATGGAATCATGCTTGGCCAGTCCATCACCTTTACCCTCACCTTCTTTAACAAGGCAGTGGTCATCTTGGAGGTGTGTTTGTGGTCATTATTAGGTTGGAATACTACCCTGCGGCCCAGTCTCTGAAGGGAGGGGATTATGCTCTGCTTCAGTATGTCACAGTACATGTTGGCATTCATGGTTCCCTCAATGAACTGTAGCTCCCCAGTGCCGGCAGCACTCATGCAGCCACAGACCATGACACTCCCACCACCATGCTTGACTGTAGGCAAGACACACTTGTCTTTGTACTCCTCACCTGGTTGCCGCCACACACGCTTGACACCATCTGAACCAAATAAGTTTATCTTGGTCTCATCAGACCACAGGACATGGTTCCAGTAATCCATGCCCTTAGTCTGCTTGTCTTCAGCAAACTGTTTGCAGGCTTTCTTGTGCATCATCTTTAGAAGAGGCTTCCTTCTGGGACGACAGCCATGCAGGCCAATTTGATGCAGTGTGCAGCCTATGATCTGAGCACTGACAGGCTGACCCCCCACCCCTTCAACGTCTGCAGCAATGCTGGCAGCACTCATGCGTCTATTTCCCAAAGACAACCTCTGGATATGAAGCTGAGCACGTGCACTCAACTTCTTTGGTCGACCATGGTGAGGCCTGTTCTGAGTGGAACCTGTCCTATTAAACTGCTGTATGGTCTTGGCCACCGTGCTGCAGTTTTTCAGGGTCTTGGCAATCTTCTTAAAGCCTAGGCCTTCTTCATGTAGAGCAACAATTCTTTTTTTCAGATCCTCAGAGAGTTCTTTGCCATGAGGTGCCATGTTGAACCTTCAGTGACCAATATGAGAGAGCGAGAGCGATAACACCAACTTTAACACACCTGCTCCCCATTCACACCTAAGACCTTGTAACACTAACGAGTCACATGACATTGGGGAGGGAAATGGCTAATTGGGCCCAATTTGGACATTTTCACTTAGGGGTGTACTCACCTTTGTTGCCAGCAGTTTAGACATTAATGGCTGTGTGTTGAGTTATTTTGAGGGGACAGCAAATTTACACTGTTATACAAGCTGTACACTCACTACTTTACATTGTAGCAAAGTGTAATTTCTTCAGTGTTGTCGGAATCACTTTTGGATTGCAGGATTTCACAAGTTGATTGCATTTATTGGTGGGTTGACAAAGCAATTATTCACCCTGGTGCAAAATTCAGTTGAATTCAACCAAATGTTTTGCTTTTGTTTTGTCAGGTGCTCATTTTTCAAGACAGATTGGTGCAAATGATTAAATCTATAGTCAATAATTTATCTTTAGGTGTAAGGACAGTATTGGTAGGTAATTCCTGACCAGTCTGCAATCCACATAATGGGAAATGGAAAAGATATTAATCAAAAAACTACTACTGATTCACACAAGCAGTTCATCAATGGTTCTTAGCATGTCTGTTAGCTTTGAGCTTGATGAGCTTAATAGCATCAGATTGACATCAGATTGAGGCACTTTCAGATATTCAGATTGAGATCTTTCAATATTCATTGACAGGTGAATGTGACCTGCAGTTGACCTCCTTCTATCATGCAGTTGAGCTGCTTTCAGTGGATTTCGCTTTCCTATAGACTTCTATAGGTATGAAACATCCTGCTTAAAGCAAACATAAGCTCATTGGCACAGGCTCTTATATTGTTACTGGAATTGTTTGTCAGAGACTTTTAAATATGCTATTTGCATTAAATGGTAATTGGAACTATTAAACAATCTATAAAGATAATTAGGCTTCGTTTCTCACTGCAGTTCATAAATGTTACCTGATCTGCAATAATTTGCGCAGATGCCAGATCAAGGCCAACATTTGTTTTCTTAGGTAAATATAACTTTTAAAAGCCAACAATAATCATTTTACACTCTACTAATTAGGAGACACAGTGACACAATAGCATTTGCAGTGGGATGTTTGGTAACATTACTGTTGCTTGTTTATGTTTTATTTTAAAAATGAACTAAGCCCCCTTTTTATGTTTGTCTCTATTAGAGTGCTTGAAGATGACCTGAAGCTAAGCAGTGATGAAGATGACTGTCAGCAGGTAATGCCATTCTCCTTTATCAGAGCAATTCTCAAAAATATGCTTTTTGTAATTAAAGTGAAATAGGGAATTTTCCAACTCTATAAATATGTAGCTTTTATTAAAAGAATACCTGGGTATCCTACCTATTGGTTCTTGTTTAGACACAACCTGTTATAGGGTGACAGCTGTCTTTCAGCTGGACCCCTTGGTTGTCACTAGGGATGGGCCAAACGGACCCCTGTTCAGTTCGCACCAGAATTTTCGAACACCACGAAAGTTTGGACCTGAATATCAAACCCCATTAAAGTCAATGGGACCCAAATGTCAAAAATCAAAAGTGCCCATTTTGAAGGCTTATATGCAAGTAATTGGGCATACAATGGTTATAGGGGTCTGGGACCTGCCCTGGGGGACATGTATCAATTTAAAAAAAAAAGTTTGTGAAATACGTCGTTTTTAAATGAGCAGTGATTTTTTGATTTTTAGAGTAAAAGCATAAAAATATAGTGCCTGGGGGGTCCCCTTAGTCTACCTGTAAAGTGGCAGATCTGTACCATGTCTAGAATCTGCTGCAGCAATAATTGCACTTTTAAAGCCAAAGAAAATGACATTTTCCCAGCAAGCTGCATTTATTTTGCTCAGCAACAGCTGGGGAGCCAGTGTGTATGATGAGGCCACAATGTAGTGCACTGGGAACAAGATTAGAGATTTTTTGTATACAATCTGGTGTCACTTTGACTTTGGATAGAAGTAACGGGTGCGTAAAAATTGGTCTTTGGGTGTCAGTGCGCCTTCCCACTGTAATCCTATAGAGGTAATCTTGATGAAAGCAAGAATTGGCCTTGCCGTAAAAAATTGCAATGATATGCACCTGTCAAACAGGTGCAGAAAAATTGGTCTTTGGGTGTCGGGGGCACCTCCCCACCGTAACTCTATAGAGGTACTCTTGATGAAAGCAAGAATTGGCCTTGTCAAACAGGTGCAGAAAAAATACTCTTTGGCTGTTAATTGTGCCCATGAAACCTATACCAAAAACATTCTTCAAGATGAAATGATTGAACACCCGCAAAGCTAGGCAGCCTCGAAGTCCTGCAGAGATAACCACATCCCAAAAAGACTTAATCAGTGACATTGGCATTAGGGGCTTCATAGCTGGTAATCCAGGACTGATTCATTTGATAAAAGTCAAATGGTCCACGGGGTCTGTGGACAGACACGTTCTATGATCAGTAATGAAACTTCCTGCAGCACTGATTGCCTGTTCTGAAAGCACCCTGGATGCAGGGCAGCCCAATATCTCAATAGCATACTGGGCAAGTTCTGCCCAGTGGTCTATTCTCATGACCCAGTAAGTCAGTGGATCGTCAGCTGGAAAGCTCTCCATCCCTGTTTTGGCCCACGAGGTAATCGTTCACCATGTGATGCAGATGCTTCCGATGGGATGCCGAAGCTGACAGCTCTGGGTGGCGAGGACTAAAAAAGTTCCAAAATGCCTCACTTAGGTGGATGCTTTCTCCAACGCTCCTCTCTTGACCAACAGAAGACTCAAAACTGCATTTTCCACGACACTGTAACCTACTGGAGTCAGGGAAGAACGCTTAATAAAATCCTTTTTAACGTGTCCTCAAGAGATTTTATCTTCTGCACTCTCTGTGGGGACAGGATGAGTTCTGAGACCTTCCCCTTATTACGGTGGTCAAGGAGGGTTGCCAACCAGTAATCATCCTTCTCCTTTATGCCACAAATTCTTGGGTCCTTTCGCAGGCTTTGAAGTATGAGGTTGCCCATGCGCCTCAAATTTTCGGAGGCTTGAGAAGCAGACTCCTCTGGGTCACTCAGGATGACAGCATCTGGAACTTCCTCCTCCCAGCCACGTACTACTCCCATGGGTCCTGGGGTTGGAAAGCCATCGCTTACAGATTGACGCATGTCTTCCTCAGGGTCAGGGGGTACCTGATGTTCATAGGACAATTCTGCAGAGGAGGGCATGGAGGAGGAAGGGGTAGAGCTCACAGGTCTGGCATCATCACCACCAGCTGTATGAATACATGGGGCACAACAAGCTGCAGCACCGAGCTTTGTCCTGCATCCTTTTGAGTTGCAAGCAGCATTAACCAGTGTGCTGTGAACAAAATATATCGCCCCTGCCCATTCTTGCTGGACCACGTGTCAGCAGTAAGGTGAATTTTACGGCTGACTGCCTTGCCCAACGATGCCAGAACATTCCCTTCCACGTGATGGTAGAGAGATTGAACGGCCTTACTTGAAAGGTAGTAGTGACTGGGAACCTGCTATTGTGGTACAGCACATTATGCAAATTCACAGAAGGGGACAGAATCCACCAGGCTGAAAAGCAGAAGTTGGAGAGCCAACAGCTTTGACTAGGTTGCATTTAGATGTTGGGCATATGGGTGGCAGGGACTGTATTTATTTTTCCGCTGCAGCAAATGGGGGAGAGAAATTTGCCGGCTACAGTCTACAGCTGATGGTGTGCTGCTGGCAGATGTGCTGCTAGGACCTGGGACACCCTGTGCTATAACATCATCCCTGTCAGTGGAGGCTGCTGAGAGGTAATGACTCAATATAGCAGGGGCAGACTGAAGTGGGTAAGAAGGAGGAGGGACAGATTTGTGCCCCTTTTTTGTGGCTTTTAGGTGCTGTTGCCAACAGGCTGAGTGGTTAGATGTTAAATGCCTTGTTAAGCATGTGGTACCCAAATAATTGGTGTGTTTGCCACGTTTTATGTGCCTGAGACACAGTTTGCCGATAACAACAGTGCGATCTGCCCAGACAGCTGAGCTTTGGGGAATGGGCTGGGAGATAACAGCTGCAGAATGTGATGGAATACGGTGGCTTCTCTCTACTCTTTCTTGATGTCAGCCTCCTTGGGGTTGTGCCGCCTCACTTTCAGTTTCCTCCTCTGCTCTATCTGGCACCCGATTTGCATCAGTAACCTCATCATCATCATCATCTCCATCTCCTCCATCTTCATCATTACCACTGGAGACGACTTGGCAATACGCTGCAGCTTGGGGAACATGAATGCCAATTTGTCTACTAGTGTTCCTCCCTCTCTCTAGGCTCATGTTCCTGTCATCCTCAACCTTAGAACCAACATCTGAATCCAGTAATGGCTGGGCATCATCAAGGAGCAAGTGGCTGACGCTGTAGTCAAATAACTCAGCTGACTCCTGAATGGCTGATGTTGGGGCTATAGCAGGAATAGATGTGGACAAGGAGGCAGGTTTATCCACTCTGGCAACTGCAGGGGACTGCACACTTGTCTCTGGTTGTGTGACAGAGGATGAGGAGGATGAGGAAGGTTTAGTAAGCCAGTCCACCACCTCCTCTGCATGCTGTGGCTGGATAGCACGGACAAACTCACTAAACAGAGGAAATGATGCTCTGCCTGAGGACTGACCACCACGTCCACCTTTGCGTGTGGACACATTTGTTGCTGGCTCCCTTACAGTGCCAAGGAAACGTCTGCCTCTCCTTGTCTTCCCAGACATTATTGGGAGGGAGGGGGCAGTGCTTATAAGTAAATGTACACTTTGATCAATGTAAAGAGGTGTTTGGTGCACTTTAATTTGAGTACTGGCAGTAACGCACACAGAACTATATGGCGTTAAACTGGCAGTAACGCACACAGACGTAAATGGCATTAAACTGGCAGTAATGCACAAAACTATATAGCGTTAAACTGGCAGTAACGCACTCAGAATTGTATGGCCTTAAACTGGCATTAACGCACACAAAACTATATGGCGTTAAACTGGCAGTAACGCACACAGAACTATATGGTGTTAAACTGGCAGTAACGCACACAGAACTATACAGCGTTAAACTGGCAGTAACACACACAAAACTATATGGCATTAAACTGGCAGTAACACACACAGAACAGAGGCTCCCGCCAATTGACGCTTCTTCTCGTTGACAGCTGTTATATAGCTGAGGGCGGGGCCACCCGGTGATGTAAATGGGTGACCCCCGCCCCCCTCTGATGCCACGTGATGTCAGAGGAAGGCGGAGCTTTTTCTTTTTTCGGTCCGTCGGGCGGCATGAGATGGATTTACATCATGGGACATTTTTATTGTTTTATTTTTTAATAAAAGACTTGTCCCAAAGTGTCTCCTGTCATTTTTACTATTTTTGTCACTTTTTTTGTGAATTGGTAGGGGTACAATGTACCCGTTACCAATTCAGATGGGGGGCCGGGACCTGGGGGTCCCCTTGTTAAAGGGGGCTTCCAGATTCCGATAAGCCCCCCGCCCGCTGACCCCCACAACCACCGGGCAAGGGTTGAGGGGATGAGGCCCTTGTCCCCATCAACATGGGGACAAGGTGCTTTGAGGGTGACTCCAAAGCACCCCCCCCTGTTGAGGGCATGTGGCCTGGTACGGTTCAGGAGGGGGGGTGCTCTCGCGTCCCCCCCTCTCTTCCTGCAGGCCTGCCAGGTTGCATGCTCGTATAAGGGTCTGGTATGGATTTTGGGGGGGACCCCTACACATTTTTTTTTTAATTTTGGCGCAGGGTTCCCCTTAATATCCATACCAGACCTGAAGGGCCTGGTATGGATTTTGGGGGGGACCCCAGGCAATTTTCTTTTTAAATTTTGGTTCGGGGTTCCCCTTAATATTCATACCAGACCCAAAGGGCCTGGTAATGGACTGGGGGGGGACCCATGCCATTTTTTTCAATGAGTTTCATCTATATTGCTAAGACCAGAGAATTCATTACAGCCACGAGCGGTTTTAAATTACTTTTTTTTCTTTAGAAATGTCAATTTGCTGTGGTATTGTTCTAAACATGGGAAAAATGAACCACTTTACAGGCATACTATAGACACCCCTCAGGCACGATATTTAAAGAAATATTTCATTTTTATTGTTTCACTTTAAGCATTATTAAAATCACTGCTTCCAAAAAAACTGCTGTTTTTAAAACTTCTTTTGCATTGATACATGTCCCAGGTCCCCAAACACTTTTTATGGCAATAACTTGCATATAAGCCTTTAAAATTAGCACTTTTGATTTTTCATGTTCGTGTTCCATAGACTTTAACAGTGTTTGCGCGTTCGTCCAAGTTTTTTGCCTGTTAGCAAGTTCTGGTGCGAACCGAACCAGGGGGTGTTCGGCTCATCCTTAATTGTTAGAGGGAATTATTGATTTATTATTTTAAAAGCGAACAGCAAGGGGCAGTAATACAATTTAACTGAGAACACAACAATAATACACTACAGTGTAAAAAGTATTGGGACGCCTGCCTTTACATGCACATGAACTTTAATGGCATCCCAGTCTTAGTCCGTAGGGTTCAATATTGAGTTGGCCCACCCTATGCAGCTATAACAGCTTCAACTCTTCTAGGAAGGCTGTACACAAGGTTTAGGAGTGTATCTATGGGAATGTTTGACCATTCTTCCAGAATCGCATTTGTGAGGTCAGGCACTGACGTGGGATGAGAAGGCCTGGCTCGCAGTCTCTGCTCGAATTCATCCCAAAGGTGTTCTATCGGGTTGAGGTTAGGACTCTGTGCAGGCTAGTCAAGTTCCTCCATCCCAAACTTGCTCATCCATGTCTTTATGGACCTTGCTTTGTGCACTGGTGTGCAGATATGTTGGACTAGGAAGGGGTCACCCCCAAACTGTTCACACAAAGTTGGGAGCATGAAATTGTCCAAAATGTCCTGGTATGCTGACACCTTAAGAATTCCAGTGCACAAAGCAAGGTCCATAAAGACACGGATGAGCGTGTTTGGGGTGGATGTTTTGCATCAACAGGCGCCTTCATGGTTTTCTGGGTTTGTTGTGGAAGCTGTGGGTAAGGGATGGTCTTTGAGCAGATGGAATGTGCGTGGCTCTGAGGAAGAGGGCATGTCCCTCGAAAAGCGTCAGTTTGCCTATCTGACTGACACACGTCTAGTGGTGTTTTGTTCTTAATGCTTGTTACTATTCTCTCTATGTGAGTATAATGGATTTTTTTATTATTTGTTAAAGCTTCTTACAATAATGCACTAGGTTGGTGTGCCTTCTTCTTATTTACATTTCCAGATGGAATGTGTGTGTGCCTGTTTTTTTTTTAACTTTAATTTCATTTGAATGGGGGCATTCAGAAAGTGCTAAGCACAGAAATGTATTAAAGAACTAATTAATGGTATTCTCTTGTGTACTTTCATTTATGGATGGGTCATGATATGTCTGTGAAAATGATTTGCAAAATCCAAAAAATATTCATATTCCCCAATTGTTAAATAGGAAATAATAAGAATATATTTAATTTTTTTTAAAGATCCTTTTGGCTTGATATACTCTCACCATTCCATACAACACAATTTATCACAGTAATGTCCACATTCTATAGTTTCAACTGAGTTTTCTTTTTTAGTTCTCTTAGAAGCCGATTTCAATTATCTGGCATGTAATCAATCAGCTAGAATGTTCCTTTTGGAAATATTTCACCCACATTGAAAAAGGACAAAGCAACTAATTGACAATAGAATGGTAGAGAAACCACAAGGGCAAACTGACAGCTATAGAGGCAACAGAAATATGACCTGTGGAAAAGCCACTCATGACTATAACTTTGTCATTGCTACTCTTTAAGAGTCCCTGGAGCCCTGCAGCATTAGGCAAGAGATCTTCTTTTGATTGTTCCCTTCTGTTCTTTACAGAGAAGGTAACAGGTTCTGAGTCCATGAATTGTGCTAAAGACTAGTACTTTATAAAAGGTCACCTGTGATTGAACTCTGTCCTGGGTACACCATGAAAAGCAGTATGTCAGAACAGTAGTTACCTTTTTCATTGTACTCCTCTTTAGTGCGATCATTATGATGAATTATGGCATATATATCATATAAAACATTGGCAGGAAATGTATGATTTAAAGGTAAAGCTTCAAAGCTTTTGCCTTGACAGGAAGGAGTTCCTTAGGAGGCATTGTTGGTAGAAGGGATTCTTACCAGCGTGACAGCTATTAGCAGATGCTTTGTCTGTAAAAAAAAAACCATCCTAGGTGTTCTACTTACAATATAAACACAGTTGGCCTAAAAAGTAACTTTATGCAAAGAATTACTGTACATATAACATTTATATAAGAAAAAAGACATGTCTACCAGACTACAGCAGATAAATGTAATCTCAAAAGTGCAGTGCTGAGAAGGGCACTGTAAAGGTGTGTAAGAATAAGTGATATAGACAGGTGCTGTAAACACACATCAATGAACAAAACAAAAATGCATAATAACCATAACATAAAAGTCCAATCACTGAGTGAAAGAATGTAAAAAAAAAAAAAAAAACTTATTAGAGCTTGTGTCCGAATGAAACAACTGTGGTCCATTCCTTAGTAAAAAGTGAAGTGATACAATCTCAGAAGTAGCAGTAGGGCACATTCAACACAGGATAGGCATTTTTCTGATGGAAAAATGTAGATATATACTTCTTACCAGACAGGATGGCCCCACCTGTCATACAACAGTGGGTCAGTAAGGCTTATATCGGCCGAGACCAGACAGTCATCGGAGGAACACACTCTCATACGGATGGAACCTGTAGAGGAGTTGCTCTTGCAATAGATGTTGGATCAATTACCGGAAGTGTATCCTGGTTAAGCAAGCCAAAGGGATCCTCAAGGCGGATGTTCTTGGGATCTCAAATGGAAGTGCCAGGAACCAGCGACCAATGATGAAATTATCGCATTGAGACCTTTCCTTTTCAATCTGCAGTCAATGTAATTTTCTGAGAATGCAAAATTATGAATCACATATAAATTAAACAAAATTATTACAAAAGTGGGAACTCCATTTATTGAGTTACTACTTTATTGTCCATATGAAACAAAAGAAGTATTTTTATTATAGCAATAGAGTCCTGTTTTAATCCTACATCTCTGAATCTGAGTGCTGCTAAGCAGGCGGTACAAGAGGTTGATATTAAGTCAGGTTCAAATACATATAGTATGTTAGTGTTCTGTAAAAAGGTTTAATTTATTTTAATGAATACATAAACAAATTAAAGCGGAGACCCACCCAAAAGGGGAAACTCCGCTTGTCTGCCTCCCCCCCCTCTCCACTGCCACATTTGACACCTTTTGGGGGGGGAGCGGGTACCTGGTTTTGACATGTTCCCACTTACGGGTGAAAGGTTCCCACTTCCGGGTGAGTTTGCGGCGGCAAACTCAGCCGGAAGCTTAGCCCTCCTCTTCCTTCCCACCGCCGCCAGGCCATTCAGAAAGCGAAGCAGGGAACTGGCAGGCTTTACTGCCGCTTTCCCTTAGCCGAGATGGTGGTTGTAACACCCGAGTGCTGATTGAAAAATCCGCTCGGGTGAAGACACCGCTGGATTCGTGGACAGGTGACAAGTAATATTAAAGGTCAACAGCTACAGTATTTGTAGCTAACTTTTATTTTTTTTTCTGAAGGAGCCTAGAGCTCCGCTTTAAATTTTATCTTTATATTTGCCTTTGAAGCAGAACTAAAGTCCAACTTTAACAGCTTATGAGCAGGCAGGTTATTAATTGCAGATGAGATAAAACAGTTTACATACAGGATGCTTATATTAACAATGTACCTAGGATTTTGGCTGCAATTCAGTTTTAGGGTACTTCAGTCTATTTTTAGGGTACTTCAGTCTATTGTATCTTAAAACCCTGCATAACTTAAGCCTCGTACACACGATCGGATTTTCCACCGGGAATTGTGTGATGACAGACTGTTGGTGGAAAATCCGACCGTTTGTACGCTCCATCAAACAATTGTTGTCTGATTTTCCACAGACAAATGTTGGATGGCAGGCTTATAAATTTTCCGCGGACAAATGTCTGTTGTTGGATTTTCCGATCCTGTGTACACAAGTCCATCAGACAAAAGTCCAAAGTACAAATACGCAAGATCGGAAGCAAGGATGAGCCAGAAGCGGTCAGTCTTGTAAACTAGTGTTCGTAGTGGAGAATTAACATTCGTGACGTGGCAAATTATGAAATCTCGAAATGCAGCGCACATTCTCTTCTTCTTTAATGGGATAATAATGAAGCTGCTGATACTGATGGAGTTCTGCCAAATGTATTTTAAAAGGCTTTTATTTTCTAGTGATATCAAGAATAATATTAATATGCTTGTTTGTTTTTTTTTGGGCAAGTTACCACAACACCATTTTCCTGTAGTTTTTAAGATCAAAGATATTATGTTGGTGTCCCTTGTTAATTTTACATTGTATTTTTTTAAATGTAACTGCCTACTCCCAAACTGTCATTTGAAGTAAAACACATAGCCAAGTATTATTCTCCACATTTTTTTTATTGTGCATTAAAAAAAGAAGACATATAAAATAAGACATGCTATCTGCCAATAGAACATAACCAAAAAGTGCATTCTATGCATCCAAAAATATGGAAAATATACCAAATCAAATCATTATTCAAACAAAAAATAAAATAAAAGCCCCATGCATGTGTCCTGCTTCTTAATATAGGGGGTCAACAATGCCAAGAGTTGGTGAAAGCAGGGGTCCGTCATCTGGAGATAATTCCGAAAATCATCCGGATTATTTTCCAGGAGCTCCCGCAGCAAAGGCATGTGATATAATTGGTCACGATTAATAAAGCAACCAATTTTTGGTCCAAGAAATCCTCCTCCTCCTGTTCCTGAACTGTGAAAGGATCATGTAAAAAGCCCCTTGTGTTTTGTAATCTAATATATGAACTGCGCCTTGTGTAATAATATGAATGAACCATCATGACTCTATTTTGTATACCCCCGCCGTTGTGTATGAAGTCCCTTATTGTGTAAGTTCAAACTTGTGTAAGAATGTACAAGAATGCTTGCACAGCACCCCCCCTTATGTGCTCACTGCGATCAAACCTTTTCTCGGAATGTATATCCTGTTTAGCTTTAGGCGATCAGCCAAGATATTTGACTAATGACCAGATGTCTTATCTAACTTGTGATAGATATATATCGAGTAACAAACTTGTATAACCCTAGACACGTATGCATTAAACCAACCACTCTCCCTCTTTTGTTCTATACTGAATATAATCTACTTTCGCGCTCAATAAACTCAGACATCTTATGAATACACAACCTGCCTCTCGTTCATTCGGTGTCTCCAGATATCTGAGGGCCCTGTTGGTGTACCTACAAAAAAGGTGGTCGTCCAGAATACCTACTATTTCCTTTCAAATGGGAGCTCGTCCCGGATAAGACAATCATCCACGGTGGGTAGACTTTTGTCTATTTTGACAAATTCTTTCTTACCCTGGCTCTGATAAAGTCTTAGCCTTTTAAATTTAAAGAGAAAGGAAGGACGAACCATGCCTTAATAGACACACTCATGGGAGTGTAACATTTTAGGGTCTGTGGGAGACCCAAGTCTTTATTTAAGACTCCATATATTAGAAACTGCAGTTCAGTATCCTTTTGGGAAGGGTATTTAGGTAACCAACAGTGCCCGCTAAATCTTTGCTTCTCTTTCTGTTGCATAGAAGTAATAAGATAATATGTTGTGTAGATACACTGACTGTAAGGTAAGACAGTCAAAGTGGTCTACAGTATTTTGCATTATGGGTCAAAGACAAGGGAAAGATATCCCTCCACCAAATCCAGGTCCAAATCCTTTATCCTTATAGGATAAACGCCTCAGTGTAGGAAGTTTGTGCAAATTAGTATTGCTACACTGGTAACATAACTTATGATTGCTGGTTGGTATTGCTAGATTACTTGCATGTTTTGTAGTAGCTTGGGGTTTCTATAATGTTATGCCCAGGTTGGCTTTAAGCGTTTTGGGAATGCTGTGAAAAAGTGTACATGCCCATTGGTAGCTTGGTGCTCCTGGAAAAAAAAAAAGGTGATTGATCAGGAACTTTAGTCAGAAATAGGGACAAAATGAGAAATCTCCCTTTCTTATATCCAAATATCGTGAGAGTGGTAAGTACTTTTGTATGTATGTTTATATAAATCTGCTAAAAAGTGAATTACCGGTTATTAGTTAAGGGAAAGTTGTTGTTAGTATAGGGAATTCTCTTCCACCTGCTCAGAGAGAAGTGCTTAATTTTATGTGCATGTCAATTTTTGTCTTGTCTTGGAATTCCAATTTAGAGCATAAGTTGTTTTTTCTTCTTAATGCAATGGATTGTTAGGTAGTTAATATATGACCTATGATCCTGCCAAGATGGAGAGCTTTGCTAAAGTGGGCAGGTGAGAGGGACAGAGTAGGGTACTCATCTGTGTGTGGATTGAATCACGGATTTGGACAAGGGCAAGTTACTTTTTGAGTGGTTCCTCCTATCCAAAGTATTGTTTAGCACAATACACAGAGGTACATATCCGCTTGCAAAGACCTGCTATGTTGCTTCAAGTGAAAAAGGGGATCAAACCGCTGACCATGCCTTCACCACCGCTTTTGCGCAAAGCATACTGCTATATATGCATTCCATATTCAGTGAGTCTGAGAGACTTGCTGAGGTGGAGAGTGAATGTTAACCACTTCAATACCACGGACGTCATATGACGTCCTGGGCTTTGAGCAGGTATATCTGAATGATGCCTGTAGTTATATTGCCGGTTTCAGCCGGCGAATCTCTACACCATAGGAACGATCATAGCGGCCGTTCGGCCACTTGATCGTTTCTATGGGAGGCGAGAGGGGACGACCCCCTCCCGCCGCCCTCCGGTGCTTGCTTCGACTCACCGTTACGATCAGTGAGGCGGAGAGTGGATCCGCCGGCGCCGGATGTAGATCATAGAGATTTACGGCGGACCAGATGGTACCCGGAGTCTCTATGATCGTCGGAGGCCGGGCACGATGTTATGACGTCACGCCCAGCCTCTCCATTCAAAGAAACGGCGCCGCTTCGGCTGGGAAGCGGCGATCATTTTATTTATTTTTTTTATTTCAGGCTTCCCAGCCTAGTGGTGAGATATGGGGTCTTATTGACCCCATATCTCACTATTAAGAGCACCTGACATGTCATATTGCTATTACAAGGGATGTTTACATTCCTTGTAATAGGAATAAAAGTGATCAAATTTTTTTTTTCAAAAAAGTGTCAAAATAAAAAAAATAAAATATACTTACCAATAAAAAAAAAAGCGCCACTGTCCCCGTGTGCTCGCACGCAGAAGCGAACGCATACGTAAGTCCCGCCCACATATGAAAACGGTGTTCAAACCATACATGTGAGGTATAGCCGCGAATGTTGGAGCGAGAGCAATAATTTTGGCCCTAGACCTCCTCTGTAACTCAAAACATGTAACCAGTAAAAAAATTTCAAGCGTCACCTGTGGGGATTTTTAAGTGCCGAACATTGGCACCATTCCACGAGCGTGTGCAATTTTGAAGCGTGGCATGTTAGGTATCTATTTACTCGGCGTAACTTCATCTTTCACAAAATGCAAAAACATTGGGCTAACTTTACTGTCTTGTTTTTTTTTTAAACACAAAACAGTTTTTTCCCCCAAAAAAACGCGTTCGAAAAATTCCTGCGCAAATACTGTGTGAGATAAAAAGTTGCAACAACCGCCATTGTATTCTCTAGGGTCTTTGCTAAAAAAAACATATATAATGTTTGGGGGTTCTATGTAATTTTCTAGCAAAAAAATGATGATTTTTACATGTAGGAGCAAAGTGTCAGAATTGGCCCGGTATTGAAGCGGTTAAAGAAGGATTTAATTCAGAAAAGTTATCTTTGCAGATTAAAAATACATGTTTATTGTTAAAATGTTGCAACTATCGTCAGTCTATTTATGAAAAGTGTTGGGCACATATTAAGCCCATGCCCAATTCATAGTTAATTGGAAAAATTAAAAGGGGAATGTGACACATCACTGATAAATTACATGTATGCGCTGGTACTAAATGTTTTTTCTTGAGGAATCTGATCACATACACATTTTTAAGAGTAGCATTTCAATTTATGTATAGGGTATTTTGATTATTTCAGTTAGAGTCTGACTTTGAGGACTGTTTTAATTGTAATTGCCTATCCTTACATTATTGAAGTGAAAAGGTGTTTTTTTTCAATATCAGCAAATGTGCTATATTTCGGATTGATATAATTGCCCTGTGCTCCGAAGCATTCAGTAAATGGCATTATAGTCTTATAGAAGAACCTAGAGTGGTGTTTTATGTAGGAAAAAAAATATGTTGTTATAAAAAAAAATATTAATTTTGTTGATGTTGAGAAAAAAAATGGAAAAAGGTGTTTAAAGGTGTTCAAAGGAAAAAATATGGAAAACATTTCTAAGTGAAGAATAAATGAAATGGCCAAATGAGGTGTCCGTTTATGAAGCAGTGAAATCTATTCACTGCTTCATTCTCCGGCATTCACAGTGAAGATTTTTCTCCTCTGTGTGCAGTTTATGAAGTGGTGTAGATCGCTTCACCTTTGGAGGAGTGAAGAGATCTACAAATGCTTCAAATAGTGGAGAACGGCCCCTGATACTGGAATCTCGTGAGACTTTACGAGAATATAGTACCAAATGTCAGTTTATCAAGCAGTGATAAATTATCACCGCTCAACGGCGCGTGGATTAATGTTAATAAAATAATGTGTCCCCCTACATTATACACATATGTATACACACACACACACTATATATACATGTATATACACACACATGATATATATATACATATACACATTATATGTATATATGTATAAATATGTATACACATAAATATGACAGGGGGACATGCTTACAGTGTTGGGGGGTCTGAACGAGGCATAAGGAAGTTAAAAAACTTCCTCCTTCCCCCTCAGATCCCCCCAGATTTCCTCTTCACTCCCCGATTCACCACCTCTGAGCTGGTGAACCTGGGAGTGTGAATTCTGACACAGATCGCCAGTGAAGCGGTGAGATCACAGCTTCATAAACTGACCGTTACTGTGTCATTCAATGAGGATTCTCCATGTGTAGAGATAATCGGCGGGAGAACAAGTTCAAACATGTTCTCCCCCAATTATCACCGTTTGATAAACTGTTTATGGACTGTGATCAGCGGTGATCCTCGGGATCACCGCTGATCACTGCTTCATAAACGGACACCTCAATGTGGAATGAGAAAGTGGTTGTATTGTGTTTAACCTCTCTGTCGTTATGATTATTTCAGATTTTAGGTGCTGAAAGCGGTACAATTATTTTGCATGGATATTTGGCGTTTTCTGTTATAGGCCTGTAATTCTTACTAATAATTCACTTAAATCTGTCCAAACCAGAGTGTAGTAGACATGCCGGGTATGATAAAGTTTGAAAAACAAAATCATAAATCATAATATAATAAATAACTATAAATAATTATACCAAATAATAATATAATAATAATAAAAATTATTCAATAATGTAATCAAATCAAAAACACTAAAATTTGCTTAGTTGCAGAATTGTCGCTGTCATTACTTTTCAGTGTTTGATGACGGATCTCCCCACAAATCACTATCGCTCAATTCTGCGAGTGATTCTAAATTATTATCGCTGTTTTCTAGCTGGTCTAAAACCACTTTTGATGTAAAGGGATGGTTTTGGTTGCTATGGACAATCTCCAGTTTCCAGGCAGAAAGAAAAGTTTTTAGATTATAAAACTGCATGCAGGGCACTGGACAAACCACTAGGGACAAAGGGGATGTGTAATTATTTGATACAGTACTATAATCTGTAAGATTACAGTATACTGTATCTATACTGTGTGTTTTACTTTTTGAATTTGGCACCGAACTCCGTCCCCGTGCATCGCAAAGCTTGCAGGGAACGGAGCTCGGCACTGTGAATAGAGCGAGACACAGCAGCTCGCAGATCACAGCGGGGAGACATCGCAGGATCCAGGGGACAAGGTAAGTAACCTCTACATGGATCCTGCGATGTGATCCCGAGTCTGGCTCGGGGTTACCGCTTTTGGTACTGAAAATCCGCCCGAGCCAGACTCGGGAATATCGCTAGGGTGGTTAATGAATACACAGGGTATTATTTGATTAGTAAAGTATCTTAAGTATTTGTTTAAAATGTACACAAAGAGTTTCATAATGTGTTTTCTTGTTATGGGAGTAGAAGTTATTAGACCAGTGATGGCGAACCTTGGCACACCAGATGTTTTGGAACTACATTTCCCACGATGCTCATGCACTCTGCAGTGTAGTTTAGCATCATGGGAAATGTAGTTCCGAAACATCCGGGGTGCCAAGGTTCACCATCACTGTATTAGACCCGTGTTCCTGATAATATATATTTCCCTAAAAGTTTGGGGTTAAATTAAAATTGATTATGGGATTTTGGTAAAAAAAGGGTGAAACTATAAATGTTTGAAGAGTTCCTGAAATGAAGTAACCAGGACCAAAATAAATTGCAGCATGTATTGAGTCCATAAAATATTAAAATATTGAGGGGAAAGTTTGTTTGAATAACAGTCAGAGTGACTATTCTGGATATATTTACCTTTTGAATTCCCAGAGTGTCAATCGTGAAGTGTTAATGATGTAATGTTGTTTATCCATCAATGTTTTGTTTGTTGCTGATGATTTGCAAAGTTAGGAGGCTGACTTCTGAGTCAGAATATGTGTTTGGGTAAAATGATCTGTTCTGAGACCCTTGGGTCCACTTGGGTCCTGGGGATAGAAGGAACTAAAGGTGTTTAAGTTTTGTTGAAATCTTGCTGAAATACTGTATTTGGAAGAAAAAATGTTTAGTTAAATATATTGAATCTATATAATGAAGAATGTTGCGGAGAAACATTTTTATTTCTGCATGCTTTACTTATGTTTGAGTTAATGAGGAATATTATTTTAATACCTCCAATGGTTAAGGCCTGAATTGATGAGGTAGTTTCTGTGATTATTCATGTTGGATGAGGAGTATCTGCCCCAGCCAACCAGCATTCACCCCTAGCCCCATGCACATGAAGAAATGCCCACCCCATTCATACCCTATACCCCATTCATACCCTACCCCATACCCTATCCGGATGAAGAGATTACTACAGCTTTTACATGGAAATCTTCATGTTCATCTTTGTTGATCGAATGCCATGGGAGGTGCTGAGATGAGTAAAGGCGGATTCCTGCTGGAAAATGTTTCTGGGAATGACACCTTGAGGGTTAGCCACATGACGCACGCCCAAGGTCTACGAAATTCCAGTGAGCATCACAAGAGAGAAATCCAGAGATCCAGGTCTGTCTGTGGATGTCGAGTTCTACCCTTACAAAGAGGCAGGGTTTTTGGGGTGGAGGATCTCTGTAAAAAAAGGATGAGCACAGAATCAAACCAAACGTTTTGGGAAAAGAGACTTTTTTTGTGCTTTTCTTTGGAACTATTTTTATTTGGCGTAAAGGCTGTCATGCCCCTCTCACTTGCTTTTATGGACCGTCACACCCCTTCCCACTTTATATTTCATGGACAATTGCTATGCAGCTGAGATTATGTGTTTATTGTTCTCTATTTTTACATGCTTAGGATAATGGTACATTTGTGGGAAAGTAGTCCAGGTGAATGTCGGGGGCATATTGGGGGCAACAGGGTTTGTGATTGTCACGTTCGTGACAAAAGAGAGGATTGAAAGGATCATGTAAAAAGCCCCTTGTGTTTTGTAATCTAATATATGAATTGTGCCTTTTGTTATAATATGAATTAACCATAATGACTCCATTTGTATACCCCCGCCATTTTGTATGAAGTCGCTTATTGTGTAAGTTCAAACTTGTGTAAGTATTTACAAGAATGCTTGCACAGCATCCCCCCCTTATGTGCTCACTGCGGTCAAACCTGTTCTTGGAATGTATATTCTGTTTAGCTTTAGGCGATCAGCCAAGATATGTGACTAATGACCAGATGTATTATCTAACTCGTGATAGATATATATCAAGTAACAAACTTGTATAACCCTAGACACGTATGCATTAAACCAACCACTCCCCCTCTTTTGTTCTATACTGAATATAAGCTACTTTCACGCTCAATAAACTCTTATGAATACACAACCTGCCTCTCATTCACTCAGTGTCTTCAGATATCTGAGGGCCCTGTTGGTGTACCTACAAGAAGGGTGGTCATCCAGAAAACCTACTATTTCCTTTCAGACTGGACTTGGGTCAAAGCAATAACTCCAAGGCCAATAATAACAAACAAGTTATCTTCTCAGATTCCGCAACATGTCTGGTTGACGAATGGCAGTTCAGAAATGAACTGAAAAGCACAAAATGAAAAGCGTAAATTGAAAAGCGCGAAATGAAAAGCACAAATCAATACTCACCAAACTTCTACTAACACAAAATTAGCAGAAGGAGCCCAAAGGGTGGTGCCTGACAATTGAACTTCCTCTTTATCGGCTTGTAGTATGTCTAGTACGTCACTATGTTCGTGTTTGTTGGCCGACAATAGTGTACCGTTTGTATGCAAGACAAAATCCAGGCACACGCCCTTTCGGACAAAAGTCTGACGCTTCGTCTGCTGAAAAACCAATCGTGTGTACGAGGCTTTAATGTGCTGCTATTATAATTGTAAGGCTTTATTCTATCAAAGTCCTACTTTTGTACCTTTTTATTGTAGTAAATTCCTCTATAAAACATACATTTATTGTACAGGGCTTTTCCTTACACTCTTCTTACAAATACGTGTCTTTAGTTTAAATATTTCTGAACTACATAATGACAAATGTGTATGCATTGGCCCTTGATGACGACCCCCTGTGATGAAACTCATCAAATGAGCTTAGCAGACTAACATCATCACACATGCCAGGCGATGTTCTGTAGATACCGGCCTATGTTTTCTTCCTTTGTAAGTACCTATTGGTTCTTCTATATTAATAAACTTTATTTGACACTATTACGCTACATGCTTGTGCATTTCCTCTTCTATGGCCCGTTTATGACATTGCTGGGGAGGTGGTTTTTACCAACTGTGGCCATCCACTGGGCAGTTGTCCTGGCTAGTCCATGAGCACGTATGACCCTAATGCAAAAGGTCTGTGGCTTCTGGTAAGAGATTTGTATTTATCTTGGTGGTAGAGCACTGAAGAACATGTTAACATTATAATGCACAGTTACTGGATAATGGATTTTTCAAATTGTGTGATTTTGGCATCACTTGAACTGTACACTTTTTAAGGGTTTTGTTTTGCATTACTATTGATGTTGAATGTACATTTAGAGGAGAAGCACAACAGGTTGTGTTTATAGTTTCTATAGATATCTTGGGATTGATTTACTAAAGGCAAATTTTGCAAGTGCAGTTGTACTCTGCAAGGGCATTTGCTGTAGAACTTTGTAAATGAGAGGAAGCTCCGCTTACTTCCATCATCCAATTATGTACAAGCAAAAATTAATTTTCTTTTATTTTCCTTGCATGTGATTGGGTATTCTTTGCAAAGTGAAGCTCCAGCTGATTTATTAAGCTCTGGAGCAAATGCCTTTGCAAAGTTCACAGTCTATCTGCCCTTAGTAAATCAACCCCTTTGTATTTAGATATTTACAAAGTGCTGCTTCCATGTCACATATTCTTTGTATTTTCAATTAGTTTTTTTATGCATTAGTTAAAAAAGGGGTGGATTTACTAAAGACAAATAGACTTTGCAAGTGCAGTAGCACTCTGCAAGTGCAGTTGTGCTAATTGTCCTTAGTAAGTGTAAATGTGGCAAGGCTTCACTTTATAATGAAAATTGAGATGCAAGGAAAAAAGGCATGATTGGATGATGAAAATCAGCAGAGCTTTACCACATTTACTATGCTCTGGGGGAAATTAGTGCAAATGCACTTGCCGGGTGCAACTGCACTTGCAAAGTGCACAGCCTATTTGCCTTTAGTAAATCAACCCCAAAAGTGTTACCTAGTGCAGATTCACAAATTTTTTATATATTTATGTAAAATGAGTATGTAAACGCTTATAACCAATCCAGGTTCATCTTTTCATGCACACTAGGGTCTGATTAGTTGCTGTGAGCTATTGCACATTGTCATTTCAAAAATGGGCTATATCACATACATCAGTTTTGCAATGTAAAGGGACCCATCTAGTGTGCACAGAATGACATTTGAATGAATTTTGGGTCTCATTAGGATCTGTGTACATGGGTGCTGCTGTTAAGCACTGGCTTTTGCATTTAAGTGTGTACTGCCTACCCCAACTTTCCGGGGGCCTGATGGTGACCCTCAGAGGCAGGGAGGGCTGACATACTTCCTCAGGGTGCAGGTTACTAGGCATGGTGTGTGATGAACAAGATAGAAATTGGGCACCAGTCACTTTTAAGTCTATTTCTCACAACAGGAAAAATGCAGGAGAGAGGATAGGGCACAGGACACCCTTAGTCAAAAATAGTAACGATCAGCAGACCGAGCAGATTGGCAGACTCCTTAGACAAAAATGGTGAGATAAGGTAGACAGCAGTACAGGAAAAGAGCCTTTAAGCTGAACCAGCACATCTGTACTTTGTAGTATAGGCTGTCTTCTATGGTAACTGAACTTAACTCACGGAAGGTGTAGGAATTCTATGGATGATTCTGTCTTGACGCTTTCCCAGGCTCTTCATGGGTCCCCTCATGCAAGAGTCACCTCTGGTACTTCATCTCAGGTCTTCATCCCTTCCTTCATGCTTCCGGATATTTAGGAGGCTTTTCTCAGCATAATCTTGAACACCTGGATAGGCCTCGAGTAGGTCTAGCAGCCGGGCAAGCACCTGGATAGGCTTCAGGCTTCAGGCCTAGCAGCATCCACATCCACGCAGACCGCAGTCTGGACTGGAAAGACCTAGATCACCTGACTTCTAAATAAATAGCTTTTCTCAGCATGCATAGCAGCGAATCTGATTGGATGAGACAAAGTATGTTTATCCATAACTTGAATTCACTGTAGCTCATCATACTAATGTCAAAGGCAACAGTGCCACCTACTGACAAAAGGGAGAAGCCACAACTGGAACAGGATTAGGAAGGAAGCCATTTGACCGTTAAACACCCCAAAGTAAGACTAGCTACCACCTAGCAAAGCTAAATTTACCTGTAACCCTGTTTTAGGACAAGGGTGCTACAAGTGCAAGGGACATACTGCATCCATATAAACAAATAGAGATGGGCTGAACACCCCCGGTTCGGTTCGCACCAGATATCCCGAACATAGAAAAAGTTTGAACCCAAACTCCGAACCACATTGAAGTCTATGAGACCCGAACATGAAAAATCAAAAGTCTATATGCAAGTTATTGGCCATAAAAAGGGTATGGGGGTTCGGGTACTGCCCTGAGGGACATACTAATGAAAAAAAAACTGCATCGGTCGGTGATGTCACAAGGGGGCAGTGCCACCAGGTGATGTCACCAGGGGGCCTTGCCCCTTACCTATATTAGAACTATCAAATCATGGAGCAGGCAGATGGTGGTTAGCCTTCGTCAAAGGGGGAGCGTTTTTCTCTTTTTTCGGGTCCGTCTGTGCCATTGTCATCGTGATTGATGATGGATCTACATGGGGGGGTCATTGTTTTTCTATTTTTAATAAAGGAGTTGTCAAAAACTGTTTTTTTTTCCTCTTTGACACTTTTTTTGGTGAATGAGTAGGGGTACATACTCATTCACATGGGGGATCTTCCAGATTCCGATAAGCCCCCTGTATGCAGACCCCCCACAACCACAGCCCAGGGTTGTCTGGAAGAGGCCATTGTCCCAACAAGGAGACAAGGCAGAGCCCCCCCTGCCCCAAAGCACCCCCCATGTTGAGGGCATGTGGTCTGGTATGGTTCAGGAGTTAGCGCCCCCCCCCCCCCCATTTCCTGGCCTTTCCAGACCCCATGCAGTTTTTTTTTTTACAATTTTGGCATGGGGTTCCCCCATTTTTATTTTCTTCAGCTGGCAATATTTTCTTATTTTTATTTTTCTATTGCCGGCTGATGTCTCATTCGTGCAGCAACCGGTTTCCCGGCCCCACTCCTTAACCACTTACCAACCGGCCCATAGCCGAATGACGGCTGCAGGGCGGTTGGATAACTCTGGGAGGGCGTACTATGACGTCCTCCCAGAATTCCCCTCTCGCGCGCCCCCTGGTGCGCACACCCGAACACATCCGTGACCGCCGGGTCCGGAGGACCTGGCGCATCACGGATCCCGGTAAATGGCCGCTAATCGCGGCCGTTTACCATGTGATCGCGCCGTCAAATGACGGCGCGATCACTTGTAAACAGACCGGCGTCATCTGATGACGCCGGTTCCTCTCCTCCCCCTCTCCTCCCCGCCTGTGTACCGATCGGTACACAGTGAGCGGGGAGGGGGATGGATGGATGTCTGCAGCGCTGTGGGCTGTATGTGTAGTGCCCACAGCGCTGCACAGAGACATCCAGGCATCCATCCATCCATGCTCAGCCATCCCCACTACACTGCAATGCTGAGCAATACTCTGCAACACCCCCACAATACTCTGCAATACTCTGCAATACCCCCACAATACTCTGCAATGCTGTGCAATACTCTGCAACACCCCCACAATACTCTGCAACACCCCCACAATACTCTGCAACACCCCCACAATACTCTGCAATGCTGTGCAGTACTCTGCAATACCCCCACAATACTCTGCAATGCTGTGCAGTACTCTGCAATACCCCCACAATACTCTGCAATACCCCCACAATACTCTGCAATACCCCCACAATACTCTGCAATGCTGTGCAGTACTCTGCAATGCCCCCACAATACTCTGCAATGCCCCCGCCATACTCTGCAATGCCCCCACAATACTCTGCAATGCTGTGCAATATTCTGCAATTCCCCCGCAATACTCTGCAATGCCCCCGCCATACTCTGCAATGCCCCCGCCATACCCTGCAATGCCCCCGCCATACTCTGTCATGCCCCCGCCATACTCTGCCATGCCCCCGCCATACTCCGCCATACTCCGCAATACCCCGCCATACTCCGCAATACCCCGCCATACCCCGCCATACTCTGCCATACCCTGCAATACCCTGCAATACCCCGCCATACCCCGCCATACTCTGCCATGCTCTGCAATACCCCGCCATACTCCGCAATACCCCGCCATACTCCGCAATACCCCGCCATACTCCGCAATACCCCGCCATACTCCGCAATACCCCGCCATACTCCGCAATACCCCGCCATACCGAGCCATGCTCAGCTGTACTCGGCCTCTGTATGTGGCCAGGCTGTGGAAGTCTCACACATGTGGTATCGCCGTACTCAGGAGGAGCAGGGGAATCTATTTTGGGGTGTCATTTTTGGTATGTACATGTTATGTGGTAGAAATATTGTATAAATGGACAACTTTGTGTTAAAAAAAAAATGCGTTTTAACCACTTCCCGCCCACCGGCCGTCATACAACGTCCTTGACTTTGTGCGGAGATATCTGAATGATGGTTGCAGCTACAGGCATCATTCAGATATCGGCTTTTTCAGCCGGCGATTCCCTACACCATGAGAATGATCATAGCAGCTGTTCCACTGCTTGATCGTTCTTACGGGAGGCGAGAGGGGATGTCCCCCCCTCCCACGCTTCTACCGACTCACCGCTACGATCGAAGCCAGGATCTTTTTTTTTTTTTTTTTTTTATTTCAGGCTTCCCAGCCTAGAGGTGAGATGTGGGGTCTTATTGACCCCATATCTCACTGTAAAGAGGACCTGTCATGCCATATTCCTATTACAAGGATGTTTATATTCCTTGTAATAGGAATAAAAGTGGTCAAAATTTTTTTTTTTTTGAAAAAAGCATCAAACTAAAATAAATAAAGTAAAATGAACAATAAAAAAAAAAAAAAAAATTTTAAAGCGCCCCTGTCCCTGCGTGCTCGCATGCAGAAGCGAACGCATACGTAAGTCCCGCCCACATATGAAAACCGTGTTCAAACCACACATGTGAGGTATCGCTGCGATCGGTAGAGCGAGAGTAATAATTTTGGCCCTAGACCTCCTCTGTAACTCAAAACATGTAACCAGTAAAAAATTTTAAAGCGTTGCCTATGGGGATTTTTGAGTAGCAAAGTTTGGCGCCATTCCACAAGCGCGTGCAATTTTGAAAGGTGACATGTTGGGTATCTATTTACTCGGCGTAACTTCATCTTTCACATTATGCAAAAACATTAGGCTAACTTTACTGTTTTGGTTTTTGTAAAGCACAAAACAGTTTTTTTCCCAAAAAAAACGCGTTAAAAAAATTGCTGCGCAAATACCATGCGAGATAAAAGGTTGCAACGACTGCCATTGTATTCTCTAGGGTCTTTGCTAAAAAAACATATATAATGTTTTGGGGTTCTATGTAATTTTCTAGCAAATAAATGATGATTTTTACATGTAGGAGAGAAATGTCAGAATTGGCCTGGGAGCTACAGAACGCCTGAAGGTGCTCCCCTGCATGTTGGGCCTCTGTATGTGGCCACACTGTGTAAAAGTCTCACACATGTGGTATCGCCGTACTCGGGAGTAATAGCAGAATGTGTTTTGGGGTGTAATTTGTGGTATGCATATGTGGTGTGTGACAAATAACCTGCTAATATGACAATTTTGTGGGGAAAAAAAAAAAGTAAAAAAAAAACCTTGATTTTGCAAAGAATTGTGGGAAAAAATGACAACTTCAAAAATCTCACCATGCATCTTTCTAAATACCTTGGAATGTCTTCTTTCCAAAAAGGTATCATTTGGGGGGTATTTGTACTTTTCTGGAATGTTAGGGTCTCAAGAAATTAGATAGGCCGTCAGTACTTCAGGTGTGATCAATTTTCAGATATTCGCACCATAGCTTTTGGACTCTATAACTTTCACAAAGACCAAATAATATCCACCGATTTGGGTTAATTTTACCAAAGATATGTAGCGGTATAAATTTTGGCCAAAATATATGAAGAAAAATTACTAATTTGCAAAATATTATAACAGAAATGAAGAAAAATGCATTTTTTTACAGATTTTTCGGTCTTTTTTCTTTTACGGCGCAAAAAATAAAGAACCCAGCGGTGATTAAATACCACCAAAAGAAAGCTCCATTTGTGTGAAAAAAAGGACAAAAATTTCATATAGATACAGTGTTGCATGGCTGAGTAATTGTCATTCAAAATGTGAGATCACCAAAAGCTGAAAATTGGTCTGGTTAGGAAGGGGGTTTAAGTGCCCAGTTGTCAAGTGGTTAAGAACAGCTATTCACTGTGCCCTGATTGGGGAAAGCTTTCCCCACTCAGGGCTTGGAATGCACTGTGCAGCACGCAGTGCATTATGGGACACTCGGCGGGTGAACATCCTGCCAAGTGCCCCGCAAATTCGGGTGTTTGCTGAACAGGCAAACAGGCGATGTTATGGCCGAACTTTTGCTTGACCCAAACCATTCGTCCAACTCTAGAAAGAAAATAGAACACAAAGCAGGTTAAATGGGACCTCAGAACTGTCATCCATATTGTACCATTGAAGTAATTGGCAATTTGCTGACCTACATTTGACGTGCATTTCAGACATGCATTTCAATTGACCCGCTGTTTGGTTGCTGCCCTTAGTCATTCTTATTCTTCAAAGAATTAAAGGAACAAAAGTGGAGTTTTGACCCAATACAAACCAATCAGTTTCTGCCCTTTGTTCACTAGGAATATGAAACATTTGATTGAGTCAACAACTATACTTTTGTTGCTGTGTTGTTTTTTGTTTCTTGTTTTTTTTTTTCCAGGGTAGTTTCGAGGGAAAAATTTGTGAAATATATAAATGTTATCAAGAATTTAAGCATAGTTGGTGACATAGGTGTACATTTATATAAAGTGGAATAAATTTTTGTGTAAAACTGGTTGACTGGGACATCAGACAAAGCTTCCTTGTATTGTGGTATAATTGTGTAGTGTCAGGCAATGCAATGAGAGAAGCCCATCTGATGGCCTGTGTAAATAAATGGAAGCTTAATCTAACGGACTGTGTTCAGTACCTTATGACATGATTTTTTTTCTTATTTTGGCTTGGGTTACCTTGTTTGAAATGATGTGAAAATTTATAGGCGGGACAGTCAATCTGTATTCAGTCTGCCAAGTGTGAATAAATAGACCTTTGTGCTTGGTTGTTATTTGTAGAGCATGTTCATCTGTATGGCCTGAACACAGCATCCACAGGGATTCATAAAAGTCAAAGCACTGGTATGTGCTGCTGAATGTTGCTGGATAAATGTTTAAATTAGAGCTGGAGAGGAAATTGCATAGCAGTGTCAAGTAGCGAGCACCAACATGAGACATCACCCTTGCAAATAAGAAGCCATCAGTAATGAAATATGGTTCTTCTCTTTCCAATCTTTCAAAATAAACTAAAAAAAGGTCTTGATTGTAAAGACACTTTATCATCAAAATGCTATAAAATTGCACTAACGTTGTTATCCCTAAAGATATTGCAAATATGTGAATGACATGCTACTGTCTTTCCTAACACTATTGGCCCCTGGCCTGTCCTAAATATTAAACCCCTATCAAAATGTTATTTTTTTTATTCATATTTAAGATAGCTGGAGGTCTCACAAACAACAAAGAGGGAAATTTATCAAAGCTGGAGCCGCCAAAATCTGGAGTGTGACGGACACGTCACCCCCCCCATCACCCCCCCCCCCCACCTGTGACAAATAGCAGGTACAGTTCACTGGTATGCGACAATACCACTCACAGCCTCCCCCAGCACAAGTGCCAGCAGACTGAGAGCGATCGTCACTGGGTTTAGATTTATAACACTGCCACCAGAGTTTGGCCTATTAACTGTGCATAATATTAACAATAACGACTTTAAATAAACGTCTGTTATACACAATGTCACCACAGACAAGTATACCCTGAGATTTACCATATAGTAGTGCTCTTTAAAGAGACAAGGTTTCTTTAAGTTCTGCATTAGAGACCATATTTTACATTTTTCAAAACTACTTATTGACCAGCCACCGCAGTTGTACTGTGACAGGTTATCACGGCTGCGCATCGGCCATTGCGTCATTGCACGTCGGCCACTTTAAGAGCTATTGGAGGCGCACACGCGACGCCGGAGTCGATGGGCGTGGCCGGCAGCCGCGATTTCTGCCGGCCACCCGTGATCACGCCACAGAGACGCGGAACAGGGATCTGTTAATGTAAACAGACAGATCCCCGTTCTGACAGGGGAGTAGAGAGAGATCTGCTGTTCCTAGTGATCAGAAACAGCGATCTCTCTCTACTCCCTGTCAGTCCACTCCCCCACAGTTAGAAATACCTCCTTAGGGAACACTTAACCCCTTGATCGCCCCCTAGTGTTAACCCCTTCCCTGTCAATGACATTTATACATTAATCAGTGGCTATTTTTAGCTCTGATCGCTGTATAAATGTCAGTGGTCACAAAAAAGTGTCAAAAGTGTCCGATCTGTACGCAGCAATGTCGCAGTTCCACTAGTAAAAAAAAATTAATAATAAAAATTCCATAAATCTATTCCCTATTTTGTAGGCACTATAAATATTGCGCAAACCAATCACTATATGCTTTTTTTTACCAAAAATATGTAGTAGAATACATATTGGCCTAAACTGATAAAGAAATTAGTTTTTTTACATTTTTGGGGGGATATTTATTATAGCAAAAAGTTAAAAATATAGTTTTTAAAAAATTGACGGTTTTTTATTTATAGCGCAAAAAATAAAAACTGAAGAGGTGATAAAATACCACCAAAAGAAAGCCCTGTTTGTGGGAAAAAAGGAGATAAACTTTTCTTTGGGTACAACGTCGCACGACCGCGCAATTGTCAGTTAAAGTGACACAGTGCCGTAACACAAAAAATGGCCTGTCATTAAGGGGGCAAATCCTTCCGGTCCCTAAGTGGTTAATAATAGAAAATATAAGCTGGTGGAAACAAATGCTAGCATATGTGGCCTTATAGAGTGGAGGTTACAATCAGCGGTACCGCACGTGTTCCCTGTACTGGATAATCCATGATACAAGACCCACGCAGCTTCAAACTATGCTAGACCTCCTATAATTTGGGGTCTAGCAATTTGGTAAGAGGCTATGTGTTTCTGTGGTGGTGGGCACACTGGTCACACATCGCTGGGTTTGAAAGATATAGACACTTTTGTTTTTGAATGAACTGTTTGCATAGGGGCACCTTACTTTGATAATTATATAGTGCTCATGAGGATTATTACTTTTGGACTTTATGCTATTCACTTAATTGTGGTGTTTTATTTTCACATTTATTTAATGATATGAGTGTCACATTGTGATTACTTAAGAATTTACTTAATTATGGTGATTCATTTTACACAGCACAACTATATTGGGAATAATTTGTACATTAGGCATTTGTATTTTTCATGCTTTTGAGTACAGCTGTGAAAACTTGGTTATTTATATTTTGATTAAGCACTAAGCGTAGTTTTCTTTATATTTAGAATATCATCATTACAGAACAGATAGAACCATCCTATAAAGTCTAAAATAAGTTACATAATTTTCTTCAATAAGGCTGCATTTACATATGTGCATTGTATTATCAGCAAAATAGCATTTAATATCAATGAAAGCTTGCTGAAAGTAAATTCTCAAGAACATTCACTGTCTTATATTACATAGCATAGACATACTTACCAAGTGCAAATGTTAAATAGAAAGCTTCTGTCTGCACCTATGCTATTCGTTTTGGAATGTTGATTTTTTTTAGTGTTTGGATAGGAAGTCTGATGCTCTTGCAGCTTCTTTTTGGATGTGAAGTAAATTTTTCTTGTCTGTTTTTTCTCAGCCAGCAGCCCAGGGACAAGCCATCGGAGTCCAAAGCGACAGGTACCTTTTATCATTTTTATAAATCATAAATTGTTTCATGAAGCGTGTAGACTTATTTACTGCGGTATATAACTCAAAGTCAAATTGTGAGCTAAAGTACCTCCGTTGCTAAAATATTATTTGACTCAAAACCACAGAGCAACTAGAAGACAATTTACTTTAGGAAGGTACAGCATAAAAGTACCAAAAGGGTGAACTTAGTCAAGGTATTTAGGCACTTGTTCATCGCTACAATTTAGGGGTGGTTCTCAAATATTGTGTTTACTTCCTATCCCCAATCAAGTTCTGAGGAATTTATTGACTTTTGCCATAAGCCTGACTATATGTTTGAAGTTATCACAGGCTAGGATATAAACTACTCCTGTAGTAATCCAGTTTCTTTGTGTTGACATATCCTAAAATGCTAAGGATTGTTATACAATATTTTATAGTATTTACGGTATGTTATTGATGTTAAGAATTCTTCTTATTCTTTGCATATTTGCAATGGGAACAGCAAATTGAACTCTGAAATGCATCACTAGAGCAGCCACTAGAAGGAGAAAAGATGTCCCGATTGCCCAATTTTGCCCTAGCTAGACCTCATTTAGAATACAGTGTCCAGTTCCTGAGACCTCATTTACAAAAGTATATTGATAAGATAGAATGGGTCCAGAGATGGATAACAACAACGGTGAAAAGTCTGAGGTGTAAAACATATCAGAAGAGACTGAAGGACCTTAATATGTACAGTCGGGAGGAAAGAAGGGAAAGGGGAGGCATGATTGAGACCTTTAAATACATCAAGGGTGTGAATAAGGTTCAAGAGGGCAGGATTTTCAATATGATGCCAAGATCAAGAACACGGGGACATGACCTCAAACTAGCAGGAGGAAAGTTCAAAACTAATCTTAGAAAGTATTATTTTACTGAAATAGTAGTTGATTTTTGGAATAGATTTTCAGCAGAGGTAGTGAGTCAGTCAATAGTAAGTGGATTTAAATATAAAAAGTCCAAAATGCACCCTTCAAATTGTTGTTAATCACATAACAGTTCTGTCAATGAAGAGATAGGGAATATGAAGGACCCTTCACAAGCTTCAGTGTGTATGAAAAAGCACATTACACCCAAGTGAATCCAATCTGCTTACCAGAAAGTAATGATCAATAGGCATGTAATCATAAATCTCAGAGGATCAGGGTGTCACACTCCAAATACTGCAGATCGATCACAGGGAATTCAATATCCAGACCACATATAGCCACCAACTCATCACACGCCAGAACAGGGATGCATTGAATATACGCTCACCAATAAGATGTTACCCAAATGGAAAGAAAATAAGGCAGCAATAGTGAACCCCGTAAGATATAAAAGCAATGATTTTTTGTAGTCCACTTACAGGTAGTAGAAAGTTACAGGCATCATGATGTATAGTAAAAAATCTGTGGCTCATAGTGTGCTTGCATTGGCCAGCCTGGATTTAAACATGCTTGGGACAAACATAGACAAAAAAATAACAAAAAAAACCATATTTAAATATACAGTACTGCGCAAACGTTTTAGAAAGATGTGAAAATGCTGTAAATTAAGAATGCTTACAGAATTAGAGGTTTGAATTGTTTTGTTTTTTTTATCAATTAACAAAATGTAAAGTAAAAGATCAGGAGAGAAATCAAAATTTGAATAAATATTTGGTGTGACCACCCTTTGCCTTCCAAAAATCATCAATACTTCTAGGAACACTTGCACACAGTTTTTGAAGGAACTCGGCAGGATAGGTTGTTTTACCTAGAAGAAATGAGAAAGAATTCCTATTTTACAGTATTTCTTTACACTTGCCTAAAATATTTGCACAGTACTGTATACATGTAGTATATTTAAAAAATGGGGGGGAGGCAGACTTGATAGACCCCTTGTTTTTTTTATGACATCACTCCTCTATGTTTCCATGTTTCTACAGTATGTTAAATCTTAATCCAAAAAAGTGAGATTCTTGTACGGTGTCTGATCTTAACCACTTGACCTCCCTTCATGACCAGGCCATTTTTTGTGATACTGCACTGCGTTACTTTAACTGACAATTGCGCAGTTGTGCAACACTGTACCCAAATAAAATTGCTGTCCTCTTTTTCCCACAAATAGAGCTTTCTTTTGGTGGTAATTGATCACCTCTGCGGTTTTTATTTTTTGCGCTATAAACAATAAAAAAAACAAACAATATTTTTTACTTTCTGCTATTAAACATATCCAATAAAAAAATGTAAAAAAAAAAACATAAATATTTTGCTACATATTTTTGGTAAAAAAATCCCAATAAGCATATATTGATTGGTTTGCGCAAAAGTTATAGCGTCTACAAACTATGGGATTTTTTTTTTTGCACTAGTAATGGTGGAGATCAACGACTTATAGCTGACTGCGATATTGAAAAAATATAAAAAATATAAAAAATATAAAAAATATGCACTATCACTGTACTAATGACCCTGGGAAGGGGTTAACCTAAGGGGCGTTCTCAGCACCTTATCCTTGGCTTTAGCTGGTTTTGGTCACTGCAAATGGCAAACACCTTATGGCAAAAAACTGAGACTGACTCTTTAGGTGAATGTATTCCATGTTTGAATGCCAGAACTGTCTTTCCACTGATTATTTTATGCCTAAAAAGCAACAATGGTTCACTGGTAAGATTGTCATGCCCTGTCTTATCCAGTTTTTACAAAGCACATATAAAATATACATTTTTATATGCTGTCAAAGTTTTACCTGACTGGGCATCCATTGCTGGTTAGGAAAACTGCATATAACTATGTAGGATATTTTATTTGGAATGTGTTGACCTTTTGTGATTTTGGTTGTTGTTCGTTGCATCAACTACAGGCCTTTAAAGTAGTATTAAAAGTTTGGCTTTTTCTTTTAAATAACAAATATGTTACACTTACCTGCTCTGTGCAGTGGTTTTGCACAGAGCAGCCCTGAGCCTCCTCTTCTCAGGTTCCCAGCCGGCACTCCTGGCTTGGCCCGCTTGACCAGTCCCCCCAATGGGAAGTCACTTGCTATGGAGGCACTGATGTGTGCTGGCTCCCGAGCCCTGCTCTATGCATCCATAAGACACATAGAGCCGTGTTTCGGTCCTGCCCCCCGCTCTCTCCTCATTGGCTCACTGGCTATGATTGACAGCAATAGGATTTCCCATAGAATTGTTTTGGTGATGCTAAAATTCTAGATTCTCTCTTGGTTTCTGTAAGTGATAATAACTGCTAAGGCAATTACATGGGTAAATCTCCCCAGCTCGGGCACAGACAGCCATGAAAACCTCACAGAACCTCTAACCCTTCCCACTGTGTCTGAAACAAAAGAAAACAAAAGTTTTGCCTCTACATACACTTTAAAAAAACAATCAGTCTGTTTAATTTGAAGCATATATTTAATTAACACCTCTAAACCAAAATGGTTACCCCAAATGTTTCAGAATTCTAAAAATATCCCTGGTTACAAAATACATTTTAACTGATTCCCATCCTGTTCATGCAGCACCTTGGTTTTGCAGGCGTAAAGAAATAATAATTTCCCATAAAAAGTTGTATTACCAAGAATTTTATATATCCAATTACTCTGAGTAAACCATGCATAACAAACCTATTGACATACTGAGCAATTTTGCTGATGGTAAACTGCTGAAGCCTATGTCAGCAGAACCCCAGTGTTACACAGTTCCTATAATCCATCATGCATTATAATGATCCAACTGCTCAAGGACAATGTATTTTTTGTGCATATACACACCTTTTTGTCCATTTATTCTGTATAAATAAACTTAAATGATTGAGCAGTTTGAAAGAAATTATCTTTTATGTAGTACTAAGTTTTCCCGGACTGATTTGGATTCAATGCATCAAGTGAATATCTTGTTAGTAACAAGGGTTAGATTAAAATAAAATAACATTTCTGTATTTTACACTATTTAACATCTTTTACGATCACAGACAGCTTTTTCATAGGTATGTGTGTTGGGGTGATTTACCAAAGGAATAAAGATTTTCAAACTTGTTGTTTATTTAGCTCAGGGGTCTAGAAACTGCGACCTCAGGCCAGCTGTGGCCCTTTGCTTGCCTTTATCCAGCCTTTGAGGCACTGTTCCTTCCACTGATACGAGGCACTATTCCTCCCACTGACATCAGAGATGGGGAGATAATTCTTCAATGATGGGGCACTATTCCTCCTTTTGACACTTTTTATTTTACTCCCACTGACCATTAAGCCTATGGCATTGTTTACTCCCACTAATGCCAGAGCATTTTCTACTCCCACTGGCCACAGTCTGGCCCCCCTAAAGTTCGAAGGGCAGTTAGCTGGCCCTTTGTCTTGAAAGTTAGGAGTCCCCTGATTTAGCTTATTGGATAAGGTGATGCTGTATTCATCTAGAGCAGTCTCAACTAGGGTTCCTCCAGAGGCTGCTAGGGGTTCCTTGAGCAAATTCTGCCTCTTAGGTTCATACTGACACCATTGATCTTTTTAGCTATCCGGAATTCTTCCAAATGACCACAAATGTAAGAAGCATTCTTCCTACTGACCATCACACTAATGTATCATGAGTCGTAGTTATAGTAATTTTAGCAGGGGTTCCCTGAGACCAGAAAGTTATTTCAAGGCTTCCACTGTGTTAAAAAGGTTGAGAAAGGCTGATCTAGTCATACACCAAAAAAATCGACTTTTTTAATAACCTTGCACATGTTGGGTTTTAAAAAAGAATACATCCTCACACTATTTACTAATTGCGTGTGCCTACAAAATTTTATGTAGACTTATGCCACGTACACACGGTCGGAATTTCCGACAACAAATGTTCCATGTGAGCTTGTTGTCGGAAATTCTGACCGTGTGTAGGCTCTATCGGACATTTGCTGTCCGACAACAAATTTCCGAATTTCCAACAACAAAAATTTGAGAGCTGGATCTCAGATTTTCCGACAACAAAATCCGTTGTCGGAAATTCCGAGCGTGTATAGACAACTCTGACACACAAAATTCCACGCATGCTCGGAATCAAGCAGAAGAGCTGCACTGGCTATTGATCTTCATTTTTCTCAGCTCATCGTACATGTTGTACGTCACTGCATTCTTGATGTTCGGAATGTCCAACAACATTTGTGTGACCATGTGTATGCAAGACAAGTTTGAGCCAACATCTGTCGGAAATAAATCCAGGAATTTGTTGTCAGAATGTCCGATCATGTGTACACAGCATTACTGCTGATATGCTGAATTTAGAGTGACATCTAAAAAATGAAAAAAAGAGAATATATATGTACTGTATATACAAAAATATATAAAGGAAAAAAAAAAAGAAGAACTTACTGGTGTTCTTTTTTATAAGGTACCAGAACTTAAAGTAAACCACTGCCCAGACTATGAACAGTTTAGTATTTTTTTGGAGGGGAGGGGGGGCATAGAGCACCAAACACATTAATTATGTGTAATGGTGTGTATTCTCTTAGCCTGGAACCACCTTAGTTTATCTCCACCCCTGGACGGACCAATACCGCCAAATCCAAACAGCGATCCTGTTTCCCCGCTGTTCCCTATGTGGCTGTCCACACTATTATCTATACAGCTGATTGCCATAGCCCAGCTGATCATCTTCGCACCTGGCGATCCACCGCAAGCGTAGTCGGGAGGAATCAGCATTGCCGGAAGTGCAAGGCTATCGGCATGGTTTACTGACAAGCCAGGAGACGGTGTCAGCACGGGTACTTCGCGGACCACAGGACATTCTGATCTAAACGCCTAAATGGTGAGCGATATTACATGTCTTCTTATGTAGAAACATCAATGGACTCTGGTCTGCCTGGTCGCTAATTGTTGACCCCCGTACTTAACAGTGCTATATTACATGGATCTCTGTTCAATCTATTCAGGTCAATCCTACGGGTGGATTTCTCGCCTTAATGCAGCTCTGATACAGTCAATTGTTCCATGTGTATGCCCATGGTACTTTACTTCTACCCCCTTATACATCTGAGCAACATCTGAACAAAAACTAGTCTATAAGACCCGGGTCAAGGACTTTTTGTCTGTATGTGTATGCAAGACGAACGATTGATGGAGGTGTGTATATAGGGTATGGTGGCCACCCAATGTCCCTTGTAAGACGTCAGTCTTATTTTTAATTCTAGCTGGAGGGAGGATCAATTTCTTTGCATTCTTTGCATTATTGTTAAATTGTTTATACATGAATTTCTACCTGAGGGTTTTCTAATAAAGATAGTTAAGCTTTAACATCAGTGTGTCCTCTCTGAAGAAACTGCTTTTTGGAATAATCTTTTTTCCGATATCCTTTTGTGTGTGTATTCTCTTACCTGCAGGCTGCTGCATCTTGTACAATGCCTCCTTTCATAGCCTCTGTATATTGCCCTGAGTAGCTATCTTCCAACACTGTGACAGTTAACAACTACTGCTTCTAGTCTGAAAAGTTGTCCTGATTGCCCACCCCCTTTTTCACTTCAAGAGCCTTTTGACTTGTCTAGCTGTTTGTAACGTAAAGTAATTCATTCTCAGATATCTTTATAGATCACAACAAAGACTCTAAGGTCAGATTCAGTTTCAAACAGGCTAGAAACACCTGCCGCTATTAGAGAACCGGCTGCCGAGCATCTGCTAAAGGGGAAAGTAATAGGAAAAGAGATAAGATTTCGTTGCTTCTGTTGTGACATTTGAAGACCATTTTCTTCAAAATGGCTACTGCTACATAGATGAGTGAGAACGTATATTAAAGGGTTTTTACTGCTTATTCGGAATATGTAAAAACTTTAATGTATTGATTACATCACAATGTACACCCCCCCCCCCCCCATCTCACATCATTACAGTATCCTACAGAGACAGAGGAAGGAATCAGTGGGGGTGATTTACTAAAACTGGAGAGTGCAAAATGTGATGCAGCTCTGCATAGAAACCAATCAGCTTCCAGTTTTTTTGTCAAAGCTTGATTCAACAAGCTGAAGTTAGAAGCCGATTGGCTACCATGCACAGCTGCACCAAATTTTGCACTCTCCAGTTTTAGTAAATCAACCCCACTGATTCCTTCCTCTGTCTCTGTAGGATACTGTAATGATGTGAGATGGGGGGGGGTGTAACCCCACTGTTGAGTAGTTTTTGACTGTCTCACAGCCATTCTTAGGCCTCACTAAGGTAGTGACCATTTACACACTGCTACATGCTGCAATATATATATATAGATATATATATATACGCTATACTACCAAAAGTATTGGGGCACCTGCCTTTACACACACATGAAATTTAATGGCATCCCAGTTGGCCCACCCATTGCAGCTATAACAGCTTCAACCCTTCTGGGAAGGCTGTCCACAAGGTTTAGGAGTGTGTCTATGGGAATATTTGACCATTCTTCCAGAAGTGCATTTGTGAGGTCAGGCACTGATATGGACAAGAAAGCCTGGCTTGCAGTCACCGCTCTAATTCATCCCAAAGGTGTTCTATCGGGTTGAGGTCAGGTGCAGGCCAGTCAAGTTCCTCTACCCCAAACTCGCTCATGCATGTCTTTATTGATCTTGTTTGGCCACATGTTGGAATAGGAAGGGGCCATCCCCAAACTGTCTCCACAAAGTTGGGAGCATGAAATTGTCCAAAATGTCTTGGAATGCTGACGCCTTAAGAGTTCCCTTCACTGGACCTAAGGGGCCAAACCCAAGCCCAACCCCTGAAAAACAACTCCACACCATAATCCACCCTTTACCAAATGATTTGGACCAGTGCACAAAGCAAGGTTCATAAAGACCTGGATGAGTGAGTTTGGGGTGGAGGAACTTGACTGGCCTCCACAAAGTCCTGACCTCAACCCGACACTCAACACTCCTAAACCTTGTGGACAGCCTTCCCAGAAGAGCTGAAGCTGTTATAGTGGCAAAGGGTGGGCCAACTCAATATTGTACCCTACAGACTAAAACTAAGGTGCCATTAAAGGTTGTGCGTGTAAAGGCAGGTGTCCCAATAATTTTGGTAACATAGTGTATATTTATTCTTATATGAAGTGGGATTGCTGCACACAGGTTACTTTAATAAAGCAATTAAAAATACATGGTATCAGTTTCGGATTGACACAGATAACGCTCTTCTTCAAAACCAAATACCTGATATATATATATTCCACTCTAATATCATGGCATTATTATACGCATTAATTATTTCTTTGCTTAAAGAAAATAAACAAGTCAGGCAATATTATGATTAATACATTTCTAACTGGAATTTTCTAGTTATTTTAGGATGTTTCAGTCATGTCTTGGCACAGCAGTGCACTACATATTATGCTGGATAGACATTGCAGAAGAAATAAAAATAGCTCAAGCAGACTGAAATAATCCATTAGAGCTGTGGACAGTATGTCTTCAAACTGCATAACTGCTGATGGAATCTTTTTAAATATAATATTGGAGCTCAGGCTCTTTCGGGGAGGGCGAACACCTGCTAAACTGTTTATGTGCTCTCCATTAAATTGCAAATAGGCATATTTAACTTGGGGAGATATATTGGATTACACAGCAAGAACAGAGCAGTAGTATATCAATCACCTGTCAGATTGGTGATATTTTTTTCTCCATCAGTCCTACAGCCTATCAGTATATGAAAGTTATGAATGTTTTATGTTCGTGAATCTTTTGGAGTGCTGCAAAAGAAGTTCTCTGCAGTCTTTCCATTGTTTTTTTATCTAAGTTAGGCTTTGTCCTTTAGTATACCAGCAAAGCATTTTTTTCTGCTGAATTGTTTTCTTATCTAATTATAAACTCAGAGGTCCAGTTTTACGTGAATTTTATTTTTAATGTTCAAATAACATCATGGGGTGATTTTACCTGCAATCATTAGTGAATCTCTACTTCCTTTCTCCTGTGCGACTCAGTTTAAGAAAATCTGTCATAAAAATTAACAAAAAAATGGTGCGGGTATAAAGTGCAGCCACCTAGAGGTATCTTGCATTACTGCAGCATCCTCCCAAGTCCTCCTGCCATAGCCCAGTTCTGACCAATCCTGACAGGTAAATGTTTGACACATCTGAGTAGCCTGCTACTAGCCCTGTCCTCCCCACATTCTTACAGGCCCAGCACTATGACTGGTAGTCTCACTAGTCAATAGGAATGTACAGGAGGCAGTAATGGTGGGCAAGCTTTGAAAAGGGTTCGGACACTTTGACTTTGTTGGCTGTTTATTGCTATTTTTTTGGAATAAAATCGTTGGAACGTTCCTGTGGTGTGTAGCTGTTCTTTTCTTCCTTTTGAAAAGCTCTGACTGTCATAACATAATTTGGTTTGGATAGGAGTGTTTGGGAAGATGATGAAGATATGATCATGCACATTTAGGTGCCTACACTTTATACCTGTGGCTTTTTTATTGAGAATACTCTTTGAGGCAGACTTTTGCTCTGATAGTGTAATAATTATGCCACAAATGCCCAGCAGTAATATATTTAGTGCCATGACAAGGAGCATTTTTCAGATTGCCATCAACTATGTAGTACAAGGTGCTCAGTGAGCAGAGAGCTGGTGACTGTCAGTCACTGGAGTGCTGGGCTGTGGAGGGGGCAGGAGTGGCTGGCTTAGTCTCTTAGAAGCTCGCTGCGCTGGTCCAGGCATGTGGGCAGATCCCAACCTTATGGCTGGATCTTTTCCAAGCCTGGACCAGTGTTGTATCGAATAGTGCCCTCTGTCGAAAAATACGCATGCGCAGTACATAACGGCGCAACCGCTGATTTCCCGATCAGCTGTTGTGACGGCGTGAAGACGCATGCGCAGATCGTAGGAGACACAACCTCTGATGAGCCTCCTCTGCTCTCTAGCTCCCTTGTCACCTCCTCCCATGCTCGCCTCCAGTTCTCCAGAGCTTCTCCAATCCTTTGGAACTCCCTACTCCAATCTGTCCGACTGTACCCTAATCTATCCATCTGTAGACGATCCCTGACAACCCTTCTCTTTAAAAAAGCTTAACTTATCATTTTTAGACTGTAAGCTCTAATGAGCAGGGCCCTCTGATTCCTCTTGTATCAAATTATAATGTAACTGTAATGTCTGCCTTTATTTTGTTAAGCGCTTATTTTGTTCGAGCTATATGACTCCTGTATAATAATAATAATACAAGGGCCTGCCTGATTGGATATAAATTGAAACATGTTTGATCTGTCCTCATACAGAAATTGTACAATCTGATTGTATAGCATGTGGTCAGCTTTAGCTCCCAGTGCATTTCAGCTGATAAGGTCACGGCTATTAAAGTGGTTGTAAACTCAGACATGAAGTAAGAACAAAGCATATCCCTCTATAGCAGTGGTTCTCAACTCCTGTCCTCAGGACCCACTAACAGGCCAGATTTTAAGTATTACTTTGGGGAGATGCAGACTAGAATACTGCAATCACTGAGCAGCAAAAGATATCACCTGTGATGTATTTCAGTTATCTTGCAAACCTGGCCTGTTAGTGGGCCCTGAGGACAGGAGTTGAGAACCACTGCTCTATAGTGTGTGCTTGTCTCAATCCAGAGCACTACGTGTCATTTATGTCTGCTGCCCCATTCCTTTGCTATCTGCATGAGTAACTTCTGACAAGTTTTCCTGACACCAAGAGAAAAAAACATGACAAGGGAGGGATCTCCAGCACACAGCCAGTGACTGACAGCCTCAGCTCTGTTCTTTTTACTCAACTCTGTCTCATATTTTATATTTTACCATAAATGTTATATTACTAAGCACATAGAAAATGAGTAAGCAGTTTAGCCCTGAGTACTGAAAAGAATGTCCTCCAGTAGTCAGTGTGAGGAGTAGTGCCAGTAACTTCCTCTACTAATAATGTTATTTAAAGGCAAACCCCAGGCACGCAGCTAAATACACAGATTAAATACATATATACGGTATATATGGGAGTTGTTTTACCTGCCAATATATTTGATTTCCTTCGGTCCAGTTCTGAGATTTACAAAGCTTTGCCACACAGCACAGCTCTGTCTGATTTTTCTCTGCTGCAGTTAAGCTAGCCATACGTGGATAGAAATTTGGTTGGTTCTGCATCCATATATGGGCAGGCTGGTATGTATTCATACTAAATTAAATCTCTTTAATTATATATTAATGATTACACAGCTGCTTTCATTTGTGTTTTTTTATATATGCTTGGAGTTTAGCATTACAAATCCTAACATATTTATAGTTCTGCCTATCAGCTTTATATAAGAGATGCATATGTAACATTTAATTACATTTTTATTGGTTTTAAAGGAGAACAAATAATGCATATAAAGTGGACCTTTGAAAAAGGTGAAAGCTGGTAGGAAAAGGGAAAGGACAGGTGATCACCAACACAATCAAATAAATGTCAACTTTTTTTTTCTACTTCTCTGAATTTCATTTGTATTCATTATTGCTTTCTAATCTGGCATTGGAATAATTCCCAAAGCAATATTTCACTTAACCTCCCTGGCGGTATGATTATTTCGGATTTTAGGTGCTGAAAGCGGTACAATTATTTTGCATGGAAATTTGGCGTTTTATATTGTAGGTCTGTAATTCTTAACAATAACACACTTAAATCTGTCCAAACAAGAGTCTAGTAGATATCCCGGGTATGATAAAGTTTGAAACACAAAAACATAAATTATAATATAATAAAAAAAAAAAAATAATTAAAAAAAATAAAAATAAATAGTAATAAAATTAATTTCCACACGATTCGCTATCGCTCAATTCTGCAAGTGTTCTAATTCACTATCGCTGTTTTTTAGCTGGTCTAAAGCCATTTTTGACGTAAAGGGACACTTTTTGGTTGCTATGGACAATCTCCAGTTTCCAGGCAGAAAGAACAGTATATGCAATATAAAACTGCATGCAGGGCATGGGCCAAAGCACTGGGGACAAAAGGGATGTGAAATCATTTCATACAGTACTGTAATCTGTAAGATTACAGTACTGTATGTGTTATGATTTTACACTTTTTTTGAATTTGCCGCCAGGCTCCGCCCCCGTGCGTTGCGCCGCTCGCAGGGAACGGAGCCTGGCACGGAGAGGCTTCGGAGTAGGACGGAGCCCGCAGACACAGCGGGGGACATCGCAGGATCCCGGGGACAAGGTAAGTAAGGAGGCACCAGGATCCTGCAATGTAATCCCGAGTGTGGCTCAGGGTTACCGCTAATGGTCCTGAATTTTAACCCCGAGCCACACTCGGGAAAACCGCCAGGGAGGCTACAGAACAGTGCAGCGCATACTGGGGTTGATTTACTAAAACTGGAGAGTGCACAATCTGATGCAGCTGTGCATAAAAACCAATCCTCTTCCAGTTTTTTTGTCAACGCCTAATTGAACAAGCTGAAGTTAGAATCTGATTGGCTACCATACACAGCTACACCAGATTTTGCACTCTCCAGTCTTAGTAAATTAACCCCACTGCATGTTTTTGATTAGGGGTAGACAGACATCCACGCCCATAATATCCCCCCGCCCCCCCCCACCGCAGCAATTTTCTTTAAAATAACTTTTTCAATATTTTTAAACAGTGATTCTGGGGAAGGGGGTGTGGGGTATGTGGCAGTGGACATTGTCAGTAGTTTTTGATTTTTACATGTTGATTTTTTTACAAATTTGTTTTTAATTTTTTTCATAATGCTTTTCGGGGGGAGGGGGTTGGGGCAGTGGACAGTGTTGGTAGGGCAGGGGGGAGTGGTATCAGTAGTTTTTTTACACTTTCATTTTTTAGAATTTTTATACAATTATTTTTTTTTATATTTTTTGGAGGCTTTGGTGAGATATCAGGGGTCTAAACAGACCCCTGACATCTCCCCTTTGAGACAGAGAAAGGGGCTGAGGACACAGATTCCCCAGTCCCTTTCTCAGCATTGAAGATGAATGAACAGGAGACAGAGTCTCCTGTCCATTCATTAACTGAAGCAGAGTAACACAGTTTACTCTGCTCAGTTATCACAGGACACAGGAGCGATCTCGCTCACTGTATCCAATTCATAACAGGAAGGGGCTGGTAAATTACATATTTACTGGTCCCTATCTTCGCTCTCCATCCTAACCGATCCCCCCCCCCCGCACCCGGTGGGAGAGGAGGAAAGCCAGCTGCAGGGGACAAGGGGGGGCAGGAGAACACTGAGGGGAACCGAAGGAGAACAGGGGGGGGTGGAGAAGTAGGAGTCTCCCGCATTTCTGCCACGGCTCCCGCACACCTGCAAGCGCCTCGCGATATCCTGGGAATGATCGGTGCAGTAGGAGGAATACCTGTGAACACCAATCTCCCTTAGTGCTTTTTAGCCGACAGCCACGGGTGGGAGAGAAGGAGAAGCGGCTGTCGGCTAAAAAGCACTAAGGGAGATTGGTGTTCACAGCTATTCCTCCTACTGCACCGATCATTCCCAGGATATCGCGAGGCGCTTGCAGGTGTGCGGGAGCCGCGGCAGAAATGCAGGAGACTCCTGCACCTCGTGGGAGACTTGGGATGTCTGGTAGAGATGAGGTTCGCTGCTAAAATTGAGCTAAGATTCAAGCTAAACTATGTTTTGGGAAACTGTCACATGATAGAAGGGCTCAGCTGTAGCCATGGAAATACCCAACCTGCAGCCACATGTACCAAAGGGACTGGGATGCTGGTAACATCAGGGTTAACTTTTGGTCAGTGACATACGTTTTATTTTATACATAATATATGTATAGTGCCTTTTTATGTTAGGTGTGCTCAAAATAGAGCATTAAATGTTTACCGATCTTGGAACTGCCTTTTGTTCGCAGGAAGCTGCAGCATTGCTTAAAAGAAAAAAAAAAAAGGTAAAAAACAGTGTGCACCTAAACCATCTCACTTTACCTCACTCACATTCACGTCACACCCCTATCTTCATTGATAAAATAAAAGTTAGGACTATTATCCCTGAATAAATCTGTCCTGCTGCTGATCAATTTTACACTGCTGTATCCTGCATCCTAATGCATGTTGTAAAACACCTGCCTGTGCTCTTTATCTCTAGTAAATTTGGACCTAACCTTGCTCATTAAAACTGTAATGCTGCTGGCCAATTTTCCACTGCTGTATCATCTTCAGTCTTTTAAATTTTTAATAAGAGCTTGATAGGACTTGGTCAGCACCAGGACAGTTTTGCATTAGGGAGAATAGGGATGCCACTGCGAACTAGTGGCCAATTTCTATCTGTCGGTCAAAGCGGCTCTTTTACCATTAGAGGAAAAAGCATGTGTCACTGCTAAATCTACCTAAAAAAAATGCCATTTTCAAAGTAAAATAAATTAGATTTGGATGATGCAGCTGTATGTAAATCTAGCTACCGCATTTCCCCATAAATAAAGCCTCGCACACAAGATGCAATTGTTGGCCAACCGAGCATCTGGTTTTTGTATGGTACACAATTGTCGTGCCACAAACACGAACGTAGTGATGTACTATGAGGAATTTCAGCTCTTGAGCGCCACCCTTTGGGCCTCTTCTGCTAATTTCATGTTTGGCAAGTATTGATTCCGAGCATACGTGTTTGTACTTTCGACATTTGTGTGACGGATTTGTGTACTGACCATACGAACATCAGACAACAGATGAAAGATTACTAGCCTGCCATCCAACATTTGTTGGCCGAAAGTTGGACGACAATTGTCAAAAGGAGTGTACTAACGGTCAGATTTTAGGACAACAGTCTGTCAACAGACCATCCCCTGCCAACAATCGCATCATGTGTACAAGGCTTAAGACCGGATCTTATATACATTTTGGCAACAAAAGACACAGTAGGGCTTTTTTACAGGGTAGGTCTTATCATGTCATGTGCTGTCTTCTCTCTCCCTCTCCCTCCTTGCCTGTAAGGAATCACGAGTGGAACCAAGTAAAAGTGCTTGTAAAATGCTAGAATCCACTCTATTACAGTATTATATAATGTAAACTGTGTATGTTTCTGTAATATAATTGTGTCAAATACCTTCTTATATCGACTCACCGGAGCTCTCCTCCGAACACTGCAGGGTGGGCCGAGATCCCCCGCTGACAGCTGGGAGAAGAGGAGGAGAGCAGCGGGAGGTCAGCTGAGGTACTTGACACAATTATATTACAGAAACATACACAGTTTACGTTATATACTACTCTAATAGAGTGGATTATAGCATTTTACAAGCACTTTAAAATAGGGCTTATTTTCGGGGTTTATTTTGCAGCCCTCCCTGAAAATAACAGTAGGTCTTATTTTCAGGGTAGGTCTGTATTTATTCAATGTTGCCCTCAAAGCTGCATGAAAATACCCTCTCCCCACTGTATGGTATTTTTTAACAACAGTTTTTGGATTGGTACATGTCCCTCCCATGCCTTTTTTTAAAGGAGTTTGGCTATTAGCCTAAATTGGCCAGTATTTACACCAACATTTTGCCTCCAAAGATTTTAAGCAGAACTAAAGGCAAAAATACTTACCTTCCTTCCAATGGTCCAAGGTTCCTTGTCAGCGCAAGCATCTTTCTCAGAATTCCAGGTATGGATATTTTATACATAGGTACATGTGCCTTTCAGAGAATGCTTTGCACTTTCTGAGTGAATATAAAACGCTCTCGAGTGAATACAAAACGCTCTCTGATTTGACAAGATGGAGAGGAGAGGCGGTGACATCACGCTCTTTACCCAATCAGAGGACGCTTTGCATTGATTCAGATGATGTAAAGCATTCTTTCAATGGTGCCTGTGCCGAGTGGTCAACATCCTGTGTTCAGAATGCAGCAGGGTGGCCGTTCAGAAGCAAGTGGAGATCACTGCAGTAGCAGTGTCTGCTTCAGAGATTTCCAGCTTCCAGGGGAATCAGTCAGGTATGGTATATGCATATGTAGCAAGGTCTCCCGCCTCCTTCAGTCTGATGAGAACCTCCAGGGCCAGAGATAGCTGACATCTTTCTGTATGTGGTGGGTTGTGAGGCATAGTGGGTGCAAGGTGGATAAAGTTATTGGGCTCCAGACATTTCTTGAATGCAAAAGAGATGTTTATTTCTCTTACAAACGTTTATGGGGGAAAGAGGGTTAGGAGCAGGACAGGAGTAGTAGCAAGTTCAATTAGCAGATGCCGAGACTTCAATAGGATAGCCGTGCAGGGAAAGGCCTCCAACAAGAAGCCACATCTGTCTCCTATGGCAACATTCTTAACAGTTCCTAACACAAAGCGTAACAGTTCTTTCACCTTCACTACAACTTCTCCTTGTAGTTCTTCCATACACTCTAGCTCCCGGACCCCCTGATTCACTGCCACTAAATCCCTTGAACTCCTTCAATCTTCCCGGTGGTATCCCCCTCAAGCATCACCCCGCCTCTCTGCTGGGCCCCTAGCTTGGCACTCCCGATACTTCTCAAGCTTCACCCGCTGGCCTGCTCGGTCCCTGGCTTGACACACAAGGCTGCTCTGCAAGAGTCACCTCAACTAGCTGGGTCCCTGACTTGATCACCGCCTTAAGTTTCCCGATTCTCCATTGTGCCCGTTTGGTGAGAATATTACTCTGGTACTTGCTTCAATTACTCACTGTGGTCCCTAGTAATAAGGTGGTTGGTCCCATAGTGACGACAGCTTACTTTCTACCTCTGACCACTGAGAGGTGGCAAAACCGTTACTTCTGGTTAGACTGCAAGCCGCAATCCTAACCCTGTGCTGCTCTCTTGCTTCTGGATAGGCCCTCAGACAGCCTAGCAGCCAGACCCCCCCCTGGGATAGGCCCAATCTCTGGCCTAGCAGCCCGGGGCACACGACACATGTCCACCCAGACAGCCATCCAGGTGGCACAGAACATAGATCACCTAACTCCACCCGAATATATAGGCTCTCCCAGCAGGCCAAGGGATCCAAGAAAACTCCTGCCCATTGGCTGAGATGCCCCATATACCCATAACCTGATCTTGCATTGCCCTTCTCGTATCTAGTACCATTAAGTACCCGGCCACCTAGTGGTAGAAGAGAAAAGTGCAACAAGACCAAACTTAGGGAGAAATCAATAGATCTCTCCCAATCAACCAGGATAACTACTTCCGGCAAGTAAATTTGTGAGGAGCAACCCTGCCTAAACTCCAGGGTGCTACACATAGTTACATTGGTACATAAGTATGAACACTGTAAAATAGACCTGTATGTCTTTTTTTTTAAATATTTAACAAGTGAATACTCTGCACGCATTGTTATGTGTGTCACACCTATCACACAGCAAAACAAAAAATTTATAAAAACTGGGATGTGCAGCGTTCTGGTATATATGAAAAATAACAATGAAAACAAATCAAATAATTATGTATCAATTTACAAACAATATGTGAACCTGTATGTATCCAGAAACAATGCCCCCAATTCTCTATTCAAATAAATCCATACTTGTGCACCTCTAAGATAAAAATCAATATCTAAAAAAAATGCAAACAATTGTGATATTCAAAAGTCTCTGTATTTTTCCATCTCCAAAAAGAAAAAACCTCCACCTTCAGCAACTTTTTATAGTGACTCAAAATTACATGTGCCCTTCCTCCTATACCACAGAACACCTCCACTGTCAATAATGAGTACACCTCCACTTGTGAGAGAAATAGTTGGACGTTTATCCCCTCCATCTGCCTCCATCCGCCTATGCTATCAAATCCTCACAATTAGAAAGTGCTAGCCACAAAACCTCCTTCTGGTTCGAAATGCTCGAATCCTGCTGATAATACTCTCTGGGGAGCTCGTGCTGTGTAAACTCCCAGATACAAGAAGAGAACCATCTAGTGCTCACTGTTTATTCACTTTAATTGTATATAATAAAATTCTACTCACATATGTCAAATGAAAATATCTTTTTAAGTGTAGACCATTCGGCCTCCATTTACATATCCTCTGAGTTTTGATCTCTGAATGAATACCAGCAACTTCACCCACCAGCATGCTGGCAACCTGGTATTATAGTGAACGGGGCTGGTGGCCGCACCTAGTCAATTGCAGCCACCTAAATCACCAGTGTGAATGTAGCCTACAACATCACAATTGTTTACATTCTTTTGGATATTGATTTTTATCTTAAAGGTGCACAATTGTTGATTTAATTGAAGAGAGCAGTGGTGTGGGGGCATTTTTTCTGAATACATACAGATTCACACATTGATGTGTAATTATTTGATTAGTTTTCATATAAATCAGATCTATGCACATTTCAGTTTTTATTCTTTTTGTATATGGTGAAAACACAGATTATACCTTTCAGCAGTTGCTCTAAGCATGAATCTTAACGAGGTCAAAAACACTGTTATAATAGGTTAGCAATAAAAACACTACAGAACTGCTGAACAATCAGGTTATTTGCTACTGAGATAGCATAATAATGAAGAGAACAATTTAATTAAAAGGTAAAGCATGAATCTTAGCGGAAAATTAATCCATAATATATTTTGCTGCAGAAAGAAACATTTTCCAATCCTGTTAGAATTTCAGTGTAAATTGAGTACCAACCTATTTGCAGCCTCAAATACATACAGTATATTGCACTCCTTATGATCTGTAAATGGTGCCCTAGTTATAGTCATACACCCACCCAGATATAGGGCCTCCACTGAAGCAGTAGCATTGCTCAAGGACACACAGCAACACACAAATAGAGCAACCACCTGCTTCCTCTGCTTTCTCCTTCTGTCAGCGTGTTCAATTTCAACACAGACTTGTATCACACCTGAATAACTCCCAGAACTGTCCCATTCTTTTTGTAGCCTGTGTGTACAGGAGGCTGAAATTAAGACTTTTGTACTTACACTGGTTGCATTTAATGTGGATGCCTGGACTAAATCTAAAAAACATATTTAGCACAGCACTCCTGCATGCACATATCCTCATGTTTTGTCTGTTTAAATGTCTGCAAGTACTGAAAAATACCTAATGTCTTTACCAGGAATGTAGTCATCTACTGATCCCTATACTGTAACACTTCCTTCTTTTCATTCTCCCTTCTCTCCTAAAAAAGCTGCCTGCTTTTTCCTCCCTTTTCCCATTTCAGTACTGATTGGATATCTGCTTAATATTGATAATGCAAAGGTATTAATATTGATAGCTATTTTGCAGCGCTTATGGAACTAAGGCAAGAATGCTTGGTTAAGCAGATGACGGAGAGTCGTGTCTCCTGGTACTGTTAGACCTCAGCGCAGCATTTGACACAGTGGACCACAATACTTTACTTGGCCAGCTCACAGAAGTAGCAGGAGCCACAGAGTCTAGTCTAAAATGGTTCATATCCTTCTTAGAGAATCGCTCGCAGACAGTGAAACTAGGAGCATTTACCTCGGAAACCCGGGCAATCTCCTGTGGAGTCCCTCAGGGTTCCCCCTTGTCGCCAGTGCTATTCAACATTTACATCCGCCCTCTCCTCAATATCATCAGAAAATCAGATCTCTGCTTCCACTCATATGCAGACGATACCCAAATCTACTTTCGGATCACCGGACAAAAAGACCACCATCAGCAAGTAGAGAAATGCCTCACTTCAATAGATAACTGGAATACCATTAGTTCCCTCAAACTCAACGGGTCAAAAACAGAACTTCTCTATCTGCACGCTAACCAAAATCCCAAAACCAAGACTCCATGGACACCCCCCGCCATCTTCAGACAGACCATTTCACCGAGCACCAAGGCAAAAAGTCTTGGAATTATCTTGGACCCAGAAATTACAATGGATGCACAAATAGGATCAGTAGTTAGTGGATCGCACCATCTCCTCCGCAAGTTACGCAGACTCATTCCCTTCATCCCAGAAGATGACAAAGCAACAGTAGTTGGAACAATCATTAATTCCCGTCTCGATTACTCTCGAAACTCACTCTACCTAGGATTACCCCAATATCAGCTTACGCCCCTACAGGCCATTCAAAACGTGGCGGCAAGACTAATAACAGGAAAAAAACCCTGGGAGTCCATCTCCCCATCCCTGAGGAGCCTACACTGGCTAACAGTAAAGAAGTGGATCACTTTCAAGACGCTCTGCCTCACCCACAAATGCATACATGGAAACGCCCCTCAATACCTCCGAGAGCAAATAAAATATTACACCCCGAATCGCAATCTGCGATCATCTAGCCAAACCCTCCTCCTCGTTCCCAAATACCACTACAAAGCAAGGTGAGAACGAAGATTTGCAGTCCAGGGACCTCGGCTATGGAACTCTCTTCTGACTTACATCCGCATGGAAGAAAACCATCTGGCTTTCAGGAAAAAACTCAAGACCTACCTCTTCTAGTGAAGCTTGACAACACAATGCATCAGCGCCTTGAGGCGATTCAGTTCATTTGCAGCGCTTTACAAATCATTCATTCATTCATTCATTAACCACTTCAATACCGGGCACTTTCACCCTCTTACTGCCCAGGCCATTTTTTAGCTTTCAGTGCTGTCACACTTTGAATGACAATTGCGTGGTCATGCAACACTGTACTCAAATTATTTTTTTTATCTTTTTATTCAAACAAATAGAGCTTTCTTTTGGTAGTCTTTAATCATTGCTGGGATTTAAATTTTTCACAAAAAAAAAGACAGAATATTTAAAAAACAAAAATTTTTCTTATTTTCTGTCAGTAAATTTTGCAAGTAAGTAATTCTTCTCCTTCACAGATGCGTGCTGATGAGGCTGCACTGATGGGCACTGATGAGGTGGCACTTATGGGCACTAATGAGGCAGCACTCTTGGGCACTGATTAGGTGGCACTAACAAGGAGGCACTAACATGCCGCACTGATGGGCACTAATAGGTGACACTGATAGGTGGCACTGGTGGACACTGATGGACAGCACTGGTGAGCAGTGATAGGCAGCACGAATAGGCAGCACTGATGGGCGATGCTGATGGGCACTGATGGGCATTGATGGGTATTGATGGTCAGTACTGATGAGCAGGCACTGATGAGCACTGATGAGAGGCACTGACTGGCATCACTTATGGGCACTAATTGGTGGCACTTATGGGCAGTGATTGGTGGCACTAATAGGCACTGATTGGTGGCACTGCTGGAGCTTTCCTGTAATCAGGGCACTGATGATCAGTGCCCTGATTACCTGCCCAGGTCTCCTCTGCGAGGACATGCTGCTGATCGGCACTCCTCGCCACACACTCTGTCAGTGTGAGGCGAGGAGAGCCGATTCATGGCACTGTATTTAAATGGGTGAAAATGTAGCGCTGATAAATATAAACAGTGTTATTAAAAAACTGTGGAAACTCAAACATATTATTCCCAACTGTGTGAGAGTAAAAGAACAACTGATAAGTCCCAAGTGGGTAAGTCCAAAAAAATGGCGAATTCAAAACAAATACATGGTTGTTCACACAAGGAAGAAGTAATAAACTGAGTTGTGCAACATCCGGAAAACAGTGACATCCAAATTGGAATAAGAATGGCTACTCTTACCGGAACCAATGGACCTGAATATCAGCGACACCAGGTCAGTCAGACATGGATATCCATATCTACGGATCAACAGAAACGGTCCAAGGGGTCCAGAAAGGTCCAGAGATCTCTCGGTGGGGTCTCGATGATGGAGACAGCCGATGAGCCGTGAATAACCGGATGGAAGGGTCAGACAGACTCACATCAGGGAGGATATGCAAAAAAGAAGGGGACTTCCAATGGTGCAGATTAAAAAGGTAGGTTTTTATTCGTAAAAACCAACATACAAGATAAAAATGTGATCACAGGTAAAAAAGCAATATGGGAAGCGGTAAAAACCAAACCCTACGCGTTTCGTCCTACTAGGACTTCTACTGGGACATCAGTGTTGGTTTTTACGAATAAAAACCTACCTTTTTGATCTGCACCATTGGAAGTCCCCTTTTTTTGCATATCCTCCTTGACTTGAGTCTGTCTGACCCTTCCATCCGGTTATTCACGGCTCATCGGCTGTCTCCATCATCGAGACCCCACCGAGAGATCTCTGGACCCTTCTGGACCCCCTTGGACCGTTTCTGTTGATCCGTAGATCTGGATATCCATGCCTGACTGACCTGGTATCGCTGAAATCCAGGTCCATTGGTTCGGGTAAGAGTAACCATTCTTATTCCAATTTGGATGTCACTGGTTTCCGGATGTTACACAACTCAGTTGATCACTTCTTCCTTGTGTGAACAACCATGTGTTTGTGGTGAATTTGCCATTTTTTTGGACTTACCCACTTGGGACTCATCAGTTGTTCTTTTACTCTCACACAGTCGGGACTAATATGTTTGAGTTTGCACAGTTTTTTATTAACACTGTTTACATTTATCAGCGCTACATATTCACCCATTTCCATTTATGAATTTTTGTCACATTCGTTTTTAGCTGCTCACCTGTTTCTTTTTTTGGGTAGCTCAATAATTATTTGCACCTTATACTTCCGTATTTACATGTGACCGGCTGTGATTGGACACAGCCGATCACATGGTTAGAGAGCCGCGGCTCTTTACAGAGATCGGGGTCAGGCCATGTCCTAGCGACACGATGCGGCCATGATCGCCACTCTACACACACCAGCGTGCGCACGATAGCGGCCATTCTGGGGTGTCGTCATATGACATCCTCCCAACACGAGAGCCGCACTGTCCCTCCGTCATTTGACAGTGGGCGTGGGCGGCAAGCGGTTAAGCAGAAATAAATTCTATTTTTCTATAACTCAGGAAAGAGGAAGTGTCTTCTCGCACTAGCTAACCACAAAATAACAAACTTACACAATATGTTTAGTAAGCAACAAATGTTTATCAGAACATATGAGATTTCTGGTAATATGGACATAGATGTAATGGTACTGTTGTAATATGTTCACCGATTTATGTGGGACATTGTTGTGTGTTTGTACACATGCAATCAATATTGACCAGGCCAGAATGACAATGACAGAATGGTTGATTTGTCCAACTGAATTTTAACAGCTGAAGACTCTTTGATGTGTTAATCTTATGCAAGTCTATTTGAACATCTCAAAAGGGTGTTCAGGTGGTATACACATATCTAAAGGGGACTTGTTGATGTTGATATGCGGGAGTGCAAATTGGGGTGGTTCACGGCTGTTCACGGCTGGGGGTTGTTGTCTGTTTGAAAGACTAAAGCTAATCAAAGTCCTAAATTGAAACGGCCAATCAAATTGCTCAGCCATTCAATATTTAGTGAATATAACACGGCATTCAGTCTATAGGTTTGGGAAGTGAGGCTTGTCTGTGTATGCACACTCGGACCTAAGACATGGATCTTTTTGTCATCTGTGGACTTTGGACTTTGTTCTGTGTTGGAAGTCAATAAAGTGCATCTCTCTGGAAGAATTGGGTTGCTGCGGAAGAGTACTTACATCATCATCATTATAATAATACCTAAATATTAATTATCATACCCACTCTACATCATATCACCCAATATACATTATTATTTTCGATCACTACACTGGTGCCGTGACCCGGATAAATATTGAATGGCTGAGCAATTTGATTGGCCGTTTCAATTTAGGACTTTGATTAGCTTTAGTCTTTCAAACAGACAACAACCCCCAGCCGTGAACAGCCGTGAACCACCCCAATTTGCACTCCCGCATATCAACATCAACAAGTCCCCTTTAGATATGTGTATACCACCTGAACACCCTTTTGAGATGTTCAAATAGACTTGCATAAGATTAACACATCAAAGAGTCTTCAGCTGTTAAAATTCAGTTGGACAAATCAACCATTCTGTCATTGTCATTCTGGCCTGGTCAACATTGACTGCATGTGTACATACACACAACAATGTCCACATAAATCGGTGAACATATTACAACAGGTACTTTGGGGATAAATGCACCCACCCATAAGAAGGGAATTATGTCATATTTAGGAGTATACTATGAGTGGGTACCACCTTTTATATTACATGATATCCTATACTTTGCATCAATATATCCTGTAATGTGATTTTTATAAATGATCAAACATGGAAATAAAAGCTAAGCATTGTACTGGCTTCATTGTGTTGTGTATGATGTTTTCCATGAGTGGTCTCTGAGAGATTGAAATTGAAGGTAAGCTCCTACATTGGTACTAGCAGAAACAATTCACAGAATGAATAATACAATGCCCCATGCTAAGATGGTAGCCATCGATCAAAATCAAATTCCAAAATTTGAAAAACTTTGGCATCCTTGGATAAAACAACAGTTCCTGTCAAACTTCAATGACTCTGTCCTGTTGCCATGGTAACAGATTAAATGACTTACAGAGACACCCATTCTAAGGCTTCAAAGAGAACTAAAAAGAATAATAAACTGACGAGCGGGACAACCTTGTGGACCATACCTCTACCTTTAACCCTTTTTCTTCTTTCTCTTTCCTTTTCTCCACCTTAGGATTAAAGCTCATTATCAGAATTTATTTGACCTATGTACACTCTACTTGTAAACAATATGTATAGTAGGTATAAATCATTTAAATACCTACAAAAGTAACTAAGGAAATGATATATATCTTTAATTTAGGTTTATGTGAACCCAATGTTTAATATTTGAAATTTCATGATATTTACCTATATAAACCCTACTGTAAAACAATGAGCTTACTTTATAGATCCTTGTAAACTTACTTTATGTATCTTTATAATATTGTATACTCAATAAACTTCTTTTGACAAGGAAATTGAAGGTAAGAGGTTAACCTTATGCCGTGTACACACGGGTGGACTTTTCGACCAGACTGGTCCGACGGAACGAATCCGTCAGACAATCCAACCGTGTGTGGGCTTCATCGGACCTGCAGCTGACTTTTTCGGTCGAAAATCAGACGGACTTTAGATTTGGAACATGTTTCAAATCTTTCCGCCGGACCCAGTTCATATCGAGAAATCCGCTCGCCTGTATGCTAGTCCAACGGACGAAAACCGACGCTAGGGCAGCTGTTGGCTACTGGCTATGAACTTCCTTATTTTAGTCCGGTCGTACGTCATCACATACGAATCCGTCGGACTTTGGTGTGATCGTGTATAGCCAAGTCCATTTGTTCGAAAGTCCGTCGGAAGTCCGTCGAAAGTCCGTCAAAGACCCTCGGACCTTTGAAGCCAAAAAGTCCGCCTGTGTGTACACAGCATTAGATTATAGATATGGTATTCAAGAAGTCTTATATAGATATTAATGGGTAATGATTCCTATTAAGTGCAGCCTAGGAAGTGTTGGTAGCGCACTACAGGATGTTATGAGCTGACTACATGTCTGGCAGGATCATCAAGTATTTTAAAGAGAAAAAACACAGGGAACAGCAATGCTAAATATGCTTTTAGATTTTGCCTGCACATACACTTTAAAGCAAAACTCCAGGAATTCTCTTTTTTTTTTTTTTGCAAACTTACATTGGTCCAGCTTGGCTTCATGTAAATATCCATATCTGAATACAAGGCATTCTCTAATTGAATGAGATGGAGAAGAGGAGCGGTTGATAATTTGATCACCACCTTGTCCAATCAGAGAATGCCTTGTATTCATTGAAAAAACTTCAAAGCATTCCCTGAATGGAGGTGATGTGGTCAGTTTGCAGAGAGAAAGCCGTTGGAGCAGCACCCGGAAGATCACAGCCATCACTGATATGCAGCACAGAATACTACAGTAATTTTTAGCATCCTGAGTGCCCCTCTGGATATCAGATATAGATACTTACATCGAGCCAAGCTGGACCAGTGTAAGTTTGCAAAAAAGATCATTACTGGATTGCAGGAATTTTCTTTATGAATACTTAACTGTGTTAATTGTATTTTTATTGATTTTACAGCGGGCCAGACTTTAGTTTTAAAGAAGTAGTCGTGGGAAAAACAAATGTTGTTTTCACATAATACTGTATGCTTCCTGATTTACTTTACTGTGATAACTGTAGAAAGAAGAGTTGGGTATGTAAAACTTTAGAGAATATAATACCGTATAACGTAGTATAAAATTTGTCTCTCTCTAGTGCTCCCAGTGGTGATACTCAGAAATGCAGTAGTTCAGCCTCAGGAATCTCCATCAAAGGGTCAAGCAGCAGCTCAAGTGAATCTGACACTAGCTCTGAATCCGACTCTGAGACCGAGAGCAGTTCAAGTGAGAGTGAAAGCAGCACGCCATCTGCCTGTACCAGTCCTGAGGTAAGGAATTCTTTGGAGTTCTGTCATCAAGTCATGAAAAATCTCTGTGTATTTTTCTTTTGCTTTGGCCGAGTATGTGCCTGTCCGATACAAGTGTGATAAATCGTTACCCAGCGTATGAAATGTAATCGTTACCCAGCGTATGAAATGTCCTGGTTAGTGCTTGTGGTTCTGAAGTTCTGCATTGCTGTAGAGGAGTCACCTCACTAATAACAGATCAGGGAATTGCCGTCATTTTAATAGGTAGCTACATGTTCAAAAAAGTTTTGTACGGAGACCAGTAAAAGCCCAGGTTTATTTTACGCATGTTTCCTATGAGCTGTGCTGCTCAACAATAAGTGTAGCTCATTTCTGATAATGTTAGTTAATGATTAAACTATTTTTAAGATAAAAAATTAAAGACCTAGGCAACCCTGTTACATATGGCATGTGTAAAAGATGTCATTATCGTCGGTAGATTTTTAAAAATATCTAATAATATACACATATATATACTGTAACCTGCTGTAAAATGAATTTGGGCTGTGAAATGCTGCACCTCTGCACTAATGCAGAAGAACAATGGAGTAGCAAACTAAACATTCCATACTGTACTAAACTACATGTCCTAATACAATGTTTAGAAAAACTAGAAAAAGCTATTACAGCTGCATATTTATTGATTTGTTCCAAACTGTCCTATATATCTGGGTACTTATTGCCTACCTTCACCAACTCTAGTCCAAGTTGGAACTCTGCCCTCTGGCCTTTCTATGGGCCATTCATGCACCTAAATTGCATTGTGGAATCCTAGGGAGTAGGTCAGAGCTCTTATGCTCCATTCACACTTGTACAACTCCAAAGCTGTGCCGACTTCGGAGTGCAACTTTGACGCAACTTTAAAACGTAAGACTGCAGCTCACTTACTGGAAACTTCAGCTCTCCTTGTCAGGAACGGTGCAGTGAGGTGGATAAACCATGTAAGAATACAAGGGGATGACTTCCATAGTGTTAAACTGTTTATTATAACAAAACCATTCCCCCCTCGTACAAATTATGCTTACTAGAGCAACGTAAACAATCGAGCATGTCACATTATTGGCATTAAGCTCACCGCTGATCGTGGTTCCACTCGAACCTCCCACCACGATGAGTCCCGGGATGAAGCCTCCTATGTGAGCCTGGTAAGTCGTGTGGTCACAACCTGACGCGTTTTGTAATTCCGTAATTAGATGGAACCATGATCAGCGGTGAGCTTGATGCCAATAATGTGACATGCTCGATTGTTTACGTTGCTCTAGTAAGCATAATTTGTACGAGGGGGGAATGGTTTTGCTATAATAAACAGTTTAACACTATGGAAGTCATCCCCTTGTATTCTTACATGGTTTATCCACCTCAGTGCACTGTTCCTGACAAGGAGAGCTGAAGGTTCCAGTAAGAGAGCTGCAGTCTTACGTTGTGAAGGATCTTACAGGCCCTGTTTACACTTACCTTTGGTAAGCAGACACACAAAGGGGTGTGCACGCGGTGGATTGGTGAAGGTGTAGCAGCTAATGGTTTATGCATTGAGATCTTGCTTTCATCAGAAGCTTACTACAACGCCTGTTTGTTTTTGTTTTTTTTGTTTTTTTTTCTTGACCCTTCACTGTACTGAACTGTCAATAGGAGGAGAGGGTTGGCTATACCATTTAATTTATAGCGAATTGATGGACATTTTAGTGGATGTTTGCTCTCAAAACCATTTCATATGAGAGTATTTTTTTATTATTTTATTTCTTTATTGCATTATATGAGATATCATATTGAATGTTTTTAATTCATATGAAGCACTGTTAATGCTTTGTTTTTATAATTGAGCATATTTTAGTATTGATTAGGAATTTTATAACAGCAGCTGTAAGTGCAAGTAATACATTTATATTGAGCGCTGGGTTCAGGATTACTTAGTACTTCAGATATTTACTTTACATTTGACGCAACTTTGATGCAACTTTGACGCAACTTTTGATGGGTGCAACTTGGATACGACTTTGGCTTTGACTAGTGATAATGGACAACTGTTGCACAGCTGTTGTATTGTATAATATTCAGGTATGACTTTCATGCAACTTTTGAGGGTTAACATTGAAGTCTATGGCCCTCAAGTTGCATGAAAGTTGGACCAAAGTAGTGCATGAACTACTTTAAAGTTGCTGCAACTTTAAGTTACATCTACAGCGGGTAAAATAAGTATTGAACACATCACCATTTTTCTAGGTAAATATATTTCTAATGGTTCTATTGACATGACATTTTCACCACATGTCAGTAACAACCCATGCAATCCATACATACAAAGAAACCAAAACAAAAAAGTTCAGAAATTAGGCAATGTGTAATAAAATGGAATGACACAAAGTATTGAACACATGTAGAAAGTGAGGTGCAAAAAGGTATGGAAAGCCAAAACACCAGCTGAAATCTATCAGTAAATAGAAAGCAATCCTGACCCTTGTCAGTGCAAATTAATATCAGCTGGTTCAGTCTCAAATGATGGCCTATATAAAAGTGCCTCATTACCAAGGTGTCACACAAGAAACATCTCATGGTGGGCTAAAGCAAAGAGCTTTCTCAAGACCTCCATTGGAAAACATACTGATAGCATTGGTTACAGAATGATTTCTAAACTTCTCAATGTTCCAGCGAACACTGTTGGGGTCATACTTCGGAAGTAGAAAGAACATAATTTCCCCATAAACGGGCCACGAACAGGTGCTTCTCGCAAGTTTTCTGACAGAGGAGTGAAAAGAATTATCAGAAGAGTTGTCCAATAGCCAAGGACCACTTGTGGAGAGCTTCAGAAAAACCTGGAATTATCAGGTACAATTGTTTCAGGGAAAACAATAAGTAATGCACTTAACCGCCATGGCCTGTATGCATGCTCACCACGTAAGACTCCATTGCTGAAGAAAAAGCATGGTGAAACATATTTAAAGTTTGCTGCACAACATTTAGACAAGCCTGTGAAATACTGGGAGAATATAGTCTGGTCAGATGAGACCAAAATTGAACTCTTTGAATGCCATAATACACACCATGTTTGTAGGTCAAATGGCACTGCACATCACTCCAAAAACACCATACCAACAGTGACATGGAGGTGGAAACATCATGGTGTGGGGTTTTTTTTTCATCATACGGTACTGGCAATTTTCATATAATTGAAGGAATGATGAATGCAAAAGTTTACCAAGACATTCTTGATAAAAATCTGCTGCCATCTACCAGGATAATGAAGATGAAACGAGGGTGGACATTTCAGCAAGACAATGATCCCAAACACAAAGCCAAGGAAACTCTGAAATGGTTTCAAAGAAAGCAAATAAAGCTGCTAGAATGGCCCAGCCAATCACCTGCCTTGAATCCAATAGAAAATCCATGGAAACTACTAAAGATCAGAGTTCTTAGATAAGGCCCACGGAACCTTCAAGATTTGAAGACTGTGTGGAAGAATGGGCAAAAATCACACCTTAGCAATGCATGCAACTAGTTTCTCCATACAGGAGGCGTCCTGAAGCTGTCATTACCAACAAAGGATTTTGTAAGAAGTATTAAATACATTTCCGTTGTTTAATAACGGAAATAATTCTTCCCTGTGTCATTTCGTTTATTACACATAGCTTAATTTCTGAACTTATTTGTTTCTTGTATTTATGGATTGCATGGATTGTTATGGACATGTGGTTCAAATTTCATGTGAATAGCACCTTTAGAAAATATATTTATGTAAAAAAATGGTGACGTTTTCAATACTTATTTTACCTGCTGTATATGAATTGTTATCATTGGAAAACATGAGGAACGACTTTTCATGCGACTTTGATGTCCAAAGTTGCATGACAAGTTGCAAAATTGTGAATGGAGCCTTAAAAGAAATTAAAAGTACATTCAGGTACTGATCTTATAGACATGTGTCGTCTACCTTTTTTAATGTACTTGATGACAAATTGTCTTTTCTTTTGTATTTATTAAATATACGCATTGGCTTAAATCTTTTGATTTGCAGCCCAAACAAGCAACTTCAAACAAATGGCAGCTGGATAAATGGTTGAATAAAGTCAATCCAAACAAAAGCACCATTCTTAACCATGCACAGGGCCTGAATCTCAGCGGAGTCCACCCGAAAGAGCCAAGCCACACAGAAGTATCCGAAATTTGTCATACAAGTCCAAATCCTAAGGATGACCAGAGCCCCATCAGAGAGGATCGAACCTTGGGAGCAGTTTGTGCAGTTCATGGAAGCAGAAATGTGAAGCTGCAGCCATCTCCACATGTTGCGCGTGCTGCTACAATTGTCCTTGCTGTTCCTGCTGAAAGCACTTCTTGTAGGAGATCTGTATGCAGAAAACTAACAAGGAGGGCAGAGAGGACATCTAGTGATGATAAGCTGAACTGCCACAAGCTTGATGAGATTTCTGTAAGCCAAGGAATCCCAGAGAATGAAATAACTGAACAGGCTAAAGATAGGTTAACATGCAATAGCAAAGGATTTCCTAGAAAAGAACCAAGATTGGGTTTCTTGGGTTGTGAACGCAGAAGGACTCGAATTACTAGATCCGCCCCTAAATTCAAGGAGGTCACTGAGTTTTCCGTGCAACCTGAAGAACTTGGCACAGAAACAGAAGCAGATACATCACAGCTTTCTAAAACTTTCTCGGCTTCCCCATCAGAAAATAACCACAGGATCAAAGAGTGTGGGAGAAGTAATAGTGCCTGGGCTAATACGTACAGTTCACACAGCTGTGTTAATGCAAGGACTAGAAATGACATTGCACCAGAGTGCGAAGAACAGTTTTATACACTAGTTCCATTTGGGAGAAATGACAATGTGTGCTCCTTGAAGGGTATTGAGGAAATCAAATCACTGTGGGTCAGGATTGATTTAAATTTTTTGAACAGTATTCCACAAAATATGTCCCAGGAAAACCACAATAACAATTCCAACATGGACAAGACACTCATAGCATCTCAGAGTGCAAAATTATCTACAGCAATAGATAACACTGCTTCTAAAATGCGTCGAAAACGTAAGGTAGGAATACACGGTGATGCAAATTGTTGAAAAAAATAGCTCTTTTTCGTTTAATCTGAATATTATAATACAATTCTATTCACCACAGTCTTGTGTAGAAATATATATATAGATTAATGTGGAACAATGTTTCAGATGACAATGCAATTAAAGTTAAATTTCAGGCAAGCAGCTACAGTGTATGGGAAAAGTTTTACTTCCAAAAGGTTTTCTATTTATGTCCATCTAGTACTGAGATATAAAAAGCCTTATCAGACAGCAGAGCCAGGTTGACAATTTTACTTTTCTCTACTGCAGTTCAAAAATACAGCCTAGCCTAGCATTTCTCAACTCTTTTCAGTCTTTTCAGCACCATTTAAAAATTATGCAGTATTTCAAAGCTCCCCCCGTCTAAAATGGAAAGAATGCAATTATTACTTATCAGTGGGAAATCTGATTCTGAGACAATGCATACAACAGCCTTAATGAAATTACCTTCATATCTGAATCCCTCTTAACATCAGAGGTCCATCCATCACATCAGTGGTCCCTCCATCACAGCAGAGCCCCCTTCACATCAGAGTCCCCCTATACACTTTCACATTAGAGGTCCCCCAATGTAATAGAGGTCACCCCATCACATCAGAGCCCCAGTCTCATCAGAGTCCCCCCCTCACATTAGAGCCACTCCTTCACCTTTGAGGCTCCCCTATACATCAGAGGTCCCCCTATACACGAGTCCCCCCTTCACATTAGAGCCTCCACATTACATCAGTGTTCCCTCAGCACCACAGAGTGGCCCCATCACATCAGAGTGCCTCCATTTTTAACCCTATAATCACATAGGCTCCCAACACAGAAACCCCCAGTCACACAGGTTCCCCATCACAGGACTCCTTAACCAAACAAACCCCCAATCACAGAGCCCCTCAATCACACAGATCCCTGTTCACATAAGAGCCCTTCTTTTTGGCTCCAGCAGCATGGCAGAGGGTGGGAGGTGGAGGAGGCCTGGAGGAAGCAGACTTCTATCTACTCTGGAATGCTGGGTGCAGCCCTGCATGCCACCTGCCCTGGGTCAGTTTTATGCATTGCCATGGTGCCAACCGCCATCACCATAGAAATGAATGATGCTGTGTGTCCTAGACCGAAAGTGTCATTGGTTGTTATTGTGCTGGCAGCCGGCCAGCCTGCACAATAGAAAATTACGGTGCTGATCCAAGGCAGACTGGGTCCCTTACTTGCAGCACCCTGGAGGAACCCAGACAGCATCCCAGGGTGTTCTTGCACCTTGGTTGAGAAACACGAGCCTGGTCAACTCCCCATCCCCTGCCTCTGATTGGACATTGAAGTAACAGCCGCACAGTACAGTAATAAGTGATCCTTTGTTCACTTTGCCACCTCCTCCTGTCAAAATACAGTTCATTTGCACTAGGATACATAAGACTGGCACCTAGTTTTTTTTAATATATCTGCCTGGAGTCTTAAATGTAATTTGCAAAATAACAGCAATTTTGGTAAAGTGTATTCTTTGCTTAGATTAAAAAGGGATTTTTATATATTAGGAAAATCTGTATAAATCTTTGTTAAACAAGAGGATGGTTCCTGTTGTGTTATATGTTGTGTGTGATGTCAGATTTGAAGTCCTTGAACAGTTCCCCCTTCCCCTAAATCTAAAATAAGAGAAAAGGTTTAGCTGAAACCTCGGCTGCTCTGTTTCTGAATAGTGATGAGCTAAAGTTTGGACGAGCCTATTTTGCCCCAAACCCTCAGGAAGCTGTGACATGATAGCAGGTCACTGGCCCAAACAGCTGCAGCTGGGGAATTACCCATCCCGCAGCCACATTATTATTGAACTAATATGGCCATATACAGAAATAAATTATTTGCTCAAAAAAATTAAAGGAACACTTTTTAATCAGAGTATAGCATCAAGTCAGTTAAACTCCTGGGATATTGATCTGGTCAGCTAAGTAGCAGAGGGGATTGTTAATGAGTTTCAGCTACTTTGGTGTTAATAAAATTAACAACAGGTGCACTAGATGGGCAACAATGAGACGACCTCCAATAGATCTTTTATGACTGTTTTTCACTAGTTTTGCATTTGGCTAGAGTCTGTGTAACTACTGGTAGTATGAGGCCATACCTGGACTCTATAGAGTTTGCACAGTCAGCCCAACTCCTCCAGGATGGCACATCAATACGTACCATTGCCAGAAGGTTTGCTGTGTCTCCCAGCACAGTCTCAAGAGCATGGAGGAGATTCCAGGAAACAGGCAGTTACTCTAGGAGAGCTGGGCAAGGCCATAGAAGGTCCTTAACCCATCATCAGGAATGGTATTTGCCCCCTTGTGAAAGGAGGAACAGAATGAGCACTGCTAGAGCCCTACAAAATGACCTCCAGCAGGCCAATATATATATATATATATATATATATATATATATATTGCAGCTACAACAGATTCAACATTTCTGGGAAGGCTGTCCACAAGGTTTAGGAGTGTGTCTATGGGAATGTTTGACCATTCTTCCAGAAGCGCATTTGTGAGTACAGGCACTGATGTGGATGAGAAGGCCTGGCTCGCTTCTATGCTCCAATTCATCCCAAAGGTGTTCTATCGGGTTGAGGTCAGGACTCTGTGGAGGCCAGTCAAGTTTCTCCACCCCAAACTTGCTCATCCATGTCTTTATGGACCTTGCTTTGTACACTGGTCCAAATTATTTGGTGGAGGGGGGATTATGGTGAGGGGTTGTTTTTCAGGGGTTGGGCTTGGTCCCTTAGTTCTAGTAAAGGAAACTCTTAAGATGTCAGCATACCAAGACATTTTGAACAATTTCGTGCTCCCAACTTTGTGGGAACAGTTTGGGGAGGGCCCTTCCTGTTCCAACATGACTGCGCACCAGTGGACAAAGCAAGGTCCATAAAGACATGGATGAGCAATAGATAGATAGAGTCCTGAGCGCAACCCGATAGGGATGAATTAGAGTGAATTAGAGTGGAGACTGCGAGCCAGGTATTTTAGTCCACATCAGCCTGACCTCACAAATGCGCTTCTTGAAGAATGGTCAAACATTCCCATAGACACACCTAAACCTGTGGACAGCCTTCTCAGATAAGTTGAAGCTGTTATAGCTGCAAAGTGTAGGCCAACTCAATATTGAACCCTACGGACCAAGACTGGGATGCCATTAAAGTTCATGTGCGTGTAAAGGCAGGTGTCCCAATACTTTTGCTAATATAGTATATATTGAACAAAAACTATTAAAGGGGGTTTAGAAAAATACTGAAGCGTTTGTGCAGCCCTGCATTATTTAAACAGATGTCTATGTTGTATAGTTTGAATGTGAACAGTCTCGGGATACAAAGAGGAACCACATGGAAAACAGAGAAAGATTATCCTTCCCTCTAGGCAGCTACGATGTGACTAACAGAGACAGTACAAATCTCAGCAGGTATGGTGCTTCCCACCTTGGTGGGACAAATTTGTATATAAAAGTTTACTGTGTAGCTTGCATTTATTTCTTATTGTTCATTAATTCCCAAAAATTAATTGTAAACATTTGACAGTGTTTTAAATTAAACAGGTGATATCAGTCACTGCCCCTTGAAGTGAACCTATCAATAAATTTTAAAATTTTTGACATGTCATATTATATAGCAACAGTATACTTTTTCATTTTTTTGTTTTATCAATAGAAAGCAGACATTGAGTTTTATCCATAGAAAGCAGACATTGAGTTTTATCCATAGAAAGCAGACATTGAGTTTTATCCATAGAAAGCAGACTTTGAGTTTTATCCATGTGCCTTTAAGTCTAGGCTTAGATGATGAGACCAACATGCTACAGACAGGAGGAAACAATTCTTTAGTTTCATCCTTAGTGATCAAACTACAGTACAAGACTGAGACTTTGTAGCAAGTCACATGGTGAAAGCAGTGGCTGATATGGGTCAGATATTGGTAGACAGCCAAAAACTGCACGTGCCAGGATTCACCAGATTGTGCCATCTCTCTGAGCCAACATTTCAGTTCATATAGTAAATTCTGGCCCTCAATAATGCCAAAACAAAGATAGCTCCATCTTTCTGGAGACAAAGTGGATAAAGAAATTGTCAAGATCAAAGAAAAATATATTTTTGGGACTTTAAATGAGACGCAACTGGGAATATTGCGCCTCCATCCCTGGTTGCTTTTGCAAAAAAGAGGGGGGGAGGGGGGACTTTAGATGAGGTGCATGGTATAGAGTCAGACAAAACCATATACATATGTAAGAAATTGTATTCTTTATTAGACCAAAGATAGGGCATGGATCAACCCATATAAAAGCATAATAGCACACTGGCATATAAAATACAAAGTATCAACATACATATTGAGGATAGTCACCAACATGACACAGAAAGTAAATATTATACATCACAGTCCCCCAAATGGAGTAGGTATAACATTATGTCAGGGTGGTAGAGCAATAAAAACCATCTGGAATCATAAATATGAGATGGATGCATCAAAATAAGCTTGAGGACGCTTCGTGGACTTCTATCCACTCATCAGGAGCAAGTGCATCCATGTACTAAAAAGGGGATAAAAAAATCACCACTATAGTTTGATATAACCACAGACTGGAGGGGTAGAGGGATTAGAGATGATGATGAACAAATAAACGGCCATAACTGAAAGTACTCACATAAGAAATTGTCAAGGGGATTAATAAAAAAAAGTTGTTTTACACTACATTAAACTTATTTGGGAGAATTGTGTATTGAGATTTTTTTATTGTTGTAATATGTCAGTATTTAATCACATCAGCACTTTGTATAGATCTTTATATTATTGATGTTAAGCACTGCATTGTGGACTGTGATGAGTTCTCTGCTTACATTTATTTTTTGAGAGGGATTAATGCAGCAGCACACTTAGAGATTTATTATATATATATTCACATTTATTTGTGACTAATTGTATGCTGTGGCAGGATGAGCTAATTGTGATACATCATCAAATCAGATCAAATTCGTTGACTTGTCATTTTTTTTTTTTTTAGTTTTGCCATGTCTCACCAAATAAGAAGTGAGAATAGCCTGTTACCTTTACCTTGCCTTTCTGATGAACCATCTAAAACTTCAAATGGTGGATTCTCTTCTGCAACAAAAACTGATGGGGATAACTTAAATTCTTACATCTCTTGCAGTCAGCACCACAGACCAGAGAGCCAGTCACATATTGAGCAGGTAGGTTTGTTTGTAGGAGCCATGTAAGCTTTGGCACACCTATTTATGTTGATTAGGGTTTAATTCAGGTTAGGAATTTATAAGTCATATGCCCTGTACACACGATCGGACTTTCTGCAACAAAACCATTGATTTTTGTTCGAAGGATGTTTGCTCAAACTTGTCTTGCATACACACGGTCACACAAATGTTGGCCAACAATTACGAACGTGGGAACATGGTGACGTACGACGAGCCGAGAAAAAGGAAGTTCAATAGCCAGTGCGGCTCCTTCTGCTTGATTCCGAGCATGCGTGAACTTTTTTGCGTCGGAATTGTGTACACACGATCTGAAATTCTGATAACAAAGTTTTGTTGGTGGAAAATTTGAGAACCTGCTAGCCAACATTTGTTGGCGGAAAGTCTGACAACAAATGTTCGATGGAGCATACCCACGGTCAGACTTTCAGCCAACAAGCACACATCAAACATTTGTTGTCGGAAAATCCGATCATGTGTACGGGGCATTAGACTGTAGCTAGTAATTATTGATCTTATCAAATGCAGCCACCACAACTGTACCAGTTATAACTATAGGGGAACATCAGCCAAGCACACTCATGTAAAACCTATAAGCTAGAAGGTGAAATTTAACAGTGTTGCGCTGCCATATAAGTCTAATGCACAACGTAAATGTGTTTAACCACTTGAGGTCCGGGCCATAGCCGAATGACGGCTACAGCACGGACCTCAATTTCCAGGAGGCCGTCATGGGACGTCCTCCCCTGTGCACGCGCACCGCGCGCACCCTGCAGGGCGAGCGGTGTGCGCGCTGTGATCACCGAGTCACGGAGACTCGGATGATCACAGATCCGAGTAAGGGGCCGGTCCCTTTGAAAATTAGCTTAATGCTCAATCAGTTGGTTAAAAAAATGCAAAGTATTAATATTTAGCTGCCTAAACTTTTTTTTTTTTTTTAACAATAATAAAGTAACAATCTTCCAAACCACTATACTTTGCCTTTAACACATAGCTGCCCTTAACACTTCACTTAAACCTAGTAGTTAACCTCTCATTTACACTTAGCTCACTCTTGGTATTAGCTCAAAACATTTAACAACTCCTCCACAGGACTTTCACAAATCTAACTATAACCTTAACAGTCAGATCCCTATAGTTTTGTGGTTATAGATATAGGATTCAAACTAGGGATTATAACGGTGCCCAGCATATGATAACAAACAATTCTAATTTATAGCATAAAATTACGTTTTATTACATAAAAACAGCAGACAAAACAATTCATAGGTGCATAACATAGAGAGTATTTCAAGTATTAAATACTGGCCAAGGTATCCATGTGTCAATGGCAATTACTGGTAGCAATCCCTACATGTTACACCAATGATTGGCGAAACATGTAGGGATCGCTACCAGTAATTGCCATTGACACATGGATACCTTGGGCAGTATTTAATACTTGAAATACTCTCGATGTTATGCACCTATGAATTGTTTTGTCTGCTGTTTTTATGCAATAAAACGTAATTTTATACTATAAATTAGAATTGTTTGTTATCATATGCTGGGCACTGTTATAATGCCTAGTTCGAATCCTATATCTATATTCTCTTAAATCAGGGATGAGGTGCTGCAATGATTCATTGAGGTCACTCAACCCACACTCTACCACGGCCCTATAGTTTTGTGGTGTTACAAGCATAGTCTAATCTCTAATCTTAAACTAACCCCTCTACCAGAACATTTAACTGTTTGCCCTGTGCTCTCGGGGTAGCAGCAGCACTTTACTGCTTGATTTCACTTATTTAGAATTGCACTTTAGGTAAGTTGTGTGTACTAAATAACAGTCTAGTATTTATACCTTTATTTTTAGAGGTCACTTCCTCTTCCCTCAGAGAGCAACATCACTGTAAGCTACAGAGAAGACCCTCAGTCAGAAATGTGGTCGTCTGGTTTAAATGGACACAAAGATATAAGGAAAACTAAACAGTCTGTGGACAATACAAGGTAGGTATAACCATTACAATTTTATTTGCTTTTTATCTATAGGTAATTGCATCCGCTATTTGAATCTACTACATAATTGTTTAAGGCTCACCTTAAATTATGAAAACAGGAAACAGGGGACCGTGAATTTACATAATAGTGGTATAGTTAGATCTGATTATTCACTACTGAACAGAAGATTAATCTGAATTTACTACGTAGGCAGGCCATAAATTGACCAATTTTCATCATTGCTTGATTTCCCCATCAACACAATAATTCTGTCTATGGCTGGCATTACATTTGGCTTCTTCATTACTCAGGGAAGGTGATGGCACCTGTGTGCTATTGGCTGTGCTCTTCCTGGTATTTAATCATAAGGCATTTCTTATAATCCTTGATATCCGAGTTCAGATATCTGCTCTTGCTTTCTCTTAATGATGGAATGCTAGGACCATATGGTGAAATAGTTATTCGCTTTTCCGCCATAGAAAAGAGATCAACCAGTCCAGGCAAATATGCTTGAAAATCTGTATGCAAACTGAGCTATTCCAATTCTTGACATGCTCATTACTATCCTGTAACCCATCCCTACCTGGACTAATATTTTTTTTTAAAGGGTTACTAGAATAAAGGGATTTGCTTGCAACTATTGAGCATATATGTTCATGCTAAGGATGGTCTGTTGTCTAAAGGGCAGCTATTAGGAATATGCTTTATAAAGTACTGTACATTGCAAAAAAATGTGGTGTGACTTAGCCAAAAGTATGACATGAGAATAGAGCCCTCCCTGAACAAGCTTACAGGTGGGGGAAAACAACATAAAACATGGGTTTTGAGGGATTGTTTAATATGTAAAAGATGGGATCAGGTCTAATAGAACGGGAAGAGAATACCAAAAGATGTAATTAAGATATTAAGATCCAGGAAAACCTGAGGTGACAAATTGTAGGGTAAATATATGAGTAAGGAAGCCATAAGCATGTAAGTGTTAAGCTGGCCATACATTATACAATTTTCTTCTTTAATTACTCATAGATTTACCTTCAACTATGTAGTACAAGGGCCTGCCTGAGTTCATACAATTCAAAAGTGTTTAGGTTTGAAATAGGTTGAATTTGATTTTCATGTTAATGGGAAGCCAATGAAGAAACTGCCTGGGGGAGACACAGAGTAGAGGTGAGGAAAGGGATCCAATTGTCTTGTCAGTATCAATGATAACTTGTAGAGGTAGGAGGGTGGGCTAGAGAGGATTAAGTAAGTATAGTAGGTTTAAATCATTGCAAAGATTGTAAGCCATGTTTTACTGAGGGGATGCATGCTAAAGGGTTGTACAGCAAAAGAATATTACAGAAAAAGTTGGATTTACATAACTCACAAGAGATTAGAAGGAGGTACATTTTTAGGGTGTCTGAGCACCACTAAGCCTGGGCTGCTTTGTAATGCTTAGCTTGTATAGTTTCTGCACTGGCCAAGCCTCCTTTGACCTTCTGCATGCTACTGTTGGGTGGCCTTACTATCCTATACAATCATACATGGAATAGGACTTGGTGTGGTCAGAGCAGCAATGATGGAAGCTGGTGTGTAAAGGTATTACAGAGTGGCACAGGTTTCATGGCACAAGCACTCACTTTTGTTTTTTATAATGAAGGTACACCTGGAATGGGAATCCCAAAAGAGAATGGGATAGAATGTTGGTGAAAAGGATGGGTATAAGGCTTAAAATGGTTGGCTATAAAAGGAGTAGGAGGAGTGGGGGAAGCTGCATGGAGGAAGCTGCATGGAGGGTCAGGATTTGTGTGTGAACATGCCAGATGGAAGCACAAGTGAAAAGGAGAAGGGATAATGATACCTCAAGTTTAGGAATGATTGGAGTTAGTACTAAGGAGGAGATGGTGCACCCATAAGGGTGGAACCTAACAGGGGAGGGACAATCAAGCTATTAAATAGCAGAAATGAGGAATCGTCTTTGGCTGAAACTGAGGTTATAACAAAGTCCATACAGGATTAGGGCCCCATACACACTATTAGATTTTCTGCAGATTTTTGTCTTCAGATTTACCAAAACCATGTAGTGCAAGGGCCTGCCTAAATGCATGCAAATTGAAACTCTTGAAGTGGATGTAAACCCGAAATTTTTTTTTTTTTTTTTTTTTTTTATATCACACTGTAGAGTATAAGATTTGCTATCATTTGAGCCCAGTCTTGCCACACAGAGTTAATCTATCTCTGAGCAATCCCCTTTTATTGTTCAGTGAGACAATTCTTGACAAAACTTTGTCAAATCCTCCCCCTTGCTGTGAGTGACAGGTGATTTACATCTCGTGCACTAGCCTAAGAGACATACAGTATTTTTTAATTCCCTCCCCCACTCCTTTCTTCAGCAGCTCTGCAAGGATTGGCTGTTCCACACCTCAGCATGATTTGGCATGCTGAAGTCATGTGGTTACTTTCCTGTGGAAACACTGGATGTTAGAGATCATAGCAGAAGTTCAGTGTTAGAAATACACTGAGAAAATGAATATTGACAAGGGGAGTGTAGAGGTGGGCGGGGAGTCTACTGACATCACGACTCCACCTACCGAGCTCCAGACAACAGACCCACCCACAGAATCTGCAGTTTTTCGGGTCTAATAACAGACAGAGGGGAGACATTTGACATTTAAAGATACATGCAGGAGGCATGTATATCCTTATAGATAACCCCTATGGCAGTAGTTTAGAAAGGATAACATTGGGTTTACATCCACTTTAAGGTTTGACCTCGTATTATATGGTTTTGGTAAATCTGAAGACAAGAATCTACAGAAAATCTAATAGTGTGTATAGGGTCTACGTCTTCTCTTAATTGAACTTTTTCTAAGGATACATTTTGTTGAAAGTTTTGCCATACATTTTCACCTTTGCAACAGTATTTTTAAAAGATGCTTTTTAAATATAACCAGTGTTATATTTTAACTGTTTTGGTTATAAAACTACAACAAAAAAGAAGGTTACATTATGTTTTATGGATATTAGGCTTTCTTCAATCATTCTTTGACACCATCTAAAAACCTAAATCAGGTTTGCAAAGGTGTTGGCCAATCGCCTATCTCCTCTTCTGCCGGGGGTAATTCATAAGGATCAGGTGGGATTTGTCCCAGGCCGTGAGGCAAGGGACAATACAATCAAAACAATCCATCTTATTTCATATATTCAACGACAGAAATTGAAAACCTGTCTCCTATCTTTCCACGCAGAAAAGGAGTTTGATAGGGTCAACTGGAGATTCCTTCGACTTTCCCTAGAGAAAATAGGCCTAGTAACATCTTTTATTTCCATGGTGATGTTCCTGTATTCTCAACCTTCCGCCTCTGTCCTAGTGCATGGTACTTCCTCCGAACCATTCGACATATCGAATGGCACACATCAGGTTAGCCCCCTCTTCCCCCTTTTATTTGTCATTGTTATTGAACACCTGGTTTGTGCCATTCGTCAAAATGCCTCTATCCAGGGTATCCCAGCACCCTCCTTCCATCATAAGCTGTCCCTATATGCTGACGATCTTCTGGTCTACATTCAACAACCCCATACCCCCTTACCGTCACTTTTCCTGGAATTTCGTCATTTTGGGCCTTCAGTAATTTCAACCTCAATATATCCAAAAAAGAGGCTCTCAATATTTTTATCCGCTTCTACGATGTCCTCATTACGAACCAATTTCTCTTTTCAATGGCAAGCAAGAGGAATATCCTACCTAGGGGTCACTATTCCCTCCAATCTCTCAAATTTATTCTCATTGAATTATATTCCCCTACTTTCTTGCATCCAGAAAGATTTAGAAGAGTGGGGAGGTTCCTCTTTGCCATGGTTCAGGCAAATGAATACTCTTAGAATGGATACCCTACCCAAATGATTGTATCTCTTGCAAACGATCCCCATCCTGGTACCCAAGTCCTTCTTTATTTCCTAACACTCCCTCGCTATCCGGTTCATGTGGAACCGTGGGTTTTCTAGGGTCAAGTACAAACTACTAACCCTTCCAAAGCTGCAGGGTGAGGCGGGCCTACCAGACTATGAGCTTTAATTTAAAGCTACTCACATGGCATGCATTCTGGAATAGTTTCCCTGTCCTTTCCTGAAAGCTTCCATCATGGTTGAACCGGATTTGGCTCCCGTTAACCTTTGGGTCCTTTTCTGGGGTTACAGCAACAACCTCTCCCACCTATCTACCTCCTTGCCGCTAACGCTTGTGGCCCTTAGGCTATGGTATAAAAGGGGATTGTGCTCAATTCTGTCTTCTGATCCTTCTCCCTTGACCTCTTTGTTTGACAACCCCGCTTTTCCCCAGGGCATGGGAGCCACTATACTGGGGTCATTCCAACGTTCAGAGTGACTGCAAGCGCATTCTTTTATACAACCGCTACAGACTGCAGCTGCTCCGGTGGGGTCTCGCGACTGGCTCACCACCCTCCACTTATCTACGTTCATGAAACGATTATTGGCTTCCTCCCAAATACGCTGCCCTTTTACTGAATATGAAAGGCTGTGCTCCCTCTCTGAAATGCCCAGACATTTTCTCCCATCCCTATACTGTCTCATACAAGCTCTTACACATGGTGACTTACCACCTTATACCAGGATGTGGTCTGCAGACTTGGGAAAGGACATCCCCAGAGTGGATTGGCAGACCTCGTTTCATTTTACCCACAAACCAACGATATCCTGCTATTCACAAGAAAAGAATTACAAGATCCTGTCCCAATGGTATAGTGATTCCTCCATAATACACAAAATGTTCCCGTCAACTCCAGCCTCCTGCTGGCATTGTGGCTTCGCTACAGGGACCTATCTACATGTCTGATGGGAATGCAAGAGGATCCGCCCCTTCTGGACTCAGGTATTTAAATGTTACAATAAAATTTATAAGGAAACTTTGTAGCCTTCTCCAATGATTGCCCTCCTCTCGATATTCCCTGGGTCTATAACATCCCAGTAACAGAATCTTCTCCATTTTTTATGTCTGTGGCAAGACAGCTCATTCCATCGTATTGGAAGACAACCACCACATCTCCCCTATCACAATGGATCTCGACCATGAACGATGCTATGAGAATGGAGGAGTTGTTAGCTTTAGACAACAACACCTTTGATAAATACAAGGTGTTGTGGTCCATTTGGCTCAGATTCTCCGCCTCAGATATCCTCACGACTATGCTCTCGACCGCGACAGGGTCATCCTAATACACAGTTTAACCACAAGGGGGGCAGAGGGGATTGTTCTTTGGTGTCTCACCCTCTGTCCTCTATATACCTCTCCTCCTTCTTTCCAGAAGTTCTCTTTGCCTTCTAAGACCCTTCTTCCTATCTTTTTGCTCCCCTCACACTCTATCTGTGCGCTTGTTTTTTTTTCCTTTTTTCCCTTTCCCTCTTATTTGATTTGGTCTCCCTTTCTCTTAATCATTTTCCCATGTAGTTTTATCATGAACAACAAGGATCTTTGGCTTGGAAGATTCCTTGCAGCAGATGACAGTTGACAACCCTTAAAATACGTTGTTTGCTAATGGGAGTCAAGCTATGAGCGATAGCCATTGAGCTGACTCATTAACCCTGTCTACTAATGGTTGTCACTAAATTGGAATTTTAATGTCGTTCTTTGTGATACTTGTGAAATTGTCAATAAACACATTTTCAACCCTAAAAGCTAAATCAGTTTGCCATTCCTCTGTGGTCCTGTGCAAATGCCACTTTTGTCTTTTGGCAAATGGTAAATTCACATTGAATTGAATTGAACCTTTCCTGAAACTGGTTATCCACATAAAACCTTCACATGACAAATTATAAATTAATACAGTTATCTAAAAAGGAAGATATATGCATTAAAATAAGATAGAAAATATTTTATTTGTTGTCAGGTTATAGAGCAATAAATAAGAAATAATATGGAAAAAAACAGATTAGTTGGTTTAGTTTATAGTTGTTTTTTTAACCCAGCTAGAAAAAATTCTCACAAATCATTTTTATTACAAACAAAAACATGGATTTGGTGTTTGGTTATTTCTGTTGATTGCCATGATAGCTTACTATTTGTATTCGTGAGTTCTGATTTGCCATTTCATCCCCTCTGCATACAGCAGAGGTGAAGAGTCAAGTGGAAAGATAGTGAAGGCAACGCATGGGATGTTCAGCTTCAAGGTTTATTTTACTCTCTAGCTACTACATTTGACTTTTAAATGTGTATTTCTGTATGCAAACATTTTATTCTGACTGCCCTGGAACACAAACCAAGCCTGAAATCAGAGATCATGTCTTAGCCTACGCCAGCAGAAAAATTGCCTTGTCTGAGCACTCTAGTTTGTTGCCAATGTAACTCTATTGAAATCTACCAAGGAAAGGCAGTGCAATATCTTCTAAAGGCAATACTTTCTAAAAGTAGATTGTGGAAACTGCCTTATTCAGTAGTTTTAAAGTTTCAACAAGAAAGTGGAGAACCCATGGACTTGCTACAGGCGTTGACCAGCAGAGCCCTATTAGATCAGAACACATATTAGCTGCTTGGCCCCAGCTCAGATGCCTATTGCTCCCAATAGAGTTACATTTAGTTGCACTGAAAAGGCCTGACAATTATCAGTGCTTGATCATAGTGCTGCATTTATAGAGGGTTGCGTTTACTGTAAAACTCTTTAGTTTTATTAATAGCCTGAAATCCACTAATTTGTTATTTTGTAATTGTATACTAACAAACTGTATATGATAGATAGATAGATAGATAGATAGATAGATAGATAGATAGATAGATAGATAGATAGATAGATAGATAGATAGATAGATAGATAGATAGATAGATAGATAGATAGATAGATAGTTTGCAGCATATGTACTGAGATATACAGATTTTTTGACAAAAGTCGTTTTATTCTCTTTTTGAAGACCTCGCAATGCTGATTACTTTATGCAGGAAGCTAAACGGATGAAGCATAAAGCAGATGCTATGGTAAGAACAATATCTTCTCTAGACATTATGTATGTTGAATTAATTCTGTACTAGCATTTTATGTGCATGAACTTATAATCAGCACAACTGCTAAACATCATTATAAAATCAATTAGAACTAGCGTGGTTAATTTAAGAAATGCCAGTATTGTTAGGTGTTTTTGCTAAACAATATCCCAAAAATAAGCAATTTAGTAATCTCAGGATAAGAGGTTTGTTAAAAGATGGATTTATAATGAATAGTATACAATTTGAAAGAACTGCTCTGCTTTATTTAAAGGGACTGAGTCACTCTCCCTAAAGTCTCAGTGGTGACAGTCCTCCTTCCTTTCACATTGCAAGATTACGTGATGCTGCTTTTTTTTTTAGTAAAGCGAGTATTGAGTAAGGTTATACAATAGGTGATTTTAGTTTATTCATTAATTTAAAGTGGATGTAAACCAAATGTCATCCTTTCTAAACTACTGTCATAGGGGTTATCTATAAGGATATACATGCCTCCTGCATGTATCTGTACCTGTCAAATGTCTCCTCTCTGTCTGTTATGAGACCCGAAAAACTGCATATTCTGTGGGTGGGTCTGTTGTTTGGAGCTCGGTGGGTGGAGTCGTGATGTCAGTAGACTCCCCACCCACCTCTACACTCCCCTTGGCAATATGCATTTTTCTCTTGTGTATTTCTAACACTGAACTTCTGCTATGATCTCTAAAATCCAGTGAAAAGACAGGAAAGTAACCACATGACTTCAGCATGCCAAATCATGCTGAGGTGTGGAACAGCCAATCCTTGCAGAGCTGCTGAAGAAAGGAGTGGGGGAGGGGATTAAAAAATAATGCATGTGTCTTAGGCTGTCACTCACAGCAAGAGGGAGGACAAATTTTTTCTCAGTTTGTCAAGATTTCTCTCACTGAACAATAAAAGAGGATTGCTCAGAGATGGATTAACTCTGTGTGGCAAGACTGGGCTCAAATGATAGGAAATCTTATACTCTACAGTATGATATAAAAAAAATGTTGGGTTTACATCCACTTTAATGCTAATTATGAAAAAACATATTCCACAACTCTTTACAGACATCACACACTGAACAGTGTACATGATTAAATTCTTCTAAGGAAATTATAATCTAATGTCTACAGATGGAATACAGACACACAGTTGCCGAGGGCCATTTTGGATGGAAGCCAATCAGCCAGCCAGTACATATTAAGCTGTAGGAGGAACCTTGAGCTCCTGGACTACTAAAACAAACTCATTGCATATAGCCTCTCTGGTGGGAAATAAACCTAGGAACACATTACATAAAATATTAAGTTTCACATACAAGGCATAAACAAAACAGCAGATTAGGCTATTAAGATGTAACGTGCCCAGAGTTATTTATACATTAGGTCATTCCTATGAATGATCAGTATATACCACTAACAATATAACTTGTAAAGTACTTGGCGTTACATATTGTGTCATATGGTGACTATTGGTTCCTTCCTGTCACTGGCCATGTGACCAGTAGTCAGTAATTTCTTCCAAAGGGACTTGGGGCACTACAGATACTCTACTTAAAGAGAGATCCTTCCCTTTACAGAGACTACCTGATAAGGAACCCAGTGCCCTGTTTTTACACAAGCAGATACACGTTTTTGCATTCCTGTTAACACTTATTTAAACCATATATTCTGCATTTCAAATTTACAGTTACCTAAAATATATAGGTCAGCTTGTGGAATAAATAAAAAAATTACCTTGAATAGTAGATAACATTAAAATCCTTTATTTTGGCTCTGATACTTTGTAGAGTGCCCAGGAATACTAGGACCCAGCTGAACTGTAATGCATAGCTTGCATGGTTGGTGCTTTGCCCCTGCCTCCTTCCATCTCATGTGTGCTTCCCTTGGCCCATCAGTTTTATTGGCGACCTCACTTATATTCAGATTATATGAAAACATTTGGGAAAGGCACTAATCCTATCTATTATTATTATTATTATATAGGATTTATATAGCGCCAACAGTTTACGCAGCGCTTTGCAATATAAAAGGGAGACAATACAGTTATAACACAATAAAATACAGAAGGATTAAGGGGGCCCTGCTCAGAAGAGCTTACAATCTAATAGGGTGGGGCAGGTGGTACAAAAGGTTGTAACTGTGGGGAATGAGCTGATGGAAGTGGTAAAAGATTAGTTAGAGACGTGATAGGCTTTCCTGAAGAGATGAGTTTTCAGGGATCGCCTGAAGGTAGCAAGAGTAGGGGATAGCCGGACAGGTGGAGGTAGCGAGTTCCAGAGGATGGGAGAGGCTCTGGAGAAATCCTGGAGACGAGCATGAGAGGAGGAGACGAGAGAGCTTGAGAGTAGGAGGTCTTGAGAATCTACAGACTAAACACTGTTGTCATGGTTGCAAGAAAGCAAATTTTGATTTATTAATGATACAGAAAATGATTTGCTAGCTGCAGATTACAAAATAATGTTTTTGAATATTTTATCTAGCGGTTATATATGCAAATACATACCTCCCAACATTTTTAGATGGGAATGAGGGACACCTACTAACAAACGTATATAGGCATAGGACACGCCCCCTGCCACACCCCCTAAAAGGAGAAATAACCAAAAAAAAGGTTAATTTAATCCACAAGGACTTTTTTTTACCACTACTATTCCTTTATATTGGCTTTTAAAATGTACAAATGCAGCAGATACATGCAGCAATTTAGAAATTGGATGAAAGGGTTATCACTGCGAAACTTTTTGAAAGATAAAAAGTGCATTTTATATACACAACTATATGGATCAGAGCAAAATGAGGGACAAATGAGGGGGACAGAGGGACGTTGCTCCAAATCAGGGACAGTCCCTCTAAATCAGGGACAGTTGGGAGCTATGGCAAATATACACAATATATAGATGCTTCAGCTGGCAATACTACCAGGAGGCACCGGTGATATCAGGGGTTTTTTGCCTTCCTCTGGATCAACTGTGGGTATAGTATTGGGTATATTGGATTGTACGTTTTTTTTTTTTGTTTTTTTTTTTGTTTTTTTATGGTTGGACTGGATGGACTTGTGTCTTTTTTCAACCTGACTAACTATGTAACTATGTAACTATGTAACCATGCCCAACCACTGGTGCACAAAACCCCCAGTATTGCATTCCTGGGTTGCAGGTAATTCTCATGGGATCTTGAGCACCTTGCTAGGAGGCACCTGGGGAGTAAAGTAAATATTTTTTAAGTTTTTTTTTTTTTTTTTTACAAATTTTAATTTTTCACAGGGATTTTTAAGCAACATGTATTTGGTGAGTGGGAACTGTAAGTAAAGCAGACATGCCGTTGTATTATAAGCAATATATTGCATTCAATACACACAGATAGACCCTCTAAAGGTCATTTTATCTTTCTTAAAATCAAAGCTATATATGTTTTTGTCATGCTAAAAATGTTAGGTTACTACATAATATGTACCCCTCTACTTTTCATAGCAACATATTGTTGTCATGACAAAAATATATGGGCCACTGACCTCTTTCTGAATGAGCTAGTTGTCTGCCTGTCATGCTGATCATTAAACAGACATGCAGAAGTCCTAAACTCATGGATGTATACTTGTTCTGGTTAAGTGATTCCAAAAGTTTTGACATGAAGGCAGAGAATCAGCATAACAGGCAGGTAAGTCAAATTTTCACAAGGAGTTCAGCAAAGGCACTGTGCATTGCCCTATTGAAATTTTTCCTATCAATGTAGGCATGTTTATTTCAGACTCCTAGGTACACAGATGAAAGTTTGAATTACAAAACAGGACTATGCTGCCATCTAGAGCTTAACTGATTATATTCTCAGAAGAGAATTGGTGCTGTACAGTTGACATTACGGTCATATACTTATTATTTTCTACTTAAATGCAACTTCTAATATTTTTCTATGAAAAAATAGCTAAGCATTTTTCACATTATTTTTTCTAAGCCCCCTTTATTTGAGTACTTTTCTTGGGTCTAGATCTCAAGTCTTACATAAAAACCCACTGTAGTCACCTTTTTGGATGCTTGGATCATAGTCTAGCTTATTAGCTGATATAATAATCATATCTTACAAATATCGACAGTTGGATGTGCCATATTTCAATAACATTTTTACCCATCAGACTGAAAGTGTTGTCATCAGAATGCTGAGGTTAATTGATATTTTAATTAAATTCTTTTATGTAGTGACTGCTTTTTTGCTAAGTTGATTGATAGTTACAATTGTATCTAACAGAAAAAAAAATGATAATTTTCTGTATGGCCATGTTCCTGTCACTAAACCAGGGTACTAAATTCTACTAACCAGAAGATTAAAAACTCATACCAAAATCCACACAAAGCATGCCAACAAACCTTCTCCCATTAAACCTGATAAAGCAGCAAAAAATTCAGGACTCTGCATCTGAACCTGATCAACACAAACCATACCGCCCAATTTTCATCAAATCTGAACGAGTTACAAGATATTTAAGATTTGTGACTAGGCCTTCCTAAATCTGAAAAAAATCAGAACTGATGACGGGATTTACACTAAACATGATAACACAAGCAGTGGCGGCCAGTCCATAAGGGGCGCGGGGGCGCTGCCCCCCTAGTTTGCATAATTAAATATTAAAACAATTTATTTTAAATGACTAATAATATAACTAACATTTTTAACATCTTTAAATGTAAAAATGTTAGTCATATTATCATTTATTTAAAAATCAATCATTCTATGTGTGTGGCTGTGCACTGTGCAGGACGACTGACTAATAGGTTTCCTTTTAGGTCTCTCATTTTTTTACAAGCATTTTATTAGAGCTTGAGGCTCTAATTGCCTTTTTTTATGTTGTCCTTGGGACACAGAGCACTGCGCCCCGATCCCTCCCAATATGTGATATTAGCGAATCAATATTCGTCATCGTTTTCCGGCTTCTCGTCCCAGCCAATCAGGACAGGAGGCTGAAGATTTAGAACCCGGAAAGAAGACCGGGTTAACACAGAAGCTGCAGCTCTGGGTATCAGGGAAGCCGTGACTGCTGGAGAGCTCCGTTTGTAGGGTGAGTGCAGACCTGGAGGGGTTTGTTCGCACCCCCCAAAAAATTTTAGCACCAGTCACCACTGGTCACAAGGCCTTAGAAAGTGAGCCCATGTGTGAAAAGGTAGCATAGGAAACCCAGAGGTGTGGAGTCTAAGCATCAGCTGGTTCACCAGAGCTCCTGATGGAGGAGATGGGTTTTCCTGCAAGCTGGTGTCATCAGGACCACCAGGTTCACCCTGCTCAAAGTGCAGAGACTAACCATTGCAAGCAGGAGTGGAAGTGATGCAAGAGGGCCTGTGGTAGACAAACAAATCCGTGAGAGTGAAGCCAAGGTCGGTACATCAGATATCAATCCAAGAGGAACAGCAGGCTGCAAGGGAAGCCACAGGTGGGAGTTTGGGGGAAACAAAAGATCTGCTCGGCCACTGGAAGCTGGGACTAGGTTATTTTAAATGATACGGTCCCTTTAAGAGAAGCACATCTTTGGAGGGGGGGTGCATGGTGGTACAGGAACGAGGAAGGTAAGTGACCAATGACACCACTTTTTGTCAAGATATTCGGGACTCATTGCTAGATTCACACAAAGCATGCCACACTGAGGACTGAGGAAAATGTATCAAAACTGGAGCATCTGGAATTTGGAGCAGTTGTGCATGGCAACCAATCAGCTTCAGCCTTTCATTTTTAGAGCTTAACTAAAAAATCTGAAGATAGAAGCTGATTTGGTTGCCATGCACATTTGCTCCAGATTCTGGCTGCTCCAGTTTTGATAAATTCCCCCCATTAAGTTCTCTCTTCAAACCTAAGATAGTCCCTAGAAGTGTAGAACTGATTGGACATGTCCAATGTGCAGATCCACACCAATCGTGTCGCCCAACTTTTTGTTTTTCAGATCTGAGCTGGTTCTATCAAATGCATGACTACTGGTAGTATCTCAGTTTGGGAAGGAGGTTGGGAAACAAAACCATGCAATGCTTTTCTGTTTTATTTAGTAAAATAAATCATTTATCATAATTTAGAATGTTTAGAACATTGTAAAATGAATAGTATTGCCCACAAAGATGGATTCATTATGTTAAAACCTGCCATACCTTTCTAAAAAAATTGACTTGACTGAAAAATAGAATTTCTGTACTATACAAAATATTTTATAATTTAATTTATTTTAATTTTCTGTGATTATGTTTCAACTTTTTACAAGATGGACAAATTTGACAAAGTTCTGAACTACACAGAAGCGGCTCTTTCTTTCATTGAGTGTGGGAATGCAATGGAACATGGACCGATGGAAGCTAAATCTCCATACACAATGTATTCAGAGACTGTGGAGTTGATAAGGTAAGTTTTGAAAACATGTTTGGTTGAGTGTATATATATATATATATATATATATATATATATATATATATATATATATTACAGAAAATGTTTTAGGCAGCTGTAAAGAAATGCTGTAAAGCACCGTAAATGCTTTCAGAAATAGAAGTGTCAATATTTTTTATCAATTAACAAAGTGGAAAGTAAATGAACAGAAGAGAGATCCAAATCAATATTTGGTGTGACCACCCTTTGCCTTCAAAACAGCATCAGTTCTTCTAGATACACTGCTTTTGAAGGAACTCGACAGGTAGGCTGTTCCAAACATGTTGGAGAACTAACTAACAGATCTTCTGTGGATGTAGGCTGCCTCAAATCCTTCTGTCTCTTCATGTAATCCCAGACAGACTCGATGTTGAAATCAGGCCTCTGTGGGGGCCAAACCATCACTTCCAGGACTCCTTGTCCTTCTTTACACTGAAGATCGCACTTAATGACATTGGATGTATGTTTGGACATAAGCAGATGAATTTAGGATAGTGCTATGCCATTTTTCTGCACCTCAGTTCATATGTTTTCAGACAGTAGATGGATGTACTTGGGTCTGACTGGTTTCTGCTAGTTCTGTGCTGATAGCACTGCTGGATATCTTCCAATGTCAAAGGCAGAAGGTTTTTTTTTATCATAATACATTCTATGCATTAAGATAAAAAAAACCTTCTGTGTGCAGCAGCTTCCCTCAGTCCCCCTAATACTTACCTGAGCCCCATTTCTATCCAGCGATCTGCACAAATGCCTCAGCCGCCCGGAACTCTCACTCCTGTCCATTGGCTTCCACTGCTGTCAAAGTCAGTTAGCCAATCAGAAGAGAGGGAGAGGGCCAAACCACGGCTCCATGTCCAAATGGACACACAGAGCTGCGGCTTTGCCTCGGGTGCCCCCATAGCATGCTGCTTGCTGTGGCCACACGCAACAGGTGGGAGGGGCCAGGAGCACCAGCGAGGGACCTGAGAAGAGGATCGGGGCTGCTCTGTGCAAAACCGCTGCACAGTGCAGGTAAGTATAACATGTTTGTTATTTTTAAAGAGAAAAAAATGAGACTTTAGTATCACTTTAAGCCTTCTTGGCTGACCACTGCATCTGCAATCCTCGACGTTGCCCACTTCTTTGTGCTTCTTCAAAAGAGCTTGAACAGCACATCTTGAAATCCCAGTCTGCTTTGGAAGCTTTGTCTGGGAGAAACCTTGCTGATGCAGTGTAACTACCTGGAGTCACCCAATGTCATTAGGAAATACTGTGCAGTGTAAAGAAGAACAAGTCCTGGAAATGACAGTTTGGCCTCCACAAAGCCCTGGTCTCAGCATCATTGAGTCTGTCTGGGATTACATGAAGAGACAGAAGGATTTGAGGCAGCCTATATCCACAGAAGATCTGTGTTTACTTCTCCAAGATGTTTGGAACAACCTACTGGCCAAGTTCCTTCAAAAACTGTGTGCAAGTGTACATGGAAGAATTAATGCTATTTGAAGGCAAAGGGTGGTCACACCAAATATTGATTTGAGTTGGATTCCCTTCTGTTCATTTACTGTGCATTCTGTTAACTGGTAAAAATAAACTATTAACACTAATATTGCTAAAAGCATTCTTACTTTAAAGCATTTTTTTACACCTGCCTAAAACATTTGCACAGTACTTATTAACTTTGAGGTAATTACAGAGGACAAGGGGGCTATCTTTATACTGAAGGAAAAGATATTTAATCTTCAAATATAGAAAGGTTTCTTCACAGTAAGAGCTGTGAAAATGTGGAATAGACTCCCTCCAGAGGTGTTTCTGTCCAGCTCAGTAGATTGCTTTAAAAAAAGCCTGGATTTTTTCCTAAATATACATAATATAACTGGATACTAACATTTATAGGTAAAGTTGATGCAGGGAATATCCGTTTGCCTCTTGCGGGATCAGGAAGTAATGTTTCCCCTGCTGGAGCAAGTTGAATCATGCTTTGCTGTTTTTTTTTGCCTTCCTCTGGATCAACTGTGGGTATAAGATTGTGTATATTGGGCTGTAATTTTTCTCCCTTTTATTGGTTGAACTAGATGGACTATAAACACATAAAACATATATATATAAATATATATAGATTATACAAGAACCAAGAGGAATATATTAGGTTATTTCAATAATTTTTTACTATATCAAATATTTATGTGTGTTAAATATTTATTATGTGCTATATTTTTACTTGGAGAATGTGGTTTTGCAGTAAAATTAGTTTTTAAGCTAGATGTATTTCAAAAATAGAAATTAAAATATTTTTATGTAAAGGATTAAAGCAAAATATGTGTGCAAAATTAAAAAAAAAGAAAATAAATATCCTGAAAATGAGGTCTGGGTAAAACAACCACAGTATGAGATAAAATACAACTGTTAATAATGACTACATCCTCCGAGGAAACCACTTCCAATGTTTTCCAACATTTAAGGGGATTGTGGAACGCTACTCTTGGAGCTCTCTAACATTTCAACTGGCTGGTCTGTATACTGGAACTGGACGTTTACTGTTTCTTGCAGCTGGACCCTTTGTAGAATATCTACACTATATTGCAAAGTATTGGGACGCCTGCCTTTACACATGAACTTTAATGGCATCCCAGTCTTAGTCCATAGGGTTCAATATTGAGTTCGCCCACCCTTTGCAGCTATAACAGTTTCAACTCTTCTGGGAAGGCTGTCCACAAGGTTTAGGAGTGTATCTATGGGAATGTTTGACCGTTCTTCCAGAAGCGCATTTGTCAGGTCAGGCACTGATGTTGGTTGAGAAGGCCTGGCTCGCAATCTCCTCTCTAATTCATCCCAAAAGTGTTCTATCGGATTGAGGTGCAGGTCAGTCAAGTTCCTCCATCCCAAACTCACTCATCCACATCTTTATGGACCTTGCTTTGAGTACTGTGCTTTGTGTGGTCAGTTTAGAACAGGGAAGAAAGGTGACTGGCAGGATCAACCAGGTACTTCAGATGGAAGATGTACATGAAAATGATAGAGACCATGATTTGTAATATACCCTTATGTGAACACACACAGATTAAAAATTATTTAGGGCAACACACACTTTAACTGTAGCCAGGCAGTTTAAACTTTTTGTTTTGCAGTTACAAACTGTAACCTTCATACCTTTTTTCATACTACAGGATTATTGCACCTGTTATTTGCAGGTATATCTAGGTGTGAGGTTGAGGTTTAAGGGCTTCAGCTCCATGGACTACCTATTTTTCTTGTGGTTATAGGTTTTCCAGACTCTATAGGAACTGTCTATCATTGATGACATTTAACCACTTCAATACAGGGCATTTTCACCCACTTCCTGCCCAGGCCAATTTTCACCTCTGTGGTTTTAATTTTTTGCGCTATAAACAAAAAAGTGTCAGTTTTGAAAAAAACACAATATTTTCCACTATTTGCTATAATAAATATCCCAAATTAAAAAAAAAACAAAAAAAAAATTTCTTCCTCAGTTTAACCACTTAACAACCGGCCCATAGCCGAATGACGGCTACAGGGCGGTTGCTTAACCCTGGGAGTGTGTACTATGATGTCCTCTCAGAATTCCCCTCTCGCGCGCCCCCTGGGGGCGATCACATGTAAACAAACGGCGTCATCTGATGACGCCGGTTCCTCCCCTCCCCTCTGTGTACCGAGCGGAGAGGGGGATGGATGGATGGCAGCAGCGCTGTGGGCTGGATGTGTAGTGCCCACAGTGCTGCTCAGTGACTGCCATCCATCCATCCATCCATGCTCAGCCATCCCTAATGCTCTGCAATGCCCGGCAATACTCTGCAATGCCCCAGAACACTGTGCAATACTCTGCAATACCCCCACAATACTGTGCAATACTCTGCAATACCCCCACAATACTGTGCAATACTCTGAAATACCCCCACAATACTGTGCAATACTCTGCAATACCCCGCAATACTCTGCAATACTGTGCAATACTGTGCAATACTGTGCAATACCCCACAATACTGTGCAATACTCTGCAATACCCCGCAATACCCCGCAATACTCTGCAATACTCTGCAATACCCCACAATACTGTGCAATACCCCGCAATACTCTGCAATACCCCTCAATACTCTGCAATACCCTGCAATACTCTGCAATATCCTGCAGTACTCTGCAATACCCCGCAATACTCTGCAATACCCCACAGTACTCTGCAATACCCCGCAATACTCTGTGATACCCAGCCATACCCAGTCATACTCGGCGATACCCTGCAATACCCTGCCATACTCAGCTATACCCAGCCATGCTCAGCCATACTCTGCAATACCCCGCCATACTCTGCAATACCCCGCCATACTCTGCAATACCCCGCCATACTCTGCAATACCCGGCCATACTCTGCAATACCCCGCAATACTCGGCCATACCCTGCCATGCTCGGCCATACACTGCTATGCTCGGCCATGCTCGGCTGTACTTGGCCTCTGTATGTGGCCAGGCTGGGGAAGTCTCATACATGTGGTATCGCCGGAGGATTAGGAGAATCTATTTTGGGGTGTCATTTTTGATATGTACATGCTATGTGTTAGAAATATTGTATAAATGGACAACTTTGTGTTAAAAAAAGAAATGCGTTTTAACCATTTCCCGCCCGATGGCTGTCATACGACGTCCTTGACTTTGTGCGGGGATATCTGAATGATGGGTGCAGCTACAGGCATCATTCAGATATCAGCTTTTTCAAACGGCGATTCCCTACACCATAAGAATGATCATAGCGGCTGTTCCACTGCTTGATCATTCTTACAGGAGGCGAGAGGGGATGTCCCCCCCTCCCACCAACCTCCGGTGCTTCTACCGACTCACCGCTACGATCCAGCCAGGATTTTTTTTTTTTTTTTTAAATTTCAGGCTTCCCAGCCTAGAGGTGAGATGTGGGGTCTTATTGACCCCATATCTCACTGTAAAGAGGACCTGTCATGCCATATTCCTATTACAAGGGATGTTTACATTCCTTGTAATAGGAATAAAAGTGATCGAAAAAAATTTTGGGGGGGAAAAAGCATCAAACTAAAATAAATAAAGTAAAATGAACAATAAAAAAAAAATGTTTAAAGTGCCCCTGTCCCTGTGTGCTCGCATGCAGAAGCGAACATATACGTAAGTCCCGCCCACATATGAAAACGGTGTTCAAACAACACATGTGAGGTATCGCTGCGATCAGTAGAGCGAGAGCAATAATTTTGGACCTAGACCTTCTCTGTAACTCAAAACATGTAACCAGTAAAAAAATTTTAAAGTGTCGCCTATGGGGATTTTTGAGTAGCGAAGTTTGGCGCCATTCCACAAGCGCGTGCAATTTTGAAAGGTGACATGTTGGATATCTATTTACTCGGCGTAACTTCATTTTTCACATTATGCAAAAACATTGGGCTAACTTTACTGTTTTGGCTTTTTTTTAAGCACAAAACTGTTTTGTTTTGTTTTTTAAACGCGTTTAAAAAATTGCTGGGCAAATACCGTGCAAGATAAAAAGTTGCAATGACCACCATTGTATTCTCCAGGGTCTTTGCTAAAAAAACATATATAATATTTTGGGGTTCTATGTAATTTTCTAGCTAATAAATGATGATTTTTACATGTAGGAGAGAAATGTCAGAATTGGCCTGGGTGCTCCATAACGCCTGAAGGTGCTCCCTGCATGTTGGGCCTCTGTATGTGGCCACGCTGTGTAAAAGACTCACACATGTGGTATCGCCATACTCAGGAGTAATAGCAGAATGTGTTTTGGGGTGTAATTTGTGGTATGCAAATGCGGTGTGTGAGAAATAACCTGCTAATATGAAATGAAGAAAAATGCATTTTTTTACAGAATTTTCGGTCTTTTTTACTTTATAGCGCAAAAAATAAAGAACACAGCTGTGATTAAATACCACCAAAAGAAAGCTCTATTTGTGTGAAAAATACCACCAAAAGAAAGCTCTATTTGTGTGAAAAAAGGACAAAAATTTCATATAGATACAATGTTGCATGACTGAGTAATTGTCATTCAAAATGTGAAAGCACCAAAAGCTGAAAATTGGTCTGGTTATTAAGGGGGTTTAAGTGCCCAGTGGTCAAGTGGTTAAGCAAATAAATAAAGTTGCGCTAAAGAAATGTGAAAAGTCATGAATAATACATATGCATAAATATTTAAATGCACTAAATAAACTGTGAGACATAATGTGAAAACAATCACAAGGTGCAATGGATCGAACATATAATAATGTCCACAATGGGTAGCATAAATGGATAAGTACACACAACCGATGTGTGGTGAGTTCCAAGGTGGGAGATAATAGGGTGAAATATTAGGAAACTCCCAGGGGCATGGATGATGAACGGGTGGATCAAAATAACAGAGTGCCAATCTGTGTGTGTGCAGACCCTTACCAGAAAAGGTTTACCCCCTCCAGCGCAGGGTCATGTGAGCAGACAGATTACCCTCTGTAAGGAGCTATAGAAGCTGCCGGTGTTTGATGTCTCCGGTTCACTCAAAATGATGGATAGAGATGTCAAACAGGGAATGGAAAAACCTGATATAATAGCTTCTCTGGCTCTGAAAAGAAACACACTCGGGCTCCAGGCCCCGAGTGGAAAAACTAGAGAATAGGGGACGCTATTCGTGTAGTAGAAAGCATATTTATTTAAATAAACATTCGGATAGCCCGCAAATAACAGTACAAACAAATAGTAAAAAAGCCGGCTAGACAAACTGAAAACAAAACACCCGCGTGTCGGGGTCACATGTGGGGTGATGGCGTCAGCACAACGCACCGCCCTACATGTTTCGCAATACCTTGCGTCTTCCTGGGGCACGGGCGATGTGCTGAGCCATCACTTAAATAACGTGCAGCCGCAACCAAGCCTCCTTCTTACTTGGGCGCCATATTAGACATGGAGAATAGGTGGAATGCAGAAGAGAGCCAGACCTCGATCTGATACCAATACTCTTCATGTGGGATGTACCCATGTTGTCACGGGCGCCATATTGGAAAGATTAAATTACAAAATAAAACCAAATAAAAAACAGAGGGGAAGCAGAGGTCAATCTAAACTACTTCCCACACGTATATCAATAATGTTACAATAGGAAAATATATATATCCAACTCCGTAGATTTTGTAGAGTATTTTATACAGAACTTATTTTAAGACAAATTGTATTTATATGAATAAAAAATGTATGTAAAAAATATATATAAAGAATATATACAAAAATATATACATAAAAATTGTATACAATGAAGAGGGCCAAATGAACCAATATAATATTGGAAAAGGTAGAAGTAATTTTTAAAACTAGGATAAAATCGAGGTCAGGATCCCCTCTGTATGCATAAATTACAAAGCATAGAACTCATATTGGACACTACATATATAACCAAAGCCAGAAAAAAATCAAGAATTATCAATAAAAGCGTTGATTTTTATGTCAACATTCAATCCTGAGGGTCTAAGACATTTAATTTTATAAATCCAGTTAATTTCCAATTTTGAGATGGCCCATCTTTTGGGACCCCCTCTCCAAGGTAATTTCAATCTATCTATTCCTCAGTTTAGGCCCATATGTATTCTTCTACATATTTTTGCTAAAAAAAAACCAAAAACGCAATAAGCGTATATTGATTGGTTTGTGCAAATGTTTTAGCGCCTACAAAATAGGTTACTGATTTATGGCATTTTTATTATTATTTTTTTTTACTAGTAATGATCTGCGATTTTTGTCAGGACTGTGACATTGCGGCGGACAGATCGGACACTTTTGACACTATTTTGGAACCATTGACAATTATACAGCGATCAGTGCTATAAATTTGTACTGATTACTGTATACATGTCACTGGCAGGGAAGGGGTTAACACCAGGAGGCAATCAAGGGGTTAAATGTGTTACCTAGGGAGTGATTCTAACTGTGGGGGGAGGGGACTGGCTGGAGGAGGTGACTAATCAGTGTTCGTATATACTAGGAACACACGATCTGTCTCCTCTCCCCTGACAGGATGTGGATCTGTGTGTTTGTCTGTGACCAGCAATCGCGGGTGCCCGGCGGACATCAAGGCACGCGCATCGGCTCCCGTGTGACGCGGCGGGCGCAAGTGCGCCCCCTTGACCACCGGGAAGCTGACACCCGTCCACGATGGCATAGCCACCTTGCAGCCGTCATATTACAATATGCAGGATGGGAAGTGGGTAATATACATGCTTATTTGCATACTCTGTTTACCGAATGCTCTGCCCTAGTGGCCATATTGATTGGCCCAAGTCTTATTGCATATGCTGTGACATCTGTACCACGTGGACATCCATACACCTACATAACACATAGACTATATTGTTTATTTGACTACAGGCTGCATTATATGAGCAAGGATTTTACCTGGATACACATTTGTTCAATTTTCTCCAGGACTGTTTTGAATCATGCTGGGATTTACATACATATGGATCCAACAGTTTGATTTTTGCATACACTCATGTGATATTTGCAATGTTCCATACCTCTTCTTACCTATTCATCAACTATAGGGCTTGTTTGGGACCTATTTAAATCTTCATCCGAGAGGATGCTATAGTAGATTCTTTTTAGGACATTTGGAGGCCACAACAATACAATTGTCACACTCTTGGGTGCTTCCCCATTTCACAACATGGGGAAACATTAGGACTTTGTATAGTTCTCTATTGAAGTCCTATATATAGGTCACTTTATAACTGATCCAGGAGATATATATTTTATGAATGAAAATAGTAATATATGTAATATTTGCATATTACAATTTTCTTTTGTGAGGCCCCTCAGCAGTGGTGTAGCTAGCACATCTGGCACCAGGGCCTGGTCATTTTTTTGCACCCCCAAGAAAAATGGTATGTAGCAATATTGTGGCGCCAAAACTGTGGGTTTGGTCAGATTACATCAACAGTCGGAGGGGCTTAAATGGTCATATGTTTTAATGACTGTGCCACAAGCGAGTATGTAACGGACAGTACAAACCTCAGTACATGCTTTTTAATAAGATAAAACTATTCTATTGCATATTCTTTACTACACACAGCTAATCCTAAAGTGATATTAAAGTCTTGTTCTTTTTTGATTTTTTTAAAATAACAAACATGTTATACTTACCTGCTCTGTGTAACTGTTTTGCACAGAGCAGCCCGGATCCTCCTCTTCTCGTGTCTTTCGCTGGCGCCCCTGGCCCCTCCCTCCTTCTGGGTGCCCCCACAGCAAGCAGCTTGCTATGGGGGCATCTAAGCAGGCGCACTTTCGCCCACTCTGTCTCCTAATTGGCTTACTGGCTGTTATTGACAGCAGTGGGAGCAAATGGCTCCCGCTGCTACCAAAAGCCAATCAGGAGTGTGAGTCCTTGGAGAGCCAAGGCTCTCGTGGGCATTGCTGGATCGGGAGGGGGCTCAGGTAAGTATTAGGTGGTGCTGGGGAGACTGCTGCACACGGAAGGGGTTTTACCTGCATGCATAGAATGCATTAAGGTAAAAGACCTTGTGCCTTTAAAACCACTTTACCAAAGCATGTGCTTTACTTAGAAAGTAGTCAGGAATAGTCAGGGGTAAGAAATGTAAAACACAGTGAGGGGAAATTATCAAAACTGGTGCAGTCAGAATCTGCAACAGCTGTGCATAACAACCAATCAGCTTCTATCTTCAGCTTGTTCAGCTTTGAAAATGAAAGCTATGAGCTGATTGGTTGCCATACACAGCTGCTCCATATTCTGTCTGTTCTAGTTTTGATAAATTCTCCTAAGGGGATCATTACGACAGGCCCTGAGAAAGGTCCTGTATGCTGAGCCAATTTTTGCTGCATCTGCATCCACCAGAGATCTTCACCTATAGAAGTGGGTGCGCATATGCTCCATGTGAATAAGGCTTAATTGTCATGTGTGATAGCAGGAAAGAGGAGATGTCAGGTATGTAATTTTTTTTCTTTAATCATACTTACGTAGGTGGATGCTGCATCTGCCCCCCCGCTGGCTCTCAGGCTGAGAACCTGAGTAATCAAACTGATCACTCAGCTCTCAGTGCTCCCTGAGCATAGCGCTGGTGGCTGTCAGTCTCCGGCTCTCTGCTCTGCCCCCCCCCCCCCTGCGCTCACTGAAAAATTGGGCTGTGGAGGGGACGGGAGCGGCTAGGAACCGGTCCAGACTGGTAAAATATCACAACCATATGGTCAGGAATCACTCACATGCCTGAACAGGCTCTGTGACGTCAGCTGACAGCCCGAAGACTGGTCACAGGGGGCCACAGGAGTGCAAAACAATCTGCACTGCTGTAATCCCCAGGAGAAGTACAGCCAAACAAGCAATATATCTATCACAGGACCTGTCTCTCTGCTCCTGTTTGACGTTACTTGCAACAACTGATAAATGTCCCCATTTATGTTGTGAACCCCCCATCCAGAGGCCTCTGCCACACAAACCACAATTTCCAAGTTAAGAGCCTCTTCTAACCCCGCCCCCCCTTAGTCTAGGGCAGCTTCCTCTGCACTACCCTCCTAGTCCAAGGCCTCCTCTACAGCCCCCCCCAAGTTCAGAGGCCTCCTCTGCATCCTGCCCTCCGAATCTGGGTCCTTTGCCACACCAACGCCACTTTTCAAGTCCAGGGCCTCCTCTACACCCCCAGTCTAGGGCCTCCTTTGCATCCCCTAGTTCATAGCCTCCTCTGCAGTCCCCTGTGCTAGTCCAGGGCAGGGCCTCCTCTGCACCTCCCAGTCCAGGGCCTCTTGTGTACTCCCCTCCTAGTCCAGGGTCTCCTCTCCTAATCCATGGTCTTTGATACACCAACCCCTTTCTGGTCCAGGCCCCCACCCCCCCACACTTCAGCGCCTCCTCTGCACCTCCCTAGTCCAGGGCCTCCACTGTACCCCCCCAGTCCAGGGTCTTCTCTGCACCCCCCAGGCCCCTTAATCCTTTGACATAACAACCCCAACTTTCTAGTCCAGGGCCTTCTGCACACAAACCCATTCTCCTTGTCCTAATAAATGACTTCCAGTTCCACAAAGGCGCTCTCATACTGTGTTTGTTTTACCCAGACCTCTTTACTTGTACCTGTTGATCATTTCTTTTTGAGTGGGTACCACTGTATTTATAAGTTATTGTTTTAACATTTATGCTCTTTTTTGCATACTCTTTACATGAAAAGTTTATATAGCATAGACAACTACAAAATTAGGAGGTAAAATCTATAAATTATTTTTTTTTTGTTGCAGGTATGCTTTGAGATTAAAATCCCATTCAGGTCATAGTGGATCATCTCTGGATAAGAAAATTACAGCCTTATGGTTTGTATATTTCTCTGATACATTCCCCCCACCCTATTTTCCACTCTGTATTTCTACATATATTTGCTAAATGCATTTGCTATTAATACACAGAGTGGAGGATGATGAAGTGTGTATATGTGCATGATTACTGAACTTTAAACAACTTTCCCTTGGGTACAATTAAATGACTTAATTGTCTTTTAATAGAGTCTTTCATTTTCATATTGGAGGTGGTATACAGTACTTAACAAAGCCAATAAACTAGCTAACTTGGCTGAAATGTCCTGTACTGACCCCATGCATTTTCCATGTGAGGCATAGCAATGAAGTTGTCTGATTCACTAAACAGTGAAATAAGGGTTGCGCATCTTATTTTGGCCTGTTTTCACACTGTAACTTTTTCAGTTAAACCTGATTCACTAAATTGTTAGACGATATCATAACTACAGTTTTTGCATGTGCAAAAAAATGTACTTGCACGTTAGCAGGCCACAAGAATTTTTAAATGTTTAAGGGTAAAACTGGGACAGCTTAATTTCTTCTGCCGAAATCAGGTAACATTTAGTTGCTGATGAGGATTGACTATTTTGGTAGGTTTCTCAAAAAATGTTTACTGTTAAATTGATTTGGCATTACAACCTCTCATACATTTATGTGTAACTTTTATAGATATTTTTTCGGGAGTGTTATATTTATTGCAGCACAAGCTCAAACTGCCAAAAATTACAATTTTTTCTGAAATGTAGCAGTTCTTTAAAAATTTTTGGTCATCAATGTTTTGATTGTTATCGGTGCATTGAATAAAATATTCAGGTGCGAATGATGAGTTGAGTATTTTTTTAACACTCACAAACTTTAGAATGCAGTTTAGTGAATCAGGGTCTATTTGTTCTTTTTTCAACTCATTGCTCCAGAGTACACTTTTGCATTAAAATGAACAGTGAAAAACGAAACCTTATTTTATTGCATGGTGTTGTACTTCTTCTACCACCATGCATTACTTTAGTACTTTCTCTACTGCTTCTACCAAAATACATCCTGCTGATGGTTTGTCATCATTTAACTTCTTTTCATATGGCAGGTATATTGCCAAATATGACACAACTGAGCATTATTTTATATATATATATATATATATATATATATATATATATATATATATATATATATATATATATACTGTATATATATTTATTTATTTTATTCTCTCGCAGTTATCGTTGTCTTGCACTTCTGTACTGGAGAATGTTCCGCCTCAAAAGAGACCATGCGGTGAAGTATTCTAAAGCACTCATTGATTATTTTAAGGTAGGCATGCTGCTGTGCAACATTTTTCTTTTTTTTTTATTGTTCACTGGTATAATTACAAAATTCACAATGGCAGGGTTTACAGAACAACTTAAAGCAGAACTCCAGCCAAAACATCAAGATAAAATAAGTAGCCCTTCAAAAGCTAAAATTATAAAACAGCTTATGCCGCTTTCACTTCTATTCACTTTTAGTCCAGATAGTTCCCCAGCAGTAACTGCTAGATGTCTAGGTTTTTCTGGACCAGCCCCAGACTGTGACTGGTCAGTGAAAAGAGAGACAGCACAGCAATGAGCTCAACTCTCTGTGTCTCAGCTTTCATTTCCTTCTTGTTACCCCATCAACTGATTGACTTCTTGCACTTCTTCTCCCTAAGGACCCTTTCACACGATCGGATCGTTCAGGTCCGCCTGTCAGTTTTGACAGCGGACCTGAACGGGCGCTCCATTTTAGCCTATGGAGCGATGGATGTCAGCGGAGACATGTCCGCTGACATCCGACCCCGTCCGATCCGCTAAAAGCAGATAGATGGCCCTACGTCCGGATCCGTCGCTGGCGGATCGGATCGGGTGAGATCTGACGAAAACGGACATGCTGTCCGTTTTCATCCGATCTCTCCATAGGCAGCAGGGGCGCCTGACAAGCCCCTCCCTGCTCAGTGAGCACAGAGGGACCTGTCATCCATCAGCTCAGTGGAGATCAATGGAGAGATCTCCCGCCGAGCCGGCGGACCGAGGCGGGCTCCGTGGAAGCGGAGTCCGCCTCGTGTGAATGAGGCCTTATTCAGGTACTTACATTGCTCGCATTTAAAAACACATTTAATACTATTTGTATCAATGCTAATAGAGCTTTAATAATGTGTGTTATACCTGCTTAGAGTTAAGCTTTAATTATTATTCAAATGGACCTATCTTGCAGCTTTGCAAACATTTTCTCATAATACCACACTCTAAACAAGAATTAAAGTGTAGTTGCTACTACATAAACTACACAACTCTTTATTCATTAACATATAGATAAATGTATTCTTTACATGCAGGTAGTGTGTTTAACACTTTATGTTTCAACTTCTTACGATACCCTGTACAGCAGAGTATCCTCTTGGAGAGGGAGAAGCAGCACAAATAGCCATTTAATTGTGATGCAGTACTCATGTTCTCACAAGGAACATGCTGACAGGAATAGACAGCAGAGTGACAGAGAGGTGAGCTAATCAGTCTGATGTTTCTCTTTTTACTGTCCAGTCACAGGCCGGGGGAAGGACAAGATCATTATGTATTGCAGTAGAAAAAATAAAGGTATTCTGGCCAGACATAAAGGGATGTGCTGTGTGAAGGGATGTGCTGTGTAAATTGCAGAACAGGATAGACAGATATACAAAATCTTTGGCGGATTAAAAAAAAAAAAAGTTTTGAACGAGGTCTATAAATTCCTGTGATTCTCTAAAAATCTTCCAAGTGGCCCAGTTATGTATGTACTGCTCCTCGGTACCCACTGCCAATGATGTGGGATAACTACATGGGCTGCAGTGAGGAGATGCATGGTTCTCTTGGCTGTCTTTTTTGAGCCAGTGAGGAAATGTCTAAGCATGGCTCTCTTGGGGAAATGTCTAACAATGGATCTCTTGGCTGTCTTTTTTGAGCCAGGAATCATAAAGAGAAATACCACATGAGGGGAATTGTTACAATTTCAGAGACTCTAGTTGGATGAGTTAAGCATCGATCTGACACCAAGGGGTAAATACAGTGGAGAGTAATTGGGCACTCATACCAGTGTGTAAGTATTTGCATGCTGAAAGTATGTTGTAAATATCAGGGAGTGTGCAAGGAGGAGAGTCTTGGCGTAAAAGGGTCTCAAATGGTTTTGGCTCCATAGACAAGTTTGTTCAATTTGGAATTGAATGAAGAAGTAAAGGAGTAAAATGGTTTCAAACTGTGACAAATCCATAAACAAATGCATTATATTCAGAATTGAATGAAGAAACAAGAAAATGCTGGGTTCCCAAATAAGGGGGTCATAGGCCCCAATGGGAGGGAGATGTGAAATTTAGGGAAGGCCCCATGAGTATGAGGTTGGGGTATCCCTCTGTATGGGTTCATTCCAAGGAAGGGCCTGAAGGTCAGAGGCTAGGGTTCTACTTTAAAATATCTCAACATTACTAGGAATTTGTGCATTCTGGAAAACTTTTGCAGTGAAATGATCAGTCTCCCTTTTAGAAAAGTAAAAAGAGTATATCTGTTGAGTGAGTATGAGTTTGCTCTTTTTGTACTTTTGGATTGAAATGTGTTACATTTATGAGAATATTAATTAAGAGGTAACAATGAATTCTTGTTGCATATATCGCTGAAATGGAAATGTTTGGATGCAAATTTTATTTGGTAATCATATAGTTGACTGGTATCATAGTTCTTACTTGTGTAAAACAGTGTGCATTTTTTTATTTTTTTTTTGTAGAATTCATCAAAAACATCTCGAATATCATCACCAGGGAATGGCAAGGAAAAGTAAGTGGCTAGATTAGAGCTTGGAAAATGTTCCTCTAGTATTCTAAATAATGAAAGAGCAGAGTGAAAATGTTTCAACCAAATGGAGATAATGCAATATTGTCTGCCCATTGAGAGGTATTAACTGTTGGTTATCAGTTAACACACCAAATTCCCAATTTACTCTTGGAACACTGCTATACACCTTTACATATTTCTAGCAAACTCTTGCTTAAAAATAGTAATCATTAGTTTTCTCATACTGCAATACATTTTCCAGCTGACCAGCTGGGTCAAACTGAGCCCCATTTGGCAAGTCCCTACTTTACTGTGCAAAATAGGTGCAAAATTTACTTAGTTGCTTATAGGAAAATGTATTGGCCATACATTGGACACATAGGAGTTGATTCTTTAAAGGCAAAATAGGCTGGTAACTTTGCTATAGAATGTTCCCCAGTGTTAAGTGAATGTCGTGAAAATTCAAAATGTAAAAAAACAGCTGTAAGCTTGCACAGGATTGGAAATTGGAAATCAGAAATGTTTCACTTGAATAAAATAAGCTGCTGGGAAAATGGCCTTGCAAGGTGCAAATTACCTTGTAATACATAAAGTCAATCAAGTCCATTGTGCCAATATGGTGTAAACTAACACAGCTGAATAAGAGCTACTTTCTCACAGGTCTGATCACCTAACTAAACACTGCAATAGTAAATATAATTATAAACTGTGTGTGGTTAAATCTAAATGGCCATACAGTATATATAAAACATAAGAGGTGCATGACCACATGTTAATACAAACTATTTTTGAGCCCTCTGCATACTGCTGTAGACCCTCATATACTTCCTGCAAACTTTTGTGTTAAAACAGGGATTCTTAGTTTGTGTATATTCCATACGTATTCAAGCTGGCCAAAGAACTGTGCGGGAACACAGGAGAGATGAATGTCTGTACGTTGGGGTAGAGGTGGCGTTGCACAGACCCTGCCACTTTACCCTGAATGAACAAGACAACAGTAAAGTCAATTCACTAATGCTTATCACATGAGATATTTGTGTTTTATACAAATATCTCATGCCATATGTGAACTGTCAATTCTCTACCAATAAATACAGCATTCACAAAAAAATCCATTCATTATTTATTCATTAATTATCTTGCTGTTTAAAAAAATGTTTCATTAAGAGTTGAAAACATTTGGCAGCAGTATACCTACCACTTCTAAATGTGACAGTTCCAGGTAAGGGATGCTGGTTGTTGAGGAGCCAACATCCACCGGTGTACTAACAACCAGTGACTCATCCCTGCCCTGTTAATAAGCCCCAGGTTTGTGGGGAAGAGGCCCCTGTCCACATCAACATGGGGACAATGTGCTTTGTTAGGGCCCCCCCCCCCCTCCCTTGTAAAGACCTCCCCACATTGGGGGCATGTGGTTTGGTAAGGTTCAGGAGGAGGAGAACTGCCTGCTAACATCTCCCCCCCCCCCATCCTTTCTTGCTCATCTAAGGCTGCATACTTTTTCCAATAGGTGTCCCCCCCGTTCCCATCTCAAAAAGTTGGGAGGTATGTAATCATACCTTTTAATACTATACGTATCACAGCTCTAGGTGTGCAAGAACATAACAAGTCACTTTAGTGATCAGGGATATGACATAGTCCACACTATTAATTGGCTGGCTTAGTTGAATAAAATCTGCTAGCTTCACTTATAAGTATCAATCATATTTTTGAATTAGCACAATGACATTCTTAATTAAATTATAAACTTCATAGATACTAGGAGAATGATAGCTAATTAGTATTTATGTTTTATTCAGGACCACAATTACTTCATCACCCATATCTACCAGTCCTCTGGTGAACTCTGTCATAAGCAACTCTACAACAAGTACTTCTATTATCAGCATCCCTCAGCGAATCCACCAGATGGCAGCCAATCATGTCAGTATTACTAACAGTATACTGCACAGCTACGATTATTGGGAAATTGCTGATAATCTCGCCAAAGATAATGCAGGTTGGTCATCTTTCTTGTCACTGCTTCCTATTTCACAATATTACATAGTCGCGTCTTTTAATATACCTGCCTATATATTTAAAAAAAAAAAAACATTTTCCCAGAACATTTCAATATTTTGGTACAAATGATTTAATAAACAGGTGTGATTTGACAACAGCACATTAATAATTAAACATTTTTGGAAGAAATGTACAAATACATGATACTTTAAAGGGGTTGTAAACCTTCATTTTTTTTCACCTTAATGCATCCTATGTGTAGCACTGGTAGATTTGCGATCTACCATGTGTTAGGTAAATTTAGTAACTTGTTCGTTAAATAGGTTAAGTTTGCCTCTGTTCCAGCTTGGCTGACGTTGTATGTGTTTCCAGACTGACCGGTGGGTGTCGCTGTTATTACTGGTCAGTGTTGGAAAGGCAACGCGTCGAAGCGTATGGATGCTCTTCTGTCCCGGAGACAACTCGGTGGAGGTGGTCCTCCGAGTTGCATTCTGGGTGAGGGTATTTATGGGAGACGCCATATTCAGGGGTTCATTTTTCAGCCACCTGCTGGCCCTCCTGGCCGACAGGTATGCATTAGAGAGCAATCTTGTGGTCCTCCGTTCCGGAGGCCCACGCCGCTGCGGCGCAGGGGTGGGCCCAAAAGTTTGTCTGGGGCCTACCACAGCAGCCGAGGAATGGTCCTGAGCTGTCTATCCAAAGGGAGGAAGCTGGACAACCGAGGAGATCCCAGGGGAGGACCCGTCATGGAAGGATCACGCACCATGCTGGTCTGGAGAGGGGCCTGGTGACTCAGTTGGAGGACGTATCATAAAAGTAACTATACAGCATAGTGTTGCCGGGTTGGCTTAAAGGTTCAAGCACTGTGACTGACGTTCATTGCAGAAAAAACCAATACATCCTGTGGCGGAGGATCGTACCGGTTTATCCTAAACAAGTCTGTGGCAGAGACTTTTGTTCGTGCTGCGTGCTGGCTACTAGGCAAGTGAGAGAGGCCTATCCAGGCGAGCAAGGAGTGTGTCCCACGAGGGGAGCGCATACTATTATAATATCTAAATCCTACCAGGACATTTGTCAAGAACCTTATGAGAAGATATTTGAGTTTCTTCTGCAGTTTCCCTTCTGCCTCTTTCCTGCTATTTCCTTAGAAAATTGTTCAATAAAGCATTGAAAACGTACTCAAGTGTTGGTGCGTGTGTCATCCAGAGGTAAACTCAATGGAACCCCTAGACCTGGTGCCGGTAAAACAGAGGGAAGGAGAGTGAAGGTAACAAGCCCGCTTAAACCAGCAGCTCCACCGAGAGTTAGTGCTACATGTGGGGGCGTTGTCCGGGATTTGTTGATCGTCAATTCTCGCAACCCAGAGAAGTGTTTTACCGGGAGTTTACGGACTTTGAAAAAATCCTTCAGGAAGAGAAAAGGTTAAACTGCAGGACTTTATTTCTGAATGCGTAGACGGCGGGCGCCAGAGAAGGCCCGGGAGCTACATGACCAGAAGAACAAGTGGGAGGTGCCTATCCTACTTGTTACCAAGTGGGAAGCGTGTATGTGTTTGGCGCCAGAGGAGCGGAGAGGACTCGTGATCGTGCTGAAAAGATCAGAGTGTGGCCATGTCTTTTCCGGCGATGCAGCCAACCATGGGACCGAGAATGTTCCCTACAAGCACCGTGATGAATGCTGTGCTATCTGGAACTCTGCTTACAGATACAGGAGTTCGTTTGAAGCCACAGGGGAGGTTTGTCCTGTATACCTCAGGAGATATTGAGGGACTGGGCATGATCTGCCATCAATGTGAAGGATTGGCCGTACATCTTCGTCCGTTTGGCCGATGTCCGCAATGTGGAGAGTACTTGTTTGTGGTGGAGCAACCTACCACATCGCCCCGTGCTTATCGGATGGATTGGGCAACAGGTATCACCACAGTAGAAGCTGCTACCGCTACAGAGAGAGAGCGACAGGTCGTCACTTTGCCTGTTGTTGCTGATAATGTTCCGGAGAGAGACACTGCTGCTGTCGTCTCGTCAGGGGACATTACTTTGATTTCTGCGTCCACTACACCTACTCCTGTTGTGCCAACTCAAAGGAAGGTGGGATATGTGAAGGCTTCCCGCAGCCGTGGTCGAGGCCTACCCCAGAGGTTACCTGAACCGGAGCTACCAGAGTCCACATCAGGAACGGGTAAGCCACTGATGGGGAATGTATCTGGGACTGTGAGTAAATATCTACCAGCAGAAGAGTTGGGAGACTCGGAATTGGAATCCATGTCGGATCTTTCCAGGGATGATGACCTATTTGAGACTATGTCACAAGAGCTGTTATGGTCACAAAGTGAAGACGTTGCCTCTGCTGTGACTTTCCCTGAATGGACAGCCCTGAGTTCTGGGAAGACGTCACCCTGTGTGGAGCCACACAGTACTGTTACCGGGACTTTGCCAAAAGTTGTTAGTTCACTACAGACACCGGCTGGGTCTATGTTGAGCAAATCATTGGATTCCTGTGTACCGCCTGGTATGGGGAGAGACAGATCTTTGCCCAAACTTGCATGTTTGCAGAGGATGTTAAACAAGCGTATCGCTGCCGAGTATGGTTTGGAGTTCCCCTATGTGCCCCAGGACATAATGCAGGTGATTGAAACTAATCGGGAACTTTGGTACAGTGAAGCTGTTTGGGACTATTTGTCTGTGCCTAAGTCTTTCCGAAAGACTGGATGCTCTGCTAAGATAGGTGAACGTTTTAGTGGATGTTTCATGCACTGGAACTTCGGTCGGCACATCTATGCTGACAAGGTGGTTATCTGCAGGCCCGGAAAAGATGATGTTGTTTATTTCATTACCACCGTGGATAAAACGGGAAAACCACTGACATTGCCAGATCCCCGGTTTTATTGGTAACTCTGAACAAAAGAACTTTGCAAGTAGTTAGCTAGTTAGTGTCAGTGTAAAGAAATCTGCATGGTCAAGATTTGCATATTCTGCTCAGTGTTTTAAATCCAAGGACTTCTTTTTGCTAGCCGGATTTATTTTTTTTTCTTTATTTGAAGAGATCATAGTACAGGGATGGACTCCTTAAGTTTATTCCGATATGGATAAAAAGAAGAGAGGCTCATTTTCTTTAAAGATGAGGCTTTGCTCCTAATATTGTACAGTATATATATATGTGTGTGTGTGTTTAATAAGTTTTCCTTTTCAGGAATTATAGGATCTCTCAGCTAAGATAGATAGTGAGGTTATGCACAATCGTAGGATGGTTTTGTTTGCAGATGTAAACATAATGTTTTATAGATGTAAGTCTTCTAGTATCTTTCCACTGTCTTTTCCTCTCTCTTTGTCTATCAAAGTTATAAGAAACTCAAATACTTACTCCCAGGCTTTGGAGTTACTGTTACTGTTTTTGGACAGACGTTGGGGACAACGTCTACTGTAGTGGGGGGAGTATGTAGCGCTGGTAGATTTGCGATCTACCATATGTTAGGTAAATTTAGTAACTTGTTCGTTAAATAGGTTAAGTTTGCCTCTGTTCCAGCTTGGCTGACGTTGTATGTGTTTCCAGACTGACCGGTGGGTGTCGCTGTTATACTGGTCAGTGTTGGAAAGGCAACGTGTCGAAGCGTATGGATGCTCTTCTGTCCCGGAGACAACTCGGTGGAAGTGGTCCTCCGAGTTGCATTCTGGGCGAGAGTATTTATGGGACAGACACCATATTCAGGGCATGCATTAGAGAGCAATCTCGTGGTCCTCCGTTCCGGAGGCCCACGCCGCTGCGGTGCAGGGGTGGGCCCAGAAGCTTGTCTGGGGCCTACCACAGCAGCCGAGGAATGGTCCTGAGCTGTCTATCCAAAGGGAGGAAGCTGGACAGCCGAGGAGATCCCAGGGGAGGACCCGTCATGAAAGGATCACGCACCATGCTGGTCTGGAGAGGGGCCTGGTGACTCGGTTGGAGGACGTATCCTAAAAGTAACTATACAGCATAGTGTTGCCGGGTTGGCTTAAAGGTTCAAGCACTGTGACTGACGTTCATTGCAGAAAAAAACAATACATCCTGTGGTAGAGGATCGTACCGGTTTATCCCAAACAAGTCTGTGGCAGAGACTTTTGTTCGTGCTGCGTGCTGGCTACTAGGCAAGTGAGAGAGGCCTATCCAGGCGAGCAAGGAGTGTGTCCCACGAGGGACGCGCATTCTATTATAATATCTAAATCCTACCAAGACATTTGTCAAGAACCATATGAGAAGTTATTTGAGTTTCTTCTGCAGTTTCCCTTCTGCCTCTTTCCTGCTATTTTCTTAGAAAATTGTTCAATAAAGCATTGAAAACGTAATCAAGTGTTGGTGCGTGTGTCATCCAGAGGTAAACTCAACGGAACCCCTAGACCCGGTGCCGGCAAAACAGAGGGAAGGAGAGTGAAGGTAACAAGCCCGCTTAAACGAGCAGCTCCACCGAGAGTTAGTGCTACATATGCATTAAGGTGAAAAAACACCTGGCAGTGACCGGCCCCCCAGCCCTCCCATTTTACTTACCTCAGCCCCGTATTTCCTTCAGCAGGGACGCGCTGTCCTTCTCTCCATGGGGTCCCGGCTCCGATCACACATATTCCGTCGGAAAATCCGACCGTGTGTACAGGGCATTAAATGTACTTTTGCCATTCTGTGAAGATTTACTGCTTTTGGTTTTCAAAAGTGCCTCTCTTCTTAGTGAGTTAGCACTTAGTGTATCTGAAGGGATGTAACAGTGCCTCTAATTTTGGTTGTGTAAAGGTAAAGGACATGTTTCAATTGTCAACTGAAAAAATCAGAGGGCACTTTGCTCCTGTGTAAAAATCCTAATTGCAAGTAAAGCTGTAGGATATATTGTAGATATATTTTTCCTTTTGTATTCTAAACAAGACATTTTTTTCATATTCCTCTAACAGAATTCTTTAAGGAGCTGGATGCATTAATGGGACCAATCACACTGCACAGTTCAATGGAGCACTTGGTTCAATACACTCGTCAAGGACTTTTATGGATTCGACAGAGGTCACATCATGTATTGTAGCAGCTTCTGTTCACTGGGTTTTATTTCCACTGGACTGCTAGAACTCCAAGCACTGAGCATTGTTCTATCACTGGCAGCACTTGTTTAAATATCTGTTTCTCCAAATTCATGAACTCCTTGTTATCATTATGCAGGTAATAATTTATATTAAATCCGTGCAGATAGGCAAACCTTTGCATATTGTAAATGCATTACATAATCTGTTCTATGCACCCCAAATGGTTTATTTTTCAATGGTTTGCTGGAAATTCAAGACAATAATAATGTACCAAACATTCTCTTTTCACTTGCAATTGTCACTTTCTTATCTGTAGAACATTGTAAGAATAGGCCACTAAACTCCAGATTTAAAAAAAATATATCTTTTCAATAGACACACACAGAAGGGCTTAGCCCTGCCCCTTCTTCCTCTGCACTTCCTTTGATTGACAGTCCGAGTCCCTGTGTGAAAAGGAAGAGAGGGGAGAAGAGATGCAGCCGTGCACAGCCTGGATTTCTTCTCCCCTCTCTGCCTCTTCACACAGGGAAGGGGGAGGACAGAACAATTTAAAACAGTTTTTTTTCCTTAATGCAAGGAATGCATTAAGGTTAAAAACCTTTTGACTTTAGAACCACTTTAAAACAAAATTTGCTTTAGAAAACTGTATACTAAGATGCTCAAAATACTGTAGAATATATTTTCATTTTATGCATACTTTAAAGAGACCCTTTCACCAGCTTAAAAAAATGCATGTCAAAGTAATACTAAAGACTCGTTTTTTTTTTTCCGTTAAAAATGACAAACATGTTATACTTACCTGCTCAGTGTAGTGATTTTGCACAGAGCAGCCCAGATCGTCCTCTTCTCAGGTCCCTCTTTGGTGTTCCTGGTCCCTCCCTCCTGCTGAGTGCCCCCACAGCAAGCAGCTTGCTATGGGGCACCCGAGCCGCTGCTCTGTGTGTCTATTCAGACATGAAGATGTGGCTCGGCCCCACCCCCTTTCTCTCCTCATTGGCTCACTGACTTTGATTGACAGCAGCAAGAGCCAATGGCGCCCACTGCTCTCTCAGCCAATGAGGAACTGAGTCTCTCCTGCAACATCGATGGATCTAGATGGACCTCGGGTAGGTTTTAGGGGGGCTGAGGGGGCTGCTGCACACAGAAAGCTTTCTATCTTAAAGCATAGAATGCATTAAGATAAAATACCTTCTGCCTTTACAACCTCTTTAAAGCACGGAAACAAATTATTTGCAGTATTTTTTCTTTCCATAAATTATTTTTTTTTCACTTGCAATGTGCTTTTGAACTTGCGAGAAAATCAGACCAACCCTTTGCTGGCCCAGCATCTCCGCCCCTTCCTTCACCTCCCAAAATAACCTTTTATGTAGCAGCTGAAGGAGGAGCGAAGGGGAAATTATAGAGGGTCAGTTAAGTGACAGCTCCGAGTCAGCTGGGGCTGCTGACATCACAACCAAAATGGCAGTACCCAGCAACAGCCTCAGGGCTTTTTATTGTCAACACAGGTAAAAAATACAGAATAAAATACAGCAAATGCACACATCATTTTATGGTGAGATTTTTGTTGAAATTAATGGCCTGGCATCAAAGTTTTATTCAAGGTAAACTTCTTCCTGGTATTCCCTACTGCTTTGTGTCATTCCTCTTACAAATAGCACATTGAACTGATGCACAAATTGCTTCTATATACAACCTTACATGGTTTACTATATCTCAATGCATTTTCTTCCATTATTGGCAAGTCATTTTGAATTGAAGATCCTTTACAGAGTACTATACTCAATTGTGCCATATTTGTGAATTGTTGACATCAAAATAAATATATTTCAATTTAATGTGCAGGAGCTTTAAGTAAAAGACGACACTATATTTATATCAAGAAACTTTTCACATTTTTACAGTGCAAAATTAAATAGGATGGTCTACAATGCTGATGAAAAGAGGAATAAAGTGTTGCCTAGTGCTTCAGTGTTTTCTCAATACATGATAACCCAATGTAGCACACTTTCTAGATAAATAATATAACAAAAGGGCCTTAATTATTATTATATCCAGAAGCACTTTTATATTTAAGAGATAAATGTTCATTACTCTGTAACAATACTTTTATATGTGATATTAAAAATAAAAACTCTATAATCACAATCTGCGTGTAGATTTCATGTTTATAGTTTATGCCATTTCTAAACTCACATGACCAGTTAGACAGGACTTACCAACAGCTGTGTACCATATTAAAGAGGAACTGAACTCAAAAAGTGAACATTTGCTATGTTATAGGGAACATTTAGGGCCCAGTCACCTTACAGTAGGTGTTGTGACAATGCACCCTAAAACACACCCATTACCACAGCGAATGAGACCCCGATGCATTGTACAGTAGAGCCCAACACACCACACCACAATGCATATACATTGTGGTGCGCTGCATTAAAAAAAAAAAAAAAAGGGTAATGTATTAATGTTTCATCTGTTATGGTGCACTGGCAGCCCATTCATATTAAATGGGCTGACTTAATATAACACCCCTTAAGATGTGTGATTTTAATGCTCCACAAAGAAAGACTTTAGTGCGAATGAGTCTTTAGAAATGTGCTTAAAGGATAGTTTACCTTTACAAAAAAGAAAAATAGATGCACTTTTTTTGCAGGTAAAAAAAATATGCAGTTGTTATTTTTTTTTTGTTAGGAGGCTGTAAAGCATTGCACCCACGAACAGCAGATCCTGGGTATAATACCAAGCTCTTGCAGACTGTCTGTGTAGCTGTTTGCCCATACCTCCGATACAGGCAGGCAGTTACACAATGAAGCTCAATGAACTACCTAGAGCACTCAACAGTGCCCTAGTAGTGCCCTAGAGAACTAGAAGATGACAGCCGCAAAGGCTGTTAGTACTTGTAGTTCATTGATTCACAGGGATCTGTGAATCAATGACGTGGCCAAGTGGGTGGAGCCCCACACGGCAGTGCTCTCTTTGAATTGTGACAGCGAGTGCGAGGAGAAGATCCCCGGCTTGCTGTCACAAGGGGGGAGGGATTGGGGGAAAGGGGTCAGATGCTGAATGAACATGTTATATGTTACACCCTACATATGGGTGGAACATGTAATATGTTCAGAAAGGTGAACTTATCCTTTAAGCACTGCCCTAAAAAATGTATCTTTTGTCTTGAATTTCTGCTGAAAATATCGGTGCACTTACTGGTATGAGAGGTTGCCTAGGCACTCCTCTGCCTACAGAGGTTTAGGATTTAAGGCACTACAGATTTAAGACACTGCTGCCTCTGACTGCTAGCCTCAGGAAATGTGGAGTATGATTTGGTGATGTCACTACCATAACCACAAAATGGCTCTATTCTGCTTATTCACATGACTTCTGTTGTGGTAACACGCACATTACCATAACACATGCTAATGGATGTTGGTGCAGTGGGGTTCAATTCATGCTGAATGGCAGCCTGACACACCTTTCCAGTGCACGTGTGTTGCAGTCCAATATGTGGCAAGACACTTGGTGCACTGAAGAAAATGTTGCATTCATGATATTTAGTTCATTTTGGTGCCTTAGGTGTAAACAGGGCAAATACAAAACAATTGTTTTCTATGTGCCCTTGTTGTGACTGACATTGGTGCAGTGCAGAAAATGCCAGTCACCTGTGAACAGGCTCTAAATCCAAGAGGAAATGAATTCTGTTTAATATAGCTCAGTGACTGAAATAGAGTAAGAGTAATTTGCATAACAGACAAAAGTGGAACAACAGGCTGCTAATGAATCTCCCAGTACAAAAAGCATCTCCTGAAGTGAAATAAATCTACACTATATTGTCAAAAGTACTGGGACACCTGCCTTTAAATGCACATGAACTTTAATGGCATCCCAGGCTTAGTCCGTAGGGTTCAATATCGCGTTGGCCCACCCTTTGCAGCTATAACAGCTTCAACTCATCTGTCTATGGGAATGTTTGACCATTCTTCCAGAAGTGCATTTGTGAGGTCAGGCACTGATGTTGGACATGAAAGCCTGGCTCGCAGTCTCCGCTCTAATTCATCCCAAAGGTGTTCTATTGGGTTGAGGTCAGGACTCTGTGCAGGCCAGTCAAGTTCTTCCACCCCAGACTCGCTCATCTATGTCTTTATGGACCTTGCATTGTGCACTGGTGCGCAGTCATGTTGAAACAGGAAGGGGCCATCCCCAAAATTGTCCAACATGTCTTGGTAAGCTGATGCCTTAAGAGTTCCCTTCACTGGAACTAAGGGGCCAAGCCCAACCCCTGAAAAAAAGCCCCCACACCATAATCCTCCCTCCACCAAATGATTTGGACTAGTGCACAAAGCAAGGTCCATAAAGACATGGATGAGCGAGATTGGGGTGGAGGAACTTGACTGGCCTGCACAGAGTCCTAACCCCAACCCGATAGAACACCTTTGGGATGAATTAGAGCAGAGACTGCGAGCCAGGCCTTCATGTCCAATATCAGTGCCTAACCTCACAAATGCACTTCTGGAAGAATGGTCAAACATTCCCATAGACACATTCCTAAACTTTGTGGACAGCCTTCCCAGAGGAATTGAAGCTGTTATAGCTGCAAAGGGTGGGCCAACTCAATAATGAACCCCACAGACTAAGACTGGGATTCCATTGAAGTTCATGTGTGTGTAACGGCAGGTTTCCTAATACGTTTCACAATATAGTGTATTTGAAAATTTTAGATGATAGTGACACATACCTTTAATTGATATCTAAAAAGCTTCACTGCCATTCTTAGAAGTTCTGAGGAGTGAGTCATCCCATTGATAGCCGCAATACAGCTCAATTCTGCTTATTACTGCCAATCCTAAAGTGGACCTGAACTTATGTTATAGGGAACATGTAAAAATGTTAATTGTGTCTAAGCAGTACCTTGAAAAATGTACCATTCATCTGGAAATTCTCAAAAGATATTGCAGTGCACTTTCAGGTATGTGAGGGTGCCTAGGCACTCTACAGCCTACAGCCTCATAACTGCATATCTGCAGTTCCAAATTTTAGGCACTGATGCCTTTTCACAAAGCAGTGCCAAGAGTAACACCATAAGAACAGAAGGTTGGGACCCTCAATTAACCCCAAAACAACGTTTCTACTGTAAGTTCAGAAATCCTATTCTCTTCTTTTCCACTCAAGAACATAAAATTCAGAGACTCTTGGGATGCCCAAAAGCAAACAAAATGCTAACAAGCCAAAAGCTAAAACAAGCTAAAATTGGAAAGGAGTTTAATACTGGTATATATTGACCTGCTTATGATAAATAAGGGTTCTATGTCTGTCGGTGGGTGAGCACCTTTTAGGGGACATGTGGAAGAGCACTAGAGGTTGTTGGACCATAGCTGGTGAAGAAAGGTCACACAGAGCACAAGACACTTTATGGATTTTCTCAGCACTTTAATTGATAGCACTGTTTAATGCACTTTACAAATATTTGTACATGTATTTTGGGTTTGCACATTTGATTTGTTGCATATACAGCAGACATGGGGGTAAGTCACACATGTGCAAGTCACAAGCAAGTCTCAAGTCTTAACCTTCAAGTCATAAGCAAGTCCCAAGTTACTGTGGCGAAAAGCAAGCAAGTCGAGTCGAGTCCCTGCTAGAAGTCAAGCAAGTCAAGTCATTTATTTTGGTCAAGTCACAAATTAAGTCAAAATACTGATCTACCCCATTTCCATCCTTAAAATTAGTTAAAAGTCAGTTTTCAGGAAAGGTTTTGTTTCATTTTCAACATTAACAAAACTGCTTAGTGCTTTTTTCTTGGCATATTTTGCCTAGGCCAAGACACAGCACTGGTGGTGTCAAGTCATTGCAAGTCATTGCAAGTCAAATAGCCCAAGTCAAAGTCAAGTCGCAAGTCATTAGTGGCAAGTCAAAGTCAAGTCGAGTCATTTATTTAATTTTGTCAAGCAAGTCGCAAGTCCTCAAACAGGTGACTCGAGTCCGACTCGAGTCAAGTCATGTGACTCGAGTCCCCCACCTCTGATATACAGTATGTAACTACAGTTTACCACTAATGGTAATAACCCTGCTCTTTTTTGAATGTATGTATTTTACTAAAATTTACACATTTTAGAGCAGTAGCTGATTGCACATAAGTATTTTACAGAGCACAACATCAGATTATTTTGGAGTTGAAATTGTATTTCACACATTGCACAGGCGTTTGTGATTGTAATTTTGGCTAACATCAGATGAAGCCTGTACACTCACCTGGTAAACTTAGAGAGCGCATGAACAGAAGACCAGGTGTCAGCCTTGCAATCACTGAAGCTAAAAATCCCAAAAAACAGTCATAGATCTAGTAGCGTGTGCTTTTGAACAGGAAAGTGTGGAACCTGAACCTTGAGACCATAGGCTTGTAAGAGGGTTAAAATAGCTAGATAGGTGCTGTCTTGGCCGGGAGGGTAGGCGTTAATGTCTTTCCAGGGTCTTTGGTCTTTTGGCAGGTTCTTCTCTGGGTCTGGTCCACTATCCTGTGGTATATAAATATGGGACAGTGGTCTGGTATGAAAACTCCATCTGGTGGATAAAGATTTTGCGGCTTCTCCCTAATGAGAGTCCCAGAGGGATCGAGTACCCGTAAGGGAGGAAGACGGAGAATGATACCTGCAAGGAGTAGAAGGAGGCCATCTATTACCATCGGAATGAAGACACCAGCACTGGAGTGTGCTTCTGAAGGACTTACAGCTGCATGAAAGTGCCACTGAAGCACTGTAATTGCTTGGATTTCACATTCACAGGTATGCCAGGGCAGCACACACCCTATAGTTAGAAATAGGGACGTAGGAATAACCTTGCACTTGTATGTTGGACTTTGGAATGCTCATTTTGCCCTTTTCTAACTAAAGTATTGAAAGGTTGTCCCTGCCTGGTCTGAAGTTGGTAAAGAGGTGTATTGCAAGTAACCAGTACACATATAGTTCACCAAGTGAGTCTTACCACATTGGGGTATGAAGACATTGGCGTGGAGTGGAATAATGAGAAGACATATGTGGTTACCTAGAATAACGGAGGTGTAACAAGCAGCCTGTCGGTAGCGTGTACCTGTTATAGGTAGAACGGCCTCTAGCATAGTGGGAGATGCTTTCAGCACTCCTTCCGCCAGTGGCCTCTCTCCCAGAGCAATGGAAGCAGATTTGCACCGCAGATGTTCACATCCTGTACAGAGGTACGAAAGTCAGAGAGTTATGTTAAGTGCACATGTGGAGCCCTGTGCACAGTGCACGGCGGGGCCCACTCCGTTACTGGGCAATTGTAGTGGAGAATGCTGGACAGGTGGATGTGGACAGAGTTCAGCATGTCCCTCCTAAACACAGATTACAGAGAAGGTGCACATTGTTACAGGGAACCGAAGAACAGTTGCGGTGCCAGTGTGCATTGTGTGGATGTTTATCTCTAGATAGGTCCGCTTTAAGGTTGAGTATTCCCCCATGGCAGCCTCAGCCTTGTCCTGGGGCATTGGTGAAAGTGGCACAAAGCAAAAGTATCCCATGTGTGGTAAAGTGACCAAGAAACCGTGGAGGAAAGAACTGGTTTCCCTGGGCAAGGTCCATCTGATACGACAAAAAGACTAAAATTGAATTATTTGGCCTCAACACCAAATGATATGTGTGGTAGAAATCCAATACAGCTCACCATCCAAATAACACCATTCTTACACTAAAGTGTGGAGGTGGTAATATCCTTAGGGGGTGTTTCTCTGCAGCAGGGACTGGAGCACTTGTCAAGATAGAAGGAAAAATGGATGAGGAAAAATACCATCAAATTCTTGAGGAAAATCTGCTGCCCTCTGCCAGAAAGCTGTCAATGGGAAAAAGGTTTATCTTCCAACCTGACAATGACCCAACGCATACAGCAAAAATGACCACACAGTGTTGAAGAAGAAAAAAAGTGAATGTCCTTGCATGGCTTAGTCAGAGCCCCGACTTAAACCACAATGATAATCTGTGGAATGACTTGAAGACTGCAGTCCATAAATGGTTACCATTAAATTTTAACTGAACTTGAGCAGTTTTGCAAGGAAGAGTTGGCAAATATTGCAAAGACTAGATGTGTAAAGTTAGCAGAGACATATCCCAAAACTGAATTAAATGCTGTAATTAAAGCAAACGGCGATTCAACAAAATACTGACATAAGGGGGTGCTTCCTTTTACAACTTCTAGTTCTGTTTTTGAATTAAAAAAAAAAAATTCTGACATGTTGGTGTTATATCTTTCACTTGGATGTTATAAGTTGTACTAGTAAATACAGCTGGATAAAACAAAAATTGTGTCTGTCTTCATTTCAGGCTGCAAAGCAACAAAATGTGATTATTTTAAAGGGCGGGGGTGATTCTTTTTTATCCCCACTGTATACAAAAACTTCATAGCAGAAAGCAAATACTCTGGTGCACAAGTGAGTCAACCAGGTGGACTAAAGTTCGTAGGGGACAATGCCTCAGGCTTTGCTGCCCTCAAGGACAGGGGTATCCTAGCAGTCAAAAGAGAAATGGAAAAAAGAGGGCGCACCAACCTTGTGCATTATCCTTGGATATATTTTATTAAAAGAGTAAATTAAAAACTACTCACAAACGTGAAAGAAAACCACAATATAAATAGCCTTCAGATTATGGCAATCGGTCTGATGACAACAGACTCCAGATGGTAATGGAGAAGATTTTGAGGGCCACTACCGTCTGACGCATTTCGAAGGGATACGTTCTTCCTCAGAGCCCAGCAGTGTTGTCTCCTTCAGCTTCTTATATATATATACGCAAGTGTGCATTCATAGAACACCTTCCAGAGGGGTTCAGAGGTCCCACCCACAAATGTGGGAGGTTCTCAGCAAGAGGGCAACACCCAATTGACGACTAAGGAATACATCCATGCATACATCTACATAAGTAAACATACACACATATACCTATACAATCGATTAACTAAGTACCCATAGAACAATGCGGATGGTGTTCCAAACATCTGTACCCGCAGTGAATTGTCAAAAAAATCTCTATCAGTACACAGGCCAGACATATGCAGAAAAAGTAATCAAATGACAAAGGTCAAAGAACAAAACTCAAAAAGTGGGCAAACATGGTGATCTGAATCTTATCCCATAAGTAATTATGCAGAGACATTGGGTAATCATTTCACAGCCATCTTGGAGTGAGTACAGTATTATGAAAATCTAGAGCTTACCCAATCAAAGTGTTACTTATTAGCGCCATGCACTGCCACTTAGGGAGATCAGGAGCTTGTCCCATCAGAGCGCTAGTTGTCAGCACTATGTGACGCCAATAGATGTGGTAACTACCACATCAGTCGCATTATTAACCTCCCCTCGCGGCCGGACCCATGTCTGGAACGCATGCTGTATTTACATGCTGTGTTTGCGATCCAGAAAACTGGAAGTGCAGACCGGACGTCACTTCCCGCACATCCACCGTCGCGCAGCGCTGACCTAAGACATAATAGTCAGCCGCCGCCATTTTGCTGTAGACTATCCCATAGAGAGCAAGGCAGACACGCCGCTCTCTATACAGGCCAATGCTAGTACGAGCCAACCAAGAGAGGGAGAACGGTTCCTCGCAACGAGCACATACTGCCCTTAGGGTACCAGCCAAAAAGATCCCTGAGCCCCTCTGGGATCAAATCGCCAAAATAGGCGACTCTCAATAGATGCCCTCATCAAAATGCACACACACACACCATAATATATTAATTTAATAATATATTAAATTAAGATCAGGTGGGCATAGGGCAAATGTATACCAATGTATATACACACATACATATGGTAAAAACTCATAATGATCATACATTGTAGGCACCCATGGCTGAAAGAGCTAATAAAATGTACACAATATACAGTATATATATACAGTATCTCACAAAAGTGAGTACACCCCTCAAATTTTTGGAAATATTTTATTATATCTCTTTATGTGACAACACTGAAGTAATGACACTTTGCTACAATGTAAAGTAGTGAGTGTACAGCTTGTATAACAGTGTAAATTTGCTGTCCCCTCAAAACTCAACACACAGCCATTCATGTCTAAACTGCTGGTAAAAAAAATGAGTACACCCCTAAGTGAAAATGTCCAAATTGGGCCCAATCAGCCATTTTCCCTCCCTGGTGTCATGTGACTAGTTAGTGTTACAAGGTCTCAGGTGTGAATGGGGAGCAGGTGTGTTAAATTTGGTGTTATCGCTCTAACTCTCTCATACTGGTCACTGGAAGTTCAACATGGCACCTCATGGCAAAGAACTCTCTGAGGATCTGAAAAAAGAATTGTTGCTCTACATAAAGATGGCCTAGGCTATAAGAAGGTTGCCCAGACCCTGAAACTGAGCTGCAGCACAGTGGCCAAGACCATACAGCAATTTAACAGGACAGGTTCCACTCAGAACAGTTGTCTTTGGGAAATATATGTATATTGTCCCAGAAGGAAGCCTCTTCTTTAGATGATGCACAAGTAAGCCCGCAAGGCGGCAAGCAGACTAAGGACATGGATTGCTAGAACCATGTCCTGTGGTCTGATGAGACCAAGATAAGCTTATTTGTTTCAGATGGTGTCAAGCGCGTGACAGCACCCAGGTGAGGAGTACAAAGACAAGTGTGTCCTGCCTACAGTCAAGCATGGTGGTAGGAATGTCATGGTCTGGGGGCTGCATGAGTGCTGCCGGCACTGGGGTGCTACAGTTTATTGAGGGAACCATGAATGCCAACATGTACTATGACATACTGAAGCAGAGCATGATCCCCTCCCTTTGGAGACTGGGCCGCAGGGCAGTATTCCAACATGACAAACACACCTCCAAGATGACCACTACCTTGATAAAGAAGCTGAGGGTAAAGGTGATGGACTGGCCAAGCATGTCTCCAGACCTAAACCCTATTGAGCATCTGTGGGGCATCCTCAAACGGAAGATGGAGGAGTGCAAGGTCTCTAACATCCATCAGCTCCATGATGTCATCATGGAGGAGTGGAAGAGGACTCCAGTGGCAACCTGTGAAACTCTGGTGAACTCCATGCCCAAGAGGGTTAAGGCAGTGCTGGAAAATAATGGTGACCACACAAAATATTGACAGTTTGGGCCAAATTTGGACATTTTTACTTAGGGGTGTACTTACTTTTGTTGCCAGCGGTTTAGACATTAATGGCTGTGTGTTGAGTTATTTTAAGGGGGCAACAAATTTACACTGTTATACAAGTTGTACACTCACTACTTTACATTGTAGCAAAGTGTCATTTCTTCAGTGTTGTCACATGAAAAGATACAATAAAATATTTACAAAAATGTGAGGGGTGTATGTGTATATGTATATCACACACAATATATGCAAAAAGATAAGTACAATTAATTACCGTATATACTCGAGTATAAGTCGAATTTTTCAGCACATTTTTTTGTGCTGAAAGTGCCCCCCTCGACTTATACTCGAGTCAAGCACTTTTCTGCAGCAAAAAATTTCATTTTCCGAACCGAATTTGGGGCCCCGTATCTCAGGGCCACTTGGTGCTAGAAACCCCACATTTGGTATGCAAACCCAGTGGACCTAGTTCCACAACATATCCAAAGCTGAAGTTCCTAGCACTAAGTGGCCCCGAGATACATTCTTTGCTGCAGAAAAGTGCTTGACATTTTCTGAACCAACTTTGGGGCCCCATATCTCAGGGCCACTTGGTGCTAGGAACCCCAGCTTTGGAAATTTTATGGTGCTAGTTCCACTGAGTTTGCACACCAAATTTGGGATTGTTAGCACTAAGTGGCCCCGAGATATGGGGCCCCAAATTCGGTCAACTGTGTCTATCTGCAGCAATGTCATTTCGGGACCCTTTGGGTTCAGAGACCCCAAATTTTGGCTGCAGCTAGGGGGCATCTAGGAACCCTTAACTACCGAGTTTGAAGTTCAGGGGACCTATGGCTGCAAATGGGCACAGTGAGGCATGCAAATGGGCACAGTGATGCTGCAAATGGGCATTATTGACCCTCTTTTCCACTTACAGTAGCTGTGCATTTCTCACCCTCGTCTTATACTCGGGTCAATAAGTTTTTCCCATTTTTTTTGTGGTAAATTAGGGCCTCGACTTATACTCGGAACGACTTATACTCGAGTATATACGGTAATATATTAATAATAAATCAAATGGTATAAAAAATAAAAATAAATATTAATAATTACTATCATAGATTAAAATAATCTTTGGTAAAAACCTTATTAATATCAATAGTAAAAATAATTCTTTAAAAATTGATAATTACTAGAGAAATCGTTATTAACCATAGCAGGTAATCTGATAATATATATATATATACCAATCGTTACAGCAATGATTACACATATAAATGGAAAAAAGAGAGGGAGAAAAAACTAATTGAGCAAGGCTTACTCCATCAAAAAATAATAATAAATAAAAATCAACAATCAGGTGGATGGTTATCTTTTCTAAAAGGAGAGCTTATCCTAGACCCAACGAAAATTACGTTTACTATTTATTTTTATTTTTACACAATTTTATGTATTTCAGGATCTTCAATAAGGCCTCCAGGAGTGAGACTCCCAAGGGTGAAGATCCAGAAGGCTTCTTGCTTGCATAACTTCTGGTGTCTCCTCCCCTTGTCTAGGTCGCCTCCAATCGACTCTATCCCAAAAACCCTCATGCCCGATAGGTCACCTTGAGGGCCTTCTTGGAAGTGCCGAGGGACTTAGTATTTCACTCTTGTTTTGATCATGTCACATTCGTGTTTACCTATCCTGACTCTCATAGGGCGAGATGTCTGGCCTACATAAAGGCGACAGCATGGGCAAATAATACCATACACAACATACTCTGGTCCACAATGAATAAATTGTTTTAATTGGTGAACCCTTCCATCTTTCCCTACTACAGGTTTCTTCCTGTGCCACATATACATACATGTGCCACAGTTTTTGACGCTACACTTATAGCTCCCCTTTTGGTCAAAAATTGTCGTCCATATACTTGTAGACTTATTAGAAGAGTTTTTCACCCTACTCTGGGCTACCAAGCTCCTCAAATCCCGAGGCTTTCTAAACACAATATGGGGTCTATCGGGAAGTCAGCAACTTAGCACAGGATCATATTTAAAGATACTCCAATTTTTCTTAATTATACTTTGTATCTCAAAGGCCTTATTAGTATATTGGTTAGAAAACCGAGCTTGATGGTCATCAGGATTAGTAATGGTTACTGATTATACTCTAATGGGTTGTCATAAATGGACAAGGTACTTGTTGAAGGCAGTCTCTATAAGGGTGACATCATATCCCTTTTCCTGGAACTTTTTCCTAAGAAGCTCACTTTGGTCTAAATAATCTTCCTTCCTTGTACAAGTATGCCTTAGACGACAAAAATGTCCATACGGGACATTTTTAATCCATCTAGGATGATGATTACGTCAGGCGTGCAGGTAAGAGTTGCCTCCACTCGGTTTGAAATGGGTTTTAGAGAAAATATCACCATTGGAGTTTCCCTTGATCTGTCCTGTCCCAAATAATGAGAATATCATTAATAAAAAATTAAAAAAGAATACCAAATCAAACACTTTTTGACATGTGAAACACGCTATGTGGTCTATCTAATCACATGTCCATGCAAAAAACAATATGTTGGCAGAACCATACGCACCTTTTCAGTACGTGGAAATGAACATATTACTAATATTAAGAAGGGTATGACAAATCATAGTGTCCCCAAACATTTTTTAAAATGCCACAATCAGAACCCTATTGGGACCCATTTCCAAGTAATAGATAAATTTATTCCACACTGGAGAGGTGAGTCCCTTAAAAGGGGTGTGTCTAGATTGGAAACTTTCTGGATCCATCAATTAAAGAGTTACTCACCATTCGGCCTTAACATTGACTGGGACATCAATGCATTCATCAATCATGCTTAAATATCAATCCTCCTATTTTGCTTGTCAGTTCCCCTTTTAGGTACACAGACTTCGCAGAAGGTAGAGACTCTTGCTACATACAATATAAATATCACTTAATTAATACATCTGTATACGTATAGTGATAGCTTTTTTTTGACATCAACATATGTTGTAAGTTTGAATTATGAGCACTGTTTGCGCTCTGTGAGACGCCTTCCTTTTTTCCTTTTCTCTTTTTTTAATATTTTAATATTCCCCTTTTTTTTGTAATACTTATTTTGTGCATTATTCTTTATTTTAATTACCCACATCTTATTTAGAATTTTTTGTGGATATATGCATTAACAATCTGGGTGTTAGACTTTTGAGCCCAAGTATGGTGAATAGTAGTTATAGAGGCTGGGATGTCTCATTGACTTGGCCCAACCTTTTCTTTTTTATTGGCAAACGAATTAATGGAACGCATTTGCGTTCCATCCATAATCTCTCCATTTACGGAGACAGTCCTTAAATCGAGGTGTGCACCGCATATGCGTCTCACCTCTTTTGATACATCGTGATTATCTTCCGGGTTTGTTCCAAGGGACGTCATGTGTTGTTCACGGTAACCCTGATTGGTTGCCGCCTCCACGTGACGATCCCGGATTTATGACTCCATATCTGCGACTGCCACGTGACCTATTACGAGTCACTGTAGGCGGCCCTAGACTACGGGTGCCGGCGCTGACGTTGTGGCCGCCCAGGAGGGCCCTCATTGACGTAGTGTTGCCGTCCGCTGGGCAAGTAGTTGCGTCGATGACGGCATCCCTCTCACCCAATGCACAATCAGTTTACTCATTGATACACTGGGCTGCATACTCTCTTGCTTGTTATTCACGATAGGTTGATTATCCTGCTGACGTCATCTTGTGCGACCCGGAAGTGGCGTCTCACACAGTGTAAGCAGGTGATGATAATTGTAGATTATGTTTTATATATATAGGCATGTAAGTGGCATGTAGGCATACACCCCAGTTGAAGTCCTAGCGGACGAAACGCGTCGGGTTTGATATGCCTACTATGCCACAACTCATCTAAGCACTTTTTATGATTTATTGTTTTTAGTCTTTCGGCCTTTGTAAGGTCTATGGGCCTTTGTGATTTTTATCAGACTTGATCTCCGATTTGGCTTTGGAGCCAGTCGCTTCTCTGTAATTTAAAGCCTCTTAATAAAGCCTTTTTAGTGGATTCACGCTATGTGGAGTTTTCTCCTTTGATTTTTCCATCGCATGAGCTATAAGGAGACCTGATACCTGACTGGAGGAGATCGCTCGATGGTGATGCTTACCTCCCGGCATCTCTACCAAACAAAGGAAGCAGCACTCCACTTACTGCCATTCGGGTCAGTACAAGCTTACCTTGACTCCGAAGCCGCTGGCCGGTGAGTCCACCACTCTTGGTAAGAGTATTTTATTCATACTTATATCCACAATTTCTACTGCATGTGAGAAGTCCGGGCAGTCCAGAGAGAGCTCAAGCAGCTAACATCCAGATGTACCTTCATAGGTTCACCATTTGGGACTTATATTTGATTTATTTATTTATTTATTTATGAACACCAATTACTTTTGTTATCACATTGAGATATAATATTGTTTCTTATATATGCACTCTCATGATGCTTGTTTATGTTTGGTGTTTTCATGGTATAATGTATTTATGCCTTTTCACGTAATTTTTATATATTACACATTTTTTTCCTTCACGTGATTTATATGCCACACATTTCCCCTTTTATGTTGTAGATAACACACATATTTTTTCACATGTCCATCCCCTGTAAGATATAGACACTGGGTCTGGTCTAGCACACTTGATTTGACACAGTGCAATAGTGGAGGTGGACTATAGGGGGCTCACTTCAAGTACTTATTGTTTCTTTTTTTTATATTTTTTTTCATTTTTCATATAATTCTTTAAACAGAATTTATCTGATTAAATACCTCATAGGGGAATTTTGACCCTCTGATTGTAGATTCAGTCGGGTTGACCTGAATGAGGAACAAGTTCATTTTAGCGCCACACTTTATTTTTTATTTATAATTCACAATTTGTCTGATTGTTGTGTTGGCAGCTTTTTATTTGAATTTTTCTTGGGATTGGCGCAATATTATTTTATTATATTTGTTTTAATGAGAATATCATCAATATACCTAGCGATGAGGACCAGGTTTGCCCCAAACGGGTTGTTGTTCCATATGCAAGAGTTACCCCAGTAACCCCTGAAGAGATTTGTGTAGCTGGGGGCAAATCTGGCCCCCATAGCCATACCCTTAATCTGTAGGTAGTGTTCCCCAAGAAAAGATAAATAATTTTGTGTAAGAGAGTATTCAACACAATCCAACAATTTGGCCTACAGGGAGTTCAATCTACCATCTTCTAACAGATAATAGTTGATGGCTCTTAGGCCATGTGTGTGGTCTATAGATGTATAAAGAGAAGCCACATCCAGAGAGAGCCATTTATAGCCGGACTGCCATTTATAATGGGATAAAAATTTGAGCATGTGGCTGGAGTCTCTAACAAATGATATGGTCATGCAGCGTCAAAAACTGTGGCACATGTATGTATATGTGGCACAGGAATGAATTATTATTACTATTATTATTACTATTGATATTAATAAGGTTTTTACCAAAGATTATTTTAATCTATGATAGCAATTAAAACCAAATTCAAATCCCACAGAGAGACGGTGAACATATGGGGGAATCACATGAAAGGCTCCCTGTACAAAATTGTTACAAAATGCTACAAGCTTTGGAACAAGATCATAATTGGCAAAATATGAAGATATCTTTTTGTAAAAAAGTCAGAATACGCCCTGCAGAATACTTTGCTTGCACTAAGCTAAATAAATCTTCTATGTGCAAATGAGGCCCTTATCCATCTAGACCTGGGTTTCAAGATACCTTTATCCATCCAGACCTGGGCTCCAAGAGCCAAGCTGTTAAAGCCAATCGCCATGAATCAGGTCTTTGGGATAAGAGATCCAGACAATCTGGAAGACCCCACATGGCATCTGACAGGAGTCTAATCAGGTCAGAGTACAACATCCACTTGGGCAAGTCTGGAGCTATGAGTATTATCGAAATGCCCTCCATCTTGATCCTGTGGAGCAGGATTCCTAAAGAACGATTTTTAGGGCAGGAAAAGTGTAACTCTGGCTGTACTGATTCCATGTAGCCACCAGAGCATCCACTGCTCATTCATTCAGATGAGTTCTGTATCTGAAGACATACCTGTTTAGTTTACTGTAAAACCTGGAGGCCAGGAGGTCCACATATGGAATCCCTCACATTTGACAGGTCCTGGAACACCTCTGGGTATAGGGCCTATTCTTCTAGATCCAGGCAATGAAGTCCACCTGCCAATTGTCCACGCTTGGAATTGTAAACTGTACAAGGCTGAAACATGAAGTCTAGTGCAAAACTTCATATTCTTCAATGCAAATTGATGTCCAGCGTTGAAGGAAAAAACAAATCGCCCAGAGTTCCAGAATGTTGATTTCCCCAGCATCCAAGCAGGGCTCTGAAAAGTGTGTAGGACTCCTCTCCATCCAGGAATGATTTCCCCAACTCCAGGCAAGGATTAGCAAACTATCAGGCCAAAGACAGCCTAGTCCTCAGTGACAGGTAAATCAGTTTGTCCCACCATGACAGGATGTTTAATTGTAAGCGTTTGGAGGTAAAATGGACAAATGATAGTGTTGAGGAACTACAGCAAAGCTAAAGAATCACTGGTGTGCTGAAAAATAGGGGCATGCAAGTACATGTCTTTGGTGGAGTTGACAGACCTGGTGGATTCCATGGGGAATTTATGGGTTCAAAGGATGATATTTTGAACGCTGAGATCCAAGATGGGGCAAATGTTTCGTTTGAAAACTATGAAAATGTTTAAATAAAATCCTGCTCTGAAAGTAAATATTTCAACCAATGATCACTAATATGAGACTTATTCAGGACATAAGACTGGAGATATTCACTATTCTATCTATGCAGTAGTGTAGGGTAGCTAACATAAGCTCTAAGCACTCTACAGATAGGGGACCCGCATGAATGGGAAATGAAACCCTTTTTATGATTTTAATTCATTTCTCTATTTTTTACATACTAACTCAACTGACATAGCAGGCTGCAATGCAGGGCCTGCCAGAGAAAACATTTTTTTTCGTTAAAATTTCCAAACATTTATCTATGGAATCCTTAAATACTGGTGCATCCTCTAAGGGAGTGATCAGCTCTTTATTAGGACATTACACTGCCGGATCAACAGTGGGAACAGCCCACTTGTTAATAATGGACTCCTCAAACAGATATTGGGCTGCAAAACATTTGGAAGGTGTAATTGACTTTTGTCAGGAGTTTCCCAGTCTACATACAGGACATCTACTGACCTACCTGACATACACTGACCTACCTGACCCACACTGACCTACACCGCTGACACACACTGACCTACCTGGCTGATACATACTGACCTACCTGACATGCACTGACCTATGTGACACACACTGGCCTACCTGACACACACTGACCTACCTATCTGACATACACTGACCCACACTGACCTACCTGACATGCACTGACTTACCTGCCCTTGCCCCCTTAAAGCCTAAGTTTATTTATTTAAAATTAGTCAAGGGGCAGTCAAATTAAGCCATTGTGCCATCAATTCCAGCCACTGTGCCCCGTCAAATGCAGCCACATTGCCCCGTCAAATGAAGCCACTGTGCCCCATCAAATGAAGCCACTGTGCCCTTCAATTGCAGCCACTGTGCCCCATCAAATGCAGCCACTGTGCCATCAATTTCAGCCACTGTGCCCGTCAATTGCACCCACTGTGCCCTGTCAAATGCAGCCACTGTGCCATCAATTGCAGCCACTGTGCCCGTCAAATGAAGCCACTGTGCCCGTCAAATGAAGCCACTGTGCCCATCAATTGAAGCCACTGTGCCCATCAAATTCAACCACTGTGCCCATCGATTGAAGCCACTGTGCCCGTCAAATGCAGTCATTGTGCCCAGAGAAGGAGAGAGAGAAGGAGAGAGAGAGAGAGAGAGAGAGAGAGAGAGAAAAAAAGAGAGAGAGAGAAAGAGGGAGGAGAGAGAGAGAAACACAGAGACAGAGAGAGAGTGACACCTTTTTTTTTCTTTAATCTTCCTTCTGTCCCACTCCCAGTCACAGCCAACACGGCCATTATTCAGCGTGTGTCGCGTACCTGGTGGGTGAGCCTGACGTGTAGAAGAAGGCCTCTCGTACAGCTCCGGCTCGAGAGGCCCTGATAGTGGGATAGCAGGTTTAGGAGCATGGTGGGGTAAGAGTGCCTAGGATCAGTCCAGAAGTCTGTATCAGCCGAAGCCAGGAACTTGCAGCAGGAAGCCGGAACACAGCAGGTAGCAGGCAGGAGAGGTGGCTGATGGCTGGCAGACTTGGCAGGAGATGGGTAGAGATGCACCACTGGACGCAGGAGTTCGAAGCAGGCTGGACAGCCAGAAGCAGGGTCAGACAAATCGGGTAGGCAGCAGACAGGCAGATCAGGCAGAAGTGGCAAGCAAAAGCGTAGTCGGATCACAGGCAGGTCTTGGCAACAGACGGGCAAATCAGGCATAGACAGCAGGCAGAGGCGTAGTCGGGTCACAAGCAGGTTCGGCAACAGGTGCTGGGTAACAGGAACTGGAGACAGAGAATAGTCCGTGGAAAGCCAAGGGGTCAGGGCAGGAAGCAGGCAGCGGTAGTAGGGAACAAGCCGGATCGGTAGCAGAAGTCAAACAGACAGGAATCAGGATTCAGGTAACGCTGTAGACCAAGCAGCAACCAGCCAGTGTTAAAGCTCCGTTTAAATAGACCAACTGGCGCCAGTTCAGGTAACGGGTGCGCGCGCCAACGCGCGGTCTTATTTGCGCACGCGCATGCGCATCAGTAGAAGCGCCCACAGTCATTCTGGACATTCTTGGTTGGCGCCTGCGCACAGGTATGTGCCGGAAACAACAGTAGTACTTTGCAGACGTCTTCCCTGACCGCGTGACTCTGCAGGTTGAGGGAGAAGGGGGCGTCGCTGCGCCGGTGTTCTCCTGCTGCTTTCCTCAGGCTTTGCCCATCAATACAAATTCCACCCCCAGCACTGTCCATCATTGAAATATCCACCCCCTTCATGTAAATATCCGTCCATCACCTACATGAACGTGCCTCGGCAATGCGAGACAACAGCTGATTGTAAACTCAACTGTTCTGAGGCTCCGTACGGCGCATGCGCAGTTACACCCAGGCACTATTCGATAGCCGAGGACTTCGTGACAGAACACCGGCGCTTAGACACTCTGGGCTATTGGCCCCTCCAGCCTCAATAGCCCCACCTTAATGACGCCTATGCTTATGAATCCTACCCCTTCAACTGCAAGCACATGCGAGTATGTCAACAGTCTTTTGACATTGTTCATCACTCAACAGGTTGATGCAAGAGAAAGGAGACACCCTGAAACAGGAAATTTGGGGCAGTGGGATGGCCCCATCTTACACTGGAACACAGGCAAGGAGGGGATCAGGTGGTAGCTCCTGTCCTAAACTAGGAAAATTATAGCTGGGAACTAGCTGTAAAACACAACATATGTGCATTCTTTTCCTCTGATTTACTGCATTATATTAGGAATGCTATGGCTGGAGGAACAATGATAGAGAAATACAATACATTAGTCACTGTAGCCGTTAGAATGGTACTTCTGTCATATTACATCTACATCACAGGCCTCACACCACTAATATTAACATTTCTATGGCAACCAGCATTTTAAGACTCAATGTCTGATGCAGCAAAACATCTGCAATTGTCAAGCCTTTGTTTTCTAAACATCAAGTGTAAGGAAGTGAAATAGAGGTTTTATATTTTAAACCATTGTAACCACAGTCTTTTCTTTTAGATAGGCCTTCACAAGAATTTGTGGAGTTAAAAGAATACTGCTTCTTGGTTCAGCCTTACAGCTACTTAGATTAAAGTAGACATATAGGCAAAACTTTTTTTTTTGGCATCTGTATCCCTTTTCGAAGATTTCCCTTCACTTCCTGTCCTATAGCCAAACAGGAAGTGAGAGGAAATCTCTGCAAATTAAGAAAATTCCTTATAGACCCGCAGGTCACCAGAACTAGTGTCCACATTGGAAGATTTACCCTCTATTACTTTTTTTGGGGATAACCCAAAATTTGGGAAATTACTTTTACTTTCATTTTTTAACCACTTCAGCCCCCGAAGGTTTTACTACCTTAATGACCAGGCCATTTTTTGTGATACAGCACTGCGTTACTTTAACTGACAATTGAATGGTTGTGCGACGTTGTACCCAAATAAAATTCATGTCCTTTTGTTTTTTTGTTTTTTTTGCGTTATAAACACAAAAAGAGCAACAATTTTTACAACAACTTTCTACTATAAAACATACCCAATAAAATTAAAAAAAAAATCTAATTTCTTCATCAATTTACGCCAATATGTATTCTGCTACATATTTTTGGTAAAAAAAAATCCCAATAAGTGTATGTTGATTGGTATGCGCAAAAGTTAACGCGTCTACAAACTATGGGATTTTTTTATGGCATTTTTATTTATTTACTGTTTTTACTGGTGATGGTAGCGATCAGCGATTTTTAGCGGGACTGTGACATTGTGGCAGACAAATCCAACACCTAACTGACACTTTTTTGGGAACCAGTGACATTATTACAGTGATCATTGTTAAAAATATGCACTGTTACTAATCTAATGACACTGGCAGGTAGGGATTAACATCAGGGGCGATCAAAGGGTTAAGTGTGTCCCTAGGGCAGTAATGGTGAACCTAGGCAACCCAGATGTTTTGGAACTACATTTCCCATGATGCTCAACTACACTGCAAAGTGCATGAGCTATTAGATTGTAAGCTCTTCTGAGCAGGACCCCCTTAATCCTCTTGTATTTTTATTGTATTATAACTGTATTGTCTCCTTTTTATGTTGCAAAGTGATGTGTAAACTGTTGGCACTATATAAATCCTGTATAATAATAATAATAATAAAATGAGCATCATGGAAAATGTAGTTCCAAAACATCTGGGGTGCCAAGGTTCGCCATCACTGCCCTAGGGGGTGCTTGCTAACTGTGTGGGGAGATGGTCTGACTGGATGAAGACAGATCGGTGCTCCTGCTTAGCAGGAACACAGGATCTCCATCCTCTTCCCAGTCATTATGGCGATCTGCCTTGTTTACATAGGCAGATCGCTGTTCTGCCTCTCTGGGGAGCGATCGCTGGTGGCCAGCGGACATCGGGTCTGCCGGTCCCGCTGATTGGTGCTCCCTCTGTACAATCATTGCGTGCTCCCCCAGTGTCCACTGCACAAAATGACGTACAGGTACGTAGTTTTGCGCAATAGAGCCGACCTGCTGCAGTACATCTGCGGTAGGCGGACTGCAAGTGGTTAATGAAAATGGTAAACAGGACAAATAGAGAGGGTGGGTCTCCTAAATGGGGGCACAGACAGTATTACAAATTGACAAGTGTTCTAATTCCTCTCCACTTCAATCCAAAATTTAAAAAAAATGTTTTGTCTTTAGTTGTACTTTAACTCCTTGCTTATTATATGGCGATAACAATGCTGATTCAGTGCCCAGTGAGCAGAATGGAGTTGAAGGTTTGACATGGAAAACGTATTGCTTATGCAGAAGTAAGTGTGTTAGCTGCCTGACTGTGAAGTGTGGCAGATGAGTGTAAATCAAAAGACTGCCTGTACAATATTACAAGTCATTTGACAGGTAGAAGAGTAAACACATAGCATATATATTTAAAGAGACTCTGTCACTTTGCCATTTAAGAGTCTGTTGTCAGTTGTCAGCAGGCCATTAATTTGAGATAGGGCACTGGGTATTGTCTTAAAGAGGGGGACAGATGCCAAGAAGTGAGCATGAGTGCAGTTATGGTCAGGGTTCCAGGAGACAGCGGCAAGGCAGGGGGAACTTGGAGCTAGCATTGACCAGAGTCCATGACATTAAAATGAAAATCAATATTTCCCACCATGAGGCCCTCTGAGATGAATGGCTAACAACTTAAGCTGAAAAACAGATTTTTGGGGCTAGCAGTCTCCGTGGGGTGGTGTTATCTGGATAAAAAGGCTGCTGCATTAAAGCTCAGAGGCATGTATCCTTCCCGGCCTGCTCCTTAATAACCAGCTATTCACTGTGCCCTGATTGGGCAAAGCTTTGCCCAATCAGATCTTAGCATGCACTGTGCAGCGCGCATTGCATTGTGGGGCGCTCGGTGGGCAAACATCTCGCAAAGCGATCTGCAAATCCGGGTGTTTGCCGAAACGCCGACAGGTGATGTTTGGGCCAAACTTTTGCTCGGCTCAAACTCTTCACCCACCTCAGCAGATAGTTAAAAAAAGTGTGAAATCTCTGTTATGACGAATTCTCTGTTCTTTTACTTGTACGATACCAGAAGGAATGATTGGTACAGAATTCGTCCGAAAAAAATGGAAAGAGCAAGACCACGCACTTGGAAAGGAAAGAATAAATTACAATACTAAACATTACATGACTTCCCAAATTCGTATTTTGTTGTCTGACAATTTTCCTAACTCTACTAACCTCTTCATTTTCAATAGCAAAAAAAAAAACCAGACAATTATTAATAAATCCAATAGAATCACTGAAAACAATACCCAAGCTCCACTTCTGGTGATGCTATCCAAGGCTGAAAACTGGTGCTCGCAGTATGAGATATGCAGTCTCTCAGTACTTTTAACATTGATGGATATAAGCCAGCAACTTGGTGGACTCAAACATTGAAAACCTTTATTGGCTACACGAGTGCATCCGGTAAAACAATGCTAACGCATTTGGGCCACTGTGGCCTAAAGCCTGGTACACACTATTAGTTTTCCAGCGGGTCGAGCGAAAAAAAAACCTGTCAGAGCCGCTGTACTAACTATGCAAAGCTGAGCTGTTGCATTCTGACAGGCCCCCCTCCCCCCAGAACTATTGGCTGAGAGCACTGATCTGGAGTCTGTTGGCTGCTGCTTTTTCAGCATGCTCTGCCAGGTTCTGTCGGACGGGGTGGCATACACACGGGCCGAATGTTGTCCGGTTTTTTGAACCGGCCGATGTCCCCCCGACATTTGTTCCATGTGCACAGGGCTTTACTCATAGCTAGTGATGGATCCGGGCGTGTTTGGATCAAACCGACCAGGAAACCATTACTGCACACCACAAATCAGTGAGGTATTTCCCGAACGGCAGCTGCACATACACACGCTGCCTATGATTGGTGGTGTGCAGTGCTGGCTTCCTTGTGGGTTCGATCCGAACATGCCCAAGCCCATTCCTACTTATAACAATGAGTCTATGAGTAAGGCCACAGCAGCCAAAACGTGTTAGCATTGTTTTACAGGATGTACTTGTCTAGCTAATTAAGAATTTCAATGGTTGAGTCCACCAAGTTGCCAGCTTATATCGATCATTCGTCTGATATTCTCATTGTGTGTATGAGGCTTAACGTGTAAACACGATTCATGAAATTTGACCAAGCAGATCTATCTGTAGTGTTTACTTAGCCCTCGCCAAAGCCCTAAGTCCCATGTCTTTCTGCTGTTTCGTTCCTCTGTTATCAGCATGATTTGTTAAGCCAAGACTTCACTCCTACAGCAGAATGAGGAAGTAAAAATTCTAACATGATGTACGAATTTCTAAAGAATACAGAAAACTGAAGACAGCAGATATACAGTGCTGTGAAAAAGTATTTGCCCCTTCTTGATTTTTTAGTTTTTTGCATATCTCTCACATTTAAATGATTCAGATCATCAAACAGATTTTAATATTACACAAAGATAACCCAGGTAAATCCAAAATGCAGTTTTTAAATTATTATTTCATTTATTAAGGGAAAAAAGCTGTTCAAACCTGCCCTATTGTGAAAAAGTAATTGCCCCCTCCCATGCTGAATCATGAATGAACTGTGATTAACCACAATTTTTTGGAAAGCTGAGTTTAATTTCACTTGCCAAGCCCAGGCCTGATTACTGCCAGACCTGTTGAATCAAGAAATCACATAAATAGAAGCTGTCTGACAGAGTGAAGCATGCTAACAGATCACAAAAAGCCACACATCACGCCATATTCTACTAAAAATTCAAGAACCGATTAGAAACAAAGTAATGTACTTGTATCGGTCTAGAAAGGGTTTCAAAGCAAATTCTAAGGCTTTGGAACTCCAGTGAAACATAGGGGGAGCCATTATTCACAAATGGAGATAACTTGGAACAGTGGTGAACCTTCCCAGGAGTGGCAGGCCTACAAAAATTACTCCAAGAGCATGACGATGACTCATCCATGAGGTCATAAAAGAACCCAGAACAACATCTAAAGAACTGCAGGCCTCACTTACCTCAAGTAAGATCAATGTTCATGATTCAACCATAAGAAAGAGATTGGGCAAAAATGGCACCCATGGGAGAGTTCCAAGGCCAAAGCCACTGCTGACCAATAAGAATACAAAGGCTCATCTCACATTTACCAAAAAACATCTTGATTATCCCCAAGACTTTAAGGCAAATATTCTGTGGACTGAGACAAAAATTTTACTTTTTGGAAGGTGTGCATCCCATCTTTCATAAAACTAATACAGCATTTCATAACAAGAACATCATACCAACGGTCAGACTTGGTGGTGGTAGCGTGATGGTCTGGAGCCATGAATTCTGAGCTCTACCAGAAAATCCTAAAGGAGAATGTCCGGCCATCAGTTTGTGACCTCAAGCTCAAGTGCACTGGGATTATGCAGCAGGACAATGATTCGAAACACAACAAGTCCACCACCAAATGGTTCAAACAAAGCAAAATTTAGGTTTTGGAGTGGCCTAGTCAAAGCCTTGACTTAAAACCAATTGAGATGCTGTATCATGACCTTACACAGGCCGTTCATGTTGGAAAACCCTCCAATGTGGCTGAATTAAAACAATTCTGCAAAGAAGAGTGGGCCAAAATTGCTCCACAGCAATGTGAAAGACTCATTGCCAGTTATCGCAAACGCTTGATTGCAGTTGTTGCCGCCAAGGGTGGCACAACCAGTTATTAGATTCAGTGGGCAATTACTTTTTCACATAAAGCCAGGCAAGTTTGGACAGATTTTTTGCCTTAATAAATAAAACCATCATTTACCAACTGCATTTTGTATTTACTCGGGTTATCTTTGTGTAATAATAAAACTTGTTTGATGATTTGATTCATTTAAGTGTAACAAATATGCAAAATAATTAAAAATCAGAAAGGGGGCAAATACTTTTTCACAGCATTGTACATGTAAAATATATGTAGGGAGATTTGTTTCATCCCGATGTATCATCTGAGGCTGTTCACTTCAATGGGTATATGTGAGGGTTTACATCCACTTTAAAGGGGTTGTAAAGGCATTCTATGCATTAAGAGAAGAAAAACCTTCTGTGTGCAGCAGCCTCGACCGTCCGGCACTCTCCCTTCTGACTAGCTGAGACACAGCAGCGGAGCCATCGGCACCCGCTGCTGTCAAAGTCAGTTAGCCTATCAGAAGAGAGAGGGGCGGGGCCAAACCACAGCTCCATGTCTGACTGGACACAGGAAGCTGTGACTCAGCTTGGGTGCCCCTGTAGCAAGCCGCTTGCTGTGGGGGCACTCAACAGGAGGGAGGGGCCAGGAGCAGCAAAGAGGGACCCGAGAAGAGGAGGATCCGGGCTGCTCTGTGCAAAGTCCACTACACAGAGCAGGTAAGTATAACAGGTTTGTTATTTAAAAAAAAAAAAAAATGAGATTTTACAATCACTTTAAAATAGTAAAAAAATTCTGGAATGAGAGAAGACAACTTTCAACGTACATAGCTATGGCCTTTGTCTAGCCCAGTGTTTCTCAACTCCAGTCCTCAAGGCGCCCCAACAGGTCATGTTTTCAGGTTTTCCATTATTTTGCACAGGTGAATTGATCAGTTTCACTGCCTTAGTAATGACCACAGCTGTTTCATCTGAGGGAAATCCTGAAAACATGACCTGTTGGGGCGCCTTGAGGACTGGAGTTGAGAAACACTGGTCTAGCCTATGGTCGTGCTTTGTTTCTGCTCATGCGTGGACTTGCTAAATCAATTTTTATAGGACGAACACTACACTAATTAAACGAAAATTGTACGTTATGACAGCCAATAGGAAATATTTTCCAACATGTTCCTTCAGAAATTTCACCCGAATAGTCCATATCTTGAAAGCAGTGTACTATCGAACGATTATTCTGAATACGGATATTTTTGTCCGACTTTCAAATAAGTTTATATTAAGCCGGGTACACACGATAAGAATATTGTCCAAAAAATACAGCTTCCGAAGTGATTGTACGATAATCTGATTGTTAGTACAGAGCTTTCGTCAGAAATTTTCTGATGGGACAAACATGAAAATTTTTTTCGTACGATACCAGATTGTACGATTTTCGTTTAATCGGTACAGTTTTCATCCAAAAATACAATACAAATACAATACATCACTTCCAATTTTTTATTCTGTTGTACGAGAATTTTTGTACTTTAGTAACCTCTTTATTTTCGATATGGAGACTAGCATGCGAAAAAAAAAAACGGATGATCATTTGTCTGATAATCTCATTGTGTGTACTAGGTGGGGTACACACTATAAGAAAACTAGCCCAACGATCCTCCGATTTTCCTCATCGTTTCACAGCAAGTCGGAACCGAGGATGGAAATAGTGTACAAAAATTCTTGTACGACAAAGGCTTTTTTTTTTTAGTTTATTGTTTCTGATCACGCACAGTCTTTCATTTCTGATTTCTTTCATATGAAAAGGGTGCACATTAAACGAAAATCGTTCCTTCTGTTCCCATACGACAATAATTTTGGAGTTTGTCACTTTGGAAATTTTCGTTCGGAATCGGCAGTTGAATGTTGTGCACACACTATCAGAAAATTGTACGAACGAAAATGTTCGCCCGATTTTCTTATACCTAATAGCTCGAACACAAGAAATATTTTCATCCGAGGAACGATCGTACGATTTTCTGATAGCGTGTACACAACTTTCGACAGCCGATTTCGACCTTCCGAACAAAAATTTCCAAAGAGACAAACTTTTAAAATTGTTGTCATATGGGAACAGAACTAACAATTTTCATTTAACGTATACTGTTTTCATACGAGAAATATTACATACGAAAGACTGCGTATATTCAGAAGCAAATAACAAAATAAAAAGCCTTGGTCGTGGGTGAATTTTCGTACATTATTTCCTTCCCCGGTTTCGACTTGCTGTGAAACATTGAGGTAAACTGATGTTCTGTCAAAATAGCCAGTTCATCAAGATCTCCAATTATGTCACTTTCAGTTAACCACTTCAGCCCTGGAAGGATTTGCCCCCTTAATGACCAAGCCATTTTTTGGATACAGCATTGGCGTTACTTTAACTGACAATTGCGTGGTCGTGTGACGTTACACCCAAACAAAATTGACGTCCTTTTTTTCTCACAAATAGAGCTTTCTTTTGGTGGTATTTGATCACCTGTGCGGTTTTTATTTTTTGTGCTATAAACAAAAAAAGAGCGACAATTTTTAAAAAAAAAAACAATATTTTTTACTTTCTGTTATAATACAAATCCAAAAAATATATATATAAAAAAAAAACAAATGTATTCATCAGTTTAGGCCAATATGTATTCTTCTACATATTTTTGGTAAAAAAAATCCCAATAAGCGTATATTGATTGGTTTTGCGCAAAAGTTATAGCATCTACAAAATAGGGGATAGATTTATGGCATTTCTACTTATTTATTTATTTTTTTTACTAGTAATGGCAGGAACCAGTGATTTTTAGCGAGACTGCGACATTGCGGTCAACAGATTGAAAACCTAACTGACATTTTTTTACACTTTTTTGGGAACGAATGACATTATTACAGTGATCAGTGCTAAACATATGCACTGACATTTAACTAATGACACTGGCAGGGAAGAGGTTAACATCAGGGGCGATCAAGGGGTTAAATGTGTTCCCTGCAAGTGTTTTCTAACTGTATGGGGGACTGTGACTGGGGAAACACACAGATCCATCTTCCTGCTTAGCAGGAAGACAGATCTCAGAGTCATTCCCTGACAGAACGAAGATCTGCCTTGTTTACTTCAGGAGATTCCTGTTCTGTCTCTGCGGGAAATGATCGCAGGCGCCTGGCGGACATCGGGTCCGCTGGACCCACTGATTGGCTCCCCCGCTGGCCAATTGGAGCGCACGCGTGCCCATGAAAGCTAGTGCAAGAATCGCCGCACCGGTACGGCGATTTGTACAGCCGAGCCACCTTGCCACATTACATCTGCGGCGGCTGGTTGGAAAGTGGTTAATGTAAACCGTCATTAATTGGAGATTTCGATGACTTGCTGTTTTGACACAAATCCTGGTAAGCATGTACACTCCGGTACAGGAAGACGTTGCTGTTTTGACACAACAGCGGGTAATGAGGAAAAAGTTGTTACTGGAGGAGGCCATTTTGTTGGTTAGTATCGGAGCAGCCCAACAATATCCGCTCATAATACCGTGTATTGGAGTGTATACGGTTGGCGGGGTTGTGTCCAAACAGCAAGTCATCGAAATCTCCAGTTAACCACTTCAGCCCCGGAAGGTTTTACACCCTTAATGACCAGAGCATTTTTTGCGATACGGCACTGCGTCACTTTAGCTGACAATTGCGCAGTCGTGCGACGTTGTACCCAAACAAAATTGATGTCCTTTTTTTCCCCACAAATAGAGCTTTCTTTTGGTGGTATTTGATCACCTCTGCAGTTTTTAATTTTTGCGCTATAAACAAAAAAAGACCGACAATTTTGAAAAAAAAGCTATATTTTTACATTTTTGCTATAATAAATATCCCCAAAAAATATATAAAAAACTAATTTCTTTCACAGTTTAGGCTGATATGTATTCTTCTACATATTTTTTGAAAAAAAAAAAAAGCAATAAGTATATATTGATTGGTTTGCGCAAAAGTTATATCGTCTACAAAATAGGGGATAGATTTGTAATTTTTATTATTCATTTTTTTTTTTTTTTACTAGTAATGGCGGGGATCTGCGATTTTTATTGGGACTGCAACATTATGGCGGACAGATCGGACACTTATGACACTATTTTGGTACCACTGACATTTATACAGCGATCAGAATGACAAAAAGCCACTGATTACTGTGTAAAAGACACTGGCAGGGAAGGGGTTAAACACTAGGGGGCAATCAAGGGGTTAAGTGTGTTCCCTGGATGTGTTCTAACTGTAGGGGGATGGGCTCACTACAACATGACAGAGATCACTGCTCCCGATCACAGGGAACAGTAGCTCCCTGTCATGTCACTAGGCAGAAAAGGAAATGCCTTGTTTACATAGGAATTTCCCCGTTCTGCCTCTCCTCAATCACAGGCTGCCGGCGAACATTGAGTTCGCAGGACCCGCGGGCATGCTCCCACCAGCTAGGCGGCAAATTCAAAGGGACGTACAGGTACGCCCTTTTGCCTGCCTGTGCCATTCTGCTGAGGTAAATTGGCATACTGCAGTCGGCAAGCGGTTAATGATGGTTTACTTTACAGTAACCAGAAATGACGGAATTGGAGATCTTGATGAATTGGCTATTTTGACAGAACACTGGCCAATCGTTCGCCTAATTTTTTTATAGTGTGTACTAAGGATGAGCTCAGGCGTGTTTGCGCAGCCCACGTGCGGAGCCCGCCAGGAAGTCAGCACTGCTTTGCACTAATCACAGGCAGTGAGACGCTGTCCCGATGTGCGGCTGCAGAGATCGGGAGACGTCTCACTGCCTGTGATTAGCGCAGTGCAGACTTCCTGGCGGGCTCCGCACGTGGGCTGTTCAAACACGCCTAAGCTCATCCTTCGTGTGTACTAGGCTTTAGATCAGGGATAAGCAATTAGCAGACCTCCAGCTGTTGCAGAACTACAACTCCCATGAGACATAGCAAGACTGACAGCCACAAGCATGACACCCAGAGGCATGATGGGAATTGTAGTTTTGCAACAGCTGGAGGTCTGCTAGTTGCACATCCCTGCTTTAGATCATGGGTGTTCAACCTGTAGCGGAACTACAAGTGCCAGCATGCTTGTGGCTGTCAGCCCTGCAATGCCTCTTGGAACTTGTAGCTTTGCAACAGCTGGAGGGCCACAGGTTTAGCATGCCTGCTTTAGATGTAGCCTAGCCTGTAAGAGAGTGTGTGTTCGTTGTGCGGAGTCGGAATAAAGCTGGTTGAAGAATAGCGGCGCTGGGAGGGAGAGCAGGCAGGGCCTGGTAGGAGGTGCAGACAGAAGGCGGGAGAGACGGCTCCAGTGACACACAGGAAGCGCTGCCTGAAGGGGGACACACACCTCCCGGGACCGGCCGCTGGGGACACTGCCGCATTGAAGGGACGACGGTGGGCTCTCTCCTCCATGACCCCAGCCGGCACACCGTGACAGCTGCCGTCACTCCGGGAATGCTGGGCACACACCGGGAGGAAGGTGAGCGCACTGACCGACGTGTCACAGACAGCCAGTCCCGCGGTGTAAGGGGAGTGCGGTAGGTAGAGGCGCACATGATGCAGCAGAGCGGAGGAGCACGTCTGCTTAGCGTTATACTGCAGGAGGCGGCCTGGGATGACCCGCTCTCTCAGGGAGTGTTATGTTACTGAGGAGACACCGCGGGCAGGCGGGGGGTACACCCACCCACCTTCTTATCCTCCCCCGGCTCCGCCCACTCAGCCTGCTGCAGGGCTAAAAACAATGACAAGTGCCGCTAAGCGCCCAGCCAGGCCTGACATCGGCATGCACTGCACGGACTCAGCACAGGGCGGCCTCCTGACAGCACAAAACTCATCTACACCGCCTGATCTTTATGGGGGTTTCCATAGTATTCTCCCACCTCCCTTGCTGCAGTGTTTTAATAATGACATGTCATTTCTTTACATAGATTTATGATTCCCCCCCCAGTAATTTACTGTGTATAAGCTATGCATTTTGAATCAGTAATAAACCTTGATTTATTTATCTTTTGTTGCTACATCTGTCAGACCTCTTTGATTTATACTGGCTGTTTTCAGTTTAGTTCACAATCCCTTTGTGTTTTCTCTAAGGTGTGCATGGATAGTGTACAGCACCCCCTCCCATTGTGTCACATCACATGGGGGATGTCACTACACACACACACACAGCTCTCAGAGGCTTTGTAGTGCCCTGGTTTGCTGGCAGCTGCATTGCCCCAACCCTTCGCCATGAGAAGATTAGAGACCTCTACAGCCATTTGTCACACTTTATTATTTATTTGGTAATACCCTCCATCTGCTGCGGTGTCCTTCCCTTTTTACAGCGTCTTTTTTTTTTTTTTTTTTAAATTGCAATCTGTTGTTATTGATTTTTGCACAAACATGTCAATTACATCCACCCACCATTTCCGTGTCAATGTCAGTTTGACAATAAAGATTCTGAAATATCCCAGTAAGATCAGGAAAGACCCCTGGTTCACACCTAATAAGTTTTTGTTTTGTTTAGTGCGTTCTGCAGAAACAAACTACAGTCCATTTAAGGTGGGTTTGCTATGGATCTAGTTCACATCTGTGCGTTCTGATCTGGGGCTTTTCCCGCAGCAGATTGTGTTTTGTGTGTAATAGACTTCAATGGACCCGCACCAAGAACGCAAGTGTTGCAATTTTGATGCATTTTGCGGGGGGGTGGGGGGGGGGGTTAATAGGAAAGTATGACAGTCTTCTACATGGAGTGTGACTTTGAGGCGACTTTACACTCTCTGGCACTAGACTAGCATCAAAGTCGCATCAAAAGAGTGCAGGAACCTTTATGTGTCCAAAGTAGCATGTTAGGGTTAAGGACTAGGCTTAGAAAAAGATCCTGGACGGCCGCACACCATAGAAGGCATTTTTATTGATATGAAGAAATAAAATCCAAATGCAGTCACCTCATGTACAGGGAGGAACAGGAAGAATAGCTAACGCGTTTCACGCCCTATCATGGCGCTTATAGCTATGCTATGAATAAGCGCCATGATAGGGCATGAAACACGTTAGTATTTTTTTTCTTGTTCCTCCCTGTACATGAGGAGACTGCATTTGGATTTTATTTCTTCATATCAATAAGGATGCCTTCTATGGTGTGCGGCCGTCCAGGATCTTTTTCTTTCCTCAAGCTTGTGCAGAGCCCGCACCTGTGAGTTCTATTAGGGCGGGTGTCTTGTTACGGATTTGAGAGATTGGAGCGGCAATGTTTTGCTTAGGGTTAAGGCATAGGGTTAGGATTACATTTTGGGGTTAGAGTTAAATGTTAGAGTTAGATCGCTAACCCTAACTATGAACCCTAACCTTAAAGAGAAAGTAAACCCTGATGGATTTTACTTCCTTTTTTGTTCCCTGCAAAGCATAATGTGACACATACCTGCAAACGAAGTCCCCATCCATGTTCGCCCCTTTTCCTTCTGGTGCCGCGGATTCTGGCTCTGTGACTGGCTGGAGTCACGTGACGTCACTCCTGCGCATGTGCGCGGGAGCCGCCAGTCATGGCGCTCACTAGTGAAGAAATGGCACGGAGGGCTGTTTCTTCACAGCGCATGATCTGATGACATCATTGGCGCAGTACAAAGTAAATAGCAACTAAAACAGTGCATGTTAGGAAGATATTTACTGTACCTAATAGATAAGCCTTATTATAGGCTTACCTATAGGTACAACTTGAAAATGGAGATTTGCAACCTCTTTTAATAGTTAATGCTAACCCTAACCCTAAATGTTAGGGTTAGCATTAACCATTAGGGTTCGTAGTGATTGTTAGGGTTAGTGATCTAACCCTAACCCTAGGCCTTAACACTAACATTTAACCCTAGCCCTTAAGCCTTATGCCCCGTACACACGGTCGGACATTGATCGGACATTCCGACAACAAAGTCCTAGGATTTTTTCCAACGGATGTTGGCTCAAACTTGTCTTGCATACACACGGTCATGCAAAGTTGTCGGAAAATCCAATCGTTCTGAATGTGGTGACGTAAAACACGTACGTCGGGTTTATAAACGCGGCAGTAGCCAATAGCTTTCGTCTCTTAATTAATTCTGAGCATGCGTGGCACTTTGTGCGTCGGATTTGTGTACACACGATCTGAATTTCCAACAACGGATTTTGTTGTCGGAAAATTTTATAGCCTGCTCTCAAACTTTGTGTGTCGGAAATTCCTATGGAAAATGTGTGATGGAGCCCACACACGGTCGGAATTTCTGACAACAAGGTCCTATCACACATTTTCCATCGGAAAATCCTATCGTGTGTACAGGGCATAACATGCTATTTTGGACACATAAAGGTTCCTGCACTAGTTTGATGCTACTTGAGTCTCAGAGAGTATAAAGTCACATCAAAGTCTAAGGCCCCTTTCACTCTGGGGTGGTGGGGGCGTCAGCGGTAAAACGGCGCTATTTTTAGCGCCGCTTTACCATAATTTTAGCGGCGGTATTCGGCCGCTAGCGGGGCAGTTTTAACCCCCGCTAGCGGCCAAAAAAGGGTTAAAACCACCCACAAAGTGCCGCTACAGCGGCGCTATGCCGGCGGTATAGCCGCGCTGCCCCATTGATTTCAATGGGCAGAAGCGGTGAATACACCGCTCCTTCACCGCTCCAAAGATGCTGTTTGCAGGAGGTTTTTTTTCTCTCCTGCCAGCGCACCACTCCAATGTGAAAGCCCTCGGGCTTTCACACTGGAGAAACAGCAGCGGCAGTTTCAGGTCGGTTTGCAGGCGCTATTTTTATGAGTAAGCTATGAGTAAGCACTCCGTAAGAGCGTAAAACGCGTTAGCAGCTAAGCTGTATTGCTCCAGCAGTGTCATGTACTAACCTTATGCTATGTTTTGAATAAAGATTTTATTTGCTTATTCCTGAGTGCGGATGTCCAGATCTTTTCCTGCACGTATACAAATGCTACTTTGGAGACATAAAGGTTTCTGCACTACTTTGATGCTACTGGAGTGCCAGCGAGTGTAAAGTCATACTCCATGAACAGAACAGTCATACTTTCCTATTAGCCAAAAAAAGGAAAACTCGCATAACACAACAAAAACGCACTGCAAAATGTGCCGAAAAAAACTCATCAACAACAACCTGCATAGATGTGAACCTAGCCTGAGACCACAGTTAAAGGAATTACAAGCCTCTTCAAACAGTTTGTGTATCCTACACTGGGGTTTATTTAGCAAAGGCAAATAGACTGTGCACTTTGCAAGTGGAGATGCACTAGTTTTCCCAGAGCTTAATGTGTGGTGAAGTTCTACTGATTTCCATCATCCAGTCATGTGCAAGTAAAATTGCTGTTTTTTTTTTTTTAATTTTCCTTGCACCGAATTGGGTATTCTTTACAAAATGAAATTTCACCACATTCACTAAGCTATGTGGAAAGTAAATGCAACTGCACTTGCAAAGTTCACAGTCTATTTGCCTTTAGTAAATCCACCCCACTGAATCCTTTGGCAGGCCATACATTATGCAATTTTCTTTTTTTCAACAACTGGACGAAGATAAGAAAATTGCTCAATTTCCCCCATCAGCACAGTGAGTGTTGATGGGGGAAGCCCTCCTGTTGTGCTATTGTATTCTGACAGTGGGAGGTTTACCAGCCGTTAGAATACAAGATTTACTGCTGACTGCCATACCTGCCGGTAGTGATCGAATAAAAAAAAAACTGACAGGCTGATTGTACTGAAGTTAATTGATAGATCAACTTCAGTACAACCAGCCAGCCCAAAGATGGATGGAGATTCTTTAGATCCGTCTGTGGCTGGCTTTTATGATATGTAGGCTATCCCAAAAAAAGAAGATGGACAGATAATTCTGCTCTCACAGTGAGGCAGAAAAGAAGGCAGAAGTAAACATAGCTAGGACTAAAGCTGGCCATAGATCGAATCTCAGGTGGTTTAGCAGGGAATAAAAAACGCATATAACGATTGTTTTTGCCCAATTTTTTTTAATGCAGTAGATCAGCCGGGTGACCTTTCAGTTACAGTTGTTGTTGGCATTTCCCAGGATGTTCAAAGGAAACATCGCTGAGTAAGAGCAAGCCAGCGACTTTTAGAAGATAAGACCATAATTACCAAATCTATTTTGATAAAAACCTTACTGAGCAGGTTTACATAATGCATATGAATACTTGTAGTTCTAAAGGGTTAAGTATTTTTACCTTATTGCACTAAGGAAAAAACCTGTGCTCCGGAATCCCGCCAGCCCCCCCATTAAACTTACCTGAGCCCTATCTCAATCCAGTGATGTGCATGAGCAGAGGCTCTGTCTGCTCTAATCCTCCTCATTGGCTCAGATATACCAGCAGGAGTTATTGGCTCCTGTTGTTTTCAATTACAGCTAGTGAGGAGGGGGCAGGGCCGAGCCATGCTCTGTGTGTTTTATGGACACACAGAGTGGGGCTTGGGGGTGAGCATGCACGAGTGCCGTCATAGCAAGTGACTCAGGCGACTCGAGAATAGGAGGAACCATTGCACAGAGCAGGAAAGTATAACATGTTTGTTATTTTAAAGCAAAAACGTTTTAAGGTTTTAAATCACGTGTTACATCTTTAAAGCGGAGGTCCACCCAAAAAAAAAAAATTAAAAGCCAGCAGCTACACATACTGCAGCTGCTGGCTTTTAATAATCGGACACTTACCTGTCCTGGAGTCCAGCGATGTCGGCACCGCAGCTGATGTTTGCATCAGCTGTCGGGTGCTGATGCTGCCCTTGCGGATAAGGAAACCCGGCAGTGTAGCCTTACGGCTTCACGCTGGGGACCCTACTGTGCATGCGCGAGACCCCACTCCCCTCTTCTACTGGCTTGGCAACAGGAGGAGGGAGGAGCCCCACGGTGACGTCGTGGGCCGCGGCACAGACTCCCGGAAGTGGGAAAAGAATACCTGTCAAAGACAGGTATCCTGTCCCCCTTCCCCTCCGAAAGGTGCCAATTGTGGAGGGGGAGAGGAGACAAATGAGCAGAAGTTCCACTTTTGGGTGGAACGCCGCTTTAAATATTAGAATGACTTTTCAACAGTAATTGCTATTCACTTGAAGCCATGGCATGTGTTGTATATGTGCCACGGAGATAAGTGAAAAAGGTAGAAGAATGAAGAGCAATTCAGTGCAAATGCTGACCGGATTTACAAAAAATATATATTTTGCCAACTGGATTCATTCTGTTGGTTTTCTATAATTTTTATTCTGCGGTGAGAAAGGAAAAAGTTATTTTGTTACCTTTTACTGGTAAAATATTGTTAGGAAGATTTATTATCATAGATGCTAAGCTTAAGAAGGTCTCTTACAATAAATTCTTACCTGTGTATTTGTTAACATTAGTATCCATGTAAAATTTGGCTTCTAATGGGGTATATTTGGATTGATTTCCCAAGGGCTCATTCCCACTATCAATTGGTCTCTGTGTGCCCTCTTCACACCATAGCATTGCACCGAGGAGGGTTACAGTGCATCATGTTAAAATGCAAACCTACATCATTTTTACACAGTGCAACTTACTGCATCCTTCAGCATATCGCAACGTGCTGAGGTGTATAGACTTGAATAAGGTGTAATTTTGTGGAGCTTGTATTCCGTAGCCTTCAATGTTTAATAGAACAACATTTTTAAAAATATCACTGTTGGAAAATTAAACTAAACATGTTTTGCTATTAAAATAATCAAAGAAAAAATAAAGGCAAAACGTTTTGGATATACAGTAGTTAGGGAGGGTTATAAGCCCTGTAATTTTTTATTTTTTTGCCATCTGTGTCCCATAGGGGGAATTTCTCTTCACTTCCTGTCCCATAGCCTAAACAGGAAGTGAGAAAAAATTCCTTCAGAGTGAGGGAATCCCAGAATGCCATCAGGGTCACCAGAACTAGCGTCCTGATTGGAAGTCTATACTTCTATTACTGTCTTAGTGTCAACCCAGAATTTGTGATTTTCATTTACTTTTGGTGATAATGGTAAAAAAGGCAAATAAAGGAGGTGAATTTCTGTAACGGGCACAGACAGCAATAAAAACGGACAGGGGTTCTAATACCACTTCACCCTCTATCCCAAACAAATTTATGCCTTTAGTTACACTTTGAGAGTACTGTGAGAAATGACTAATGTATTTATGTGTGTGTATGTATATATTTTATTATTATATTTAATTTTTTTTTTTTTCATCAGAAGCTGCACAATGCGTCAAGGAGGATGGAGGAATCATGTCAGCAACAGTGATGGTTGGAGTGCCTGGGTATGTCTTAACTGAAGCACCAGGTCTTGTTTACCTTGCACCTCAGCTACAATAACCGATTCAGCCCCGGAAGATTTTACCCCCTTCCTGACCAGAGCACTTTTTGCGATTGGGTACTGCGTCGCTTTAACTGACAGCTGCGCGGTCGTGCGACGTTGCACCCAAACAAAATTGATGTCCTTTTTTTCCCCACAAATAGAGCTTTCTTTTGGTGGTATTTGATCACCTCTGCAGTTTTTATTTTTTGCTCTATAAACAAAAAAAGATCGACAATTTTGAAAAAAAAAAACGCAATATTTTTTACTTTTTGCTATAATAAATATCCCCCAAAAATATATAAAAAAACTATTTTTTTTCCTGAGTTTAGGCCGATATATATTCTTCTACATATTTTTGGTAAAAAAAAAAATCGCAATAAGCGTATATTGATTGGTTTGCGCAAAAGTTATAGCGTCTACAAAATAGGGGATAGTTTTATGGCATTTTTAGTATTAATTTATTTTTTTTACTAGTAATGGCGGCGATCTGCGATTATTTTTTTTTTTTTTTTATCGGGACTGCGACATTATGGCGGACACATTGGACAATTTTGACACATTTTTGGGACCATTGGCATTTATACAGTAATCAGTGCTATAAAAATGCATTGATTACTGTAAAAATGTCACTGGCAGGGAAGGGGTTAACACCAGGGGGCGATCAAGGGGTTAATTGTGTTCCCTAGTGTGTGTTGTAACTGAAGGGTGGAGGGGACTGTGTAGGGGAGATGACAGGTCGCTGTTCATACTCTGTATGAACAGACGACCTGTCTCTTCTCCCCTCAGAGAACCGCAAACTGTGTGTTTACACACACAGATCCCGGTTCTCTGTGTGTCGGCAGCGATCGCGGGAGCCCGGCAGTGATCGTGACCGCCGGGCACTCGCATCGGCTCCGGAGGGCGAGCAGCAGCACGCATGCGCCCCTAGTGGCCACAGGGCGAAGCGAAGTAACAACGTCGTTTCGCCCAGCCTTGCCATTCTGCCGCAGTACAACTGCGGCGGCTGGTTGGCAAGTGGTTAAGGATACTAATCGGCATGACATTACGGTCATGGTTGCTGACCCCATGCCTATAGGATGCCCCTAACCATATTGATCACCTGTTTGTAGGTACATTCAGTTAAGCAGATTAGAAAACCTGCCCAAATCACTGTTGTGTCCCTATAAGATAAGTAGCACCACTAATGTTTGCTAGGACAACTCATCCCCTTACATTGACCTCGATAGAAGCTTTCTGCTGGATGATTGTCTGATATTAATTAGATCATTGATTCAGGCTAGAAATTCATTATGCTAAACTATTCTACCATTTTGATCATCAGCAGGGATATATAACTTAGGTTTGTTAAAAGGAAGATGTATACATGTTCTGAAATTACACATTGTGAAAAATAATCGACTATGTAGCATTGTTTATCTGGTACAGTAAAATAGTAACCGACTATGCAGTTTAAGGCCTTGTGCACACCTTTTTACTGGCTTCTGAGCTTTTTGTTTTTCTGTTCCTTAACACCCCTCCATGTTAACCTAGGTGTCCCTGCACACATAGGAGTATAGAGGCAGAAAAATCACACCTAAGGTTTAGCGCATCACAGCGCATTTGCCATGTGTGTTAAAAAAAAAAAAAAAAGTACATGTTCATATTTCTGTGCAGCAAGATGCTCGAACAGCGCATTCAAAACAATTAGGCTGCCTTAATGCTGCGTATCTTACTGTATGTTAACATGTTGCACCCTCGTTTTGCAGGGTGGATATATTTCAGCTAAGGTGCAGAAATTAGATCAGCAGTTCCGTCTGGATGCCCCAGTGCAGCAGCAGCATGAAGGAACATCATCTAATATCTTTAACGGTGTATCAATTTATGTCAATGGATATACAGGTATGTTATTTTTTTTTTATACATATATATAGATAGATGTATATCTCCAATGTGTGTATGTATGTATGTGTGTATATGTGTGACAAGTTGGAGGTTTTGGTAGCTCATTGGAAATGCTAAACAGTGAGTTTACTCCACGCCAGAAGTACATTTTTAGGGCTTTTTCTGCCCACTTCTATTTAAAACAAAGCAAAAGTTCACAAATATCTTCCCACGCAAGGGGGTTCTCACTGTCAATGCAGAAAAACGTAGGATTCAACCTCCCGGCTTTTTATCAGCCCTGCGGCTTAGGCCTCATGCTGTGGTCCCCCTGACCGTCAAACACACTTCCCAGTGCTCTTGCACACACACTGTAATTCAGCTCTGTGTCTTTCCTGCGGCTTCCCAGCTGCTCTGTCTCTCATAGACTGAGTGTGTCTCTCTCTCTCAGGATCGGGCCTTTGTCTGTCCTGACCTAGACAGTACGGTGCAGGCATGCACCTCTCTCTGCTCCCTTCACACACTGACCCCCTCGGGAGGGTGGGGCCCTGACCTCTACTTCTGATTCTAACAGAAAGCCAGCACACACCTGTGCTATTATTGTGCTTGCTTCCTGGAAAAGCTGGCCCAGACCACCATATTAAACAGTGGCACGGCCTTGCCCTGCCACAACGTGTGTATGTGTGTGTATATGTATATACAGTATCTCACAAAAGTGATCTTTTCATTTGACAGCACTGAAGAAATGACACTTTGCTACAATGTAAAGTATGGTAGATTATGTGGTCAGAGATTGGTGTCAAAATTTACACAAAATATGGCACCAACATCCCGTTTAGATGAAAGGAGTTGCTACGGTATAGTAGTGAGTGTACAGCTTGTATAACAGTGTAAATTTGCTGTCCCCTCAATATAACTTTATATAACAGCCATTCATTTCTAAACCGCTGGCAACAAAAGTGAGTACATCCCTAAGTGAAAATGTCCAAATTGGGCCCAATTAGCCATTTTCCTCCCTGGTGTCATGTGACTCCTTTAGTATTTCAAGGTCTCAGGTGTGAATGGGGAGCAGGTGTGTTAAATTTGGCATTTTTGCTCTCACTTTCTCATACTGGTCACTGGAGGTTCAACATGGCACCTCATGGCAAAGAACTCTCTGAGGATCTGAAAAAAAGAATTGTTGCTCTACATAAAGATGGCCTAGGCTATAAGAAGATTGCCAAGACCCTGAAACTGAGCTGCAGCAAGGTGGCCAAGACCATACAGCGGTTTACCAGGACAGGTTCCACTCATGACAGGCCTCGACATGGTCGACCAAAGAAGCTAAGTGCACATGCTCAGCGTCATATCCAGAGGTTGTCTTTGGGAAATAGTTGTATGAGTGCTGCCAGCATTGCTGCAGAGGTTGAAGGGGTCAGCCTGTCAGTGCTCAGACCATATGCCGCACACTGCATCAAATTGGTCTGCATGGCTGTCGTCCCAGAAGGAAGCCTCTTCTAAAGGTGATGCACAAGAAAGCCCATTAACAGTTTGCTGAAGACAAGCAAACTAAGGACATGGATTACTTGAACCATGTCCTGTGGTCTGATGAGACCAAGATAAACTTATTTGATTCAGATGGTGTCAAGCATGTGTGGTGGCAACCAGGTGAGGAGTACAAAGACAAGTGTGTCTTGCCTACAATCAAGCATGGTGGTGGGAGTGTCATGGTCTGTGGCTGCATGAGTGCTGCCGGCACTGGGGAGCTAGAGTTCATTGAGGGAACCATGAATGCCAACATGTACTGTGACATACTGAAGCACAGCATGATCCCTCCCTTCGGAGACTGGGCCACAGGGCAGTATTCCAACATAATAAACGACCCCAAACACACCTCCAAGACAATCACTGCCTTGCTAACGAACCTGAGGGTAAAGGTGATGGACTGGCCAAGCATGTCTCCAGACCTAAACCCTATTGAGCATCTGTGGGGCATCCTCAAACGGAAGGTGGAGGAGCGCAAGGTCTCTAACATCCACCAGCTTCGTGATGTCGTCATGGAGGAATGGAAGAGGAATCCAGCGGCAACCTGTGAAGCTCTGGTGAACTCCATTCCCAAGAGGGTTAACGTAGTGCTGGAAATATTGACACTTTGGGCCCAATTTGGACATTTTCACTTAGGGGTGTACTCACTTTTGTTGCCAAAGGTTTAGACATTAAATATGAAGTATAATGGGCTAGTATGCTTTCACATACTAGCCCATTATGTTGCACTTCTGTGCAAACAAAGTCCGCGATGTCCTCGCTAGTGGCCACATCCATCTTCACCCCTCTTCCTTCCGGGGCCATAGACTCCGGCTCTGTGACTAGTCGGAGTCGCGTGACGTCACTCCCGCGCATGTGCATGGGAGGCGCCAGTCACGACACTGGCCCTTTAGAAACTGCGCGACCGTGCCCTTTCTTCAGTGCACATGCACCGATGAAGTCGGCGCAAGTGTATATGGTAAATATCTCCTAAACCGTGCAGGTTTTGGGGATAGTTCCAGTACCTACAGGTAAGGCTTATTATAGGCTTACCTGTAGGTAAAAGTGATGTAACTAGGTTTACAACCACTTTAATGGCTGTGTGGAGTTATTTTAAGGGGACAGCAAATTTGAGCAAAACCTCACAGCACAGTGGTGTAGTGGTTAGCACTTTCTACTAAAAGAAAGCTCTATTTGTGGGGGGAAAAAATGATAAAAATTACATTTGGCTACAGTGTTGCATGACTGCGCAATTGTCATTCAAAATGCGACAGCACTGAAAATTGGACTGGGCAGGAAGGGGGTGAAAGCGCACTGTATTGAAGTGGTTAAAGACACCTCAAAAAGGGCAAACCGACAGGACTTTAAAGGACACCATGCTTAGTATAACCATGTCTTCATAAAATCGGAATTTGTTTTGTCACAATATTAAAACGTTATACACTGTTGTTTGCATACATATAAAACTGTACTACATACAACACCTGCATGCACTCCTATTAAAGCTTTTACAGATACATGTGGGGCATGGATTATCGCCAATTTTTGGCTGATAGGAGATGATTTCAACTTGTCAGGTCATTCGATCTACTTCCTCAGGAACTAGAGTAGAGGTAAAATCTGCAACATAAATCACAATGTCATCGTATAGATCAGGGATCTTGAATTAAAAGTTCCAGAGGTCCAGTCAGCAAAATTTCCTTCCGGCAGAGGTCCGAATCTCATGTTAGTGCTATAACACATCATGGTCCCCCTGTACATCATTGTCTTCAGCCTGCCTTTCACATCGTAGTCCCCTTTACATCACAGTCCCCTCTTTTTAAAGCAGTCCCATAGTGTCCTCAGTACCCCTTTGTAACACAGGGCCCATTTTAATGCAAGCCTCCCCTGCACTGTCCTACTGTGGTGCCTTTTGGAAGGGCAGAGGCACTAATCATTCTGCCGTGTCCCCTCCCGGATCTCCTGACCGTGCCCCTTTTAGGCTCGATTCACACTAGCGCGTTTTTTGATGCATTTTGCATTTTGCAGAAATGCACGGGAATTTTTTAACATGGGTTCCTATGGAACATGTTCACATCAATGCTTTTTTGTTTTTTTGCGTTTTTGGAAAGGGTCGGGGACTTTTTTACATGCAAAATGCAGCGTTTTGCATGTAATGGTTTTCAATGGACAAGCATCAAAAACGCAAGTGCACCTTTTTTGCAGCGTTTTTGATGCGTTTTTGATGCGTTTTTGGTGCGTTTTTGCCGTTTTTTTTTTTTTTTTTTTTTTTTTTTTAATTTTTTTTTTTTTTTTTTAATTTTTTTGAAGACTGTAAAAAAAATGTAAAAAAAAAAAAAAACGCAAAACGCAAATCGCGGCAAAATCGCGGCAAAATCGCGGCAAAAACGCGGCTCAAAAACGTGGCAAGCATGAAAAAAAAACCTCCAAAAACGCTCAAAAGCAACATGCATAGGTGTGAATCGAGCCTTACATAGTGGTGCCCCGTTACATCGCAGTGCCCTCTTTATATCAGTGTCCACGGTTCCTCTTTACATCACAGTTCTCCCTTTAAAGCAGTCCCATAGTATCATCAATTCCCCTTCCCATCACAGTGCCCCTTTTTTTTTTTTTTGTAATTCTTTATTTCTTTCAAAGACATCACATGTTAATTAACAGGATATAAATGTAACAAATGACAGCAAATACAGAGATGGTTGAGTCATGGGCATGTCACATAGAGGGTTATAGATCGAATCAGAAGTGGCAAACGAAAAGTCCCTTAATTATATGTTCAGTGTAGCGTATGTAGGGTTACAACTTTGTGGTAGGGCAGTCCGAAAACCCAGCCTGAGATAAGCAGAGAAAAAAAAACTTCTCAAGTATCATCTTAATAACCCGTTTGAGTCTGCATAGCAACCAAGACTGACTAGTGATAATAAAATTAAAATAAAAAAAGAAAAAAAAAATTTTTATAAAAAGAAATACCCCGGCTGGCCGGAAGGGATTACCCCCGTGCGACCAGCTGGGTCCAGTCGTGGGAGCATAGACAGGCAATGTGTATCAAGATATTCTCATTATCTGGTTAAACTTTCCCCACAACTGGAGGGGATTGGGGGGGAAACAGAGGGGGGGGGGGGCAGAAAAGGGGAAAGAGGGGAAAAGAAAGAAGAGGAAGAGAATACAGCGACGGTGGCGTCCCCTGGCCAGGCAGGCACAGTGCCCCTTTTGATGCAAGCCTCCACTGCACAGTCCTATGGTACCTTTGGAAGGACACTAATCCTGCGGTGTCCTCTTCCGGGTCTCCCTTCCGGCCACCAATGTCATCCTCTCAGCAAGGCAGGGGGTGGGAGGAGCTGCAGATCTGAACAGAGGGCAGGAGCTGCCCAAGTTATTATGTTAAGCAGGTGATTACCCAGCCCTCTCCAGTTTTAGTAAATCAATCCCAATGTGTTGGCTGTTAACAGTTTAACCACTTGCCGACCAGCCGCCGTCATTATACTGCGGCATGTCGGCACGTTCCCGCGAGCCGTCGTAGCTATACGTCTGCTCCTTTAAGCGGGATAGGCACGCCTGCTGCACTGCGGAGGTGCCGATGCTCATGACCACTGGCCACGAGCGATCACAGGCACGAGAGGCAGAACAGGGACGTGTGTGTGTAAACGCACAAATCCGTGTTCTGTTCTGAGAGGAGATGCAGGTCGTGAGTTCCTAATAGCTAGGAACCACGATCTGTCATCTCCTATAGTCAGTCCCATCCCCCTACAATTAGAACACACAGTCAGGGAACACAGTTAACACCTTGATCGCCCCTAGTGTTAACCCCTTCCCTGCCAGTGACATTTATACAGTAATCAGTGCATTTTTATAGCACTGATTGCTGTATAATTGTCAATCGTCCCAAAAATGTGTCAAAAGTGTCCACCATAATATCGCAGTCACGATAAAAATCGCAGATCGCCGCCATTACTAGTAAAAAAAAAAAAATAATAAAAATGCCATAAATCAATCCCCTATTTTGTAGACGCTATAACCTTTGTGCAAACCAATCAATATATGCTTATTGCGATATTTTTATTTTTTTTACCAAAAATATGTAGAAGAATAGAATTTAAAAAAAAAAATGGGGATATTTATTATAGCAAAAAGTACAAAATATTGTGTTTTTTTTTTTTTTTCAAAACTGTCGCTTTTTTTTTTTTTTTTTTTTTTTTTATAGTGCAAAAAATAAAAACCGCAGAGATGATCAAATACCACCAAAAGAAAGCTCTATTTGTGGGGAAAAAAAGGACATCATTTTGTTTGGGTACAGTGTCGCATGACCGCGCAATTGTCAGTTAAAGCGATGCAGTACCATATTGCAAAAAATGCTCTGGTCATTGAGCAGCCAAATCTTCCGGGGCTGAAGTGGTTAAAGATAAATTTCAGGCAAAAACACAGGTGTTCTAATCCCTCTCCACTCTCTCCAAAACTAAAAAAGATGCCTCCTGGCTACAATATTGCACTGATTGAAATTATGAATTAATTTACCCACCCCGTGATAACACCTTGTTACTACAACGTAAATATGACCTTTGCTAAAAAATAGGATGGTGCTCTCCAAGTAGGTTTTAATTAACAAATCATGACGGTACATCCAGTGGAAGTACTATATGTTACAAGCCAGCTAAAAATTTCTTGCAGGTTTTCATTCACAATTTTCACACAATTCAGAGTGCTTTACTATGCGTATTTTGCCTGCATCAAGCGCATGGTTGCTTGGCAACATTCATACTAGCTCATCCTGTTTTACTCTTAAAATAACCTTTGTATTGCATGTGATGCTTATAGATTAGGGCCAGCTGCAATACAAATAAACAAATCCACATAAGTTTTAAAGTATAACTAACGGTAATTTTTTTATTTTTTTTTTTCAAATTTTGGATAGAGTAGAGAGGGATTAAAACAACTATTTGGTTTTAATGTTAATGTGCCTCCTTTAGGGAGATTCACCCTCTCTATTTATCCTGTTTACCATTATCATTGAAAGTGAACGTAAAAGAAAATCCAAAATTTTGGGTTGTTCCCAGAAAAGTAATGGAGGGGAAAACTTCCAATGGGGACACTAGTACTGGTGAACTGGGGGGCCCAAGGAATTCCCTTAAAGCGGAGCTCCACCTTAAAAAAATTATTAAAAACCAGCAGCTACAAATACTGCAGCTGCTAACTTTTAATAAATGGACACTTACCTGTCCAGGGTGCCTGCGATGTCGGCAGCAGATGACGAGCAATCGCTCGGTTCCCGGCTGCCCCCGCCGCCATCCTCTGTCAGGGAATCAGGAAGTAAAGCGTTGCGGCTTCACTGCCTGGTTCCCTACTGCGCGTGCGTGAGTCGCGCTGCGCGTCTTCACTGGCCCTCGTTGTGTTCTGGGAACTGTGTGTTTCCCAGAACACAACGGGTGTGGGGGGTTGGGCGGTCATCTGCGGCTAGCTATTCACGGAAGTGGGTGCAAATACCTGTATTTTACAGGTATCTGCACCCCCCTCCCCCCTGAAAGGTGCCAAATGTGGCACCGGAGGGGGGGAGGAATTCGATGAGGGGAAGTTCCACTTTAGGGTGGAGCTCCGCTTTAATCTGCAGGGATTTCCTTTCACTTCCTGTTTTGACTATGCAACAGTAAGTGAAGAGAAATCTCCACAATGGGACACAGATGACAAAAAAAAAACTTGGAGTACTGTACCAGGCATAGGACTTGTAGTCCTAGACCATGGGTTATATGCTACTACCTTCAGGTGAATGAACACTACAAAAAGCTGAGCGATCACATGATTGATGTCAGTCACCACTCTGCTCTGCCACTCCAGTGCTCACTGGAGATTCTGGCTAGTGAGGGGTGGGAACAGCTGACTTCAGCTCTCAGCCGCACTGAAAGCCAGAGCCAGCTGTCAATCAGGCAGCTGGGTAAATCCCGAAAATATGGTTGGAATTTCTCCAGAGCCTGGAGCGTCTCTCTGACATCAGCCAACAGCCTGTCAGCTGATTCTGCGTAACTGGAGAGTAAAAGTAAGTGCACTCCTGTGACCCAGAAGAGAAGTATGGCCAAAAAAGCTTTGGCCATACTTTTTTTTTTTTTTTTAAGAGACCATTGTTGAAAGGCAAAACTAATTTTGTTTCTTTTTCTTGTTTCAGATCCTACTGCAGATCAGCTGCGCCATCTAATGATGCTGCATGGAGGTCAATTTCATATTTATTATTCCCGCTCTAAAACAACACACATTATTGCCACAAATCTCCCCAACAGCAAAATAAAGGAGCTGAAAGATGAGAAGGTTGTACGTCCTGAGTGGATTACAGATAGGTATTTTAGTTTTAATTTTTTTAATCAAATGCACTGTTTAATTGGGCAAATATATAGCAAATGAGGTTTAATGTTGATAAAGTTTATGCATTTGGGTTGTTATCCACAGCTGTGCTTGTTCTCTGAAATGTGTGAAGAGGATGTGTTCCTTCCCTCCAATCAGAGCTGTAAATGCTGTGTGTATATTTAAGATCCCTACCCCCTGCTCCTACAACTAAAGAGAAATCCTTTCTATGTGTATTTGGAGTGATCTACATAAGAAATGGCTGCAGATAGACAGATACATCTTATGTAGAAGGATTTGTTTCATTTTTGTGTCAACTAATGCTGATCATTTCACTGGGTACATGTCCACAAATTTGAAAAAATGATGTACCTTTCTGTAAGAAAAGGCCTTCTGTTTATGTGGTTACTGTTTGCTTCTTTAGAACCTCCCACTGAGAGTTTTCTTGCATCACTTCCTGTGTTGTGTTATCAGTCATGGGGCAGGGGCAGGAAAGCACATCATTCCCAGCATCTTGGTGTCAATCATGATGATGTGGCAGATGGTGTGAACACAGAATGTACATCACTCTCTGAGCTCTCCTGTCACTTGTAACATTTGGGAGCGCCCTTTTATTTTCACAATAGTACTTCATGTCAGTGCAGGCAGGAACACAGCAGGGCTATGACCATGATACTGAGAGGAGGTTAGGCAGAGACACAAAATTATTAGGGTTTTTGGTTCAGATGGTCTTGTTTACAGGTAGTGTCTTTTATTTTTTTTCCTTCAGGGAAATCTTTTTGGAGAAGAAGACTAATGTTCTTGTACATTAGTACTATATTAATTGATTAACTGTTATTGATTATCAAATCACATCTGATCATAACTCTTGCACATAGACTGTTATATGAAAGCACAGATGCTCAAAAAACTAAAAGCAGGGTTTCTGAGGGCTTTATATCACCCATCATTGCCTTAGAAAATAAATATTTACAAATTGTGTTTTTGTTTCAAGCAAAATTTCCTTATAGGCCTCTTTCACACGGACTGTCCGTTCAGGTCCGCCTGTCAGTTTTTTAGGCGGACCTGAACGGACGCTCCATAGACCTCTATGGAGTGTCGGATGTCAGCGGTGACATGTTCGCTGACATCCGACCCGCTCTGATCCAAAAAAGTGCGACGGAGGAAAAACCTATTTTTCCATCCGTCTGTGGATCAGATCGGGTGACGACGGACTCTACGGTCCATCGTCATCCAATCCCTCATAGGGGAGAGCGGCACTCTGACAGGTCCGTCGCAGATCTGTCATCTTCCTGCTCAGCGGGGATCGACGGAGCGATCCCCGCTGAGCAGAGCGGGCTCTGTACACGGACACGTCCGTGTGAAGGAGCCCTTAGTATATACTCTACCTACATTTATTTGGAATAAATATCACCTACACCCACAAATAATTTACTTTGTGGGCTGAATAAGCTGAAAACAATGTCTTCACTAAGGATTTTCTCGTTATGTGTTTTTTTTTTTTTTTTTTTTAGGTTCATATTCTTGAAGGGTAGATCCTTTTTAACCCCTTCAACCCTGGAAGGTTTTACCCCCTTAATAACCAGGCCATGTTTTGCGATATGGCACCGCGTTACTTTAAATGGCAGTTACGCGGTCGTGCGACGATGTACCCAAGTAAATTTGATGTCCTTTTTTTTCCCACAAATAGAGCTTTCTTTTGGTGGTATTTGATCACCTCTGCGTTTTTTTTTTTTTTTTTTTTGCGTTATAAACAAAAAAAGACCAACAATTTTGAAAAAAAAAAACCAAAACATTATTTACTTTCTGCTATAATACATGTCCAAAAAATGTTTAAAAAATTGAACTTCTTCATCAATTTGAGCCAATATCTATTCTACATGTTTTTTGTAATAAAATCCCAATAAGCGTATATTGATTGGTTTGTTCAAAAGTTAAAGTGTCTACAAACTATGGGATAGATTTATGGACTTTTAATTTTTTTAATTGTTTTTACTGGTAATGGCAGCGTTTTCTTCTTTCTTCTTCTTTCTTCTTCTTTCTTCTTCTTTTTTTTATTTGGACTGGTTTCGGATAACCCTAGGTTGCTTATTTTCATCAAGCTTGTACCCCTGATGGTGATAACAAGAATGATATCTTTATAAACAGATACTATTCAAAAAATGAATCTACGTACAAAGATATGATTCTTGTTATCACCATAAGGGGACACAGCTTGATGAAAATAGGCAACCTAGGGTTATCCAAAACCAGTGCAAACGGAGTAGAGGGAACACTGAAACACAGGCTAACCAGCCCAACAAGAAAAAAACAAAAAAAAAAAGGAAATCAAGGGCATTAAATAGCCATTTGCAGCACTTTTAAACCACACCTGCATTTCCTCTGCTGAAACTTTTAACTTTAACTCTATTTGGAATAAGCGAGGCCGAGAGCAGAAGATGGGAGGCAGTGCAATATGATAAGTATACCTTGATCTATGCATGTCCTCTGCTGAAAATTTTATTTTGTCTACTTCAAAGGATTGAGGTTGAGGGCATTCCGGATTGGCTTTAGTGAGCATGGTACACCAACCATGTTTGTTAGCCAAAGCTCTGTGCACTCTACTGATGCTGCAGTTTTGGCAACTTCTCCCAGGGCAGGAAAACCTTGGCTTGAAAGATATGTTGGAGAAGGCCTAAATTAAGGAATTAGATATCTTCAAGAAGATGACTTCTTGAAGTTTAGGATCCATCTAAAGTCCTTCAAGGTCTACATAGCGAATGACACATTCAAGTCTAAGGTTAGAGAGGTCTGCCATTGCAGCAGCAGATCGTCCAAGTATTCAATGACTGGAATATCTCTAGAAGATCCAAAACTGGTGTGAGGAACTTTGTGAATACTCTCTGAACTGAGGAGAAGAGAATGGCACAAACTGATCATGGTCATTACCCTTGACAAAGAAACCACCGATGACCTGAAAACATGAGTATATGTATTTACGCATCTTTCATGTTGATAGAAGTCTCAATGATGAATGGAGCCAATGACTGACCAATTTCTTCCAAAACTTTTGAAGAGCGAAAAAGGCATTGAAAACCTTTCTGTCCAAGATAGGACAAAAGCCTCATTGTTGGCTTTTGGAACTGTAAACCGGTTTAATTAAATACCTTGAAATGTTTTGCTTGGAGAAAGGGGAATGATAACCCTCTGGTTCAGCAATCCCTGAATGGATTAAAGAAGGTTCATCTGACATTGCTGAAACTTGGGAAGATGAAAGGAGAAAATCGAAGTGGAGGACAGAGCTAGGGTAAGTACTCTGACCCTCCATAACCTTTCTAATGATTTTGTCCAGTGAAAAGTCAAAAAGAAGATCTTCAATGAAAGTTGTAACAAAGCCTTCTTGCTATCAGGCTTAAGTGCTCTAACCAACGTGTAAGCCATATCTTCCCTGCGGATTAAGACAGAAGAAAGGGATACCCAAGACATAACCTGGTTTGTGTCCAGCGCTGTGTTGCACATAAAAAAATTACTTCTGCTTAAAGACGGGGAGGAATCAGTACCAGAGGAAGGAAGGGGAGAGTTCAGAAATAGCTCTGTCAAGAGCAATGGCACAACCATCCACCCATCCCCACATGCCAGGGTGCTAGATGTTATCCTGGACTCTGATCTCTCCTTTTGGCCCCACATCCAATCACTTTCTAAAGCTTGCTGCCTCAACCTCCGCAACATCTCCAAAATATGTCCTTTCCTAACCAATGAAACCAAAAAGCTGATTCACTTCCTGGTTCTCTCTTGCCTCAACTACTGCAACTCCCTCCCCATTGGCTTACCTTTTAAATAGGCTATCCCCCTTCAGTCCATTGTGAATGCTGCTGCCAGACTCCTCCACTTTATAAACCGCTCAGCGTCTGCTACCCCTCTCTGCCAATCCCTCCATTGGCTGCAACTCACTAGCCTAGTCCCAAAATATCAACCTAATCGTCCTCTTCGTTCCACCAAAGACCTCCTGCTCCCTCATCGCCTCCTCCCATACTCACCTCCAGGACTTCTCCCATCCCTACCCCAATATGTCAGACTATCTCATATCTCTCCTCTTTTAGGCGATCCCTGAAAATGTTTCTCTTCAGAGAAGCCTATCCTTCCTCCACCTAACAACTGTACATTTATTTTCTTCATCAGTTCATCCCCCATAGTTATTACCCTTTTGCATCACTTGACCCTCCCTCCTAGATTGTAAGCTCTAATGAGCAGGACCCTCTGATTTCCCCTGTATTGTATTGTAATTGTACTGTCTGCCCTAATGTTGTAAAGCACTGCGCAAACAGTTGGTGCTATATAAATCCTGTATAATAATAATAATAATAACTACAATGGCACTCCACAGTGCCATGGTAGTTCATTGAGAACTACAGGTCGACAGCCGCAAAGGATGTCGGGGCTTGTAGTTCATTTACACACATATTACCTCTTACTGGAGTCCTCGCACTGGCTACATATCAGGTTTCGCATCATCAATTATAAGGCTCTTCATCGCTTGGCATCCCATTATCTATCTGAACTTTCATCAAATTATTCCCCCACTTGTAACCCTTGGTCTTCTGTGTGTCACCTCTATTCACCTACACTCGATGGGAGACAGAGCCTTTTCCTTCTATGCTACAAAACTCTGGAATTCACTTCCAATGAACATCGGAGATTCATCTTCTCTAAACTCATTCAAATTTTTTCTAAAAACGTATTTCTTTAGACAAGATTTCACATAATTGTCCCTTTTTCCTTTTGTTTTATCCTGTGTATCTCTTGTGGTTTTCTTTGCAAAGCACTTTGAGTAGCTACTTTAATATAAAATAAAGTTTATTATTAATAATAAGGCTCTGTTCACATCTCTGCGTCCCGCGATTCAAAATAGCCTCAACTTGCGGGATGCCCGTGCATTCCCTGTCACTTTCAATAGCACCCCAAACGCGGCTCAGTGTTGCAAGAGCTTCTTTTGGGAGACAGGCGTCCCACGATTCTGTTTGTGCGATTATACCCCGATTGTCGCCACATACGGCAAGATGTGAAGGGAGCCTAATGCAATAGTCCCTGCAAGCAGCATTGTAGAAATAAATGTGTGCCCACTGACAAGATTCTCTATTAGTGTAGCAAAGGCTGTAGAGATGCTTTTCATAGAAATGCAAGCTGTGAAGTGGTAAAGGTTATAGCTTCAAGGAGGCTGGCCTTCATTTCTATGTTCCTAGTGTGTGTTTATCCTGTGGGTGGCAGTATAACCTTGGGCTGCTTATTATCACCAACCTTTGTCTTTCAATAGATGATAGAGAAATAGCTGCTTGATATTAATGCAGAGTTCTGTGCCCCATTTTTAAGTCCATAACATAATAGAAGTCAGATGATTTAACTAGTGTTATGTATGGATATAATTGTGATGTATAAAGCATGTATTGAAAAACCATTTGCACAGACTTAGAAATTTGTCTATTATACATCAATCGTTGTTGCCTATTATTCAGAAAAACAGTGATATTGTTTTATACTCTTATGTTTTTTTTTCAGCATAAAAGCTGGTCGCCTCCTTTCCTATGTACCCTACCAGCTTTACACAAAGCAGTCTAGTCTTCAGAAAGGCCTGGACTTCACATTCAAATGCAGGACAGAGAATTCCCACTCCGGGTCAAGAAATGTAACACAAGATTTCGACCTTAAAGTGTGAGTAATTTCAACAACTGTGTGTTGGAACTCAGCTAAAGAGTGAAATACAGGAGTTCAATACTACCACATTTGTTGGATTTAGCTAAAGCAGGGGTCCCCAAACTTTCTAAACAAAGGGCCAGATTATTGTCCTTCAGACATTGGAGGGGCCAGACTGTGGTCCCCCGAGAGTAGCAAATGCCCAGAGGCCGTGGCAGTAAACAATGCTTCTGACTTTGTGCCCATTAGGATTAAAAAAGAAAAAAGACTTAGTACCTCTGATCAGTAGGGATGGGAATAGTGCCCTGTCACTGGTATTGATGAAATAGTGCCCCATCGTTGGTGTCATTGGGAGGGATAGTTTCCCATTGCTAGTATCAGTGATGGGGGGGGGGGGATAGTGCCTCATTGCTGGTATTAGTGGGGGGGGGGGAATTGCCCATTGCTGGTATCAGTGTGGGGGGGGGGGATAGTTCCCCATTGCTGGTATCAGTAGGAAGAATAGTTCCCCATTGTTGGTGTCATTGGGAAGAATAGTGCCTCATTGCTGGTATCAGTGGGAGGAATGGTGCCCCGAGGGCCAGATAATGGCAAGTAAATGGCCACATTCTTCCGCAGTTTGGAGACCTCTGAGCTAAAGGATTGATACCTAAATATTGGAGGTCAGATAAACTACCAACTATTATTGAGAGACTAATGAAAGTAGACCAGACCTGTCTTTATGGAAGGTCTATTATATAGCCATAGAGACTCCTATGATAATGTTTTATAGCGTTTGGAAGCGATGGGTTGAATTTAAACAGTCCCCAATATATGCTGAAAAAAGAAAAGTGTGTGAGTGTGGCGCTGTCCCAAAGTTGCAAAAGAAATGTCTGCATATATACAATTTTATCCAAAGTGTCACGTGTGTATTCCCTTAAGTGAAATATGTATGGCAGTTACTACCACTCCTGTGGGTTAAAGTGACTGGTGATTTAAACATAACCCACAGGAGTGGTAGTAACTGCCATACATATTTCACTTAAGGGAATACACACGTGACACTTTGGATAAAATTGTATATATGCAGACATTTCTTTTGCAACTTTGGGACAGCGCCACACTCACACACTTTCCTTTTTTCACTTTTTCCGCTCATTCCACCCCCTGTGGAGTCAGCGTATGTGAGGGCAGCAGTCTATCAATTTAGGAATATACTTCCCACCTAGGCTTCTAATTACACCCATTAGCGCGGACTCCCTATTTCTTCTGTTACCCCAATATATGCTGTTTGCATGAGTGGTAGTAGCAAAATTTAGATATTCTATAAATAAGTGATTTGATTCTGATAAAGAATATTCAAGGAAATTATTCAATTATATTGACAGAAGCAGTGAGGGCAGTCCCTTAAAGTGGTTTTAAAGGCTAATATCATAAACCTGTTCTATTTACCTGCTCTGTGCAATGGTTTTGCACAGAACGGTCTCTTACCTCCTCTTCTGTGTCCCCCTGGGCTCTCTTTGTGTCTTCTCTGCAATTGCCCCCCGTAGCATGCCAGCTGCTATGGGGGCATTTGTGTGGATGCACTCCCAAGCTGGCTGGGAAGGGTGGTGATACAACTACTGGGATATTTTTTACCTTAAGGCTGCATTCACATCTGAGCGTATCGGTTTTAGGCGGAAAGTCGCACAATTTTACAGCGATTTTTATTCATTTATTTATTTATTTATTTTTGTACAGGCCAAAAGGTCACCAATGTAAAAAGCAGAAGAACGCCTGTAATCTGCCTGAAAAGAAGCTCATGTACTTTTTGAGCTTCCGGCGACCAAACGTTCAAATTTGAACAGGGGCCATGTAAATTAATACGATTTTGCTTGTTGGGCCTTTTGGTACCTTTGAGTGTTTTACTAACTGAAAATGCTCATGTGTGAAAGGGCCCTTAAGTGGAGCTCCAGCCCCCCCCCCCCCCAAAAAAAATTAAAAACTAGCAGCTACAAATACCTTAGCCATTGACTTTTAATATTAGGACACTTACCTGTCCAGGGGTCTCGCAATGTTGGCACCCCAGCCGATTTTCCAATTGCCTCTCGGGTGCTGCCACCGCCATTCCTTGTAAGGGAAACCGACAGTGACGCCTTTGGATGGAGCTCCGCTTTAATGCAGGGAATTCATTAAGGTAAAAAAAGTCTTGCCTTTAGAGCCACTTTAAAAAGGAAAAAGATAGGAGGGCAGTTAAAGCAGGTCATACATAATTTAATTTTTTTTTTTCGCTCAGCCAGCGGGTCGAGCAAAAATGAACTGATTCCCCCATCCATGCATTTAATGTGGATGAGGGAACCCCTCCCACTGAGCCATTGTTTTTTCCCCCACTGGCAGATTACAATGATCAGTTTTCCTGGCTATAGCCAACGACACTGATGATTTGGGAAAAACCTGGCAGGCTTTATATGGTATTCATAGGGAGGGGGAATGTTGTGTAGCAAGGGGGGGGGGGGGGGTAATTGAGTGGAGACAGAGGGAGGAGAATTTTTTAAGGTGAGATACAGTGGGGCAAAAAAGTATTTAGTCAGCCACCAATTGTGCAAGTTCTCCCACTTAAAAAGATGAGAGAGGCCTGTAATTGTCATCATAGGTATACTGGAAACAAATCCAGACAATCACATTGGCTGTCTGATTTTTTAAAGAATTTATTTGCAGATTATGGTGGAAAATAAGTATTTGGTCACCTACAAACAAGCAAGATTTCTGGCTCTCACAGACCTGTATCTTCTTCTTTAAGAGGCTCCTCTGTCCTCCACTCATTACCTGTATTAATGGCACCTTGTTATCAGTATAAATGACACCTGTCCACAACCTCAAACAGTCACACTCCGAACTCCACTATGGTGAAGACCAAAGAGCTGTCGAAGGACACCAGAAACAAAATTGTAGACCTGCACCAGGCTGGGAAGACTGAATCTGCAAGCAGCTTGGTGTGAAGAAATCAACTATGGGAGTAATAATTAGAAAATGGAAGACATACAAGACCACTGATAATCTCCTGCGATCTGGGGCTCCACGCAAGATCTCACGCTGTGGGGTCAAAATGATCACAAGAACGGTGAGCAAAAATCCCAGGACCACACAGGAGGACCTAGTGAATGACCTGCAGAGAGCTGGGACCAACGTAATAAAGGCTACCATCAGTAACACACTACGCCGCCAGGGACTCAGATCCTGCAGTGCCAGGCGTGTCCCCCTGATTAAGCCAGTACATGTCCGGGCCCGTCTGAGGTTTGCTAGAGAGCATTTGGATGATCCAGAAGAGGATTGGGAGAATGTCATATGGTCAGATGAAACCAAAGTAGAACTGTTTGGTAGAAACACAACTCGTCGTGTTTGGAGGAGAGAGAATGCTGAGTTGCAACCAAAGAACACCATACCTACTGTGAAGCATGGGGGTGGCAACATCATGCTTTGGGGCTGTTTCTCTGCAAAGGGAACAGGACGACTGATCCGTGTACATGAAAGAATGAATGGGGCCATGTGTCATGAGATTTTGAGTGCAAACCTCTTCCCATCAGCAAGGGCATTGAAGATGAAACGTGGCTGGGTCTTTCTTTCTTTGATCTGTCATTGCCAACAAAGGATATATAACAAAGTATTGCGATGAACTTTTCATATTGACCAAATACTTATTTTCCACCATCATTTGCAAATAAATTCTTTAAAAAATCAGACCATGTGATTGTCTGGATTTGTTTCCACATTTTGTCTCTCATAGTTGAGGTATACCTATGATGACAATTAAAGGCCTCTCTCATCTTTTTAAGTGGGAGAACTTGCACAATTGGTGGCTGACTAAATACTTTTTTGCCCCACTGAATGTTAAAAGCATAGAACCACCTGAATGTATCACTTTTTGTTTTGTCTTGCCTCACGTGTCATGTCTGAATGTGAGACTATGGAGATGTATTGATGTTTAATGGAGGGGATAAATATTATTTTTTTAAATGTGGTAAAATAATATGAATATTTAAAATTACAAACTGTTTGTTATTTGATTTATAAATAGCATGTATTTGTAGCTATTTTGTAGCTATGTAGCTATTTAAAGTATTATTGAACTTGATGGATATTTTTTTTAACCTATGCAACTATATAACAATGTGTATTAGCTGACCACATAGTTGCTATTTAAAAAGATTATAATATAATAATGAACATGTTCACATTTGCCTATTTAACGGTAGAGTAATACAAATTTGCAATTTTGATATGTAAATTTTATCATTTTAAATTTGCCATTGTTGCTCCACTCTAGAAATCATTCAATTATCAAAACTGATCAACTTAATGGAGTGGATGAATTGGAAGAAGAAGAGGATGAAGAAAACTTTGAACGAGGAAAAGAGGATTTTGATCTTTTGGATCTGGAGAAAAAATCGTGTGATCCCCAGGTTAATGGATTACAGAACCACAAAGGCAACACGGCAGTGTTCAACGGACATAGCTGTAGCTCTAATGGTGCCTTAAAGTCACTGGATGTCTCAGTGCAATCAAGCAACTCTTTCACAAGTAGACTTCACTCATTGCAGCAGCAGGAAAAGCCTAGCGCAGGCACTATAGACTGCACTTTAGAGCAGTTTCAACCAAACAATGGGCACACAGGTATTTCTTGTGACCCTCACAGAACTGCGTTAAACTCAACCTCATTCTCATATTTGCACAATAATAATAAACTCAATGGTGCTCACCACTCTCTCCAGGGGCCTTCAAGCACAAAAAGCACTACCATGCATTTGCCTACCAAGGCGGCCTCTCCACAGCTGCCTAAAACGGCTGACTCTAATTTTATTTCAGACTTTTATTCTCATTCTCGGCTTCATCATATAGCAACATGGAAGTGTGAGTTCACAGAATTTGTCCGGGATTTGCAGACTCAGAGTAATGGCATTTTCCCTGGTCGGGAGAGATTAAAAAAGATGAAAACGGGTATGTATGCATTGTAAAAAGGTCTGGTATGCTACATTTGCATTTTGAAAAAAAAAAAAAGATGTTTCTACCCTGCTGCAGCTACTGTATAAAGCTTCTTTACTGCCTTGTGGCTCAAAAAAGAAAGGAGGGGATTCACTTCAAAAACTAAAAAAAAAAAAGGGCTGCATTGTTTGTCTTACATTGCATGACCAATTTATTCTATTTTTCCTGCACTTGCTTAAGTGCTCATGAACAACTTTTTAAGAGCAGAGGGTTGGTTGTTTTGTATTTCATACTATACAGTGCCTTGACAAAGTATTCATACCCCTTGAAATTTTCCACATTTTGTCATGTTGCAATCAAAAACGTAAATGTATTTTATTGGGATTTTGTGTAATAGACCAAAACAAAGTGGCACATAATTGTGAAGTGAAAGTAAAATGATAGATGGTTTTCCAATGTGGCATGCATTTGTAGTCAGCCCCCCCACACCCACCGAGTCAGCACCTTGTGGAACCACCTTTCGCTGCAATTACAGCTGCAAGTCATTTTGGGTATGTCTCTACCACCTGTGCAGATCTAGAGTGACATTTTTGCCTATTCTTTTTTGCAAAATGGCTCAAGTTCTTTCAGACTGGATAGAGATTGGATTTGGGTCTGGACTTTAAGGCCCCTTTCACACTGGGGCGGTAGGGGGCGACAGCGGTAAAACAGCGCTATTTTTAGCGCTGTTTTACTGCGGTATTCGGCCGCTAGAGGTGCGGTTTTAACCCCCCGCTGGTGGCCGAAAAAGGGTTAAAACCACTCGTATAGCGCGGCTATAGCCGCGATATTACCGCGATATAGCCGCGCTGTCCCATTGATTTCAATGGGCAGGAGCGGTTTAGGAGCGGTGAATACACCGCTCCTTCACCGCTCCAAAGATGCGGCTTGCAGGAGATTTTTTCTTCTCCTGCCAGCGCACCGCTTCAGTGTGAAAGCCCTCGGGCTTTCACACTGAACAAACAGCGGAGGCTGTTTAGGGGCGGTTTGCAGGCGCTATTTTTAGCACGATAACGCCTGCAAACCGCCCCAGTGTGAAAGGGGCCTAACTGGGCCATTCTAACATATGAATATGCTTTGATCTAAACCATTCCATTGTAGCTCTGGCTGTAAGTTTGGGGTCATTGTCCTGCTGGAAGGTGAACCTCTGCCCCAGTCTCAAGCATTTTGCAGACTCTAACAGGTTTTCTTCTAAGATTGCCCTGTATTTGGCTCCATCAATCTTCCCATCAACTCTGACCAGCTTCCCTGTCCCTGCTGAAGAAAAGCATCCCCACAACATGATGCTGCCACCGGCATATGTCAGGGTGGGGATGGTGTTTTCAGGGTGATGTCCCCCACATGGCTGCTTGTGAACGGCAAACGGGACTTCTTATAGCTTTCTTTCAACAATGGCTTTCTTCTTGCCACTCTTCCATAAAGGCCAGATTTGTGGAGTAAATGACTAATAGTTGTCCTGTGGACAGATTCTCCCATCTGAACTATTGATCTCTGCAGCCCCAGAGTTGCCATGGGCCTCTTGGCTGTTTCTCTGATTACTGCTCTCCTTGCCCGGCCTGTCAGTTTAGGTGGACAGTCATGTCTTGGTAGGTTTGCAGTTGTGCCATACTTTTTCCATTTTTGGATTATGGATTGAACAGTGCTTTGTGAGATGTTCAAATCATGGGATATTTTTTTTATAACCTAACCCTGCTTTAAATTTCTCCACAAAAAAAAAAAAATCTCTCCTGCGCTCAGGTGTCCAGGAACTGAACATGTGGTGCGACCACCTATAACAAGGTATTGCCTAGCGTCTTGCAGCCCTCCTCTGAACAATGGGTATTCAAACTAGAAAAAACAGAAAAAGGAGGGCGCACTAACCTAGTGCATTACCACTGATAAACTTTATTACAGCATAAAAACAGCAAAAATTATACTCACAAACGAGCTATCAAAACCAGCTTTGAAAAGGGCGCAAATGCGCTGTTCTGTGGATCGACACACCAGGACCTATTGCCAAGAGGGTCAGACCGGTGCAAATGGCCAATGGCTAACGCGAAGGGGGTGCTCCCCTGAGTGGTAATGCACTAGGTTAGTGCGCCCTCCTTCTTTTTCTGTTAAATTTCTCCACAACTTTATCCCTGACCTGTCTGGTGTGCTCCTTGGCCTTCTTGATGCTGTTTGTTCACCAAGGTTCTCTAACAAACCTCTCACAGAATGGCTGTATTTATGCTGAGATTAAATTACACACAGGTGGACTCTATTTACTAATTAGGTGACTTCTGAAGGCAACTGGTTCCACTAGATTTTAGTTAGGAGTATCAGAGTAAAGGGGGCTGAATACAAATGAAAGTCACACTTTTCACATATTTATTTGTAAAATATTGAAAACCATTTATCATTTTCCTTCCACTTCACAATTATGTGCCATTTTGTGGTGGTCTATCACATAAATTTCCAATAAAATACATTAATGTTTTTGGTTGTAACATGACATGTGAAAAATTTCAGGGGGTGTGAATACTTTTTCAAGGCACTGTGTTATGTGTGCTAATGGTTATGGTATTGCTATCTTAGTAAAAAAATAATACACTGAAAAAAAATGTTAGTGCACACAAACTGTATCATCAGAAACAATTTGCATGTCTGTAAAATTGTATAGAATTTAAAATCTTTTCCACCACATCAAGTTAAACTAAAATGAAGACTCCAAAATGATCCACTTACCTCTAGAAATACTGTGATCAGTGCAACAGACCTTAAGGTCCGTAGATACAAATGTTGCGTGTTACATTTGTATAGATTTTTAAATGTAAGTAATCATTGCCAGATGTTTCCTGAGGTTCCAGGCTCCCAAAGGATCTAGGTGTAAACTGGGAATAGGATGAAAATAATTTTGCTTGTAGTGTGAAGAAGTGAACATATGGTGTTTTAGCCACATATGGCTAACTTTACCACTTCCGGACCGGCTCACGACGATATATGTTGGCACTTTGAAGAAGAATATTGTTGTTATGGCAGCAGCTAGCTGCCATAACTCCGGTATCCTCTTCTTCAGTGAGTGGTCTGATTTCAGATAAAAGTGATCTCTGCGGTGGATTCGCCGCAAGATCACTTTTATAGAGGGTGGGAGAGGGCCACCCCCATCCAACGCGCTCCGGCGTCTCCGCTAGGCTGGCTGCCGACTGAGGGGAAGATGGCCCCCGCTCGGCTCCATAGCATGGAAGAGGGGGAAGCGGCGTCAAAGTCACTTCCGCCCAGAGCTCTTAAAGTGGAGGTTTTTTTATTGCATTTTAGTGTAAATATGTGAGATCTGAGGTCTTTTTGACCCCAGATCTCATATTTAAAGTGGTGTTTCGGCCGAAATGATACTTTTTAAATAAAAATACCCCTATAATACACAAGCTTAATGTATTCTAGTCAAGTTAGTCTGTAAACTAAGGTCTGTTTTGTTAGTTTAATAAACTTACAGCAGGCCGTGGCCATCTTAAGTCTGGGCATCTGAAGCCAGAGTGTATTTCTTCCTGGATCTCATCCTTGCACTCGATCCTTGATCTCGCACATGCTCAGTGCAGCACAAGCAGTGTAATAGGTTTCAGGTCAGGTTTCCATAGCAACCGCAGTGTCAGAGGAAGTTGCCGCCCCTTCCCAGAAGGCATTGCAAACAGGAAATGATGCGATGGGCCGCGGCCAGGGAGGAGGAAGTGACAAATGAATACAGCAGATATACAGTAGGTGCTGAGAAAAAAAACTAAAAAAATATCCAATTAGTTTACAGTGCACAGTTTAGTGAGGGATGCTGAAGAGTTGTAAAAGTGGGTGGAACTCCACTTTAAAGAGGAAGTAAACCCTGATGGATTTTACTTCCTCTTTATTTCCCTGCAAAGGTAAAGCATAATGGGCTACTATGCATCGCATAGTAGCCCATTTTTTGTCACTTACCTGAAACGGAAGCCTGCGATGTCCCCACTAGCAGCGAGCGTCCATCTTCACCCCTCTCCCTTCTGGGGCCTCAAACTCTGGCTCTGTGACTGGCCGGAATCGAAGGTAGAGTTGAAAAACTCCACCATATGTCAGGTGTTCCCATTCACACCGCATAAATAACGACAAAATTGATAAAAAATATGTTTCCTAACATTTAGATTAGGGCCGAAACAACTAATCGATTAATCGTCAACTAATCGATTACTATTTTCATAATCGATTAATCGGCCAGTAGCATAATGGGGTTAAAAAAAACTAAAATTAGCCCTTTATAGTACAAAAAGAGCAAATAAACGCTACTGATAATATTACTTTCACAGTTCTACGGTAAAAAAAAATAACCGCTTACAGTAGTGTTTATCTGCTTTTTTTTTGTACTATAAAAAGGGCTAATTTTAGTTTTTTTAACCCCATTATGTTACTAAACATCTTATGCCCTGTACACACGGTCGGATATTGATTGGACATTCCGACAACAAAATCCATGGATTTTTTCCAACGGATGTTGGCTCAAACTTGTCTTGCATACACACAGTCACACAAAGTTGTCGGAAAATCCGATCGTTCGGGCATAAAGCCGCGTACACACGGTCGGACTTTTCGTCTACAAAAGTCCAACGGACGCTGACGGACTAAAGCTGGCTGGTAATCCGATCGTGTGTGGGCTTCTCCGGACTTTCAACTGACTTTTTTTGCCTCAAATCCGACGTACTTTAGATTTGAAACATGCTTCAAATCTTTCCGACGGACTCGAGTACGGTCGAAAAATCCGCTCGTCTGTATGCTAGTCCGACGGACAAAAACCCACGCTAGGGCAGCTATTGGCTACTGGCTATGAACTTCCTTATTTTAGTCCGGTGTACGTCATCACGTAAGAATTCGACGGACTTTTGTGTGATCGTGTGTAGGCAAGTCTGTTCGTTAGAAAGTCCGCCGCAAGTCCGTCGAAAGTCCGCCGCATAAGACCTGGTTCACACCTGTGTATTTTTTGGTGGTTTTTGAAGAAACACACTACAATTCATTTACATGGTTTACTATGGGACACGTTCACATCTATGCTTTTTCAGCCGCTGCGTATTTGGAAAGGGTCAGGGACTTTTTATTTTAACGCGAAACTCTGCTTTTTTGGTTCAATAGACTTCAATGGAGAAGCTGCAGAAAAGCATGTAATGCGTTTTTGCAGCAATTTGTGTTTTTTTAATCTGCCCAACAACAAATTAGCTCCAAAAAATATGCAAAAATGCAAATCACATCAAAATCACGTGTGCAAAAATCAAAACGCACAGCAAAAAGCACTGCAGAAAGGGATCAAAAGCAAACTGCATAGGTGTGTACCGAGCCTTATGCTGGCCACACAGTTCAGTTTTCAGACAAGAATATTCAGACAAAAAATCTTTGTACTTTCGCTGAATTAAAGAATGTTGTTTGAAATTTTCACTTGTTTTTACAGTAACTTTCTGTTTTTAAAATGAATGTAATTTCTGAACGAAAACCACATACATTGTCTGAAAATTCCTTTGACCAAGAAATTTTCTATTTCCAAATTTTCCCATTACTGTGATTGAAAATGAACGTCGATTTAACCCCACTAACGATTAGAAAATTGAACGAATGTTCTTAAAATGACATGTATATATTTTTTGAAGGAAGACATTGTTTTTAACCACTTCAGCCCCGGAAGGTTTTACCTCCTTCCTGACCAGAGCACTTTTTACAATTCGGGACTGCGTCGCTTTAACTGCTAATTGCGCGGTCATGCAATGCTGTACCCAAACGAAATTTGCGTCCTTTTCTTCCCACAAATAGAGCTTTCTTTTGATGGTATTTGATCACCTCTGCCGTTTTTTATTTTTTGCGCTTTAAACGGAAAAAGACCGAAAATTTTGAAAGAAAATTATATTTTCTACTTTTTGTTATAAAAAAAATCCAATAAACTCAATTTTAGTCATACATTTAGGCCAAAATGTATTCGGCCACATGTCTTTGGTAAAAAAAATGTCAATAAGCGTATATTTATTGGTTTGCGCAAAAGTTATAGCGTCTACAAACTAGAGTACATTTTCTGGAATTTACACAACTTTTATTTTATGACTGCCTATGTCATTTCATGAGGTGCTAAAATGGCAGGGCAGTACAAAACCCCCCCAAATGACCCCATTTTGGAAAGTAGACACCCCAAGGACATTGCTGAGAGGCATGTTGAACCCATTGCATATTTATTTTTTTTGTCCCAAGTGATTGAATAATGACAAAAAAAAAAAAAAATTACAAAAAGTTGTCACAAAATGGTATATTGCTCAAACATGCCATGGGCATATGTGGAATTACACCCCAAAATACATTCTGCTGCTTCTCCTGAGTACGGGGATACCACATGTGTGGGACTTTTTGGGAGCCTAGCCGCGTACGGGGCCCCGAAAACCCAGCACCGCCTTCAGGATTTCTAAGGGCGTAAAGTTTTGATTTCACTCCTCACTACCTATCACATTTTTGAAGGCCATAAAATGCCCAGATGGCACAAAACCCCCCGAAATGACCCCATTTTGGAAAGTAGACACCCCAAGCTATTTGCTGAGAGGCATGTTGAGTCCATGGAATATTTTATATTTTGACACAAGTTGCGGGAAAGTGACAATTTTCCCTTTTCGTCATTTCAGGACAGCCACAATAGAGAGATAGTCTCCTCCCCTTCCTCTGGAAACACTGCGCCAGCCCATAAATTCTCTCCTCCCCTGCCAGACCTCAGTTATTAGTGTTTCCTCCAGTGGGGAGACACTGTGCAGAGGAACCAGGCCGGGTGCAGTCAGGGAGATTGTGGCCTTCTAAAGAGAACATCCATAGGGAAGCAGGGGCTTCCAGGATAAAAAGTGGCGGTACATACCGCAGCTGAAGCCACCCCTTCCTTGCCGAGCGCGGCATCAGGTCGTGGGGAACCCCTATCGCGTCCACAGGGCCGCAGCATGGAGACAGTCCGCTCTCCCTGTACTTTGTACAGGCCGCAAAATTTGGAACCAGCGGGCCGGACGACGGGTGACGTCATTTCCGGCGGGGGGGCGGATGCTTTCCCTTTGACCCGCGACTTCCGGTTCCGGGTCGCGGTGCTGATAGGAGGCCGGGCTCAGGCTGGAGTGAGTCGCTACACGTGGAGACAGTGTGAGACTCTACACAGGCAACCACCTGCAGTCATGTCTGAGGCAGATGCTGCAACTCATACGGACGCTATCTCCAGCCTTCCAAAGGTAAGAGTTCCCTGGGGAAGGGTCCTCTCTATCTAAGGATTGTTCCCCCTCATGTATGGTTCCTTACTTAGAGGGGGGCAGACCCCCTGGGTGGTCAGGGGGTGGGGGGTGTGCGCAGTTCCCTTAAAGTGGTTCTGGTACACTCCCAGGGTTGTTTTCACTTAAATATGCTGAATGTAATATGTGGTTTTTGTATGTAATTTCAGAAATCTACAGAAAAAACAAAGTCCACGCATGTCTCTAAAAGGAAGTGTGCCTCTTGCAGAGACAGTTTAGGGGAAGCATTAGACAAAAGTTTTGTGTAAAGAATGCATAGACTCCCTGGTTAAGGAAAGGGAATCTGAACAGGAGTCTGGTTTGGCAGCTTCTGTGAAGGAACTGTCATCCACCTTTTCATCCTTTAAAACATTTTTTTTGAGACGTTTCAGCTTCCCTCTAAACCCATTCAGCAGGATACAACCCCGCCTCATGCTCAGGGCTCTGCACCTGTCAGATCTACTAATTTAGTTATGGCAGAGGAAATGTCAGGCCCTTCCGGGGTGGAGCTGAGGCAACCGGACAGTGGCACGTCTGACTCCCATGAGGAGTCAGAAGGGGAAGACCAGGACGGGGAGTCCAGGAAAATCTCCAGGTATAAATTGTCCCTGGATGAGGTGGAAGACCTCTTAGGGGCAATATATACAACCCTCGGTATACACGAGGATAAAAAACCCCTATCTCTCCATGACCTTATGTATAAGGGCTTGGGAGATCAAAAAAGAAGTGTTTTTCCAGTACATGACGTTCTGGTGGAAACAATTAAAAAGGAGTGGCAGGATCCTGAGAGGAAACCCTTTTTTTCTAGCTCCCTTAAAAGAAGGTTCCCGTTTTCAGAGGATCCAGCGTCCATTTGGAATAAAAATCCCAAATTAGACGCCGCCTTCTCTCAGGTCTCTAGACACACAGACCTGGCATTTGAGGATATGGGGGCCTTGTCGGATGTCATGGACAAGAGGATAGACTCACTTCTAAAAAAGACGTGGGACTCAACTGTGGGTAATTTAAAGCCAGAAATGGCTGTTACTGTGGTAGCCCGCAATTTAGAACATTGGCTTTTCCAGATTCAGGAGCATATTGAAGCTGGCACAACCAAGGAAACTATCCTAGCTTCATTCCCCACGATTCTGCGGGGAATCGCATATATTGCAGACGCCTCGGCAGAGTCAGTTCGTATGTCGGCCAGATCAGCGGCGCTGGCAAATTCGGCCAGAAGAGCGCTCTGGCTGAAAACTTGGCCGGGGGACACCGCCTCCAAGGTCAAATTGTGCGGGATACCCCTGACAGGTGATCTACTCTTTGGCCCTGGGTTAGAGACGGTCTTAGACCGTACAGCGGACAAAAAGAAGTCCTTTCCGCTTAAACGGAAGGCCCCAGCTCAGACAAGGAAGGGGTTTCGTCCGAAAAAAGGCAAGGAATCTCCCAAACAAGGGAAGAAAACTTGGGGCCAAAGAGGTAAGGGCAGAGGAGGGGCGATTTTTCGCCCTCCTGAGAAAACCCGTAAAGATCAATGACTCTCTAGGGACGGTGGGAGGAAGACTGGGGGCCTTTCTTCCACAGTGGGAGACCCTCTCTCCCAATCGATTTATCCTGGGGATCATAAGAAGGGGGTATCTCCTGGAATTCTCAAAGCCCCCCCCCCGCAGAGGTTCCTGGTTACGCAGCTTTCCACCTGCACAGCAAAGGCCGAAGCTTTGGTCAACGCCCTGAAAGAACTGGAGATTCAGAACGTAGTTCGCAGAGTACCAAAGGGGCAGGAAGGAGAGGGGTTCTATTCCCACGTATTTGTGGTGAAAAAACCCTCAGGGAAATTCAGATTGATTCTGAATTTAAAACCCTTAAACAGGTCAATTTGCTACAGAAGATTCCGCATGGAATCAATTTTTACGGTCAGGGCCCTGCTGCCACACAACTGCTACATGGTGTCTCTGGACCTCAGGGACGCGTATCTACACGTCCCTATCGCAGAAACTTCCCAAAAGTTTCTCCGGTTAGCAATAGACCTGAAAGGTACAATACTGCATCTACAGTTTCAAGCACTACCTTTCGGGCTATCTTCCTCGCCCCGCATATTCACAAAGGTACTGGCAGAGGCCTTGGCCTTCCTGCGACTCCAGGGGGTGTCAGTCATAGCCTATCTGGACGACCTGCTCCTATTTGCAGTATCCCCAGAACAGTTGATCAAGGACCTCGATCTAACCAAGAGGGTACTAACAGGGTTGGGATGGCTGCTGAACTTAGAAAAGTCCAGTCTCATTCCTTCACAGCGCATTGTGTACCTGGGACACTACGCTTTTGAGGGTTTTCCTTCCAAGGGAAAAGATTCTAAAGCTGGACAGAGCAGTTCTCTCCCTCCAGTGCAACCAGCTGGTGTCAAAAAGGTCCATAATGTCTACGTTAGGCCTTCTAACGTCTACTCTTCCAGCAGTGCAGTGGGCAGGATTACATTTTCGTCCCCTGCAATCTTATGTACTAAGAGTATGGGACCACAGTCAGAGGGATCTAGACACCTTAGTACAGGTTCCCCATCAAATAAAGATATCTCTTTGGTGGTGGAGGAAGGAAGTGAATTTGTCACAGGGACGTCTGTGGCTTATCCCAGTCCCGCAGATCGTAACCACGGACGCAAGTGGCAAAGGCTGGGGGGCACATTTGGGATCCCTTCTAGCGCAGGGCACATGGAAGGGCGACGAACTGCAAAGATCTTCCAACTGGAAAGAGCTGAGGGCAGTGGGCCTAGCCCTCAGATTTTTCAAAAAGGAACTCCAGGGCCACCATATACAGGTACGGTCGGACAACTCATCCACCGTGGCCTATATAAACAAGCAGGGAGGCACCAGGAGCGGAAGTCTGTTGGCCCTAGCAAAGGATATTCTAAGCTGGGCCGAGTCCAACACTCTCTCACTCTCAGCGGTTTTTTTGAGAGGGGAGAGAAATATATAATCGCAGATTTCCTCAGCCGGAGGAGTCTAAAGGAGGGAGATTGGGCCCTCAACCAGGAGGTCTTCAATCTCATATCCGAGAAATGGGGACCCCCGGAAGTAGATCTTTTCGCTTCAAAAGACAACGCGAAAACCCCCTGTTTTTTCTCCCTAAATGCAGGGGAAGGAGCACTGGGGGTGGACGCATTGTCTCAGAACTGGTATTTCAGGACATGCTACGCCTTCCCTCCTCCGGTGCTATTACCGGCGGTTCTGAGGAAGTTTCAACTAGAGAGCACCTCTCTCATTCTAGTAGCTCCACATTGGCCGAAAAGGGCATGGTTTTCCATCCTCAGTCAGTTAGCAGCAGAGCCGCCCCTTTTCCTTCCACCTCGAAAGGATCTTCTGTCGCAGGGTCCAGTCCTCTGCCCACAAGTGCAGCAGTGGAAATTAGCGGCCTGGCTACTGAGGAGGATATTTTAAAATCTAAGGGATTTTCAGAGAGCTTAATCTCCACCCTCCTCAACAGTAGGAAAAAGGAGACACGTAAGATTTACAAAAAGGTCTGGCTCCTTTTCAACAAATGGTGCATAGAAAACTCCTTCTCGGTGCAGAGTCCCGTAGCTGTGTTGGAGTTTCTGCAATGTGGAGCGGACAAGGGTTTATCCGTAGACACCCTTAAAAGTCAGGTTTCAGCACTCAGTGTTTATCTGGAGAAGTCTCTGGCTACCAATCCATGGGTGGTCAGATTCTTTAGGGCACTGTCAAGACAGAGACCTACCCGAGGTCCACCCTTTCCCAGGTGGGATCTATCTCTGGTTTTACAGAGCCTTACGGGTATTCCCTTTGAGCCATTGGACAAGTGCCTGTTAAGGGAGCTTACCCTAAAAACAGTATTTTTAGTAGCAGTGACAACTGCCAGGAGAGTCAGCGAAATTGAGGCGTTATCAATTAGACCTCCTTTTTGTGTTATTTTGCCAGACAGGATAGTCCTTAAGACTGATCCAGCTTTTTTGCCTAAAGTGGCGTCAGGCTTTCACAGAAGCCAGGAAATAGTCCTACCCTCGTTTTGTCCCAATCCTTCAGGTGAAAGGGAACTAAAATTTCATTTTTTAGATGTGAGGAGGTGTATCCTACAATACCTAGAGATGACTAAAATGATAAGGAGGTCTGATTCTCTATTTATTTTGTTTTCTGGGGCCAGAAAGGGTCTCAGAGCGTCCCGACGCACGATTGCCAGATGGCTTAGATTAGCTATTGGGCAGGCATATTCTTTAGCAGGGAAGGAGATCCCTAGAGGCATAAAGGCACACTCCACCAGAGCAGTGGCAACTTCCCAGGCAGAGAAGGCTGGAGCAACGCCAGAGCAAATATGCAAGGCAGCGACATGGTCCAGCTACTCCACTTTCGTTAGACATTACAGAGTGGACCTGGTGGCGGCAGGTGAGCAGTCTTTTGGGCGAAAAGTTCTGCAAGCTGTAGTCCCACCCTAATTGGTAAGTGCTCGATTATCCTCTCTATTGTGGCTGTCCTGAAATGACGAAAAGGGAAAATTAAAGTTACGTACCGGTAACGTCTTTTCCTGTAGTCTTTCAGGACAGCCCTAGTTACCCACCCTAAGCTTGGGGGGGTCTTATTTAAGACCGGAACGCAATATGATAATGATATTGATTTGTATGTTATTAATGTGTTCTTGTGTCTCCCCAGCTGGCCGGAGGTACTCTTGAAAGAACTGAGGTCTGGCAGGGGAGGAGAGAATTTATGGGCTGGCGCAGTGTTTCCAGAGGAAGGGGAGGAGACTATCTCTCTATTGTGGCTGTCCTGAAAGACTACAGGAAAAGACGTTGCGTAACTTTAATTTTTTTTTTTTTTTTTTTTGCACAAAGTTGTCACTAAATGATATATTGCTCAAACATGCCATGGGCATATGTGGAATTACACCCCAAAATACATTCTGCTGCTTCTCCTGAGTACGGGGATACCACATGAGTGGCACTTTTTGGGAGCCTAGCTTCATACGGGGCCCCAAAATCCAATCACCGCCTTCAGGATTTCTAAGAGCGTTAATTTTTGATTTCACTCCTCACTACCCATCACAGTTTTGAAGGCCATAAAATGCCAAGATAGCACAAAACCCCCCAAAATGACCCCATTTTGGAAAGTAGACACCCCAAGCTATTTGCTGAGAGGCATGGTGAGTATTTTGCAGCTCTCATTTGTTTTTGAAAATCAAGAAAGACAAGAAAAACATATTTTTTTTTTATTTTTTTAATTTTCAAAAGTTTGTGACAAAAAGTGAGGTCTGCAAAATACTCACTATACCTCTCAGCAAATAGCTTTGGGTGTCTATTTTCCAAAATGGGGTCATTTGGGGGGGTTTGTGCCATCTGGGCATTCCATGGCCTCCGAAACTGTGATAGGCAGTGAAGAGTGAAATCAAAAATTTACGCCCTTAGAAAGCCTGAAGGCGGTGCTTGGTTTTCGGGGTCCCATACGCGGCTAGGCTCCCAAAAAGTCTCACACATGTGGTATCCCCGTACTCAGGAGAAGCAACAGAATGCATTTTGGGGTGTAATTTCACATATTCCCATGGCATGTTTGAGCAATATATCATTTAGTGACAACTTTGTGCAAAAAAAAAAAAAAAAAAAATTTTCTTTTCCCCGCAACTTGTGTCACAATATAAAATATTCCATGGACTCGTCATGCCTCTCAGCAAATAGCTTGGGGTGTCTAATTTCCAAAATAGGGTCGTTTGGGGGGGGGGGTTTGAACTGTCCTGGCATTTTATGCACAACATTTAGAAGCTTATGTCACACATCACCCACTCTTCTAAGCACTTGAAGACAAAGCCCTTTCTGACACTTATTGTTTACATGAAAAAGTTATTTTTTTTGCAAGAAAATTACTTTGAACCCCCAAACATTATATATTTTTTTTAAAGCAAATGCCCTACAGATTAAAATGGTGGGTGTTTCATTTTTTTTTTCCACACAGTATTTGCGCAGCGATTTTTCAAACGCATTTTTTGGGAAAAAAACACACTTTTTAAAATTTTTATGCACTAAAACACACTATATTGCCCAAATGCTTGATGAAATAAAAAAGATGATCTTAGGCTGAGTACATGGATACCAAACATGACATGCTTTAAAATTGCGCACAAACGTGCAGTGGCAACAAACTAAATACATTTTTAAAAGCCTTTAAAAGCCTTTACAGGTTACCACTTTAGATTTACAGAGGAGGTCTACTGCTAAAATTACTGCCCTCGATCTGACCTTCGCGGTGATACCTCACATGCATGGGACAATTGCTGTTTACATTTGACGCCAGACCGACGCTTGCGTTCGCCTTTGCGCGAGAGCAGGGGGGGACAGGGGTGCTTTTTTTTTTTTTTTTTTTCTTTATTCATTTTTTGATTTTTTATCTTATTTTTAAACTGTTCCTTTCATTTTTATTTTTTTTTTATCATTTTTATTGTTATCTCAGGGAATGTAAGTATCCCCTATGATAGCAATAGGTAGTGACAGGTACTCTTTTTTGAAAAAATTGGGGTCTATTAGACCCTAGATCTCTCCTCTGCCCTCAAAGCATCTGACCACACCAAGATCGGTGTGATAAAATGCTTTCTCAATTTCCCAATGGCGCTGTTTACATCCGGCGAAATCTAAGTCATGAAATGCTCGTAGCTTCCGGTTTCTTAGGCCATAGAGATGATTGGAGCCATTCTGGTCTCTGATCAGCTCTATGGTCAGCTGGCCGAATCACCGGCTGCATTCTCAGGTTCCCTGTTGGGACAGGAGAGCCAGAGAAAAACATGGAAGACGGTGGGTCGGCTTTCATGTAAAAGCAATCCTAGCGGCTAATTAGCCTCTAGACTGCTTTTACATCCTTCCCACTGCTTGTAAAAGCAGTCTAGAGGCTAATTAGCCGCTAGGATTGCTTTTACATGAAAGCCGACCGCTGGCTGAAAAGAATGATACCAAGATGATACCTAAACCTGCAGGCATCATTCTGGTATAACCACTCAAAGTCCAGCAACATACCAGTACGTTGCTGGTCCTTGTATTGTAAACTTTTTTTTCATGCAGCCTGTGGGCTGAACGAAAAAAAGATATTGATCGGTGGGTATGCCCACCATTAGAATACCTCCCTTCATCCGCCCACTTCTAATGATGGGCATACATGCACCATTTATATATGCCGAAGCATGGGGGCATCCTCCCGCAAAAGGCAGGAGCAAATTGCTCCTCCACCCACTGCTGCCCCCACGCTTCGGCATATATGCTGAAGTATGTAACTGTGGTGGTGAAATCACCTCCGACAGCGCTGGAGTCACGGCTTTATATATCGTGGGAGCAAACGCTGTTGCTGTCAAGATAAATAAATCTGCGCTGCAACTGAATGGCGTACCTGCTAAGCAAATGATGGTTAACAAAAAACAAAGTAGCATTACAGTAAAACAGTAATACTTACCATACCTGCAAAGCAAATACAAAAAAAAACATAGTAAAAAATAAAACATTTAACGCAACCTGTGCCTACCTAAAATATATATATGCCGAAGCATGGGGGCATCCTCCCGCAAAAGGCAGGAGCAAATTGCTCCTCCACCCACTGCTGCCCCCACGCTTCGGCATATATGCTGAAGTATGTAACTGTGGTGGTGAAATCACCTCCGACAGCGCTGGAGTCACGGCTTTATATATCGTGGGAGCAAACGCTGTTGCTGTCAAGATAAATAAATCCGCTCTGCAGCTGAATGGCGTACCTGAAAACAAAAAAGTGGTTAACAATAAAAAAACAAAGTATAAAAAAATTGCATACCTATAAAGCAAAGATGATAAAAACATAACAATAAAACATTGCAGTATAGAATACAATAAAAAAGAGCAGAACAATAGAGAGAGAGAACAATAAAACGACAACTATTTTTGTTTTTTTTTTTTATATTTTTTTTGTATTTTTATTTTTTTATTTATTTTTTTTTTAACACTTTTTTTAGTAACTTTAACTTTTAACTGTAACTGTACCAGGTTTGGGTCTCTCAAAATGCGATGGCATCTTGGGAGACCCTGTGTTAGTGTGCCTAGTCTGTGCTGTGCTGAACCCTACGCTAATACTCCACTAGTGTATGGTAGCGTTCAAAACATTCACCAATGCATAGACCAGGATTGTCAGGACAGGAGGGACAACAATACCGGGTGTCACGCCTAAATCTGCGCTTGCTGCAGACACAACATCTTTTTTGGGGGGCTCGTTGGGTAGGGGTACTCTGGAGGACATAAGGAAAATGCCTCCCATGCAGCCGGCTTACTGCATTTGGATTGGGAAGGTGAGGTGGAGCACCATCTGGAAACAGAAGGGCTCTGACGATCTCTTGGAATTTAAGGAAGGATCCAGTCCGTCCTGAAGCTCTGTATAGCACATGAGCATTCAGCAAAGCCAATTGAAATAAATAAACAGACGCTTTTTTGTACCAGCGTCTGGCCTTACGGGCAACTAGGTACGGCGCCAACAACTGGTCGTTGAGGTCCACCCCTCCCATATTAAGGTTGTATTCGTGGACACAGAGGGGTTTCTCCACAACAGCAGTCGCTGTAGTAATTTGGGTCGTCGTGTCTGCATGAAGGGAGGTAAGAACGAAAACATTCTTATTGTCCCTCCACTTCATAGCGAGCAAATTATTATACTGCAAGCAGGCTCTCTCCCCCAGCCTAAGACGGGACTCTACAAGCCGCTGGGGAAAGCCCCGGCGATTAGGTCGCACGGTGCCACATGCTCCAATCTGATGATCAAACAAGTGACTAAAAAGTGGCACGCTCGTATAATAATTGTCCACGTACAAGTGGTACCCCTTTCCGAATAAGGGTGACACCAAGTCCCACACTATCTTGCCAGCGCTTCCTATGTAGTCAGGGCAGTTTGTCGGCTCTACGTGACTATCTTTGCCCTCGTAAACCATAAAACTACATGTATAGCCTGTGGCCCTGTCACAGAGCTTATACATCTTGACCCCGTATCTGGCATGCTTGCTGGGAAGGTACTGTTTGAATGACAAGCGGCCAGAAAATTTAATCGGGGACTCATCAACGCAGACAACTTGATGGGGAGTAAACAAGTCTGCAAAACACTGGTTGAAGTAGTTTACGAGGGGCCGAATTTTGTAGAGCCGATCGTATGCAGGGTCTCCACGAGGACGGCAGAGTTCATTGTCGTTGAAGTGCATGAACCGCAAAATCTGCTCGTATCGTGCCCTGGTCATGGAGGCAGAGAACACGGGCATATGGTGAATTGGGTCAGTGGACCAATATGACCGCAACTCACTCTTTTTGGTTATGCCCATGAGGAGGGAAAGGCCCAGAAAGATCTTAAATTCGGAGACCGTAATTGGTCTCCAATCTCTGGCAAGGGAGGACTGGGGAATAGTGGCGATGTGTTGACCAGCGTACAAATTGCTTTGGTCCACAATAGATCTATAGAGATCTTCGGTGAAAAACAGCGAATAAAAATCCAGTGGCGTAAAGTCAACTGTTTCCACCTGAATTCCGTGCTTGCCACCTCGCCAGCTTGAACTGCACTTATGGGACTCGCCACGTCACCACGTGATACTGCAGTGCTGGATGTACGACCAGGGTGTACTAGGCTGCTGGTGCTTGCCAGTTCACCAGAAGGAGTAGCGGCACTAGTACTTCTCTGCTCCATACGAGAGCCCTGCGGTTCTTGCACTTCAAGGACAGAAGAAGTTCGGGGTCTGGTACGCCTGACCCTAGCAGGGACCACAACTCCGTCGTCAGAGCTATCTGTCATGGAGCCGCTGTCCTCTACAGGTTCGTATTCTGAGCCTGAACTTGACAGATGAGTGACTTCCTCTTCACTATCTGTCATACTCAGAAACGTGTAGGCCTCTTCACTAGTGTACCTTCTATTTGCCATTTTGGGCTCTAAATTTAGGGGTACACTAGTGAGACTCACAGGCAAAAAAGCTCCTGACTGTTAGCGACTGATTCAAAACGCTACCAAAAAACTGTTAGCGATCGCAGTGATCAGGCCTGACTCTGCGAACGCTGCAGTTATGTGTGCTTAGTGTTTTGTAAGTGTCAGTTATCGATCGATACTGCACTTGGGTGGGCTGGGCTGGGCTGGGCCGAGGGGCAAAACGCAGGTGCTAGCAGGTATCTGGGCTGATCCCGCTAACACTGTGTTTCAGGGAACCCTAAACTGCTGGGGAGTATAGATCTGATAGGATCAGATATCGATCCGTTCAGATACTATAGCACTAAGGGAGGTGTATGCTGCGTGCGTGGGTTTTAGCGGTACTGGCGCTAACCTGACGCTGCCTGGGGCGACGCAGACCTTATCAGATCCTAAAAACTTAACTTATATCACCGCCGGGCAATTAGGGGGTTAAACCTTTATAAGGTAATAAACGGCGGGTGCCCTAAAACTATAATAAACTATAATAAACTGTAATAAACTATAATAAACTACAAAAAACAAACTAGCTAACCAGCGTCACCCGTAACACTTATACAGTGATCGCTGGTGAAAGGGTTAACTAGGGGGCAATCAAGGGGTTAAAACCTTTAGCAGGTAGTATATGGGGGTCCCTGTCGCTATAAAACACTGACATCGAACCTATATACTTACCTCCCTAACTAGCGTCACCTGTGTCACTAATACAGCGATCAGAAAAACGATCGCTTAGCGACACTGGCGATGGGGGGGTAATCAAGGGGTTAACTTTTATTAGGGGGGGTTAGGGGGGTACCCTGGACCTAAAGGGGGGTACCCTAGACCTAAAGGGGGCTAACCTAACTGCCCTAACACTTGTAACTGACACAAACTGACACCAATGCAAAAAAAAAAAAACTGCTATTGGTGTCAGAGTGACAGGGGGGTGATCGGGGGGTGACTGGGGGGTGAAAAGTGTGCCTGCGTGTTCTACTGTAAGTGTAGTGTTGGTGCACTTACTTGGATGTCTTCTCTCCTCTGCGCCGGGACGAAAAGACCGGCTCGAGGAGGGATGACATCACTTCCTTTCCCTCTGTTTACATTACAGAGGGAAAGGAAGCGTTTTCATTCGCCGGGAGCGATCAAGAGGGGGTGGCCAATAATGGATGGCCTCCCCCTCACCTCTCATCGCCCGCAAACGAGAGCCGACCGCCTATGGCACCGGGGGGGGGGGGGGGGTCCGATCAGACCCCCCACCCGCGGGAGGCAGATCACGTACGGGTACGTGATTCTGCCTGCCCGTGCCATTCTGCCGCAGTATATATGCGTTAGGCGGTCGGCAAGTGGTTTAAATAAAAAAAATTGATCTCTGAGTCTGATGGTATTTACCAGATTCACCCTTTAATAGTATATGTATCCTCTAATAGTATATACAGTATATCTCTCCTCTAATAGTATATGCAATCTAGCTCTCCTCTAATAGTATATACAGTATATCTCTCCTCTAATATTATATACTGTATATATCCTCTAATAGTACCGTATATACTCGAGTATAAGTCGTTACGAGTATAAGTCGAGGCCCTAATTTACCACAAAAAAATAGGAAAAACTTATTGACCCAGTATAAGACGAGGGTGAGAAATGCACAGCTACTGTAAGTGGAAAAGAGGGTCAGCAATGCCCATTTGCAACCTCACCTTGCCCATTTGCATGCCTCACTGTGCCCATTTGCAGCCATAGGTCCCCCGAACTTCAAACTCGGTAGTTAAGGGTTCCTAGATGCCCCCTAGCTGCAGCCAAAATTTGGGGTCTCTGAACCCAAAGGGTCCCGAAATGACATTGCTGCAGATGGACACAGTTGACCGACTTTGGGGCCCCGTATCTCGGGGCCACTTAGTGCTAGGAACCTCAAATTTGGTGTACAAACCCAGTGGAACTAGCACCATAAAATATCCAAAGCTGGGGTTTCAAGCAACAAGTGGCCCCGAGATACAGGGCCCCAAAAGTCGGTTCAGAAAATGTCAAGCACTTTTCTGCAGCAGAGAATGACATTTTCAGAACCTACTTTGGGGCCCCGTATCTTGGGGCTACTTGGTGCTAGGAACTCCAGCATTGGATATGTTGTGGACCCAGTTCCACTGGGTTAGCACACCAAATTTGGGGTTCCTAGCACCAAGTGGCCCTGAGATACGGGGCCCCAAAGTCGGTTCGGAAAATGAAATTTTTTGCTGCAGAAAAGTGCTTGACTCGAGTATAAGTCGAGGGGGGTACTTTCAGCACAAAAAAATGTGCTGAAAAATTCGACTTATACTCGAGTATATACGGTATATACAATATAGCTCTCCTCTAATAGTATATATTGCCTCTAATAGTATATACAGTATATCTCTCCTCTAATAGTATATACAGTATATATCCTCTAATAGTATATACAATATAGCTCTCCTCTAATAGTATATACAGTATATCTCTCCTCTAATAGTATATACAGTATATCTCTTCTGTCTGTTATTCTTAGAGAGGATTATATATTTTGCTCCCTAACCATATAGTTGGTTATTTATATTTACCACTGCATAGAGATATTTAAGAATAAATTGCCTTTTTTTTAAACTTTACATATTAACTAAACAATACACCAAACTTATTTTTTAAGGTTATTAATCGAAACAACAATAGGCCAACTAATCGATTATGAAAATAATCGTTAGTTGCATCCCTAATTTAGATGTCTCTTAGCCCGTGTACACACGGTCTGACTTTTCGAACGGACTGGTCCGAGAGACTTTCCAGCAGACTTCCGACGGACTTTTTAACGAACAGACTCTGTTTAACGAACAGACTTGCCTACACACGATCATACCAAAGTCCGACGGATTCGTACGTGATGGACACTGGTCTAAAATAAGGAAGTTGATAGCCAGTAGCCAATAGCTGCCCTAGCGTCGGTTTTTGTCCATCAGACTAGCATACAGACGAGCGAATCTCTGGGTCCGGCGGAGTTACGACGTAAAGATTTGAAGCATGTTCCAAATCTAAAGTCCGTCAGATTTGCGACTGGAAAAGTCCGGTGAAGTCCACACACGATCGGATTGTACGCCGGATTTGGTCCGTCGGCATCCGTTGGACAAGTCTGGTCGAAAAATCCGACCGTGTGTACGCTGCATTAGATGAGAAGGTGTCACGGTTGACTGCAAGCATTTTTTTAAAAAAATACCTATGATCTGGTCTAATTGCAAACTGGCTAGATTACCTAACTAATTACATAATTTAAAATGCTTCTAAATGTTTAACCCTTTGTTAGGACAAGTAGTGTTGAACCCTTTAGCTGCCAAGTCTGTATGTCGTACGTACCTGACGGGGGTTGGTATTACACCCCCCCCCCATATACACATGCACGAATGTAAAGGCATGCATCGGGGCGCCTACGCATGAAAACATGGATTGCAATATATGTGATATGTAACATATTGTAATATGTTACATATTGCCGCGCACGCCGGAGTGAGAGCAATAATTCTAGCACAAGACCTCCTCTGTAATACTAAACTGATACCTATAAGGGGCTTTTGAAGCGTCGCCTATAGAAAATATAGGGTACTGAAGTTTGACGCCATTTCACGGGCACACAAAAATTTAAGGTTTGGCATGTTGGGTATCTATTTACAAGGTGCAACCTCGGCTTTTATATTTTACCAAAAATGTGGGTAATGTATTGCATTCGTTTACCCTAAAATTCACGTTGGTCACGTTTTCCCAGACCTTTGCGGTAATACCCTGTGAAATAAATGGAACTACCACTATTTTATTCTCTAGGGCAGGGACCCTCAAACTACGGCCCTCCAGCTGTTGCAGAACTACGCGTCCCATGAAGCATTGTAAAACTCTGACATTCACAGACATGACTAGGCATGATGGGAATTGTAGTTTCTGAACAACTGGAGGGCCATAGTTTAAAGACCCCTGCTCTAGGGTATCTGCTTCCAGAAAATATATATTTGTGGGTTTTGGGTAATCTTCAGGCCTAAAATGTTTTTTTTTTTTTTTTTAAACGTGTGCGAACACAAAAACAGCACTGGCAGTGAAAGGGTTCAATCTGTTTTACAACTGAGATGAGATGATATCTGCCAACACAGTACAGGCAAGCTTAATTATGGTAAACACCGCTCCCCAGCCCCCTCATAAACAAGAACTAGAGAACTAGTAGGATTGTGTGTGTTCTATATCTGTCACCTCACCAATCGCTATATGTCTGCTACTCCTCTCTGTCAATCCCTCCATTGGCTTCCTCTCATCCAACGAATGAAATTCAAAATACTAACAACTACTTACAAAGCCATCCACAACTCTGCCCCCAGCTACATCACTGACTTAGTCTCAAAATACCAATCTAATTGTTCTCTTCGTTCTTCTCAAGACCTCCTGATCTCTAGCTCCCTCATCACCTCCTCCCATGCTCTTCTCTAGAGCCTCTCAAATCCTATGGAAATCCTTACCCCAATCTGTCCAATTATCTCCTACTCTATTAGCTTTTAGACGATCACTGAAAACCCTTCTCTTTAGAGAAGCCTACCCTACCCACACCTAACAACTGTATTTTCAATTTCTCCATCTGATCATCCCCCACAGCTATTACCTTTCTATTCCATGTGACCCTCCCTTCTAGATTGTAAGCTCTAACGAGCAGGGCCCTCTGATCCCTCCTGTATTGAATTGCATTGTAACTGTACTGTCTGCCCTAACGTTATAAAGAGCTGCCGGGGACAGCTCTGGTTCGATAAAGGAACCAGATAAGTGTTAGGGATGGGGGTAACAGGCAGCGCAGGGTTTTTTAGCTTCATGCAGAGAATGCATTAGGGTAAAACACCTTTAGTGTTTAGAACCACTTTAACATATTAGCCTCTGTTATTTAAAGTGGTTGAAAAACCCTTACATACTGTATAACCAGTGAAGTGACTGGCCTCGGGTGATACACATAGATGAAACAAAGTCTCCTACATAAGCTGTACTTATTTATGCAGCCATCTGTCTTCTATAGCCTTCTACAACACACAGAATTTACACAGAATCTGTCAGCAGCACAAAGCAAGGGGCCTGGATCTGAATTTACACACTGCACAGCTCAGGGAGAGGAACGCTGAGCCCTGATTTGGAGGGATGGGACCCATCCCCCTCCTCACATTATGGAGAACGTGCATGGCTGTGAATCACATGCTGTGTACAGGAGCCCCCACAACCCCTTTTCTTTTGGTGTCATAAAAAGCTGTTAGAAGTGATTCATGCAGATAACAGAAGAACCAGGCAGCAGAGAGAAATTACGTTCAGAGCTTTGGATAGAGATAAGTACACAGAAGGATGTACTGTGTTCAGATTTCATGTCTGAGGTTTACAAACACTTTAATACTGTGAATTTGTGGAAAATCTTCATGTCTTCAGTTTTTTGCTAACTCCGATGTGGTAAATATTTCAAAGTATACCCTTCTGCTTTGTCATTAGGTGCATGTGCTTCTAGCCCTCCAAAGTGCCAGAACTGCATTATTCATGTGGATATGGATTGCTTTTTTGTATCGGTTGGCATACGTCATCGACCAGATTTGAAAGGTAATCATAAGCCTATATAGAATAAATAATCTAGAGGAATGTGTTGGAAAGTAGGGACATCAACCATAACTGGAAGATTTGCTGTGTTTCCTGTTTCATACCACCCACCCCAGACACTATACTCGCCTCCCAGTAGCACTCATTACCTACCTATAGCTCACCTATAATGGCATTATATAACCCCTTCCTGCAGCTTACCTTGCAGAAATTACCCTCATTGCAATTCACCTCCTACGGCTTTGCCTACCTTATATACCCAGTTAACCACCCCTACCCATAGCTCACCTCCTGGCAACTCCACTTCCCCCACAACTTTGCCATCCCCTCAACTTCTTGCAACTTTTTACTTCCCTGCGACTGCACAACATGCTTCTGTTGTAGATAGGTAGTTCCACAGTGACCATATACTTGGAAAGATGTAGTCGTCATACGTGCTGTTTGATATTGTTGCTGATCTGATAATGGTTAGGATTACATAGTATAATTGGAGTAGGAATCGCCTTCTACACGGGAATAATTAATTAATTTCTATACAAATTTATAATAAATTGACCTTCAGTATTATCTTTTGCCTATATTTTATAAATGTGTAGACCCACCCTTCCATGTATATACAAAATGTACGTACAAGTGGTTAATATGAGTTTTTTTTTTTTTTTTTCATCACTCTGTAGGAAGACCAGTAGCTGTTACAAGTAATAGAGGGAGTGGAAAAGTGTCTTCCCGTGAAGGTGCTAATCCTCAGTTGGAGATGGAGTATTATCAGAATAGGATATTGAAGAACAATGCAGAAAAGGGTATGAGGTTATAATCTATGAATTATTAAGAAATAGAAACCCTCTTGATTTACTTTTCAAACTCTGTTGTGTTATTTATTCTATATTCTTGAAGTAATGTTACCCACTGTAAAGTTTAAAACAGTTTGTACAGGATTTAAAAGGATGAATTTGTACCAGAGGACTCTGCATGCATGTGATAATGATTTGTAGTGCTAAATAAATTGTCTCTTATTGTTCATTGAAGGACAAGGCCCACCTTTGGGTATTAGTTCTGTCCTCTGGAAGGTGGACACAAAGGCATAGACATAGATTATGTGATCTTGTTTGGTTGCAGGAAAGAAAATTGCTCGCCCCCCCATCTACCCAATCACTGTTGATGGGGGAATCCCTCCCACACTGCTAGTGTGTTCTCTGCTGGCAAAACAATACCAGTAAACATAATTACTGCTGGAGGCTATAACTGGCAGCAGTAATTGCATGCAAAAAAATCAACAGGCTGGTTGTACTTAAGTTGATCGCTTTAAACATTTCAGATCAAGTAAGTGTCGTAAAACGCTTTATTTATGTTTTTTTAAAGCAGCATCCTGTATGATTGAATATTTTGGTTTATAAGACATGATTCTGAAGCTTATTTCTGTAAATGTGTCATTTTTGTGCCCTTTCAGAAAACCCCAATACAGTAGAGCAATCTGCTCAGGGCAATGCTGACTCTTCCCAAATAAATGGAGTGGACCAGGGTAGTTGTGCACGGGACAATCTAATCTCCATACAGAAGAATGATATGAACCTGGATACCTCACAGCTGTCATTGGCCGAAATTGCATCCTGTAGTTATGAAGCAAGGTAATGCCAGACTTCATTTACTGCATGATAATGACTAACAAATACAGTTCATGTGTGTATTAAAATAAAAGGTTGATCTCTCCTAGTATTAAAGAACTTCTGGTTTCTGGTGCTAATAGAGAGTAATCTGAGCTCCATTGACTTCAATGGAAGGCAGGTGAGACATCAGGGGGATAATAAACCCCTGATGTCTCATTAAAGAGAACCTATCACAACACAAAGAAATTATATTACATAGGGGACTTTTTGTCAAAAAGTTACACCGAAGCGCTAGGAATCTTCCCCCCATTTTGATACCACCCCTCATGTACATGCATACACACAAACACACCCACCTGAAGGCACCTATGTATGAACACGTTGCTTGCTGTACACATGCTACATAATGCTGCGCACGCTTGAATGAGGGCAGTAATTCTAAGGCCATTTTTCATGGTTAACTCTAAAGTGAGGACCTGTATGGGGCTTTTAAAGTGTTGCCTATAGGAAAAAAATAGGGTTCTGAAGTTTGCTATCATTTTGCATGTTCGTGCAATTTTAAAGCTTGACATCTTGGGTACCTAAGTACTCGGCACAACCTTATCTTTTATTTTACCAAGAACCAGGTAATATATTGCATTTGTGTGCCTTAAAATTAACTTTAGTGTATTTTTTTTACTGAAAATTTGCGCTTGATAAACCTTTGCACAAATATCGTGTCACATAAAAAATGGAACTACGATCATTTTACTCAGGGTGTCTGCTTTCAGGAAATAGTGCCTTGAAAAAGTATTCATACTCCTTTGAAATTTTCCACATTTTCTCATGTTACGACCAAAATTGTAAATGTATTTATTGTGATTTTATGTGATCGACCAAAACAAAGTAATACATAATTGTGAAGTGGAAGGAAAATGATAAATGGTTTTCAAATAAATATCTGAAAAGTGTGGCATGCATTCAGCCCCCTTTACTCTGATAAAGATGTGTAATTTAATTTCAGTATAAATACAGCTGTTCTGTGAATCCCTCCGAGGTTTGTTGGAGAACTTTAGTGAACAAACAGCAGCAGGAAGGTGAAGGAACACACTGGACAGGTCAGGGATAAAGTTGTAGAGAAGTCTAAAGCAGGGTTAGGTTATAAAAAAAAATATCCCAAGCTTTGAACATTTCACGGAGCACTGTTCAATCCATCATCCGAAAATGGAAAGAGTATGGTACAACCTACCAAGACATGGCCGTCCACCTAAACTGACAGGCCGGACAAGGAGAGCATTAATCAGAAGCAGCCAAGAGGCCCATGGTAACTCTGGAGTATCTGCAGAGATCCACAGGTCAGGTGGGAGAATCTGTCTACAGGACAACTATTAGTCATGCACTCCACAAATCTGGTCTTTATGGAAGAGTGGCAAGAAGAAAGTCATTGTTGAAAGCCATAAGAAGTCCCGTTTGCAGTTTCTAAGAAGCCATGTGGGGGACACAGCAAACATGTGGAAAAAGGTACTCTGGCCAGATGAGACCAAAAATGAACTTTTTGGCCTAAAAGCAAAATGCTATGTGTGTCAAAAAACGAGACCTATTTTTACGCTGAGGTGGTTTTCAGGCATTTTAGCGCTAGAAATAGCCTCCGAATAGTGCCTGAAAACCGCCTCCCATTCATTTCAGTGTGTCTTTTCACACTGGGGCGGTGCGCTTCTGGGATGTTAGGAAAAGTCCTGCAAGCAGCATCTTTGGAGCGGTTTGGGAGCTCCCTGCCCATTGAAATGAATGGGCAGCGCTTCCAAAGTGCTTAGGAAGTGCTGCAACACAGACGTTTTTGTCACCTTTTTTGGGGTTAAAAGCGTCCAAAAAGCACCGCTTAAACAGCGCTAACACGGCACCAGTGTGAACTGGGTCTAACACTACATCAACCTGAATGCACCATCCCCAGCAGCATCATTTTGTGTGGATGCTTTTCTTCAGCAGGGACAGGGAAGCTGCTCAGGGTTGATAGGAAGATGGATGAAGCCAAATACAGGGCAATCTTAGTACAAAACCTGTTAGTCTACTAAAGACTTGAGACTGGGGCAGAGGTTCACCTTCCAGCAGAACAACAACCCTAAACATACAGCCAGAGCTACAATGGAGTGGTTTAGATCAAAGCATATTCATGTGTTGGAATGGCCCACTCAGAGTCCAGACCTAAATCCCATTGAGAATCTGTGGCAAGACTTGATAATTGCTGTTCACAGACTCCATCCAATCTGACAGAGCTTGAGCTATTTTGCAAAGAGGAATGGGCAAAAACTTCACTCTCTTTATGTGTAAAGCTGGTAGAGACATCCCCAAAAAGCAGCTGTAATTGCAGCAAAAGGTGGTTCTACAAAGTATTGACTCGGGGGGCAAGATACAAATGCATGCCACACTTTTCAGATATTTATTTGTAAAAAATAATATTGCAAACCATTTATCCTTTTTCTTCCACTTCAGTATTATGTGCCACTTTGTGTTGGTCTATCACATAAAATGCCAATAAAATACATTTACGTTTTTGGTTGTAACATGACAAAACATGGAAAATTTCAAGGGATATAAATACTTTTTCAAGGCACTGTATATAATGTTTGGGGGTTTTAACTAATCTTCAGGTCTAAAATTATTATTTTGAACGTGTGCAAAAAACATAAAAATGACTCAGACAGCGAGGAATTAAAGGAGATTTTTCAAATAAGCTTGTATTGAATTGCCAAAAATAACTATCTTTTGCATTGCTATTACAATGCTGAAGTTAAAAAATGGAAGTGTATGCTGTGACTATAGAACTCCTTTAAGTGATTTTGTTTTGTGTAGCTGTTCAGTAAGCTTTTATCATTGTTTTCCAGGCAGGCTGGCGTGAGAAATGGAATGATGTTTGGGAAAGCTAAGCAGCTGTGTCCTGATCTACAAGTTGTTTCATATGATTTTGATGCATACAAAGAGGTTTCCATGACCTTGTATAGAACATTGGCAAGGTAAAGGTTCCTTGGAATGACACCTATAACCTATATATTATGATTTGATCATCATTGAGAAAATTTGTTTTGTTTCTTATATTGTCCTCTCAGGTTATTTAATCTATTTATTATACTTATATTTAGGCCTTTGTTATAATTAATTGTTTTAGATTTGTAGAATTTTTTTTTTTTTACCTAAGACCCCTTTTCACACTGGGGCAGGTTTCAGGCGCTTTAGCGCTAGAAATGGCCTCTGCAAAGTGCTTGAAAACTGCCCCCTATTCATTGCAGTGTGACTTTTCACACTGGGGCAGTGTACTTATGGGACATTCCGAAAAGTCCTGCAAGCAGCATCTTTGGGATGGGTTGGGAGCACTGTATTTAGCGCTCCCAAAACGCCCTGCCCATTGCAATGAATGGGCAACACTTTCATATCGCCTTCAAAGAGCTTTGAAAGCACTGCAAAACGGGAGTTGTTTACCCTTTTTTTTTTTTGTGTTAAAAGCGCCCCACTAGTGGCCGAAAAGCGGCGCCTTAGCGTTGCTTAAACAGCGCTAAAGCGAACAGCCCTTTAACACAAACGGACAGGCGACTCAGTGTGAAAGGAGTCTAAGTTGTACTGAGTGCAGTCTTTATACACTTTTTTGTTCGCAGAGCTCACTGATGCCTAGATGTCCAGACCAAATTTAACAGAGTGCGTATGTTTTGGTTAACTTGACAATAACTCTGTTGACTAATTTTTCTACCTAATTTTTTTTTTACATTGCTAAAGGATATAAAGTTCTTTTGTCAAAAGTATTGGGTTTAGAAGTGTGTCTATGGGAATGTTTGACCATTATTCCAGAAGCGCATTTGTGAGGTCAGCACTGATGTGGACGAGAAGGCTTGGCTCGCAGTCTCCGCTCTAATTCATCCCAAAGGGTGAGATCAGGACTCTGTGCAGGCCAGTCAAGTTCCACCCCAAACTCGCTCATACATGTCTTTATAGACTTTGCTGTCAGTAGCAGCTGTTTACTAACAAAGCCAAGTTTTTACCATGTCATACCCGATATGGTTTTTACATGATTAGGAGCAACTCTGATGGGGTCCCATTAGTTGGGACCAGTGCAGTCAAAGACCGCCAGGTCAGCCAGCTGTCATCCTTTCACAGTATCAGCTGCTAGCTGTCAATTAGGAACCCATAATAACATCCCCCCACCCCTGTGCCTCTCAACAATTACCTGTCTCGTTTGATCAATCTCGCACTGTGCTCGTCTGCAGGGTCTTCTCCCTTCACTTCCTAGTCTCACAGGAGACTCAGGCAGCAGGGCTTGCTATGCGTATACCCGCAAGAAGATGTGGATAGCGCTGGCGGGGGACCACTGAAGAAGAGGAAAGGGAACCCTCTGTGCAATATAAACTTTTCTTTATCGTACATCACAGGACACAGAGCACTATAGTAATCACTATGTGGGTATATATATGCACCTTCAGGTGATAGACACTGGTATACCCAATACAGGAAGTTCACTCTCTATATAACCCCTCCTCCTACCAGGAGTACCTCATTTTTTTTCGCCAGTGGCTAAGGTGTTGGTCACGAGTGAAGATGTGCTCTGAGGAGCTCCAGGAGGGATCCTTGCTGGATTTAAATAGACTCCACAGACCGGATCCATCTAAAGTACCACTGAGGCCAAGGTGGATGGTGCTTGGGCCTGGTATACGAAGCACAAGGTTTTGCCTGTAACACCTCTCTTTGCAGGGCTAGACCCCCGGACCCAGGGCTTTGGTCATGCCTACATTACCTAAAGTTTTTCCTGGCGGGGTGCTATTACAGGTCCAAGGGAGTGGAACCCCGATAAAAAGAGACCCGATCCTTGAAGGTTGGTTAACGCATGAAAAAAAACCTTGAAAAAGTCACGTGCCAGTGATGTAATGCGTAGGAGAAGCCAGTAACCCCGGTGCTGTGTGAGCAGGAACAGCTAAGTGTGGAGATTGTCTCTGAATATACGCAACTGACCTTCTTAAATGTGACCTTATTGCGGGGCATGTGTAAGTACAATTGTGTTTTATTATCCACGTCATTTTTAGTTTATTTGCGCAATTAGGTATGTCCTTTCTTTTGTTTGAGCAATATCGATCTATGAAGGATTGAAAGCAATGAAGGTTTGAAAGCAATCCACCACATGTGAACATCATCAGAGACGACACACCTGATCATTTGGGTATTGTTGTCCCTCTGTGTTTTATCTTACAAATGAGTGGTATTTGACTTTTTTCCAGCATCTCCAGAAATCTACAAGCATTTTGGAAGAACAGTAATTCATTTATATTTAGTGTGGTTTACTGGACATATATATATGATTAGTTTATTTATTCTTTATAGGATCACATTATTTATTTAATCACTGTGCTATATTAAGGTTGATGGTAGCGCTTTATTAACTTTCTATAGATTCAAGCTTTAGACTTGCCAATGCGGCAATGCGGGGGGGGGGGGGGGGGGGTGGAAAATATGTAGGAGTGTGGAGAGCACTGGGGGAACCAGAGAGCACAGTCGGGCTCGGAGAGCAGAGGGGGATGGGGACCAAGGGGGGGGGTTGGAAAGCACAAACAGGGGCAGAGAACACAGGAGGCGAAGAGTATGGGGGGCGGAGAGCACAGAGGGGCTGGAGAGCATTGGGGGGGATTGGAGAGCACTGAGGGGGTGGGGACCATGGGGGGCTGGAGAGCACAAGCAGGCGCAGAGAACATGTGAGGCGAATAGCACAGGGGGGGGGGGGCGGAGAGCACAGAGGGGCTGGAATGCATAGGGGGCTGAAGAGCACTGGGTGGGCCTGAGAGCACTGGAAGGGGCTGGAGAACCCTGGGGGGCCGGAGAGTAAAGGAGGGCGATGAGCACTGGGGGGAGGCCGGAGAGCCTGGGGGGGCGATGAGCACTGGGGGGGGCTGGAGAGCATGGGGGGGACGGGGGGCTGATTTGCACTGGGAGGGGCTGGAGAGCTCTGGGGGGGCCGGAGTGTACAGGGGCTGGAAAGCACTGGGGGGAGTTGGTGAGCAGTGGGGGAGCCTGAGAGCATGGGGAGGCTGGAGAGCAGTTGGGGAGCCTAAGAGCATGGGGGGGTGGAGAGCAGTGGGGGAGCCTGAGAGCATGGGGGGGCACCTGAGGGGACAGTAGAAAGAAGCTGCATGGGAGAAGCAGCTGCATACACAGTAGAAGAATCCATCTCTTTATTTTTCTCCTACAGCATCAGAATGCACATGGGAGAGAGAGAATGAGAAGCAGACATTCGGAGGCTGTAGGAGAAAAATAAAGAGATAGATTATTTGACTGTGTATGCAGCTGCTCCTCATATCCAGGTGCACGCATGGGGAGCCACACTCACTGTCCCTCTGTTCTGGTGGCCACGTCTCGCATAGATCCCCTTCCTCTTCGTGGTCACTTCGGCCAGCCAGCCATCCGCGGAGAGGCCGGGTGAGCAGCGGGGGCTCAAGGAACAGCTCAGCTGCCTTGGCCCACAAGCACATGTGGCCCGGCGGCCCCCGGCCCACCGGGCAAGTGCCCGGTGTGCCCTATGGCCAGTCTGGGCCTGGCTACCATAAATTCTTTGCAGGATCAAGCTGGAAAAAAAGCTGGTAATTCTGGTAGCCCCAGCGTGGCCCAGAAGGTCCTGGTATGCAGAAATCGTAAAGATGGCGGTGGAGGATTCATGGTCCCTTCCACTACGGCCAGACCTACTCTCGCCGGGGCCAATATTCCATCCTACCTTAAGAACTCTAAATTTAACGGCTCGGCTATTGAAACCCATGTTCTGAAGAAATGTGTGCTTTCCGGGTCAGTTATCTCTACCTTGACTAATGCAAGGAAGCCAGCTTCCAGAACTATATATTATAATATTATAGAGTCTAGGGGGCTTATGTTTCCTGGTGTGAGTCCAAGGGTTGACACCCTCGGAGGTATATCATATGCAGAATTCTTTCCTTTCTACAATTAGGGGTAGAGATGAAGTTGGCCTTGAGTACTATTAAGGGTTAAGTCTCAGCTTTATCGGTCTTATTTCAAAGACCGCTTGCTTTACATTCTTTAGTCCGGGGTTTTATGCAAGGGGTGATGCGACTTAATTCGCCAGTGAGATCACCTTTGAACCCTTGGGACTTGAACTTAATTTTGTCAGTGTTACAAAAATAGCCATTTGAACCGATAGAGCATATTCCCTTAGTCCTTCTGACAAGGATTTTGGTGTTCTTGGTTGCTATATCCTCAGCAAGGAGGGTTTCAGAATTGGCTGCTCTTTCTTGTAAAGAGCCATACTTGATTATTCACGAGGACAGAGTGGTGTTGGGCCCTCGTCCAGGTTTTCTGCCAAAAGTGGTCTCAGGTTTTCACCTGAACCAAGATATTGTCCTGCCATTGTTTTTTTCCAAAACCATGTTCCAGGGAAGAGAAGTCACTACATTGTCTTGATGTGGTGAGAGCAGTCAAGGTCTATTTAAAGACGAGTGCTCAGATCCGGAAGACTGATGTCTTGTTTCTACTGCCAGAGGGTCCTAAGAAAGGACAGTCAGCGTTGAGATCCACTGTCGCTATGTGGATTCGGCAAGTTATAATATAGACTTATGATTTAGGGGTAAGATTCCACCTTTTCAAGTCAAAACGCACTCTACCAGGGCGGTTAGTGCTTCTTGGGCAGTGCGTCACCAGGCCTCCATGGCTCATATCTGTAAGGCCGCAACTTGGTCTTCAGTACATACATTCACCAAGTTTTATCAGGTGGATGTAAGAAGGCATGAGGATATCGCCTTTGGGCGCAGTGTGCTGCAGGCAGCAGTATAGGTCCTCAAGTCTGGGGGTGCCCCCCCCTTAAATCATAAGTCTGAATTATAACTTGCTGAATCCACTTAGCGACAGTGGATCTCGACGCCGCCTGTCCTTTCCCCTCAAATAGCATTGCTATGGAACGTCCCACATAGTGATTACTATGGTGCTCTGTGTCCCTGTCTCCCTCCCCATAAATAGCATTGCTGTGGGACATCCCACATGGTGATTACTATGGTGCTCTGTGTCCCTGTCTCCCTCCCCATAAATAGCATTGCTATGGGACGTCCCACATAGTGATTAATATGGTGCTCTGTGTCCCATGATGTACGATAAAGAAAATAGGATTTTTATAACAGCTTACCTGAAAAAATCCTTTTCTTGGAGTACATCACGGGACACAGAGGTCCCGCCCCTCTTTCTGGGGTTTAGATATATTGCTTTGCTACAAAAACTGAGGTACTCCTGGTAGGAGGAGGGGTTATATAGGGAGTGAACTTCCTGTATTGGGTATACCAGTGTCCATCATCTGAAGGTGCCTATATACCCACATAGTGATTACTATGGTGCTCTGTGTCCCAAGATGAAAAACGATTTTACAGGTAAGCAGTGTGAAGATAAAATGTGCTGTGCCCCAAAACTAGCATTGTTTATAAGAATCTTGCAGTGGTTTCTCCATGCCAAATAGGAGACTACCTAACACTTCTATATGAAGATATAGAAGTGGAAATATCAACAATATCAATATAACAAATATACTGATAAAATATTTTTTATTTTGAAAGGCAAAAAAAATAAAATAACAGTTTGGCATATACAGATTAACACAGTTCTAACGGTACAGCACTGTAGGATGAACTTCCCAACATATTTTGCCCATATCTCGGGCTTCTTCAGGAGATGCTGTCCAATTAAGAAGTATAAGCCTTCTATATCTCCTAGAGGTATAGATCCAAATACTGCCGGGATGTCTATCTGCATCAAGAGAACCATGCGCTACAGGCGGCCATAGAGAGCATTCAAGGACTGGAGGAGCAGGTTCTGCAGTGGACTTGTTTTCCAATGGACAAACGCTGTCAGCACCCTCAGATGCTGAAATACAAAGCCGGATTTCAGTGGCAGAGTGTGTATGTCCCTGGAAAAAACTGAAAGTGGAGCTACCTTTGGGTGAATACTCTATGGATTCCCCACCCACATTGTACTGGCACGATAGCTGAGGAGATTAAACCAGTCCCACCCCCCGAACCTTACCAGCCAGTTCAGGTCTTGCACTCGAGCGGTGGCTGTGGCCTCAGGGAACACTCTTCCTCCCCCCTAATGTACCTCATCCCACATATAAGCCAAACTCCTGAGCAAATGTTTGCAGTCTGCCATTTGTGCCAGAGCATGTGTGATGCTGGATGCAAGCTGGGTTACACAAGATACAGGTAAATCTCAAAGCGATCTTAAGAAACCCTCCATTCATGTTTACTTTACATTGTATTGTATTTAATGAATTTTAAATGCAACATATATACGTTGTACTTTTTATAGGTAATACCTTAAGTGGAGGGCCCCCTAGATACTTTGATTCAATTTCTACTTTACAATTTTCATCAGATCTACCCTACCCGTACCAACTTAAACTTTCCTCCTTGCCAATCTACCACCCTATGGACACTGGGTTGGATAACCCAAATTTACATAATCGATAGTTGAGAAGTTTTTCGCTCACATAGTGTCTCTGACACCCTTTTTTTGGGTCCCTGCACACCTCTATTCCCTTTTCCCTTTCCCCTCCACCCCCCTTTTCCCAGGTCTTTCCCTATTTGCCTCCCCTCCCTGCTTCACTCTCTCCCTTCTCCCCCCTCTCTTACCCAACTCTTTACCCTCCAAATTTCTTCCTTTCCCTCCCCCTCCCTCTTGCCCTATCCCCATGGGTTCCACTCCCTCCACCCTCCTCTTTTCCCTTCTCTCCCCCCCCACCCCCTCTTCTCTCACACCCATTAAATCTTTTTATACAGAGAGACTTTATATCATTATATTTTCATAATACCCATGTGACTGACCCCAGACACCGTGACTGGGTATCTCCGGCAAGAAGCTGCTTCCCAAGCTCTGGAACACGAGGCCAGTGAATATAGCTGTAGTTACCCCAAATAACTAGGCAACACCAATTTTGGAACAAACCAGAAGTAGAACTGCTTTATTAGAGAAACACTGAATTTATTCAGAAAACCATTAGATAAGCGGTACTCCCATTATTATAGACAATGGCCACCTCAGACACTAGAACTAATCCTAATATCATAGACAATGGCCACCTCAGACAGTCTGGCTGCCCCTTAGGAATACATTATGCATAGGAGGCCAATTAGTGACCAGCTCCTTCTGGATAACTTAAGAACACATTAAAACACAGCGTTTTCCAGGCAATGGTTTTTCTGCAGCCCCAAGTTCGTGACAACCCAGATTTGCGGTATTGTCTTCTAATGGTCGTGGGCAGGTCTATTTGAGGATAGACCCCACAGGCCAACCAGGTTGTTCACCACCAACTATTTTGCAAATACCACACAGGTGATTAAATACTTGTATGTAAGTTGTATGTGTACACATGTATGCATGTGTATATATAGATGCATGTGTGTGTGTGTGTGTGTGTGTGTGTGTGTATATATGTATGTATATGTATATGTATATATATATATATATATATATATATATATATATATATATATATATATATATATATATATATATATATATATATATATATATATAATTTATTTATTTTTTTCATTACAATTAACGCTAATTATATTATACTACTAAGGAATTACATACGATATTCACCCTTCCTTGTGAATTCTCGCAGCGGATATCATCTTTTCTAACTTCATTTGTTAAGTGTCTTTGAGCTTGAATATAATATATGATGTGATTTGCTGTTAAATTCTAATTGTCGTATTCGTAATTTCTTTTTGTACACCACTACAGTATGTAACGGGATCTGAGGCCCTGACGAAGCAAGTTAGCCCGCGAAATGCGTTGGCTGCAAAAAAATTGGATCCCAAGACCAGGACAATATCTCCCTGGACAACCATTGTGATAATTTGTTTTTAAAACAAACCTTTTTTAAGAAATTGTGGAAAAAGTTTGAATAAAGATATGTAAAATAGTTTTTAAAATAAGTGGTCAGTGTTTATTATACCCAAGGAGGTACATGCAAAGTCCCAAAACCACTATGTATCCTTGTATTCGCTTTTTGAGTGATGGTACCTCCTAAGGGTAGGAATTGATTTACACTCTACCCTTTTAATAATGATTTTAGTAAATTTTTTGCGAAAATGTTGCTTTGATAAACATTTGCGCAAATATCATTGTACCCTAAAAATCATTAGCACCTTATTTGTATTCTACTGGTCATGTGCTTTCTGAAAATATATGGCTTGGGGAGTTTTTAACAAACTCTGAAAGCTGTAAGGGAAAAATAATAAAGCAATGGAAAAATTGCAAAAACGGTCTGGTGAGCTGAGTTTAAAAGCAGAGCACAGCCTGGCAGCGAAAAGGTTAAAGTGTTGCAGTATATGTGTATTTGAAAAAAATGATAATTTACATTACACAGTAAAAAACATTGCAATTTATACCATAATCCGTTGTGTTTTTTATTCACCAGTTACACTCATGACATTGAAGCTGTGAGCTGTGATGAAGCCCTTGTCGATATCACAGAAATTCTTGCAGAGACCAAAATAAGTCCTGATGATGTTGCTAGTGCTATTCGTGCTGAAATTAAAGAGAAAACTTTGTGCTCAGCTTCTGTAGGAATGGGTTTGTATAATTATACTTATCTATTATGTGACTGAGAAATTAGAAAATTGGTTTTACCTTTTGCAAACAAATCTGGTCTTAGACTTCAAGCTGTATTAAACCCAAAACAAAAATTGTATTGTATTGCAACTTACCAATCCTTAGATGTGGTGGCTGCATTCGTTTTATTTTCTTTGGCTTTTCCCCCCTCTGTTTTCACCTGGTGATCTGGCCTGGAACGTACCCCCGTTATTAGTGTGAGACAACTCTGGAGGAATAAGAAAAGGAGGCACAGCAGATCGCAGCATTTTCAGCCGGGGAGGGAGTATTAAATGTATTCGCAGATTAAGTACCACTAACAAATTGAAGTCTAACTCCAGATCACACTTTATAAGCAGTTACAACAAACCACTTTTTTCCTTTTTGGATAAAGATTTTGCATGAATAAATAACCACTTCATTACTGGGCACTTTCTCCCCCTTCCTGCCCAAGCCAATTTTCATTTTTCACCGTTGTCACACTTTGAATGACAATTAGTCATGCGACACTGTATCGCTGTCTTTCTCTCCACGGGCTCTGGGCTCTTGATTGGATAGATTGATAGCAGCGCAGCCATTGGCTTCCGCTGCTGTCAATCAAATCCAATGACGCGGGCGCCAGGGGGTGGGGCAGAGTCCGGCTTTCTGTGTCTATAGACGCAAATGCCGGACTCAGCACGCCCTCAAGGTAAGGTCTAGGCTTTTTTTTTAATTTGGATATGGTGACTTCATATATCAAAACGTAACTATTACATCTTTTTTTTTTTTTTCTCAGGCTCTAACATTCTTCTGGCAAGGATGGCAACTAGGAAAGCTAAACCTGATGGACAGTATCATTTAAAGCCAGAAGAAGTAGATGATTTTATTAGAGGTCAGCTAGTCACTACTTTACCAGGTATTATCATTTTGTTTTTTCTGTGAATGTTTATATTTTATATTATCTTCTTCAAAATGAGATGTTAATGGAGTAATTTATTTTGGTAGCCGCTAACGGTCTTCATGGGCATTTTGTGTGCAGTTTACCACACATTCAGCTGCACCAAAAATTCACAGGTGTGTCTGGGGCCTAACAGACATTTCTTTGCAGTGTTCATTAGACAAGATTTATAGACTAGGTTTAGACTGTTACAGGATAGTCAAATTGGAGAAAAAAGACTTCCTAAAGTGTTGAAGGTGTTTCAGCTTGGAGGCACGGGGTTGACAGTCCTATTCTGTCAAGATGGAGATATATGTTCTCCTATAACAATGTTCAGGTACTATATAATAACAGTAAAATAAATTATAATGAAATAGTCAAGAATACACAATCCAGTGTAGAAATACAAGGTATCTTGGGGGTTGGACACCACCAAGCCTCAAATAGCCACCATTGGATATTTGGATATTAGGAAACAATGTTTGTTTTCACTACCTTATGTACAAAGTGATTCTTGGGGGCCACCAGTGCATTGCAATTGGGGTCAATTAAATGTAATATAGTGTAATATCTGTGTAACATATACTTAGAATTGTTTTAAAAAAAATCAATAAATACTACTTTTAATCTACTCTAAGGTGTGGTGCCATTTAAAATCCCATAATTCTTTTGTTCATTAAAATGTCACTGAAGTTACATGAGATCACCTTGCTCATAATTGACCTGACTTTGTGCACAGAGAAACAGTCGGGCTCAAACAGAACAGGGACTTCCCCAAACCGATACTACTTTGAAGCACACAGTTGTTCTTAAATGTATTTGTATGCTGTAGTATTACCAGTACCCTGTACTCGAAACACTTGAACTTAAAAGTTTGGAGAGATATCCACATACTTTTGCCATAAAGTGTGTATATATGTGTATTTATCGTGTTTTTACAAATGTTGGACAATATTTTCATGATTGCAACTGGTTTAAGATTGCTTAATAAATAAAAGCTGAACTCCAGGAATTCAGTTCCTTTGGAAAAAATGAAGACACACCATGAGTTAACTTCAATGAGGTGCTTAACACCTCCTGGGGTTATCTCTATTATTTACATCTGACAGGTTTATGGAGCTCTCAGAAGACAGCTATTGCTGTAGTTCCAGGTGCCTGACACTGAACCTTGGGGTCTGGGCATCTTCAGCAGTAGAGTCCCTGCAGCTGCTATGCCTTCCCTACTCCTTCCCAATCATCTTATTAAACTTAAAGCGGGGATCCACCTAGCTATCGTTTTTTTTTTTTTTTGGAGTTCATTCACAAACTTTTCTTCTCATGATTATCTACTCACATGTTCTGTGTAATAAGTCCGCCTGTGTCCGATTTCGTTGTAAAGAATAACTTATAAAATTCACTGAAGGCGGTTTCCATCTTCATTGTGGGCATTTGAAGCCCACAAGCATGTATTTCCTGGATGCGGTGAATGCTGTGCTCCCAGCATTCACCGAGATGTTGTGATGACGCTGTTGCACAATGCATGCTGGGAAGCCTGAGACTAGCTCCCAGGGGACTGTGGGAGGTCTGGGAGAGGCTAGAAACACGCCTACTCCCATGGGAGGAAAACCAGGAACTGCTAAGAAGATTAGGAAAAAAAAGGTAATTACGGCGATTTAAATTTTTTTACACAGCATCTAGGCAAGGAAGAGAATGCATAGAGATAATGTTCAAAATTTGGGTGGAATCCCGCTTTAAATCAAGGTGTGCCTGCACTTTTTACAAAGGATCTGAATTTCTGGAATTCAGCTTTAATGCAGTTTACAGCCATTTTTATAACAGGTTCTAGGGTCTAACATATGGCATTCATTCAGCTTTTGAAATATAAGCATTGCCATAGTGTTTTACATTTTCACACTCCAATGAATGTACTTTCCCTCCATCTAGGAGTTGGCCGGTCTATGGATTATAAATTGGTATCATTAAACATAAAGACATGTGGTGATCTTCAAAATCTTTCAATGTCCAAACTTCAGAAAGAATTTGGGCCTAAAACAGGTCAGATGTTGTACCGATTCTGCAGAGGATTAGATGATCGGCCTATTAGAAAGGAGAAGGAAAGAAAATCTGTATCTGCTGAGATTAACTACGGAATCCGTTTCAAACAGGTACATAATGCTGCAAAATAAAATGCCACATCTTCCTGGTGAGAAAAATATTCTGTAGATGGTTTACCTTTTTTTGTCAAGTATTGAATGAAGAGAAAAAGAATCTGTATTTATCGAGGTAACAGTTTCAAATTGATATTTCTTAATTCTGCATCCATCTTCTGTTTCTTTGCCTGTTTTGGTTTGCTTTGTGCCATTAGATTGAGGCACAATGCTTATTACTGTCCATAGAAAGGCTAATTTATTTGAAAATTCATTGGGGGCACAGCAGATATCAGTTAAATGAGTCCTGCCCCGGGGAGAATGGATACTAGCACACCACACTGCACAGGTTAAAGAACTCAGTTTCAGATTAGTGTCCCATAGAGTGTAGGACATTTTAACATTTTTACTCCTACTTTAAAGATTCAAAAATCTACCATTTAGAGTAACTGCATTTTCAAGAGCAGCTATCTGAGTTAAATAAGCATTCCTCTACACTACAGCAATGGCATTTGAGTCTAAGGCCGCGTACAAACTGACGGACTTTCCGATCGGACTGGTCCGACGGACTTTCCGACCGGACTGGTCCGACGGACTTTCCGACCGGACTGGTCCGACGGACTTTCCGACCGGACTGGTCCGACGGACTTTCCGACCGGACTGGTCCGACGGACTTTCCGACCGGACTGGTCCGACGGACTTTCCTACCGGACTGGTCCGACGGACCTCCGACTGACTTTTTAACGAACGGACTTGCCTACACACAATCACACTAAAGTCCGACAGATTTGTACGTGATGACGTACAGCAGACTTAAAAAAGGAAGTTGATAGCCAATAGCTGCCCTAGCGTCGTTTTTTGTCCGTCGGACTAGCATACAGACGAGTGGATTTCTGGGTCCGGCAGAGTTACGACGTAAAGATTTTAAACATGTTCCATGTTCTAAAGTCCGTCAGATTTTCGACTGGAAAAGTCCGCTGAAGGTCCGATGAAGCCCACACACGATCGAATTGTACGCCGGACTCAGTCTGTCGGATCAGTCCGATAGAAAAGTCCGCTCGTGTGTACGCTGCATAAGGGATTGTATTATTGGTAATATTTGTCAGTCCTTTTGTGTTGTTGAAGAAAACCTCAGTCTTTTAAAAGCGTTAACAATGCTCTGGTTTCCCTACATCTACAGTTCATGAGAGTGAATGACAAATGAATGACAAAATATTCTGTAAACTCAAAAGAATTCACTGCCAACCATAATATCTATTTCTTGGTGATTAAATAAAGTCTCAAACTTTTGGACTATACTGCTGCCTAAAGGAGGATTGGATACTGCCAAAAAAAAAAAACTGTAGGCCCGCCCAGGGTTTAACTCTTCCTACTACCAGTATGCCTCAGTTTTGCATTAAAGCAGTATGAAGAGCAATGGCCTCCCAAGAAAAGGATTTTACATAGAGTACAAAAATCTTTTTTTGTTTGTTATCTCTTTTGAAACACAGGGAATCTTACACCTTCAGGACATAAAAAAGCAGTTGTATTGTGAGGTGGGCAACACAGCAATCGTTATGCCCCAAGTTGGAATCAGAAACAGAAAGGTCCACCTTTTTATAGAACATGTGAACAGAAGACCAGATGGAAGCCTTATAAATATGAGAAAAGCCCAAGAGGCACTCGCAGATCTAACTTAAGAGGGGAACATGATTCTTGAGACCATGCGCATGAACAACGGTCTACTGAGACACCTAGAAATGATGGACTGAAAAGCTGGGGTGCCTATCTGGGGCTCATCCGAAATGACAAATAGGAATCCATCTATCTGAAAGAAGCAGTGGCAGAGAGATAGACTTGTATAGCCCGAACCACATCCAGATAATGGAGGGAAATTTTCTTTTGATGAACTGAAGCTGGACAAATGCTAGAAGGATGATGTCCTGTTACGATGAAAGGCAGGGACTACTTTGGGTAAGCAGGAAGTCCTGGGCCTCAACACCATTTTGTTGCTACACAGGACCAAAACGGGGTCTTTGCAAATAAGGTTACCAGTTCACTTGCCTTGCAGAGATGATAGCTACAGGGAAAACAACCTGGTGGCTGAGACTAGTGAGAGGACTGGCTCTAGTGGGTTCAAACAAGGGATGCACCGATACCACTTATTTTAGCTAGGAGTACTGATACTTTTTTATTAAGTACTCGCTGATACCAATTACCCATACCCATTTCCCAGGTCCCAGCCCAATCTTCACCTGGTGGGCTGAGCAAGGCTGATGAAGGAAGCCTTCTGAAAGGCATTCCTTCATTCCCACACTCCTCTGCAGTGGTACATCCAGGCTGTTTCTACCTCCATGCATGGCAGACGCCACAGGTAAAGATTCAGCTCCTGCAGACTGATGGCTAGTGGCAGGGCTGTTGCAAGGAATTTTGTCTACTTAGGCGAAGGTGTATTTTAACCCCCCCCCCCAACATCCTGGCACCCTAAAGAGGCTGCCTGAGCAGCCTTAAGCCTCCTGGATATGTCCCCGACCGCTGCAAATTGTCCCCACTTCTAATAAAAGTCTGTGAAAAAAACACCTCAGATCACCCCAATTCCTGCACCTTCACACCTCAAATCACCCTAATTCCTGCACCTTCAGGCCTCAGATCACCACCCAAATTCTTCTGCCTTCACACCCCAGATCACCCCATTTCCTGCATCACTGTAGTCCCCTGCACACCTGCTGTATCACCTTACACACCTGTTCATCACTGTATTCCCCTATAAACCAGTTGCCCACTGTATTTCCTACATACTTGTTTCCCACTTCGCACCGCCCAACACATTTGTTCCCCACTGTACACGTTTCCCACTGTACACCCCCTGCACATATGTTCCCCACTGTACACGTTTCCCACTCTATACCGCCCCACAAATCTGTTTCCCACTGTACACATTTCCCACTGTACACATGGTTCCCACTGTAACCCCCCTGCACATATGTTATCACTGTACACCCCCCCGCACATATATTCCCCACTGTACAACCCCCCCTGCATATCTGTTCCTCACTTTATACAATGCAATGACAGCGGTGGTGGCCTCACCTGGAGGAGAGCAGCGCTGCAGCATAACAGATTCCCGACAGCCTGGGAAGAGGAGGGAGGGTAAATCGCAGTAAGCCAGGACATGCAGGGCTTCAATCGCACCCGACCCGCCCCAGTTCCCTGTATCATCATCATGCCGTACTTCCGGCACTTCCTGCTCTTTGCACTGGCTTCCTGCTCTTTGCACTATGTTCTCGCTGCCGCAGCTAGAGCTGCAATGCAGGCAGGGGAGTCCCAGCAAGGGAGTAAACCTACCCTGCAGTTAACCCTCGCACAGCCGGCGCTGGCTTTTCTCTGTCCTGACTCTCCTCTTGTTCTGCTCTGCAGGCTGGGGATGGAGTGGAGACCCAGCATTAGAGCACTCTGATCCTACAGGGAGCCCTAGAAGCAGCTGCCCCTGGTTTAAATCACATTTATCTGTCAGCAGGGAAGCTGACAGGTAAATTAATGAGTCATCAGTTGTTAAGGATACGGTGGCCCCGCTCCTTAACGACCGATAATTGTTGCATTCTTTTGTGTACACTTCAGTTGTCAGTGGGAGAATCCGACTGACAGCTGAAAGAACCGAGCCAGTAGGTATCGGTTTTAAGTATCGGTACATTTGCACGAGTACCGATACTCATGCAAATGCTTAGTATCCGCATCGGTATCGGTGCAACCCCAGTTCAAATGGCAGCTTCTGCAGCACAGATAGAACAGGATTCAGATGCCACAGAATACAGACTGGGGGGTGTCACATGGGAGACCTCTCTTTGAAACCAAATGGAGAGAGCAGAGAAATAACCTTTGATGGTGCTGAGAGCCAAATGCTGGTCCAGACCAAATTGGAGGAAGGAGAGGATTCATCTTGCAGAGAAACTCCTAGGGGGAAAGTTCCTAGACTTAGCACCAAACAAAGTATGCTTTCCACATCTGATGATAGACCTTGCAGGAAGAGGTCTAGATCTAGCCTTGAGCATTAAAACACTATCTGGACATGAGCATTAAAGGAATCGCAGACTCAGTTGCCAATGTTCTTTACAACCTGGGCTTCAACAGCCACGGTGGTAAAGATAGAACCAGGAAGAAGCAGGATGGAAAATTGTTCCTTGAGACTGACATTCTGCCCTTGTCTGCATCTGCTGGAAATCAGCGTTCCACATCTGCATGGGACAATCCATTGAGTTAATTCAACAACAATTTAAGTGACACTGAATCATACAAGAATCTCTTTGGTTGATGGCTCAGAAACCGCCAAGACGGTGGGTAAATCAAATGCAAAACCTTCAGGGAAGGGAGTGGGAGCATACTTGCTGGTTCTGCAGTCAGAGAAAAAAACTGGTAACTTGGGTCATAAACTCCTGCTTGACCATAATAGAAACCTCAGTCAAGAAGGCAGACAATCCAGTTACACCTGACAGACCCAAAGAGGCCAGAGACTTTGAAGATGGAAGAGACTTTAACAGCAAAAGACAATGTGATTCAAGGATGCAGCAGCCTGCACCATCAGTGGGCGAGCTGCAAGCATTCTCTGACCTGTTAGTAGAAACTGTTCTCTTCCCCCTTCCTTCACCTGTGTGTCTACAATCTGACATATTGCGACTACAAAGTGGGATAGGCCATATGCAGGCTCAGGGTAATAGACCAGGCCTCAAGTACTCATGAAAAAACTGACAGCTGGTGGCAGGTGAGAGTTCATAACTGGAGTGTTGGATGGCCAGAGGTGACTTAAGCCACTGTAGGTGTGTAGTAGGAACAGATCAAAGTTCCACATGACAGGTAACACAGCAGGGATATGCTTCTGCTATGTTGTGTAGTAAGAAGTTGGCAGCTCCACCCAGTGAATGACATCTGCTTTTTGTCTCACAGCTTTAACCCAGAGTAATCTGGCAGAAAATAAGGAGCAATGGTACCCAGTGACCAGCAAACATGCAGGAACTCTCAGTGCTCAGCCCAATCATCCTACTCAGTAAGTGAGTCTTCTGAGTCAGAGCAAGCAGAGCAGCTAGCAGAACAGAGCCTGGAAAACCCAGAGCCCAGTTCCCGAAGGTCCAGGCTAGCCCTGCAATTGGATGTGCTACTATCAGAAAGCCAGGCTGAGAACAACAACTCTGTATAGCTTCAAATTGGAGACTTATTCTCTGGTAGCAGTGTACACGTTGACAGTCTTGACAGAAGAAAGAAATAAAAGATGAAAAAAAAGCTGGTTAAATAAAAAGTTAGTCTAAGTAGGCTGGGCTACCATTTTTTTTACTTTACCAGAGTCCAGTCCTCAATCCAAAGATTCAAGGCTTCCTGTGTCCCTCAATGGGTGAAACGGAAATTGAGACTAGGGATTAATCGTCAAGAATCATCGAAATCTTGACTAAAGTGTTTCCCGATTCTTTCTATGCAAAGAATTCTCTCTGCTCTTCTGAAGCCACAGCCCTCAAAAGAAAGGAAGGAAAACACCGGGCAGTCTGCCAAGAATCAAAACATTCTTTATCAGTTGAACTGAAGTATAAACATTGTAACAATTTGTCAATGGAAAAGACTGTGTGTAAGTGAGGAATGTTTAACCACTTAAACACTAAGGCTCCATGCGCACTAGGAGCAGAAAAAACTTCAACGTTTTTAGCTTAGAAACGTGGCATAAAAGACGCAAATTAAAAGCATATTGTACAAAGTTTGAGCGTTTAAGAGCATTTCGTTTATATATATATTGCACTACACGCCCCTCTGCAAAAGCCAGGAAATGATGTACAGTGACAACACACCTCTTCTTCTTTTTTTTTTTTTTTTTACTAAAATAACTTTGAAACTTGACGTTCAAAAGAGATAAGAGGAGTTTAGGAGAGACTGACATTTTTACAGCTCCTAAACTTCTCCAGAAAACGCAATAGAGAAGGGATTTTTTCCTGCCTCTGAACGTCCCCGACAGAAAACGCCAGTAGTAGTCATAATGTGCAAACACACATAGAACACAATAGAAGTGCTTCTAGAGGCAGGTGAAAGAAAACTTCAAACGCCTGTAGAATCAACGTTTTTAAGTCCAGTGTGCATGGAACCTAAACCTTTTCCTGACATTTGTTAAAATCACAGCGGTCTTTCCAATGCAATTTTTTTTGGAAAAAATTACTTTAACCTCTTCAGATCCGGGCCATTGCCAAATGACGGCAACAGCGCGGATCTACATTGCCGGGACTACGTCTATTGACGTTGTCCCGTGCACGTGCGGCCTGCGCGCCCCCTGCAGGGCGCGTGCGGCGTGCTCGGTGATCAGCGAGTCTATGAGACTCGCCTAATCACAGATCAGAGTAAGGGGTCGGTCCCGACCCCTTACCACATGATCAGCTGTCAGCCAATGACAGCTGATCATGTGATGTAAACAGAACCGGTAATCGGCTATTTTTCCTCCTCGCGCTGACAGCGTGAGGAGGAAAAAAAAACCCGATCACCGGCGGCCGTGATCGGGACATTAGTCACGATCACGGCGATCATCTGTCACAAAGCAATAGGCAGCAGTGCCGCCTACCAGTGCCCGCCAGCGTCACCCATCAGTGCCCACAGTGCCACCCATCAGTGCCCACAGTGCCACCCATCAGCGCCCACATCAGTGCTGCACATCAGTGCCACCTATCAGTGCCCATCAGTGTCACCTACCAGTGCCCATCAGTGCCCCCCCATCAGTGGTACCTATCAGTCCCACCTATCCGTGCCACCCATCAGCGGCCATCAGTACCGCCTTATCTGTCCCCATCAGTGCTGCCTTAACTGTGCCTATCAGTGCCGCTTTATCTGTGCCTATCCGTGCCCATCAGTGCAGCCTATCAGTGCCCACCAGTGCCGCCTCATCAGCGCATATCAATGAAGGAGAAAAATTACCTGTTTGCAAAATTTTATAACAAACTATTAAACATGATTTTTTTTTCAAAATTTTCCATCTTTTTTTGTTTGTTTAGCAAAAAATAAAAACCCCAGCTGTGATTAAATACCACCAAAAGAAAGCTCTATTTGTGGGAAAAAAATGATAAAAATTTCATTTGGGTACAGTGTTGTATGACCGTGCAATTGTCATTCAAAATGCGTCAGCGCTGAAAGCTGAAAATTGGTCTGGGAAGGAGGGGGGTTTAAGTGCCCAGTAAGCAAGTGGTTAATGATTTTTAAAAAAAAAACTAACCAGTAAAGTTAGCCCATTTTTTTTTATTTGTATAATTTGAAAGATTTTACGTCGCGAGAATCATGAGAGAATCATGATCTTTTTATTTGAAGCAAAAAAATCATGATTCTCATTTTGGCCAGAATCGTGCAGCTCTACTAGGGATGCACCAATACCATTTTTTTAACTACGAGTACCGCTACTTTATTTTTTTAGTACTCTTTGATACCAATTACTGATACCTATCACCTAGAAAGAGTAGGTAGAGAGGAGAGAGGTGGTTTAGGAGGTGTGTGTGTGGGGGGGGGGGGGCGGTGAGGGCAGGGTGGGGAGTGGGTGAGTAGGGGGGTAAGTGAGGACAGGGTGGGGGGTGAGGGCAGGGTAGTTGAGGGTTGGGGTGGTTGGGATGCAGCTTCTTCTGCAGGTGGATCCTCTGGAGCTGGGAGCCTGGGACTAGCTGAACACTGCTAATATATTTGGTCCTGTCCCTTCCTCCTGGGCAGCTGGGGCTTGGGGACTTCATTTTTAAAAATAGCTGCAGATTTTGGAGTCCCCGCCTGCTCTAACTCTACCCCCCCCACTGAGCCTGCAGAGACGGGCCAGGACAGAAGGGCTGGAGGCTCGTGTGGTATAAGCAGTGGGGGTGGGGATGGGGGCAGATTTGACAGCTGGTGGGAGGGGAGGAGGAGGCAGGGAAAGAAGTCCCGCAGACAGCTGAAATGTCATTTGTCGTTAAGGAAGCAGTGGCCCTGCTCCTTAATCGTTTCCATACCGGGCCTATTCTGGCACTCTTCTCCTACATGTAAAAATCATCTTTCTTTTTGCTGGAAAATTACTCAGAACCCCCAAACATTTGAATATGTTTTTTAGCAGACAACCTAGGGAATAAAATGGCGGCCGTTGTAACTTTTTATGTAACACGGTATTTTTGTACAACAATTTAAAAAAAATTTTTGGGGGGGGGTGGGGGACTGTTTCCTTAATTAAAAAATAACAAGTTAGCCCAATTTTTGGGGAAAATGTGAAAGGCGATGTTATGCCGTGTTAATAGATACGGAACAAGTCACGTTTTAAAATTGCACACACTTGTGGAATGGCGCCAAACGTTGGTACTTAAAAATCTCCATAGGCTATGCTTCAAAATTGTTTACAGGTATCAGTTTAGCGTTACAGAGGAGGTCTCGTGCTAGAATTGTTGCTCTCGCTCTAATGCACGCAGCTATACCTCACATGTGTGATTTGAACGGCGTTTACATATGTGGGCACTTGCGTGTTTGTTCGCTTCTGTGCACAAGCACACGGGACGGGGGCACTTTAAATTTATTTTATTTTTTCTTTATTGTTTGTTTTACTTTATTTTTTTTTATTTTTTTTTCACTTTTCTCTTTAAATTTTTTTTTTTTTTTATTACTTTTATTCCTATTACAAGGAATGTAAACATCCCTTGTAATAGGAATGGTGCATGACAGATCCTCTTTATGGAGAGATGTGGCTTCTATAAGACCCCACATCTCTCCTCCAGGCTGGAAAGATTGAGATTAAAAAAAAAAAAAAAAGACAGATTCTTTCCAGCTGAGATCTGGGCGTTGTTAACTTCCGTGGCCATAGAGATGACTGGGGACCATCTGGTCACCGGAAATCTCTATGATCATCGGCCAGGGGGGGGGTGATGTCCCCTCCCACTGCCTGTAAGAACGATCAAGCGGCTAAACTGCCGCTATGATTATTCTTACGGTGCACAGAATTGCTGGCAGAAAAAGATGAGGCTGCAGGAATCATTCAGATATCCCCACTGAAAGTCAAAGACGTCAAATGACGTCCTTGGGCTGAAAGTGGTTAACAACCGATAATTGCCGGCATCCTTTTCTTTACATTTCAGCTGTTAGCTGGGAAATCCCGCCGACAGCTGAAAGAACTGAGCCAGATGGTATCGGTTTTGGGTATCTGAGCATTTGCACGAGTATAAAAAAAAAATATATACAGTGTGTGTATGTATGTGTGTGTATATATATATATATATATATATATATATATATATATATATATATATATATATATATATATATATATATATATATATATAATTTGCAAAGTTGCATATCTGGTGAATTATCTTTGCACTTTTTAGCTGATCCTAACAAGAAACTTTTGTCCTCAGGTCAGTGAGGCAGAGGCCTTTTTGATGAACCTTTCAGAAGAGATCCAGAGGAGGCTTGAGTCTGTGAAAATGAAGGGAAGAAAACTCACACTTAAAATCATGGTGCGAAAAGCAGGAGCACCCATAGAACCTGCAAAATATGGGGGTCATGGAATCTGCGATAATATAGCAAGGTGAATACACTGTGGGACTAATTATAAAAAAATATGTAATGTTTGACAGAGTTCTTTTCCCGTTTTACATCTCTTCACATTATGTAATGCTGCCTGTATTATTTTTCAACATTTTATACTGCTTACTCTTTCTTGAACCTTAATTATTCTGAGCAACACTGTTTACTGGATACAGAACAAACCAACATATAAAAGAAATATTTTTACATTGCACCATTTTCCTGATTAAATAAACAAGAAATACTCCATGCTGTACCTAAACCACAAAACACAATTTTGCATGATGCAAGATAGGCCTACATTAGCCAATTATTGCTGTAATTTTCAAGAAAATAAGTGCTTCAGTATTGCTATGTAGAGATTTTTTTTTAAAACAACCTCTACCTTCATATTGACAAAGAGGTGGAGCCTCAAAACGTTAAAGTGGAGACTGAGATTATTTGCCTCATTCCAGGACAGTCCCCAGCTTCCTGAATTCTGGTTGGTACACCAAACATGGATTTATCTTTACTCTCATTAAAGAGGACATAGTGGTTTAGCATCTACTTCATGTTCAATAAATGGATTCCCTAGGCCCTTCAAAAACCATTTTGGAACCTCACATACAATTGATGGGTTTTCCCACAGACCGCATCTCATCTGGTTGCCCATGCAAGTTTAATTGACTTGCACCATATACCCACAACCACATTGTGTGACTATCTGTTGCTTTATGCTCCACACAATTGAGTGCACTGAGGATCTCTTTTGTGTGCTTCCATATTCACCCTGTCTTGAGAATAACATAGAAGCTGCCTGCAGTTTAACCAGTTGCCATTCAGCGACAAACCGGTACATCGCTGGATTGGATGGTTGATATCTTGGTCATCGCTGCAGCAGTTATCGAGATATAACTTTTTAGGGCTGGTGATTCTCTTCAATGTAAAAGTAATCCTAGTAGCTAGGAGGCTTTTGGATTACTTTTACAGGCAACGGAAGTGAGTCCCCGCCCCCCCCCCTCCAGCCCCCGCCTTTAACGGGCTCACCCGTGCGATTGGGGAACCCAGTAAGGATGTGACCGGTGGCATCCGATTCCTGGGACACGGCGAGAGGAACTGGTGTTGTTTCTTCCCCTGTGTGATGTGAAAAACTGGAAGTGATGATGATTTTCAGTCTAATGTAAACAAGCTGTTACTGGCTTGAAAAAGCATCTGATCAAAACTATCTTGGTTTGATCAGATGCTTTGGAGGGCAGAGAAGAGATCTGGGGTCTAATATATAATCTGGGGGTTCTAAGTAATTTTTACATCTATGTGAAAAGTGTCAGAGTTGGTCTGGTGTTGAAGTGGTTAAATCCATTCAGTGTGATTGTTTTGTTTATTGTCAGGGGTTTCAAAACAAGAACAAGATTCCAGGGCCAATTTCTTTTTTTTTTTTTCAGAAACATAAGAGCAATTTGTAGACTCAGCAAAAGATCCATGGAATGAATTCCTTCTCAGTGTAGTACTCTAATTATTATAGTCCACAATTCATATGCAACAATTTGTCAGAAACCTCTTAATCCATTTATATTAAAAACATGATTTAAAGTATATATGAACCCTTTCACCACATGTAAGTAACAACTCATGAAATACATACATACACTATATTACCAAAAGTATTGGGCCCCCTGCCTTACACGCACATGAACTTAAATGGCATCCCAGTCTTCGTCCGTAGGGTTAAATATTAAGTTGGCCGACCCTTTGCAGGTATAACAGCTTCAACTCTTCTGGGAAGGCTGTCCACAAGGTTTAGGAGTGTGTCTATGGGAATGTTTGACCATTCTTCCAGAAGCGCATCTGTGTGGTCAGGCATTGATGTGGACGAAAAGGCCTGGCTAGCAGTCACCAGTCTAATTCATCCCAAAGGTGTTCTATTGGGTTGAGGTCAGGACTCATGCAGTCATGTTGAAACAGGAAAGGGCCACTCCTAAACTGTTCCTACAAAGTTGGGAGCAGAAAACTGTCCAAAATGTCTTGGTATGCTGATGCCTTAAGAGTTCCCTTCACTGAAACTATGGGGCCAAGTCCAAACCCTGAAAAACAAACTCACACCATAATCCCCCCTCCACCAAATGATTTGGACCAGTGCACAAAGCAAGGTCCATAAAGACCTTGGGGTGGACGAACTTGACTGGCCTGCACAGAGTCCTGACTTCCACCTGATAGAACACCTTTGGGATGAATTAGAACGGAGACTCTGAGCCAGGCCTTCTTGTCCTCATCAGTGCCTGACCTAACAAATGCTCTTCTGGAAGAATGGTCAAACATTCCCATAGACACACTCCTAAACCTTGTGGACAGCCTTCCCAGAAGAGTTGAAACTGGTATAGCTGCAAAGGGTGGGCCAACTCAATGTTGAACCCTACAGACTAAGACTGGGATGCCAGTAAAATTCAAGTGCATGTAAAGGCAGGCGTCCCAATACTTTTGGTAATATAGTGTATAAAGAAACCAAAACAAATAAGTTCAGTAATTAAGTTATGTGTAATAACATGGAATGACACAGGAAAAAAGTATTGAACACATGAAGAAAGGGAGGTGCAAAAAGGCATGAAAAGCCAAGACATCAGCCGAAACCAATTGGTAATTAGAAAGCTATCCTGCCCCTTGTCAGTGCAATCTAATATCCGCTGATTCAGTCTCAACTGATGGCCTATAAAAAGGTGTCTCATTGCCAAGGTGTCGCACAAGAAACGTCTCATGATTAAAAGCAAAGCACTTTCTCAAGACCTTTGCAACCTTATTGTTGCAAAACATACTGATGGCATTGGTTACAGAAGGATTTCTAAACTTCTGAATGTTCCAGTGAGCACTGTTGGCCATAATTCGGAAGTGGAAAGAACATAATTTCACTATAAATTGGCCATGACCAAGTGCTCTTTCACAAGATTTCTTACAGAGGAGTTATCAGAAGAGTTGTCCAAGAGCCAAGGGCCACTTGTGGAAAGCTTCCAAAAGACCTGGAATTAGGCGGGTACAATTGTTTCAAAGAAAACAAAAAGTAATGTACTCAACCGCCATGGCAGCATGTTGAAGCTCGTTTAAACTTTGCTGCACAACGTTTAGACAAGCCTGTGAAATACTGGGAGAATATAGTCTGGTCAGATGAGACCAAAATTGAACTCTTTGGATGTCATAATACACACCATGTTTGTAGGTCAAATAGCACTGCGCATACCCCCAAAAACACCATATCAACAGTGAAGTTTGGAGGTCGGAACACCATGGCGTGGGGCTGTTTTTCAGCGTACGGTACTGGCAAACTAGCCAATCACCTAACTTGGATCCAATAGAAAATCTATGTAAAGAAATGAAGATCAGAGTTCATAGAAGAGGCCCATGGAACCTTGAAGATTTGAAGATTGTGTGGAAGAATGGGCAAAAATCACACCTAAAGCAATGCATGCAACTAGTTTTTCCATACAGGAGGCATCCTGAAGCTGTCATTACCAACAAAGGATTTTATATGAAGTATGAATTAAATTTTAGGCGTGTTTAACCACTTGCCGACCGCCTCACGCATATATACGTGAGCAGAGCGGCACAGGCAGGCAAAATCACGTACCTGGTACGTGATTGCCTTCCCGCGGGCGGGGGGTCCGATCGGACCCCCCCCCGGTGCCATCGGCGGTCGGCGTTTGGTTGGAAGCGATGAGAGATGAGGGGGAGACCATCCGATCGTGGCCCCCCCCTCGCGATCGCTCCCAGCAAATGAGAAACATCCCCTGCCTCTGTATAGTACACAGAGGCAGAGGATGTGATGTCATCTCTCCTCGGCTGGCCAGTTTCCGTTCCAGCGCCGAGGAGAGATGACATGTAAGTGCACCAACACTCACACACAACACAGTAGAACATGCCAGGCACACTAAACACCCCCGATCCCCCCCCAATCACCCCCCCCCCGTCACAAACTGACACCAAGCAGGTTTTTTTTTTTTTTTTCCTGATTACTGCATAGTGTCAGTTTGTGACAGTTACTGTGGTAGGACAGTGAGTGTTAGCCCCCTGTAGGTCTAGGGTACCCCCCTAACCCCCCCTAATAAAGTTTTAACCCCTTGATCACCCCCTGTCGCCAGTGACGCTAAGCGATCATTTTTCTGATCGCTGTATTAGTGTCGCTGGTGACGCTAGTTAGGAACGTAAATATTTAGGTTCGCTGTCAGCGTTTTATAGCGACAGGGACCCCCATATACTATCTAATAAATGTTTTAACCCCTTGATTGCCCCCTAGTTAACCCTTTCACCACTGATCACCGTATAACTGCTACGGGTGACGCTGGTTAGTTCGTTTATTTTTTATAGTGTCAGGGCACCCGCCGTTTATTACCGAATAAAGGTTTAGCCCCCTGATCGCCCGGCGGTGATATGCGTCGCCCCAGGCAGCGTCAGATTAGCGCCAGTACCGCGAACACCCACGCACGCACCGTACACGCACCGTACACCTCCCTTAGTGGTATAGTATCTGAACGCATCAATATCTGATCCGATCAGATCTATACTAGCGTCCCCAGCAGTTTAGGGTTCCCAAAAACGCAGTGTTAGCGGGATCAGCCCAGATACCTGCTAGCACCTGCGTTTTTCCCCTCCGCCCGGCCCAGCCCAGCCCACCCAAGTGCAGTATCGATCGATCACTGTCACTTACAAAACACTAAACGCATAACTGCAGCGTTCGCAGAGTCAGGCCTGATCCCTGCGATCGCTAACAGTTTTTTTGGTAGCATTTTGGTGAACTGGCAAGCACCAGCCCCAGGCAGCGTCAGATTAGCGCCAGAAGCACCAGCCCCAGGCAGCGTCAGATTAGCGCCAGTACCGCTAACACCCACACACGCAGCATACGCCTCCCTTAGTGGTATAGTATCTGATCGGATCAATATCTGATCCAATCAGATCTATACTAGCGTCCCCAGCAGTTTAGGGTTCCCAAAAACGCAGTGTTAGTGGGATCAGCCCAGATACCTGCTAGCACCTGCGTTTTGCCCCTCCGCCCGGCCAAGCCCAGCCCACCCAAGTGCAGTATCGATCGATCACTGTCACTTTTTTTTGTAGCGTTTTGGTGAACTGGCAAGCACCAGCGCCCTAGTACACCCCGGTCGTAGTCAAACCAGCACTGCAGTAACACTTGGTGACGTGGCGAGTCCCATAAGTGCAGTTCAAGCTGGTGAGGTGGCAAGCACAAGTAGTGTCCCGCTGCCACCAAAAAGACAAACATAGGCCTGTCGTGCCCATAATGCCCTTCCTGCTGCATTCGCCAATCCCAATTTGTGAACCCACCGCTTCTGCAGCACCCGTACTTCCCCCATTCACATCCCCAACCAAATGTAGTCGGCTGCATGAGAGGCATTTATATGTCCTCCCGAGTACCCCTACCCAACGAACCCCCCCAAAAAAGATGTGTCTGCAGCAAGCGCGGATATAGGCGTGACACCCGCTATTATTGTCCCTCCTGTCCTGATAATCCTGGTCTTTGCATTGGTGAATGTTTTGAAAGCTACCATGCACTAGTTGACTATTAGCGTAGGGTACAGCATTGCACAGACTAGGCACACTTTCACAGGGTCTCCCAAGATGCCATCGCATTTTGAGAGACCAGAATCTGGAACCGGTTACAGTTATAAAAGTTACAGTAACAAAAAAAAGGTGTAAAAAAAAAAAAAAAAAAAAAAAACACAAACAAAAAAAAAAAAAAAACAGTTGTCGTTTTATTGTTCTCTCTCTCTCTCTATTCTCTCTCTATTGTTCTGCTCTTTTTTACTGTATTCTATTCTGCAATGTTTTATTGTTATTATGTTTTATCATGTTTGCTTTTCAGGTATGCAAATTTTTTATACTTTACCGTTTATTACTGTGCTTTATTGTTAACCATTTTTTTGTCTTCAGGTACGCCATTCACGACTTTGAGTGGTTATACCAGAATAATGCCTGCAGGTTTAGGTATCATCTTGGTATCATTCTTTTTAGCCAGCGGTCGGCTTTCATGTAAAAGCAATCCTAGCGGCTAATTAGCCTCTAGACTGCTTTTACAAGCCGTGGGAGGGAATGCCCCCCTACCTTCTTCCGTGTTTTTCTCTGGCTCTCCTGTCTCAACAGGGAACCTGAGAATGCAGCCGGTGATTCAGCCAGCTGACCATAGAGCTGATCAGAGACCAGAGTGGCTCCAAACATCTCTATGGCCTAAGAAACCGGAAGCTATGAGCATTTTATGACTTAGATTTCGCCGGATGTAAACAGCGCCATTGGGAAATTGGGGGAGCATTTTATCACACTGATCTTGGTGTGGTCAGATGCTTTGAGGGCAGAGGAGAGATCTAGGGTCTAATAGACCCCAATTTTTTCAAAAAAGAGTACCTGTCACTACCTATTGCTATCATAGGGGATATTTACATTCCCTGAGATAACAATAAAAATGATTTAAAAAAAAAATGAAAGGAACAGTTTAAAAATAAGATAAAAAGCAAAAAAATAATAAAGAAAGAAAAAAAAAAAAAAAAAAAAAGCACCCCTGTCCCCCCTGCTCTTGCGCTAAGGCGAACGCAAGCGTCGGTCTGGCGTCAAATGTAAACAGCAATTGTCCCATGCATGTGAGGTATCACCGCGAAGGTCAGATCGAGGGCAGTAATTTTAGCAGTAGACCTCCTCTGTAAATCTAAAGTGGTAACCTGTAAAGGCTTTTAAAGGCTTTTAAAAATGTATTAATTTTGTTGCCACTGCACGTTTGTGCGCAATTTTAAAGCATGTCATGTTTGGTATCCATGTACTCGGCCTAAGATCATCTTTTTTATTTCATCAAACATTTGGGCAATATAGTGTGTTTTAGTGCATTAAAATTTAAAAAAGTGTATTTTTTCCACAAAAAATGCGTTTGAAAAATCGCTGCGCAATTACTGTGTGAAAAAAAAAATGAAACACCCACCATTTTAATCTGTAGGGCATTTGCTTTAAAATAATATATAATGTTTGGGGGTTCAAAGTAATTTTCTTGCAAAAAAAAATAATTTTTTCATGTAATCAAAAAGTGTCAGAAAGGGCTTTGTCTTCAAGTGGTTAGAAGAGTGGGTGATGTGTGACATAAGCTTCTAAATGTTGTGCATAAAATGCCAGGACAGTTCAAAACCCCCCAAATGACCCCATTTTGGAAAATAGACACCCCAAGCTATTTGCTGAGAGTCATGTCGAGTCCATGGAATATTTTATATTGTGACACAAGTTGCGGGAAAGAGACAATTTTTTTTTTTTTTTTTTTTTTTTTACACAAAGTTGTCACTAAATGTTATATTGCTCAGACATGCCATGGGGATTTGTGAAATTACACCCCAAAATAAATTCTGTTGCTTCTCCTGAGTACGGGGATACCACATGTGTGGGACTTTTTGGGAGCCTAGCCGCGCACGGGACCCCGAAAACCAAGCACCGCCTTCAGGCTTTCTAAGGCCGTACATTTTTGATTTCACTCTTCACTGCCTATCACAGTTTCGGAGGCCATGGAATGCCCAGGTGGCACAAACCCCCCCCAAATGACCCAATTTTGGAAAGTAGACACCCCAAGCTATTTGCTGAGAGGTATAGTGAGTATTTTGCAGACCTCACTTTTTGTCACAAGGTTTTGAAAATTGAAAAAAGAAAAAAAAAAAAAATTTTTTCTGGTCTTTCTTCATTTTCAAAAACAAATGAGAGCTGCAAAATACTCACCATGCCTCTCAGCAAATAGCTTGGGGTGTCTACTTTCCAAAATGGGGTCATTTGGGGGGGGTTGTGCCATCTTGGCATTTTATGGCCTTCAAAACTGTGATAGGTAGTGAGGAGTGAAATCAAAAATGTATGCCCTTAGAAATCCTGAAGGTGGTGCTGGGTTTTCGGGGCCCCGTACGCGGCTAGGCTCCCAAAAAGTGCCACACATGTGTTATCCCCGTACTCAGGAGAAGCAGCTGAATGTATTTTGGGGTGCAATTCCACATAGCCCATGGCCTATGTGAGCAATATATCATTTAGTGACAACTTTTTGTAAATTTTTATTTTTTTTTTGTCATTATTCAATCACTTGGGACAAAAAAAATAAATATTCAATGGGCTCAACATGCCTCTCAGCAATTTCCTTGGGGTATCTACTTTCCAAAATGGGGTCATTTGGGGGGGGGGTTTGTACTGCCCTGCCATTTTAGCACCTCAAGAAATGACATAGGCAGTCATAAACTAAAAGCTGTGTAAATTCCAGAAAATGTACCCTAGTTTGTAGACGCTATAACTTTTGCGCAAACCAATAAATATACGCTTATTGACATTTTTTTACCAAAGACATGTGGCCGAATACATTTTGGCCTAAATGTATGACTAAAATTTAGTTTATTGGATTTTTTTTATAACAAAAAGTAGAAAATATCATTTTTTTTCAAAATTTTCAGTCTTTTTCCGTTTATAGCGCAAAAAATAAAAACGGCAGAGGTGATCAAATACCATCAAAAGAAAGCTCTATTTGTGGGAAGAAAAGGACGCAAATTTCGTTTGGGTAGAGCATTGCATGACCGCGCAATTAGCAGTTAAAGCGACGCACTGCCAAATTGTAAAAAGTGCTCTGGTCAGGAAGGGGGTAAATCCTTCCGGGGCTGAAGTGGTTAATACTTTTTCCCTGTGTCATTCCATTTTACTACACATAACTTAATTTCTGTGCTTATTTGTTTTAGTTTCTTTGTATGTATGGATTGCATGGGTTGTTACTAACGTGAAAATTTAATGTCAATAGCACCTTTAGAAATATATACCTAGAAAAATGGTGACATGTTCAATACTTATTTTACCTGCTGTGTATATTTGTAAGTGATCACATGACTCTTTTCTCAGCTGGATAGCAGATGAAAGAGGTGGGGGTAGAGATTACAAGGGGGACATGTCAGCAGGAGGCAGTGAAACAGCAGTACACTAATCTTTCTAGTGAAGAGCTGTCCAAGGGATGTGTCGGCACAAGTGTGCCCATTGGATTATAGACAGGCTTTGCTCCCAGGTAGAATGCAAGAAAAATGTCAATGCTGGCATGAATGTGCTTCCATGTCTGGGGTGGTCATTTTGAAAAAGGAGAGCAGGGGGACTGACAGGATCACTAGGTATTTCACACAAATGAAGCAACGAGGAACGGGATACTTTTTTTATACATGGTAACAGATTTTAACACGCATATTTTATTGATATATAAAAGAGGAGCAAGGAGAATTCTCCAATATAGGGTGAACAATCCAATGTGTACATTTGTTGAATAATACAAAGAAGGTTCTTAGTATAAAGGGCTCATAGTAATGCATAACATGAGTCATAGATATGGGGGCACAAGGCCTCTAGGGTATACAAGATTACACAATACTAAGGTACATAGCAGAATAAATGTAGAGAGGTTTGGCACTAGTAAGCGGGAAACAGACAAGAAGGTTATCCCGATTTATCACTCTACTAATGGTGAAGCATAGATAGGAGGAAGAAAGGAAAAGAGAAGGACAGACCAGAAAGAAGAGGAGAAAACCACAGAGGAGGTCTATGGTTCCGAATGAGCTTGAGGCATAGCAAGTGCTGGGATAGGGGGCTTAAGGCTCCAGAAGGGATTCGTCAAAGTCTGGAGGCAAGGAATGGTCCATCCAAGGTTGACAAATTTTAAAATGTTTAGGATCTCTATCCTGAATAGTAGCCTGAATTTTACTATGAATCATGGCTTGGGTGATTCTGTTTTTAACTTCAACACATAGTTTAGGGGACTTCCAAGCTCGCGCTACCATTTGTTTGGCTCATGTTATAGCCTGTAGTATGAGGTGAAACTGAGCTCTGGTATATCTGATATGTAAAGTCTTATGGTTCAGCAGCGCAAGAGATGAGTCAGGGTCTAAAGTAGTGTTGATTAGTATAGAAGCCATGTTCATTAGAACTTTGTAGTTTCTTTCGAGTGCTAGTATATTTTGAGAAGAGAATTTCGTGTTTGCCCAGATATCATCCCAATCCTCCATCTCCAGTTCAATCCCCAGATCTCGGGACCACTGAGCAGTATAGGACGGCATACTGGATAGTGCGGAAGTAAGATAATTACATATACAGGATATAATTCCTGGCGCATGCTTGTCTGAATCGCATATACCTTCATATAGAGATCTAGGGCTGAATGTGTGCGTGTGACTGTTTGAGCAAAGTGGGCTATCTGGAGATAGCAAAAACATTCTTTAGGCAGTAGTTGAGCCTGTTCCTGCAAGGTGCTAAATGTTTTCAGGGAATTACTTGTTACAAGGTCGTATATGCGGGTCAGGTTTAATGAGGACCAAGCTTGGAATGAAAATGGATCGAGGAAAGCCGGATAAAAACCCAGGTGTAAGGATGTGCTCCGGCGTGTTCGCATGCTGCAAGTGCCGAGTCCGCCAGGAAGTCGGCACGGCGCAGCGCTAATCACAAGCAGTGAGACATTTCCCGATGTGCGGCTGCAGAGATCAGGAAATGTCTCACTGCCTGTGATTAGCGCTGCGCCGTGCTGACTTCCTGGCGGGCTCGGCACGTGCAGCATGCGAACACGCCAGAGCTCATTCTTACCCAGGTGATTAAAAAAAGAGAGTAATGGGGTGTGAGGTGATGCCAGTTCAAATGGACCCCGTAATTTATCCCAAAGTTGGAGGGAATGCTGGGTTAATGGGTTAGCTATGGGACTTTCGTCATATCGGGATAGCCACAGCAAGTTGTTGACAGATAAGGGGTGCAAATCGATTGCCTCTAGACCCTCCCATAGTGGCGCCTCAACCTTTGTGTGGTATAGCGTGAGTTGAGCCAACTGAGCAGCATGGTAATATCTAAAAAAGTTGAGAACACCAAGGCCTTCTTGTAGCCTACTCCGTAATAATATGGCTCAAGGCACTCTGGGCCTCGTGGGGCCCCATATATATTTATATACACGTCTTTGAATGGCCCGAAAAAAATAGGAAGGTATCGTAACTGGGAGAACCCTGAAAAGCTACAGAAGTATGGGCAATAAGGTCATCTTGACAGCCTTCACACGCCCAAACCAGGAGACGCAAAGCGGCTGCTAAATGGCCAACAAGGATGATAAACGTGACAGCATGGGAAGATAGTTTGCCTAGTAGAGATCCAAGGGGTTATTTGTCAGCTTAATCCCCAAATATGGTATTGAAGGTGACTAAGCTAAGTCTGTGGGAGAGACACGTTGAGGGCCCTAGATTTGGATGGGTTGACCTCCAGCCCGGACATCAAAGCGAATTTATCTAATATGCTAAGGAGATTCATAAGGGTTGTATGAGGGGAAGTGACAAATAACAAGGCATCATCTCTGCGAACAAGCATAATTTATGGTTAGTGGAAGCAATTTCCAGGCGTTTAACATATGGGTAAGTCCTAATCAGGATTGCCAGGGGTTCTATTGCGAGGGCAAAAATTAAGGGCGAGAGTGGGCAACCCTGTCTGGTACCCCGCTGGATAGGGAAGCGCTTAGAGTGGAAACCGGAATACTTAACATGTGCCTGTGGCTGATTGTATAAAGAGTCTATCCACCGCAAAAAATTTGGGCCAAAACCCCAACGCTGGAGAATTAAATGTGGATAGGACCATGAGACCGAGTCAAACGCCTTCCTAATATCCAGAGAAAGGAGTTGCAGGAGTATCTTACAAGTTCTAGCTAAGTGTTGTAACAGGATTACACGTCTAATATTATCACTAGCCTGGCGTGGAATAATACCTACTTGATCTTTATGGACCAACACTCCAATGATCAGATTAAGTCTAATGCCGGGTACACACGAGCGGATTTTTCGACCGGACTGGTCCGTCGGACCGAGTCCGGCGGACAGTCCGATCGAGTGTGGGCTTCATCGGACCTTCAGTAGACTTTTCCAGTTGAAAATCTGACGGACTTTAGATTTGAAACATGCTTCAAATCTTTCAGACGGACTCGAGTCCGGTCGAAAAATTCGCCCGTCTGTATGCTAGTCCGACGGATGAAAACCCTTTGGTGTGATCGTGTGTAGGCAAGTCCGTTCGTTCAAAAGTCCAAAGTGGATGCCTGGCTGGGATCGGTGCTACAGCAAAGGGCAGTGAGTCCTCCCTCCCTTCTCAACAAGTGGTCCTCCTGGATTGGGCTGAGTGGAAGAGTACTGGCACCAGGGAGATCGGGGCAATTAAAGGCTGAGGATTTACGCTCATACCCCTGCAGGGGCAGGGAGCTCCGGTGAGTGCAATCACATTGCAGGAAATTGCCAAATAATCACTACATGGTTCTCCGTTGTTAAAGAATATTAATCGTCTGGGAAAGACGCTACACGATTTATTACACTGCAATTATACTACTAATTTGAACTTTTTGCACTATACAGCAGTTGGGACTAGATGATATATATAATTTTTTGTATATTGTCGTTTTTTTGAATTTTTGTGATGAATTAATTTTTTATGTACACATCTCTATATATCAGATTGTTTTCAATTTTTATAGATATTTGCACATTATTGCACTGCGTGGGTTGCACTGAGGTTTGATAACCAATCTATATCTGCTATTTTTTAATTTCACATAGTTTCACATTTTTTAAGGATTGTTTTTGTTTAATGTGTACAGCATTACTTGCAATTCTATTAATGATCTAACACCCCACAATATTGGTTAATTCTTGATCAATTTATTATTTTTAATTTATTACTATTTTTAATGTATTTATATTGATTATACATCTTTCAATATTCGGGTATTGAGGTAGGATTGTACTACGCATCACAGCACTTGGCACTTTAACATTTATACTTTACACAGCGCCATTCCCTATATTTTGTTTTTTAACCTTTTGGGGTATCACTGAGGTGGTCCCTACTTGCATTGGGGGGCAGCAGTGTTTTAAAAATTCCGAAGCGCGGACCCATTGATAGATTATTACATAAGTAACCAACGACCTCACAAGAAAAAAGGAAAGTAGCAGAAGAGAAAAAAACCAAGGAGAATTTCCAGAGATAGGGAGCACATTTTGTAAGGCAACCATACTACCAAGACCCACATTGTAGGTTGGACTCTATTACCCGACCAAATAGGACTCAGATGACAAGGGCAGCCTGCTGGCCTGAGCATGTGGGCACAGAAAGTGGGGGAGCAGTGTCTACTCCCCACAGCATCTGAGATAAACTGATCAAAGAAACGTATATAGGCATATTAACTTTTTTTAGTTAAAATAGCGAAAACCACCACAATTTACAACGTAACAGGTCAAAACGTAGTTGTATCAGGCCATTGAACTCAGCCCTAAGGTAGGGATAGGAGGGGAGGGTGGAGGAAAGGTCAGGAAGGGACAGGGGGGAGGGAGGGGGGGGGGACGGTGTAGCGGGGGGGAGGGGGGGGGGAGATAGGGAGACAGAAAAGGGGATAGAGGGGAAGGGGATGGGTGAGAAGGGGGACCTAGAGTGTCAGTGAAACTAGGCTTTGAAAAACTTGACTAGCAAATGACACATTAGTAACCTGAATACATCTCTAAAGTTTGCATCTCAATAGTAATATTGTTATCTCCATTAAAAAACGTTGTGCATGAAAATAGAAAAAAAAGAAAAAGACATATTAAACAATAAGCAATAAACATGACCTGAACCGTTATAACCCAAGGGGGTTATAGGATCAAATAAGGTTCCATCTGTACGGCTGTAGAAAGCTTGTAGTGGAGCACAAGCCGTAGGCACCTGGTTGTGTGGAGCCTGCAAAGGGTAATCAAAACTAAGGTTCCTCACGGGAGCACAACCAGGGGTAATTCACAAAGTAGAGGAATATAGTATGGTTCACTCAACCTGGCGTGAAGGTTATAGAATCTTTGGTGCCTGAAGCCGATGCCCTTATCGGGGTTCCCTTCCGGATAGAAGGCGGACCCGGTTGGGTGCCTTTTTGGCTTGGCGTTATAAGGGTGGGTGGCGGGATGGGCTTGTGTTCGGGGCAACGCAGTCTCAGATACTTGGTCTGGAACTGCCAGTTGTGAGGATTCCAAAGTTGTGTAAAGTTTCAGGTCATGTACAGGAGTGTTGCTGGCTACGAAAGGTGAACTGTGGGGCGAGGGGAATCGCTATGTATATTTGAGCTGGTGGAAAAGTGGGTATTCCCGTGCTAAAATGAAATCTAGTATGAGATGTTCTAAGGTGCAGCAGACACCGTGAGGGTCAAACACTACCCACGACAATGTATATAGAAAAATCAATAAATGGTGTTGCGCTCCAAAATAGATAAAGTGCTAGATAGTACAAAGTGACTAAATAGTAAACCTTCAAGTACTGAGGAGTAAAAATGATCGAATATATAAAAAGATAATATAATGGTGATTAAGAATGAGTGCAAAAGATGCAAAATACGGTGACTGTAGTGAATAAATATAGAACTTTCAAGTGCTGATGTGTAAACATAAACAATGCATGAATGATTCAACGTAGTCCATATATTAAAAAAAAGGAAAGTGCCAAAAATGCAGATGAATCACAGACTGGAAGTACTGAAATCTTCCAACCATGTATAGGTGCAAGGTGCAAAGCCAAAAGGTGCTTTCTAGCATCAGTAGATGGCGCTGTGACTTCAATGCTGTGAATCTTCGGTGTAAATGACACCCGTAGGTGTACTAACTTCTTTCCTTACTACTGTAAGGTAAGCAGCATTCGGTTTAAACAGAGGGGGTAGATGATCACTCAAGGGAAGGGGTCTCCTGTGCGTTCCTCCTGGAGGGTTCCAGTGTGCGCAGAGCCTGAATGGTACTTCCTCTAGATGCCTCTCTCCCAGGACCAGATCAGTAGCCAAAAACCACTCAAATGCATCAAAAAACGGCATTACATATAATCAAATAAGTCAGGTACTCACAATGAATGTATATAGCATGCACAGTGTACAAACGAGCTTCGAGCTCGCGGCCAGGTCGTCCCTTCCGGTGTCCGTATGTCCTACGCGTATCGTCACTGTCACGGGCACCCCAGATGAAGTCACGTGACATTAACGACACACGTAGGACATACGGACACCGGAAGTGACGTCCTAGCCGCGAGCTTGATGCTCTTTGTACACTGTGCATGCTATATACTGTACATTTATTGTGAGTACTTGGCTTTCTTTTGATTATATGTAATAAACACCCGATTTAAAAGCATACTACACTATAGAGGCTCCCTGTTTTCTTCTGAATCCTTCCTGTTTATGCCTGTTTTTTGATGCATTTGAGCGTTTTTTGGCTACTGATCTGGTCCTTGGAGAGAGGCATCTAGTGGAAGTACCATTCAGGCTCTGCACACACTGAAACTCTCCAGGAGGAACGCACAGGAGACCTCTTCCCTTGAGTGATCATCTACCCCCTCTGTTTAAACCGAATGCTGCTTACCTTACAGCAGTAAGGTAAGAAGTTAGTACACCTACGGGTGTCATTTACACCGAAGAGTCACAGCATCACCTATTGATGCTAGATAGCACCTTTTGGCTTTGCACCTTGCACCTATACATGGTTGGAAGATTTCAGTACTTCCAGTCTGTGATTCATCTGCATTTTTGGCGCTTTCCTTTTTTTTAATATATGGACTACTGTTGAATCATTCATGCATTGTTTATGTTTACACATCAGCACTTGAAAGTTCTATATTTATTCACTACAGTCACCTTATTTTGCATTTTTTGCACTCATTCTCAATCACCATTATATTATATTATCTATTTATATATTCAATAATTTTTACTCATCAGGACCTTGAAACAGGAGAACGTCTTTGGTGTGAGCAGCAGACAGGATTTGCTCTTTTGTGCGAAAGTAATGCAGTTTGACAATTATGTCGTGACATGAGCCCTCTGGTTGGTGGCGGGTAAGGACCCTATGGATTGTCAAATTCTAAACGTTCAGTTAGTATTGAGGGTGCTAGCTCCTGGAAAAAAGCAGTGGTGAAGGAGGTCAGGTCATCAATGGATTCGCAGATTGGATCTATGTGAGCTGTTCACTGCATCTTCCAGGCGGGAGAGGAGCATTTTATTTTCCTCACGGAGCGCCTTATGTTCTGGAGCGTGCTGAGCTCCATATCATCCACCCTAGTTTCCAGGTCTGCTGTGCGCTGGCCTAGCTCCCTAATCTCACGGGAAAGTCTATTGGCGATCTGCTCAGAGGTAACTAAGTGCCTTCTGCAGCATTGTTTCCATATGACTGAAAAAGTCTTTCTGTAACATACCTGACTGTGCCCGGCATCTGCCTCTTCCTCGCTGTTCACAAGCCCAGATCGGGCCGGTGAAGCTACATGCTGCTGTGCTGCGACCTTTGCTGCCATCTTGGAGGAGGCATGGGCTAGGGCCTCCTTGATGGGCTTTGGTTTATTCTTCCCCTGATGGCCTGTTAGAACATTCCCGGATGGGCAGTCAGAACTCCAGGGAGTGATTGTGGGGTGAGCGAGTGTGTCGTGCAGTTCAGGTCAGTGCGGTTACCCGGCAATGCTGCGAGGAGTGCAGAGTTCTAACGGGACATGTCCACCATGTTGAGCCTCAGGCATGCACCCCCAAACGCGCATATTTTTAAATAAAACATGGTGTTATAAAATCAAGCTTCACATATTACTATTTTATCTCAGATCTTCTATTGGTTGTGTGGTACAATATAGAAAAATATGTTTTTTCTTTTGTTTTGTTTTTACAGGACAGTAACCCTAGAACAAGCAACAGATAATGCCAAAGTATTTGGAAAAGAAGTTTTAAAAATGTTTAATTTAATGAAGTTGGATGTTTCAGATATGAGAGGGGTAAGTAGATTAAACAACATAATTTTATTTGTTATAATACTGTTTCACATTGCTACAAAAAGCTAGTTTGGCTCAGTTCTCAATTTATGCAGAAAAAAACTGAATCTGCAGGATTCTGGCATCTTCTTGGCAATGTTGGATTATAGAAACCTTTAGATTTCTGCTTTGCATCCGGTTTGAGCTAGCAGTTCATATCTGATGGGAGGTTTCATCATGTTGTCGGTCATGATAATGTCTTTTTGTAGTTTCAGAGGATCCTTTTATTTGGGAAGAAGTGCCCAGGTAATACAGAGCAAAGTCTCTAGGTAGCCATGGTTGTCTGCCCCCCGAAACAATAAAAAAATGTCAAACATTTCAGAATTTTTTTTTGTTTCATGGAAGAAAATATCAGCTGTTGCGTTTTGTTTTTTCTGTTTTAAATAAGGTGGGACTTCAGATGCACCAGTTGGTTCCAGCGCACATGTCTAATTTTAACCCCATGCCACTTAAATCTGGCCTGATGCCAGCAGGGTCCCGCTCACTGATTGACATGTTTCACGATCAGAGAAAAAAGAAGCCCGCTGAAGAACTACCCACGAATAAGACAGGTAATTTAGTACATAACATATGCTATGTAATAATGTGCGTTGTTTATAAAGGGTGCATTTACCTAAGGGTTTCAAAGATTTTTGGCATCTTCTATCTAACATTTTTTTTCAGTTTGGATGGCTTTTGACTGGCTGGTTAAATGCCATAAAAAACTAGAAAAGTTGGAATCCCCAACAACCTTAACAGATTGAGAGAGATTAGGCACAGCTTTAATACCCACCTAAATTCACCCTATACAATAAAAGCAACATAAAGTATTAGCCATAGGGCAAAGCCACAGAATTCTTCCTGATAAAAAAGGAAATATACATCCTAATTATCCTGAATGTATAAATACAAACAGCCATTTTAACACAAAACTTAAAGGATAATTAGAGCAGAACACACAGTTCAATAAACACCCTCCCAACAGCCAACATCTAGTATCCACACTAGAAATTTCTTAAATCTTCAATACATAATGAAGCCCATAAAGATAAGACCAAGCATATATAAATATAAGCTATGTTTGCAACCCTCATGGAGCAGAATAACCCTAGGGGCAAATGAGCTCACCGTTCTCTTAGCCATTCCCATGTGCTTCCATATGTCATACATAAGGAAACAAAACATATAATGTGTAAGACCCCTAAGAGTAAAACCCAAACCCAAAAGCTAAATTAAAAAAAGCAACAAAGGGAAAAAGAAAACCGAATTCTTGCTTGTCCAACCTACTGTACCATTCCAGTTCCCAGTGAGATATCTGTGGCAAACTGTCAGCAGTGCATGACATTCCAAAAAACGGCGCCCTGACATCTCCAAGGCCGTCTGTGCATGTCTTATATAGGCGGGTCATGCCTCCTGTCTCCCGCGCCCAACAGACCGCCCATGCTTACTGTAGAGGCATTACAGTGTCCTTCATATCTGGCGTGAACCGGGGGTGGGTTTAGCCTTTGTCTGAATGGCGCCTGTGAGGTACCCTCATGTAGGGACCCTGTTATATAGAGTTATGTTAAGTGGAATAGTATAGAAGTAAGCATGAGGAGAATTGAATTGTTCAAAAAAATTTATGGTTCCCTAGTCAATAAACAAGATAGAATAATTTTAGTTTTCCTCCCCCCTTCAACTTTTTTGTTGAGATTAGGGGTTTCCCCTCTGTTTTTAAGCTTTCAATATTGTTTTTTATGCAGATATTTAAATATATTCTTTACTCATTAGGTGTCGGTAGTGAATTGATTCTGTGTTGGGACACAATGTAGTTCATGTAATTTGGCGGGTGGAATTCTCCTTGTGTCTCACCTCCCCCGTTACTATGGAGCTGGATATGATCCCGAGCAGTAGGGAGGACCAAACCGCTGTAATGTCCTTGCAGTAAGGATGGGCGATGGGCGGTCTGTGAGGGGTGGGAGACATGGGCATGGTGGGCAAATATGGACGGCCTTGGAGATGACGGGGCACCGTTCTTTTTGGAATGTTGAGCACTGCTGACAATTTGCTACAGATATCTCACTGGGAACAGGAATGATATGTTGAACATATGCACGAGTATTCTGTTTTCTTTTTCCCTTTGTTGCTTTGGAACCTCTGTGCTTTAACACACTGAGTTTAATTATAAATCTTGGGTTTTACGTTTAGGGGGTCTCCCACCTTATATATGTGGAAGCACATGAGGATGGCTAAGAGAACAATTGGCTCATATGCCCCTAGGGGTGACTTATTTTGCTGCTCTATGGGAGATGTAAACATGATAACTTTGCCACGTCCATTTAGAAAGCAGCCCAACAAGTTAATCATTTATTTTGTTTTGTTTTGTTTTTCTATACGGTTTTTTATTAAACCCCAGTTAACCCTTAGTTTGCCCTAATCAGCCCTAATTAAGTTCTTTCTCCCATTCTCCCTGTTAAGTTTAATTTTCCTGCTTCTTATATATTTTTTTTATTTCTAGTTTATTAAACATGAATATTCATTTTTTCTTTTTTTTTTTTTTTTTTTTTTTTTCAATTTTGTTTTGCTCATAATTTTTTTTGTCTCACATTAAAAAAAGTGCAAAATTGAAAAAAAAAACAACCCTTTATTTAATCTGTTAATAACTTTGTAATGCTTTGTACCAGAAGCATAATTGTAGTGTAATTTTAAGCCGGGCACATTTTAGAATAACATTTATACTTTTTATTCACAATAATACTAATTTTTAAACACTGGTCTAAAAATCATATCTTAATCGTACAGTACGGAACGCAGAACTTGTATTCTTAGTCCATGGGTTATATGCAGGCTACCTTCAGGTAATTGGACACTGGCAAAAATTTGCTAGGGCCACCCCTGGTGCACACTTGAATAGCCCTGCCCACTTCATGAGACTCTATTTTTTTTTTTGCTAGTGTCCTTAGGTGATAGACCTGTTCTGCTCTGAAGCTTTTATCAGGATCTGACTGCTTATTGCAGGGATAAGGTAGGACAGGGTTCCCCTGTATGTTGACACTGGTTCCTGGCTTTTAATAACAAAATTCACATTGTGTAGCATTCTATGCAGCTTAATGAACAGACATCCTACATTTTATGGCAAATTACTGCAGTTAATTCCAAGGGGTTCACATACATTTTCTTGTCCCTGTATAAATACATAAGTGGTCCAAATGGTGAACTTGGTGTTGAGTTATTCACTTTCAGTTCATTACAGAGGACAAGGGGGCACTCTTTACACCTACAGGTAAAGAGAGATTTAACCTCCACATACAGAAAGGCTTTATCACAGTAAGAGCTGTGAAAATGTGGAACAGACTCTCGCAAGAGCTAGTTTTGGGCAGCTCAGTAGATTGTTTTAAGAAGAGCTGGATGCATTCCTAAATGCACAAAATATGACTAAATACTAACATTTATAGGTAATAACACCAGGAGTAGTTGACCCAGGGAATAGCGGATTGCCTCCTGGAGGATTAGAAAGGAATTTTTTTGTTTTTCCTGGAGCAAATCGGTTCATACTTTTTTTTTTTTTTTTTAAACCTAATTATGTAACCCCTAAGTGTATTGTTTGGGCATAGCCCATGGCCTTAGAGAACAGGTTCCTGTACTGAACAAATAAGATAATAGGATTTTTAACTTACCTGTAAATTCCCTATCATCGAGTACAGTACAGCATACATGTTCCTCCCCCCCGTGTCTTGAACACTCCTTATTGCTTGCTTAAAAATGAAGTGGCTAGGGTTATGTAAATGTGTGCACAACATTTTTTTTTTTTTTTGCAAGACAATACCACAAAAATAAAACCGTGTTTCTTATCCTAAGTAATGAATGACAGGGTTATTGCTCCATAAACAGGCTCCTAGCAGAAATATAAAAATTCCTCTGGTCCATTTGGGGTATACAGGTGTGAGAGCTGAAATGGTAAAGCCCAACTTGGGGCAGATAAAAAGAAAAATATCCTGTGCCTGCATTGCAAAGGCTTATATCCTGTTTTGTCTAGGGGAGAGGAAAAACAGTTTTCTTAACTGATCCTCTGCTCCCCACTCCCCCAGCAGATAGTGTTCCCCCACGACCCGGCCGTGAACTGTTCCTCGGGAGCCTCACATCCTGAGCAGGGCTATAGACCCTGCTCTGGTCTTGATGTTACCAGGACTCTAGACCACGAGAGTGTGGGGATCACAAAGCTGCGGGCACCACCGGTCTAGCTGTGAGGAGGAGCGAAGGATCAGGTAAGTATATTTACTTTTATTGTTCCCCTAGACATAAATGAGCAATTAACCCTTGCAGGATGTCAGTGAAATTGAACATGTTTTATTACAAAGTAAAATGAATATCCACTTACATGTAAAAACTGAAGATGCCAACATTAGGATTAACTTGCAAGTCACAAAAGGAAACCGTGTAATAGCTCCAGTCACACAAGGCTTTAAGAGAGACAGCAATGTAAGAATCTCAGCTGAAATCTGACTCTTGGCATCGGCTGGAGGTCACTGACAAAGCCAGCACTGGTGCACAGAGATCCATACAGATCTGCTGGAGCACTAGATCAAGCAACGCGTTTCCAGGCGATCCACCCCTTTCTCAAGTCCCCCAATATGTTGTTTTTTTCTGAGGCTGTACACATCAGTTAACTTTTACTTTACAGTTTTTGTATGTTCTTTCAGCATACATGGAGATACTTTCCAAAAAGTTTAGCAGTTAACATTTTATACTAAAATCTTTTGAAACTGATTTGTTGAGTTGCTGGCAGGATAATTCCGAGCCTGTATCTATATTTTATAAAATTAAGCACAATAGGTAATTTTAATATTGTCACAAAATGTTTACCTGTTTAGAGATGCACATATTCTACTAGAAATGTGTCTACGTGGCTATTCTTATAGATATAGATGGAGAGAGAGATATAACATGATTTTCATTTTATCTCTCAGTTTTTGTTGCCGCTTTGGATGTTCAGATTTCATCAGCACTTGGAACATGTACTTCCATTACTTCTAATAAGCGTGAAGCTTCCAGCCAAGATCCAAGTACCAGCAAAGCAGCTTCCCCTGTGAAAAAGAATGGCCTGCACACTCCTTTTAGTGTTAAATCGAGAGTAAATTTCACTATTGAAGTTCCATCCCCTTCTCAGGTTGGTGATTTCTTCTGTAAGGCCACTGTTATCTTTCTATTTTAAATTTTTTTCTCATTGACTTTTTATTTGTGTTATCTATAGTTTGGGCTATATTAGATATGCTATGGTCATTCTTATGTTTCAGTGATTACATAAAAAATTGTTTATTTATAATATCCTGTATTTATGGATACATTACAAAATAATCCACAGAATTAGCCATTCTAAATATTGGTTTGGAAATATTCCCATATATTTATTGTTCAATAATTGCTGATTATTTAGTGGCTGCTAAAACTACGTAAAAAGTCAGTGGAAAAAATTCTCAATGTGTCTGCACTTCTTCAGTAGATGGATACTTTTGAGAAAGAACAAAGAAAAAGAACAACCAATTCTGATTTTATCACCAATGGAAAGCTTGGTGAAGATTTAGGAATCGTACACAGCTCTTTACCCATGTGATCAGCTGTGTCCAGTCACAGCTGATCACATGTAAATACGGAAATGCCATTTATTAGGTCTCCTCGCCTCATACTGACAGAGTGTGAGGAGAGGAGAGCTGATCAGCGGCATCTCCTCACAGGGGAGACCTGTACAGATAATCAGGGCACTGATCATCCGTTCCCCAGATGATCAGTGCAGCCCCAACAGTGCCCAGCAGCGATGCCAATATGTGGCCATCAGGGATGGCAATTTGTGCCCATCAGTAAACCCTTCAGTGCCGCCTGTCAGTGCTCATCAGTGCTGCATTTCAGTGCCGCCTATCAATGCTGCATATTACTGCCTCCATCAGTGCTGCCTCATCAGCGCACATCAATGAAGGCTGTGAGACAGAGACTTTCCGGTTGAATGCTCCACCCACAAGCTATAGTAGAATTCTAATGTTGTTTGACTAGTAATAATTATAATTATTATTACTAGTCAAACATTAGAATTCTTCTATAGCCTATAGGCGGAGCATTTGACCTTAAATGTCCGCTTGCGGCGATCGTATGTTTTTAGCTGCTTCTTCATGTCGAACGGTATTATACATATTTTTGATCGTATCAAATGATACAATACTTGTTTGTTTCTGTTCATGTCGAACACTCTACCCCAACAGATAATGGAATTGCTTTGTATCTAAATTCAAGCATACGATGAAATGAAAAAGCTAATTGAACTATAGCTTGCTTCACTTCAATTCAGGTTCTCTGTTAACAAACGGACCAGCTAAGATTGACTGTCTGAAATGATTCAGTGTGTCTCTCTCTACTAGCGGTCATAAGTGAAAGTAATTTGGCTGTACGTGTGTACTTAAGTTCTAGATATTTTACTGCTCCTCCTCTTTGGTTACAATCAGCCAATAACATCATCTTAATTTTACTTCCCCCACCCATTCCAGCAGTGACCACTAACAGCTCTTTTCCTATTGTCTATATAATGTTGAATATTTTCTCTCTATGTCGAATAATCTTGGGCTAATAGAGTTAGGTTAGGCATATTCGACCGCAGGTTTGATAGACACAGATCGCTATTGTCACCGTCATGTCGAATCTTATATCCATATCGAACTGTCGTCGCAACGATACGAAAATAAAGCATTTTTTTTATTTCGGATCGTTTGGATTTCGGATTAAAACGAGCATGAAAATCCCCGAAATTCGGACAAAAATGCATTTGGACGATGACGAATGCACATGTCTATGATCAACAAGTATTGCTGCGACAAATATACTGCTTCTTAATATACTGATTGAAGTGACAGTGGGAGAGCTGCTTGAATGTGTATGCATTACTAAAGAGTGATAACAAAACAAATAGAGATAAGGCAGTCCTATATCAAACATGATTGTCTGACCAAGTTTAGTAAATTACGGGGTGATTGGCTCAGCACTCCAAGTATAGCACCTACAACACTAATCTTAGATAGGCAATTTAATTGATACAACACCAACTGCGAATATTTCCCATTTTCTTACCACATATAAGACAATGGCAGTCTCATAATTCTTGTCCCTTCTTTATGGTATCCAGTGTATGTTGAGACATTAGTGTATACTGTATGGTTGTAGAAATGTTAGATGACACTCCTTGTATAGACAGCTTAATCAATGTTAAACATGATGCAAAATCCTTTCTTTCTGTATAGTTACACTTTTATTATCATGGTAATTGTCCTTTAAGGATACCATATTCATAAGCAGCAATCTTCCTTTCATACCATTTTGAATTCTACCAGCAATTGCTTGTATTTGTACTAATAGTTACTTTTGTAAGGGTGGCCCAACTGTGGGGGTGCACAAGTGGTGGGGGAGGGGGTTCTTTGTTGAGGGAAAAATGTGGTTTATAAACCATGGTAAACTTTCATTAAAATATATTTGATAAAAAAAAAAAAAAAAAAGATAAGGCAATTCATGTTAGGGTTACATAATAATTGACCATTATATTGCTGGCACTTGCAAATATGTGTGGGAAAGAGTATCCTTAATCTTTGTGATTGTGAGGGTTGATTCTCCATATGCCAGGCAGATCAGCACCACTTATGTGTGCTTCCCAGTGCTGATGCTATTTTGCCGTTAAAGCGGTAGTAAACCGCTGAAAAAAAAACCCTGCAAGAAAATAGCATAATGTGCTAGTATGTATTGCATGCTAGCACATGATGAAATACTTATTCTAGAACGAAGCCTCCATGCGCGCGGGAGCCCTCCGTTCTGGCAAGGAGCTCTGAAGTTCCAGCACAATACGCCAGACCTTCAGAGCGCATTCGCCGCTGACGTCGGTGGCTGCATGCAGGGTGAGTATCTCCTAAACGGTGCACGTTTTAGGAGATATTCATTTTACCTTCAGGTAAGATTTATTATAGGCTTAAAAATTTCGGAGTGGTATATCGCGCTAATATACTAAAAAATTAAGAATAGCAGCGACACAAAAACATGAGATATATTCATGCACACAAGAGTAATAAAAAGGAAAAGTCACGCTTATTCAATGAATGTGAATAAACCAATATCTATTAATGAAAATGCTGACGATCAAAACATATAAAACACAGTAAGTGAATACATGAAGAATCAAATAACACAAGTGAAGTGTTAAAAGTAGTGTTAATAAAAGAGTAAACGTCGCACACCTGCCCAGCACACTCTAGAGCTCTCCCTGGGGCTGAATGAAGATCTCAGAGGACAAATAGCACCCTGCATCTTCTCCACGTATCGAGTCCTCGAGGAAGGGAGTCAGACTGTAGCTGGTTACCGCAAAGGACTCTAACTGCCAGTGTATTCCTGAGCCAGGATCCATCCTTAGACCCTGCAGAGGGCTATATCTGCTGACGTGTGTGACCTCACTACTACTGGTCCACTCCTTTCCGGTAAGAGTCCCCACTTCTTTGTGTGATTACCACACGGAGATCTCCATTTTCCCTTGGTGGTGGTGAAAGTCCTGGAACACCCCATCCTGCTGGAACTTTCTTATTGCAGAACTTTGTTACACTCTTTCACTTTATCTTTCAGAGACGTTTACTCCTTTTATTAACACTCCTTTTATATTCACTTGTGTTATTTGATTCTTCACAGGTATTCACTTATTGTGTTTTATATGTTTTGATCGTCAGCATTTTCATTCATAGATATTGGTTTATTCACATTCATTAAATAAGCGTGACTTTTCCTTTTTATTATTATAGGCTTACCTGTAGGTAAAAATAACCAAGCGGGCAATACAACTGCTTTAACAATAGGATAGAATATATAAGGGGCATTATTCTACTATTGTAACTTTATGTGAAATTTTAATTTGTATAGTTTGACATGTTTTTCTAGTCAATGATGATGTTTCTTTTGCAGATTGACCCATCTGTCTTGGAAGCTCTACCTCTGGATATTAGGGAACAGGTGGAGCAGACATTTGCTTCACAGCATAGGCCACCACCTACGGAGAGCAAGAGAGAGGCTTCAGATGACTACCGCACTGAGCAGCCAGTGGCAACTGTCCTTTTACAGATTCCACAGTTATCAGAGCAAGGAGAAGAGGCAGGCATTAATGTCATTGCCTTACCCGCTTTTTCACAGGTGAGGGCTGTCACTCCCAATTATAGACAGTTAGTAATTTTATTGGACCCTATAGGTTGTTTCATCAGGCAGCTGAACAGGGAGATAGCTGTGAGATTTAGCAATGCACAAGTAGTACCTATTTCGTCATGCTTAGATTTAAACACCTTTGGATAGTGCTATTCTGCCCTTGTCCAAATGTCATACAGTTTTGTGTGAATTCATGTCTAAATATTGTATGTTGGTTCTTGATAAATGCTAATAGTCATCAGATACAGTATCTAAAAGAGCAAATATGTGTTATCCATAGCAACTAAAGAAATTTTCCCGTTTCATCGCTGCAATCCAGGTTAGAAAATGAAAAAGATACAGATCTCTTTATCTCCTTTTAAAAATCTTTTCATTGTGTCATTGTCACATTGTATTTTTATATTGGGATTATTGATTGCATGTATATAAGTTGTGTCGTTTGTTCTAACAGGTAGATCCAGAAGTATTTGCTGCTCTGCCCGCTGATCTTCAGGAAGAGTTGAGAGCTGCTTATGGTCAAAGGAACAGGCAGTCAGACAGTAGCGTTGGTACAAACTCTGTACTTGGTAAGGAAACACTTATTAAAAGGCAATATTTAAAGATTCTCCTTCCACCAAGTTGGATGCTTAACCCACTGACACTTTTTAATACAAAGTCCTATCTGGCAGCTTTTCTCTGTATTTAATTCCTTTGTGTATTCCTCTACCTTCAATTCCCCCTTTCATGTGCAGTAAATGTTTCTTACAGACTACGCATGCTAATCATGGGAATTAAATTGAAGATTTTATTAACGTATTTGTTAGGGGTGCTGAAATTAATCGATGCATCGCGTTTCGGGTGTCCCCGATGCCGCATCGATGCATGCGACCGTAGAGATTGATTTCGGTGACCTCATTGCCCCGCCCCTCCTGGGAGAGCGCTCCGAGTGTATCCCCTGTTGTGAACAATGCCCGCCTCTCTCCTCTCACTTCCAGCTCTCCTCACGTCAGCGGAGAATTCTCAGCCCTGCCCGCTGACTGTCACTATCAAATCAGAAGAGAGGCGGGCGGGGCAGAGACTGGAGAGCAGAGAGGCGGGCCGGGCAGTCACATCGGAGGTGCCCTAGAAATCAGGGAGCTGTGCATGGCTGAGTACAGAGGGGATGTTCACATTCTGTACACTATTACAGAGCGGTGGGATTTCTTTATAAACTTCATCGTTCCTGTGAGAAAGAAGTGCAGAGCGGATACATATCACTCCGCTGCACTCCACTCGCCACACCCACTGCTGTCTAACAGATTTGCAACTACATTTCCCGGAATGCTCTCCGGAAGAGTAGCGGGGAGGAGTCTGCTGTCTCCTCTCTGATTAGTCGCCTTGCTGACAGCGTGTGGGAAAGATGGCGGCGGACAGTGGAGTGGGGCTGGTGCTGAAATCGGTGAAATACATCGCAGTCCGCTTGTGTCCCTTCAAGCCTAATGAGGGCCACCAGGTGAGGAGGATGACGTGTGTCCATTCATCATACCACATCCACAGAATAAAGTCTGTCTGTGTGTGTGGGGGGGATTTATTGTTGACACATCCCTGTGTACAGACATTAGAGGAGGACTACACTGACTGCACCCAGTACAGGACAAGGTCAGAGTTCACCCAAGGGTCAGAGTGCTGCAGTGCAGGAATATGCAGAATCCTGAATTTCCTATCACAGCTGTGCACAACTACCATTCTGGAGCACACAGAATCTGTGCATGGTAGCCAATCGGCTTCCAGGGGATATTTATTATAGCAAAAAATACAAAGTATTGTGTTTTTGTTCAAAATTGCTGCTTTTTTTTGTTTATAGCACAAAAAATAAAAACCGCAGAGGTGACCAAATACCACCAAAAGAAAGCTCTATTTGTGGGAAAAAAGGACGTCAATTTTGTTTGGGTACAGCATCGCACAACCGCGCAATTGTCAGTTAAAGTAACGCAGTGCCATATTGCAAAAAAATGACCTGGTCATTCAGCAGCCAAATCTTCCGGGGCTGAAGTGGTTAAGGGAGTGAGGTTATTTTTAATTCAAAGTGGAATTCCAGTACATTTTTTGTTTATTAAAAGTCAGCAGCTACAAAAAAAAGTGTATCTTCTTACTTTTAATAAAAAGACACTTACCTGTCCCACGGTCCAGCGACGTGGCCACCCAAACCCTCCCTTATCTACCCCGCCTGTCCACGGTGCTGGCTACTGTGGGCATCCGGCTTTGACAGCTTGCAGCTTCACAGCCGGGTGCGCATGTCTCACTACACTGTCTCACTAATCGTAATCGAATCGAATAGTGAGACCAGTGAAGATGCGCACCTCTAGTATTTGTAGAGATTTGCAGGCATGATTGATCAGACCTTTTTAGCACTGCTATTAAGACTTCGTGCTTGTATTCACTTATCAGGGCAGAAAACGTCACAATACTACCTTTTTTCCGGGTTTGTGTAACACCCCTTCTTTAGTCTCTGCCTTTTGTGATAGGCTGTGCCACGTATCTGTCTTGCTAGAAATGTTTATATCCCATCTCTGTCACTGACCGTTAGCTCAGTTAAATAAAGCTGGGTATACATGTATTGAAATTCAGCCAGTTCAGCAGGAACTGGTATGTGTTTACCCCGTCTGAAGCATCTTCTGTTAAATGATCCTGCTGGAAAACCAGCATTCGATCAGCTGCTACAGCCAGTGGCTGCAGAGCCTGATCAGTGTATTCTGACAAGGAGGGGAAGTCCCTGCTGTCACAATACAATAACGTGGGAGATCCCTACATTCACGCCACTGGTGTGGATGCTGGGATATGTCGGTTATTTTTTGTTTAGCCAGCTGGTTGAACAAAAAAAACTGTGGGCTATCATTCTAGAGAAGGGAAGTGAACACGCGGTTTGCAATATTGTGGAAAAAACTTTTTAATTTACTTCAGAAATCAAACCATGACCACGAATGCTTTCTACAGGCAGGTAAAAAGTATGCTGCATTTATTAAATAAAAGGGTGTAGCGCTCAAAATAATATATGAACCATAAAGTCCATCAATATTAAAACTGAGAAGATGATTTAATCAAGATCTTCATCTAAATTTGGATATAAATGGATAAAATAGCCGTCACCAACACCCAAAACTACTGACCCTTACTGTCAGTGTGTAGGGTACACACAATGAATGTATTGGTTGCTGGCTCCAACAATCCTTCTACACCGATCAATCCACTCCACTGAGACTATAGGCTAATCCTCTCCCAGTGGTCATAAGAACCCAAGAGCCGCTTCAATTATTAAAACTTCAACGGATAAGCTCCAGCATCCACATTCAACATGTAAGAAATAAAGACGCTCATTGCGCAGGCATCCAGATAACAAATGTATTAAAGAAGGGAAGCTGGTGCACTCACATGTTTAAACATACCGCCAGGCATATGGAAACGACCAGCGTCTCCAACCAACAGAATGGCCACCGTGTCTCTGGTCAGCGTCACACGTCCTTAGCTCCTGGATGGATGGATGAATGGATGGACGATGCTGGAGCTAAGGACGTGTGGCTTGGGATGCTATCCAGGGACACGGTGGCTATTTTGTCGGTTGGAAACGCTGATAGTTTCCAAATGCCTGGCAGTATTTTTAAACATGTGAGTGCAACAGCTTCCCTTATTTAATAAATTTATTATCTGGATGCCTGCGCAATGAGCGTTTTTATTTCTTACATGTTAAATGTGGATGCTGGAGCTTATCCAAGATTGCATATGTGCGGATAATTCTTCAATGCGGGCTTTTCTGAGTTTGTTCCATTTAGCAACTATGAATAGAAGTTCAACCTCTATTGACGCATTTGTGGGCGGGCCATGTAATAGTGGTTGAGGTTTTCTCATTGATATTTTCTGAAAAATATTGGGAAAGGCGTTTAGAGATGTTTTGAGTAGTCTCCAGGTCCAACAGTAGGGAATCATCTAGGCGCCAGATTGTGGATCGAGTGCGTGTCAGCGGCAGTGTCAAAGATATGGTTGTGAGGTGATGGTCTGAGAGTAGCATGGGTTCAATTGTGGCCTCTGTAAGGAAGGTTAGGTCATTTTGTGAGATAAAGAAATGATCAATTATGGAATATTTGTTATGCGGTGAGGAGAAGAAAGTGAAGTCTTTTACATTCAGGTGTAGTATGTGCCAGGTGTCATGTAGGGTCAGGTTGTTAAATTGAGTTTTTTGCATGGAAGGCTCTGTATGTCAGACATGAGGACCCATTGGATGTGTCTTGGAAGGGTGTCAGAGGAACAGTGAGGTCCCCTCCTACAATCAGAGTGCCAGATTGGAAGGCTGTAAGTTGTTGGAAGGTTTTACGAAAGGAAGATACTTGTTGTGAGTTTGGGGCATAGATGTTTGCAATGGTGATGGGTCTATTATGAAGCGTTCCCTTGAGAAAGAGGTATCTACCTTGGATGTCTCTTTGGACCTCCGATATCTGGATAGGGCAGTGTTTTGAGATCAGGATAGAGACGCCTTTAGATTTTGCTGCCTCATTGGCTGCGTGATAGACCGTCGGAAAATTATGGTTGTGGAGCTTAGAGATACTATCTGATCTGAAGTGAGTTTCCTGTATAAGGGCGATGTGCGCCTTGGCTTTTTTGGAGAGTGTAGAGTAACTGCAATCTTTTTTCAGGGACGTTAAGTCCGCGAATGTTTAACGAGCATAGTTTAAGTTGTATAGGAAGATGTGCAGGCTGCTGGCTTGAGGTGAAAGGGTTGGTGCTTTCTGTCATAGTGAAGGGGTGGGGATGGAGGGGTAGCTGCACCAGGAAGGGAGGTGTAGCTATTTGTATGTTTGCGAGTTGACCAGAACCAAGCTACAAAGAGTAACCAATTAAGTGTGAGCCCACCGCCACAGGGCGCCAGGTTGAACAGGGAGAAGGTATTCTCTGCCAGGAGACTTATGCGATGGGGAGTATCCATCGTGCAACCTATCAGACTGGTTGGGGGGGGGGGTAAGCAAAAGAGATGCCTGATCTGGTAAGGGTGTGAGTTACACATAACATATCCTGTCTGTTTTACTGTGGTTTTTGTCCCAAGTATGGAGTCCCCACTGTAAATTACAGTGGATAGTCCAAGGTAGGGACTAGGTTTTGTGGCATAACTAAAATCATAAACCTTACATCTACACTAAAGATATAAACAAAAAGAAACAACTTGTGACCAGAATGATAATTCTAATGAATAAAGAATAAAAGAGAACATTAACAATCTCTATCACACCATGCCTTGAAGGCTATATACCTACTAACAAAGTCCTTGTAACATGAACCGTAAGTCTTGCAGCTTGCTTGTTGTTGTCCATTGTGAGACGATTCCCCAGCACTAAGCGGAGGCTGACGAGGATAGTGAGTATCTTGTAAGAGCTTAGTTTTGCCCCTGATCAGTACACAACAGCAATCTATTGGAAGGAGGGGGGCATCTGTGTACATTGAGGGTATTGGGAGGAGAGTGCAGGTATATGGGAGGTCACTTTTCCCCTGTCCCGGTGAAGTCTTCACGTCGGTGTTGTCAAGCCGGTAGCTTCTCAGGTTCTCCCGGTCCAGCATGATGGTGTCGGAGAGATGTTTAACCTTGCTGGTGGTACGGCTGCTTCACGTAGCGTTGGATATTGGCAGCGGGGCTTCCAGAGAGTTGTGTGACGATCCTCAGGAATCATGTCAGGCACCTAGAAGAAGACAGCACGCTACACACCTAATCGGTACACATCCAATATATATAGGATACTTCCATCTTGGGACATTTGGATATTACTCCGTCTGTCACTGAGCCCAGATTTCAGGCTCCAACGACATTTTGTCCCATATAAATCGTCCTTCATTTTCTGAGTCTGGCATCCTTATAATATTTGATTGGATTTATTCGCCTCTGGTGCTTCGTCAACATGGAGTCATTCCAGTGGAATCAATGTCTTTGTAAACACATCCAACTCTCAGTCCCTGATGAAGGTATCTGAATGTTGAATACTGGAAACGCGTCGGGCTTCAGGGCACACAACCCCTTGGAGAGTATCTAAGATGATTTGTATTTGTACACATTCCTTTTTGTTTTCCATGTGATGCATTGCATGTACTCGTATTATGTGTTAATGGCACATGTCTTTTATATTTTATACTATTAAAAGACATTTTTTTATTATTGAGTTGGTGGTCTGTTAAAGTCCCATCTAGGGGGTTATCTCTTTTTGCTCAGTCATCAGGGATGGGACCACCACACTCCACATTTAACATGGTGAAAGTCTTTTTTTTCTTTTTTTCTAATGATGTCAGGAAGTGAGCTGTAATGTGTGTTCTCCTCCAATCAGGTTCCGTCTGGTAACCGCAGTGTGGTATGGGTAATGTAGTTTTCATTTAGGTTTGTGAGTTCTGTGTACATTTACGGACAAGCAGGCTTTCTTGTTTCAAATACACTTTCACTTGGTGATAGTAAAAGAGAATGGTATCCGGCATACAAGTAAAATCTTTGTTAGGCATTGTGGTGTAGAAAAAAGAGAACTAAAAAAACTGGATAATAGGTATTCACGAGGATGAAACTGAACTTGGTGAAGCCCAACTGGGTTAACAGTAACTGTGCGAGGAAAAATACCTGTAGGGGGTTCAGCGGTCCCGCCGAGCTCTCCTGGATCTAGGTTAATTGGTGGGACTTCGATCCTGTTGAGGGTTGCGAGACATTGTGTGGTGCCTGGGTCCCAAGGGAGACCGTCTCCTGAGCCTCCATGGGTTCCTCCTGCTGTTTTTCCATTCTTCCAATGGCATGACGAAAATTAGCATGCCAGTTGGGGACTTGCACTTGGGGGATGCCTAAGTTTCACAGAAATGTGGTAGATCCTCCGGCACTTTGAGCAGTGCTGTGCGGCCATGTATAGTGGTGGATGAGCAGAAGGGGAACTCCCACTTGTAGTGGATTCCTTTATTGCATAGGGTGTCTAACAGGGGCTTCAGGTCTCGGCGATGTTGCAGTGTTATACCTGAGAGATCTTGAAATATTTGGATAGTTGCCGTTTCATACGTAAGGTGTGGTCGACTTCTCGCCTGTTGCAGAATTTCCTCCTTGAGCTTATAGTCTACTAAACAACAGACGATGTCCCTGAGGGGATCCGTGTCTACCCTTGGGTCTCAAGGCATGATGGATCCGTTCCATTTCAATCATTGATTGCAGTGGTCTGTTGAGTAGGCCATTGAAGAGACTGATGACCGCCGGGGATATCTGATCCCCTTCAATCAATTCCGGCATGCCCCTAACTCTCAGGTTATGGCGCCTTCCCCTGTTACCCAGGTCTTCCATGTGGCGTTGCATGTCCCTGAGCTGGAGAGTGTGGGCATCGATTTTCCTGTATCATGCCTATCCGTCACCCTTTCTACTTCATGCACTCTATCCGCGAGCGCATGGATATCAAGTCGGAGCTCCGAAATGGCTGCTGATAGGGTGTCCTTGATGTCCGTGGCAATGGTCCGCAGGTCTTGGAAGCTCAGGTGGAGCAGAGGGGGGATATCCATCCCTCCATTACCTGCAGTGCCCGGTGGGGAGGGAGCGGGAGTTGTTCCTGTCAGGGACATCTCTGTTAGAGGAAGGGATTGTGCCTGAGAGTTTCCCTGAGAATGCTAGTGTCGGGAAGCCGCCATGTTTTCTCTATTAGTCCAGAACGTCTCCAGAATATTTTGGCTCAGACCCCTGTTCTGCTCACAGGGGGAGCGGGATCAGGATGCCGATGATTGCCTGGAAGCATTCCCCATATTATGTGCAAGGTTTGGGGTAAGATTACCTCCTTTATCGGGAAGTGTTATCCTGTAGCGGCAGCAGCTCTGAGTTCAAGCGTCCATCTTTAAGCTATTTAATTACTACTGTATAATTTTAAGCGCAACAGATTTACTTGTTTTATGCTACATTTATGCTACATTTATGATTGAAGATGTATTTGCACAAATAAGGAAAAGGCCTGTAAGGCTGATTTTTAAAAAAAGGCCGTGTCAGTTGAACCAAATATTTTAGGAAGAGGCTTGAAACATTATAGCACAAATGTATGGACATTGCTTCTGTTTTAAATGATTTTAACATTGGAATATTTCTGTTTTTTCAGTTGCAAAAAATCCTTTACTGCAGTTAAAACGGCCTCCCCTGAAGTCAAAGAAAAAAAGTAGAAAGAAAAATCTAGCAAGTCCTGTAAAGAAGATACAAAGTCCCTTGAAGAATAAGCTCTTTGGTAGCCCAGCTAAAAACTTTGGATATAATTTGAGTCCACAGAAACTTAAAGATGGGACCCTAAAACAAGAAGCCATACCTCCTGGGCAATCTCAGGTAACCTAGACAATGAGCTTGCTTTTAAGTGTATTTTGCCTCCCTTATGAGGGTGAATCTGTAAAGACATTTAGTAATTTATCCTAATTATAAAATTGCCTACCAATCTCCTAATGTAGCAGATATACAGTGCCTTTAAAAAGTATTTATACCCCTTTCAATTTTCCACATTTTGTCATGTTACAGCCAAAAATGTAAATGTATTTTATTGGCACTTTATGTGATAGACAAACACAAAGTGGAACATAATTGTGATGTGGAAGGAAAATGTTAAATGGTTTCCAAAATGTTTTACAAATAAATATGTGAAAAGTGTGGCGTGCATTTGTATTAAGCCCCCTTTACTCTGATACCCCTAACTAAAATCTAGTGGAACCAATTGCCTTTAGAAGTCACCAAATTAGTAAAAAGAGTCCACTTGTCTGTAAATGTAATCTCCATATAAATACAGCTGTTCTGCGAAGCCCTCAGAGGTTTGTTAGAGAACCTTAGTGAACAAACAGCATCATGAAGGCTGAGGAACATACCAGACAGGTCAGGGATAAAGTTGTGGAGAAGTTTCAAGCAGGGTTAGGTTATAAAAGAAAATATCTCAAGCTTTGAACATCTCACGGAGCACAGTTCAATACATCATCCCAAAGTGCAAAGAGTATGGCACAACTGCAAACCTACCAAGACATGGCCATCCATCTAAACTGACAGGATGGGCAAGGAGAGCATTAACCACTTCCATACAGGGCATTTTCACCCCCTTCCTGCCCAGGCCAATTTTCAGCACTGTCGCAATTTGAATAACAATTGCGCGGTCATGCAACACTGTACCCAAATAAAATTTTTATCATTTTTTTCCCACTAATAGAGCTTTCTTTTGGTGGTATTTGATCACCTCTGTTTTTTTTTTATTTCTTGCACTATAAACATAAGAAGAGTGAGAAGTTTGAAAAAAACACAATATTTTTTACTTTTTGCTATAATAAATATCCAAAATTTGATAGCCACCACATACTCCCTCCTGTTCTCTCAACATAACCTCAAACAAGACAAGCTAGTCCAACAATGGGAGACAGATCTGGCACTGGACCTACCCGCACAGGAATGGGATTCCATTTTCACTATCATGCACAAGGGGTCCATGAATGTATCCACACAAGAGAACAGATATAAACTGTTCTCTCGTTGGTATAGAACACCTGATAGGGTTCATCACTTCTGTCCAGCCGTCCCCCCAACCTGTTGGAGGTGTGGCGCCTCCAAGGGTAACCTACTGCACATATGGTGGGAATGCGATCTTATACGGCCGTTTTGGAAGGAAATCCACCGGCTGATTACTCAAATATCCTCGTACACACACGCCTTCACCCCTGAAAGATACTTACTCCACCACACCTCAGTTTCAACAAGATCCTACAAAAAGTCCCTCACCATACATTTAGTCAATGCAGCCAACCTCTGCATCCCTGTTTTATGGAGGAGTACGACACCCCCCACAATCTCAGATTGGCTCCGGAGGGTGGATAAAATTGCCGAGATGGAAAAAATTATTAGCCAAGCCAATGATAATACTGACAAATTTAACACCACCTGGGCATGCTGGCTCCACTTCCGTCAACCCCCCTCCACCATTATCCCCCCTAACACTTCCTCACAGACACCAATTTCAGCACATAGGCCCTGACACCCTGTAACCCAACCTCCGCTGTGCCGCCTACCCTACCTCCTGTCCCTTTCTCTTACCCATTTCCAACTTCATTCTGAGACATACTCACACATTCTCACAAACATATTCCAACAATGTCTTCCTGCCTTCCCCGATACCTGTCAGCTACGAACCAGGTCACTTAGTGGATCTGCATTTCCATACAAATCTCGTTTTAGCGGTTGACCCCACTCTACTTACCGCCTCCAGCTCCCGACCCATTCACAGTAATGATCCCATTAGGGGTGAATGGAACCGGGATTTGCCCATGACATTCTCGTTGTGACTGTTGCTGTTCTCATGATTCCACCCTTTTGATTCAGTTTATTATCTTTTATTTCTCGCTGCAACTCGAGGAATCCTAGGCACTTCTGAACTACATGTGCATTGACGGGAATTGAGTTATTGTTCAACCCACCATGAAGATTACTATGGCATTCATAGATATGCTCGCAACTGTTGTACACTTACTACATGGGATGTATGTCACGTATACTTTGTACATCTGTAAAATTTAATAAAATCTTTTTGAAAAAAAAAATATCCAAAATTTTTTTTTCTTTTTTAAACAATTTTTTTCCTCAGTTTAGGCCAATACGTATTCTTCTACATATTTTTGGTAAAAAATATCGCAATAAGCGTATATTTATTGGCTTGCGCAAAAGTTATAACGTCTATAAAATAAGGGAATAGATTTATAGCATTTTTATTATTATTTTTTTTTATTAGTAATGGCGGCGATCTGTGATTTTTATCGTGACTGGGATATTGCGGCGGACACATCAGACACTTTTGACACATATTTGGGACCATTCACATTTATACAGCGATCCGTGCTATAAAATGCATTGATTACTGTATAAATGTGACTGGCAATGAAGGGGTTAACCAGGAATGGGCGCTGTAGGGGTTAATTATGGAGTGATTCTAACAAGGGGAGGAGACCAATCGGTGTTCCTATGTACAAGGAACACACCATCGGTCTCCTCTCACCTGACAGGACGTGGATCTGTGTGTTTCAGTTGTTGCAATCGCGGGTGCCCTGCGGACATCGCGGCCGCCAGGTATGTGCACCGGGACCCCAGTGACGCGGCGGGCGTGCGTGCGCCCCCTGGGGGGCCTGGAAGGCTGTCACATCATATGACGGCGGCCCAGGATAACAGCTGCACCGTCCCGCCGTCATATGATGGTGGGCGGGCAGCAAGTGGTTAATTAGAGAAGCAGCCAAGAGGCCCTTGGTAACTCTGGGGGAGCTGCAGAGATCCACAGCTCAGGTGGGAGAATCTGTCCACAGAACAAACATTAGTCGTGTACTCCACAAATCTGGCTTTTATGGAAGAGTGTCAAGAAGAAAGCCATTGTTGAAAGAGCCATAAGAAGTCCCATTTGCAGTTTGCAAGAAGCCGTATTGGGGACACATCAAATATATGGAAGAAGGTGCTCTGATCAGATGAGACCAAAATTGAACTTTTTGGCCTAAAAGCAAAACACTATTTCACATGACCCTGAACACACCATTCCCACCATGAAACGTGGTGGTGGCAGCATCATGTTGTGTTGATGCTTTTCTTCAGCAGGGACAGGGAAACTGGTAAGAGTTGATGGGAAGATGGATGGAGCCAAATTTAGGGCAATCTTAGAAGAAAACTTGTTAGAGTCTGCAAAAGACTTGAGACTTGGGTGGAGGTTCACCTTCCAGTGGGACAATGACCCTAAACATACAGCCAGAGCTACAATGGAATGGTTTAGATCAAAGCATATTCATTTGTTAGAATGGCCCAGTCAAAGTCCAGACCTAAATCCAATTGAGAATCTGTGGCAAGACTTGAAAATTGCTGTTCACAGACGCTCTCCATCTGATCTGACAGAGCTTGAACTATTTTGCAAAGAAAAATGGGCAAAAATGTCACTTTAGATGTGCAAAGCTGATAGGGACATCCCCAAAAAAACTTGCAGCTGTAATTGCAGTGAAAGATGGTTCTATATAATATTGACTCGTGGGGCTGAATACAAATGCACGCCACACTTTTCAGATATTTATTTGTAAAAAATTTTGAAAACCATTTATCATTTTTCTTCCACTTCACAATTATGTGCCACTTTTGTGTTGGTTTACTCTATCACATAAGATTCCAATAAAATACATTTGTTTTTGGTTGTAACATGACAAAATGTGGAAAATTTCAGGGGGTATGAATACTTTTTCAAGGCACTGTAGATTGAGTGCAATTGCATCCTTCCTACTTTCCTTATGTCAGGTTTCCCGTGACAGTCATTGCAGTTTTTTGACCCTGGAGGAGTTACAGGTAGTAATAGAACCCAAGGTAAACAACATTCCTAACATGCTGGGTAGAGCAGACACCTGTACTCGGCACAGTGGTGACAGCATATTTTATAGCTGGTGACAACATCTATATTGGAGGGTTTTGAAAATGGCAAAGTTAAAGTACATGTAAACTCTAACTGAATTACATTTAGTTTGCTCTATGCACTGTGTATAAAAAAATGCCTTTTTTGTTTTAAAAAATAATTGTTTACATCTTTTTTCATCCTTTGTTGCATCTCTGTGTTGCTGATCTCCTGCAGCCTCTTTGCAGCCACTTTCTGAACACACACTCCAGCAAAGGCTTTTGTCAAGGAGGGTTTCCTAATGGTAACAATGATTTATGCCTTCGTAATGTGTGTTGAAACTGCCACTTGTACTCACCATCAGCAGCCAATATGACTGGGTGACAGTGCAGGAGGGACAGAGTCTTATCATTCTATAAAAGGAAGTGCATGAACAGGGACTTTTAAGGTAGTATAGAAAGGTATTATCTTAATGAAATCTGCATATTTTTTAAAATATTGAAAATTACTTTTGAAACCATATTAACATGTTAAAGCTTATGAGATTTTAGTAATCTACTTGAATAACTATGCCTTTTACACCCTCCAATATAGATGTGCTCTGATGCTGTTGCTGTAATAATAGATTGAAATAAGGGAGTTTAGAGTATTCTATCTGATATATCTTGTGTGCACACAATCTGGGAAATTAGCTAAGCTCCAGGAAACTAGAAGTTGTGTGCTCACCACATTAACAGTGCGCAGAGATCAAAGCTTGCAGCTCCAGCTCTGTGCTGTGCTATACCTGTCACATCCACAGGACAGAAAACTGATCACTCCTTGCACTCCTTTGTTAATCGGGACCAGCATCTGCTTTGTGTTGTAAGTTTAGAAGAGTCATGCAAGCACTGTACTTGCAGAACTCTTTGTTAATTCCCCCCAATGTATGTCTTTGGCCTTGTGACACCTTTCATTAGCAGAAATTTAAGCATCAACATATATTTTATTTTTTAGGTTGAATTATGTCCCGCAACTTCAAATGCCCAAGGATCCCTGCCAGAAGGATGCAATGCCCACAGAGCAAAAGCACCCAACTTGGCTGGTGCCATTGAGTTCCATGATGTGAAAACCCTGCTAAAAGAGTGGATAACTACAATTGCTGGTATATGTTGCCAAATCTAAAAAAAATATATACAGTGAGGGGAAAAAAGTATTTGATCCCCTGCTGATTTTGTACATTTGTCCACTGACATGAGCAGTGTATAATTTTAATGGTAGGTTTATTTTAACAGTGAGAAACTGAATAACAACAAACATAGCCAGAAAAACACATTTCAAAAAAGTTAGAAATTGATTTGCATTTTAATGAGTGAAATAAGTATTTGATCCCCTATCAATCAGCAAGATTTCTGGCTCCCAGGTGTCTTCTATATAGGTAAGGAGCTGAAATTAGTAGCATTCTCTTAAAGTGCTCCTAATCTTAGCTTGTTACCTGTGTAAAAGACACCTGTCCACAGAAGCAATGAATCAGATTCCAATCTCTCCACCATGGCCAAGACCAAAGAGCTGTCCAAGGATGTCAGGGACAAGATTGTAGACCTACACAGGGATGGAATGGGCTACAAGACCATCGCCAAGCAGCTTGGTGAGAGGGTGACAACAGTTGGTGCGATTATTATTCGCAAAAGCAAGAAACACAAAATAACTGTCAATCTCCCTCGGTCTGGGGCTCCATGCAAAATCTCACCTCGTGGAGTTTCAGTGATCATGAGAATGGTGAGGAATCAGGCCAGAACTACATAGGAGACTCTTGTCAATGATCTCAAGGCAGCCGGGACCATAGTCTCCAAGAAAACAATTGGTAACACACTACGCTGTGAAGGATTGAAATCCTGCAGCGTCCACAAGGTCCCCCTGCTCAAGAAAGCACATGTACAATCTCGTCTGAAGTTTTCTAATGAACATCTGAATGATTCGGAGGAGAACTGAGTGAAAGTGTTGTGGTCAGATGAGACCAACATCGAGCTCTTTGGCATCAACTCAACTCGCCGAGTTTGGAGGAGGAATGCTGCCTATGACCCCAAGAACACCATCCCCACCGTCAAAAATGGAGGTGGAAACCTTATGCTTTTGGGTGTTTGTCCTGTCCCCTTAGCAGAAAACTTCCCTGCAGCACAGGGACGGGGCCATATACTGTCAAATCTTGGGTGACAAGCTCCTTCCGTCAGCCAGGGCCTTGAAAATGGGTTGTGGATGGGTATTCCAGCCTGACAATGACCCAAAACACACGGCCAAGGCAACAAAGGAGTGGCTCAAGAAGAAGCCAGTCTCCAGACCTTAATCCCATAGAAAATATGTGGAGGGAGCTGAAGGTTCGAGTTACCAAATGTCAGCCTCTAAACCTTAATGACTTGGAGAGGATCTGCAAAGAGGAGTGGGACAAAATCCCCTCTGAGATGACTGCAAACCTGGTGGCCAACAACAAGAAACGTCTGACCTCTGTGATTGTCAACAAGGGTTTTGCCACCAAGTACTAATTCATGTTTTGCGAAGGGGTCAAATACTTATTTCACTCATTAAAATGCAAATAAATTTATAACTCTTTTGAAATGCGTTTTTCTGGATTTTTTTGTTGTTATTCTGTCTCTTACTGTTAAAATAAACCTACAATTAAAATTTCATATCTGATCATTTATATTTATTTGTCAGTGGGCAAACGTACAAAATCAGAAGGGGATCAAATACTTTTTTTTCTCCTCACTGTAACACTGATTTCTTGTGTTAGTGTGCAGAACACATAGTTTGTGGATGTTGTACGCTTAAATTGTTTAATAATTTATTCTATTTACTTAGGATAGGAAAAAAAAAATCTTTAGAACACTGCATACCTTGGGCACCTTGCATACATTAGGACCAGATTGATTTTATGCCCACACGGTAGGCAAGCAAGCAACAACATACTAACACACACTGACTCTTCTTACTTATGCTCCTAGAAATCTGAGCAGTCTTCCATGCTACTTTCATTCTGATATATGTAAAGCATTTGACACTGTGTCATCAGCATACCTTTCCTATATATTGGAGAAATTGAACTTTGGCACCTGTTTTTGTAAGTGGATTTCCTTTCTCCATATAAATATTCCCCAGTCCCAATATCACAAGTTACCAGATGAGGGATCTTGCCGTCCCTCTTTATCTTTACACTAGCTATGGAACCCCCAGCACATCCATTTAGAAATAATCCCAATATTTATGGCATAGACTTGGCAGGCACACATTACAAGCTAAGCATCTTCGTGGACAACACTACTCCTCATCACAAACCCCATTCCTACTATACCCTTTATTCCAAAAACCCTCAATGAGTTTGGTAAGATCTCAGGCCTGCAAATCAAGAGCAGTAAATCTAAAGCACTCGTTTTCTCCCAGACTTCAAGGCAAATCTTTTAAAGCAGTAATTCGATTTGAACTGGGAATCATTCAATACCCCCATCTTGGAGTCTTCCTGACTGCTTCCTATGACACCCTGTATACTGTAAACTACCCAACACTAAAAACATATGGAACTGCTTACAGCCTGGAGACACTTCAAATTGTCTTCATTTGACTGTATAACAGTTCTCAAAATAACGCTTCTTTCCAAATTACAATATCCCTTTAGGGTCCACCCAATGTCTCCTCCCATCCTCTCAGAATCCTACGAAGGGTGATCAATAAATTTATCTGGTAAAATAAGAAACCAAGACTCCCTAATGCCACAATATAACTAGGCCTGGAAGTTCTTCCTATCTCTAAATATTACCTGAACCCTCTTTCCACTGATAAGCTGCTTCAGTTATTACCTAAAGATAAACAAGACATCCCATCACGGCCAACTCCCTTAAAATTTGGGATGACATCAAATATATGGGAAACCTTATGCCTTCGTTCCCTTCCCCACTTACCACTACAATCCATTTTCTACCTATCCCTACCCATGCTGTAATCTATCTTTCACCCCCAAGCCTCATGAATCTGCAAAGTTTCAGGAACTTGTTTACCCTAGGTATAACCCCTTTGCATAACCTGTGCATTGGGTCTGGAACTAAAAGCCTCAATGTCCTTCAGGGGGAATTCAATCTCCTCCACACTGAACTCCCTCCATATCAAATTTACTATTGCTTTCAATTCCATATTCACTGCTTTGAATCCAAATGTCTGATGCAGAAATTGTATTTCTCTTGTACTCCTTCTAATTCTGAAATCTATCATGCTACCTACCCACGCTTCCAAATGGAACAGGAGATGGGTATATCACTTGAGGTGGAAGACTGGACCTAAATGCCACGAAACAAAATTTGTCTATTCTACGGTATACATCCTTGGGCCAGATTATAACTTGCTATCCAGGTAGTCCAAACATGCATAGCCAAATTTGCCCCAAACTAATCATGAAAATACACAAAGGGATGTAATGAGAAAGCATCTTCTAATGTATATGGTAGACATGCCCAGTGGTGATCAACTTATTGTCTGAAACACATATTAAATGTTGAACATTGTCTTGGAAAATTGTCCTAACCAAGACCCTGTTACTCAAAAGGTCGGAAACATCAGATGCAACACAAGCTCACACACGCATTATTTTTAAATGAGCAATCTGCATTTTTACTGTAACTAGACAGACCAGAAAGAAGACATAGAAATCTGCTGATTTCAATACCCAGGAAGTCAACTCCAGTGTTTCCTAAGATGCGCAATAATAAGATAACCACAATACCGAATGACAGAATGGCCTTGAAAAGACACGGTTCCCCATGGATCTGTCATTACATACTCCTAGACTTTGACCAATGTCTACCCTCTCTCTCAAGTGGACTCCTCAGACATATGTAATGGCCCACACTGTTCCACTAACCACAGATCAACCTACCTGACCCTCTACACCGACACCCATCCCATTTCTATTATCTGTACTCTCTTTCCTTTTCTCAATATCCAACAAATGTCAGCCAAAGATGTGGAATGAATGTATGTGTTTTATGTTATATCATCATTCACACACCTTAGTCTAATGTTAATTCAGCCATCAAATTGGAGGAGCACGTTCCAGCTCCGGGTTTCAAACTGCAAAGAGTCTTATGCCGCGTACACACGAGCTGAATTTCCGTTGGAAAAATCTTGGATGGTTTTTCGGACGGAATTCCGCTCAAGCTTGCCTTGCATACACATGGTCACACAAAAATTCTCTGAACTTTCGACCGCCCTAGAACACGGTGATGTACAACACTACGTCGAGCTGAGAAAACGAAGTTCCATGCTTCCGAACATGCGTCTAATTGTTTCCCAGAATGCGTGATTTTTTGCGCGTCCAAATTGCATACAGACGATTGCATTTTTGGATAGGAACTTTTCCCGACCGAAAAATAGATAACATGCTCTCAATCTTTTGCTGGCTGGAATTCCGCCAGCAAAAGTCCGATGGAGCATACACACGATCGCATTTTCCGACCAAAAGCTCTCATCAGAGTTTGCTGGCGGCATTTCTGATCGTGTGTACGCGGCATTAGATGTGCCTTTGTTTCTCACTTCATCATTACCTAGTACCTTGTGATCTGATCAGTGGTCAGGACTGAGAGTTATACATTTGGTTATGTGTCCCTCCACGCCACTTAATTAATTTATATTTCTGGCATAAAGACCAAGTGCAGTGCAAGGATAAGGGATGTTTACCTGCAAGAGTGTTCTTATAATGAAATAATCTCTCTGTTCCTCTGTCACCACTTACAGCACCTTCCCAATAAAAACTTGCCTAGGGGATGATTTGTAGGCAGAGGGCTCTTGGGATATGTAGTAGCCTATGAAATTCAAAGATTTTAAGATGCTCTGCAAAGAACATCCCTCTGCAGTAAAATAAGTAAATTTTCTGCTGAGCTGTGCTTTTATGGGGGGTAGTTAGAGCTGTATTTGCTATTAACTGGAACTTTAATCCAAATCTTCTCTTACAAATTATGGGCACCTTTAATTAAAGAAAGGTTTTTGGTAAGAGAATGCAGTTGACAAAGAAGGTGGCCACCACATGTGGCCACTATAGCAAAACAAAGATAACAGCACTGTTTTAAATTATATAGTTTAAAGGAGTTGTAAAGTCTCGGGGTTTTTCACCTTAACGCATTCTATGCATTAAGTTGAAACGCCTTCTGTGCTGCAGCTGCCCCCCCCCCCCCCCAGAGTCCCCCTTCTTCTTGCCTGAACCCGATCGTCCCAGTGACAAGCATGAGCCCAGCAGCTCCACCTGCTGTCTCGAGTCCTCATTGGATAGATTGTCAATCAAATCCAGTGATGCTGGGGGTGGGGCCGAGTCCTGCTGTCTGTGTCAATGGATGCAGCAGCAGGACTCGGGAGCATGCCCGCACAGGTGCCCCAATGGAAATAGGCTCTCCGTGGGGGGCACTCACGGAAGAGGAGGAGCCAAAAACACCACCGGGGGACCCCTGAAAAGGAGGATCAGGGCCGCTCTGTTCAAAACCCTTGCACAGAGCAGGTAAGTATAACATGTTTGTTATTATTATTTTTTTTTTAAACGCAAACCTTTACAAACACTTTAAGATTCAACTGGTGGTACTGGAGTCAGAACTAAGCAGTGCATGTTCGATGGATGGTGGTCAGTCTATTATCCAGTAATTGGAGGAAGGGGAGGGCATGAAACAGATCTGCGTCTAACTGTCCACATTTCAAGCGGTTAGAGAAAGAACTTAGGCCTAATAATCGATATGGGGATGTGTAGGAATGGTGGAAAAACTGGAGTATCATTTTTCTATATATCATGGCTTTGATAATTCCCCTGGATAAACATAATATTATTAAAGAGAATCCACTTAGAGCTGAGAGAAAGTTGTGGCCCATGTATTAAGTCCAGTCATCATGTAAAAGCAGGTCATCTGTGCAAGCTGTGATTTGTCTTATTTGTTTTATGGCCTATTGTTATTCCCTTAAAAGTAGTTTGGGATAATAAGTACACCTTTTAAAGGATTGACTTTTGGGTTTCCCTATGGGGGAATAACAAATTCTTCTAACGGAAGGAAGCACTAATTATTTCACTAAAATTTTCCATTGGGCAAGTCAGAGTAATGGCCCGTACACACGGTCGGATTTTACGATGGAAAATGTCCGATCGGAGCGTGTTGTCGGAAATTTCGACCATGTGTGGGCTCCATCGGATATTTTCCATCGGATTTTCCGACACACAAAGTTGGAGAGCAGGCGAAATTCCGATCGTGTGTACACAAATCCGACGGACAAAGTGCCATGCATGCTCAGAATAAATAAAGAGATGAAAGCTATTGGCTACTGCCCCGTTTATAGTCCCGACGTACGTGTTTTACGTCACCGCGTTCAGAACGATTGGATTTTGCGACAACTTTGTGTGACCGTGTGTATGCAAGACAAGTTTGAGCCAATATCCCTCAGGAAAAAATCCATGGATTTTGTTGTCGGAATGTCCGAACAAAGTCCGACCGTGTGTACGGGGCATAAGTGTGCAGATCCCTCACTGCCTGTTTTTGGTCAGATTTCTGCTTGGCTATAGCCAACTATGCTTTGAATCTGTAGTGTTATTGTCACTAATTGAAATGATAGCTTCAATCTCTCCTTTTTCCTCTCGCTTATTCTTCTGCAGATCCTATGGAAGAAGATATATTACAAGTGGTGAAATATTGCACTGATCTAATAGAAGAAAAAGACTTGGAGAAACTAGATTTGGTCTTGAAATACATGAAAAGGTACCTTGTTTCTTAATTAAACAGCATACGCCTAGCTGGGTAATGTGGCAGTGGTGATCACAAATGTAGAACTAGAATGTTTGTAAAACAGAATATGTGACTTAGTACTTTGTGTTGACGTGATTCATTTATACCCACTACAAGCCTTCAACAACTTAAAGTGGTTGTAAACCCACTTTGAAAAAAGAAAAAATAACACCTGCAAGACAAAGGCATAATGAGCTAGTATGCATAGCTCATTATGTAATACTCACCTGAGATTGAAGCCCTCGCTGCGGTGCCCATACACAGCACTGGCTAGCGACATCACTCCCGGGAGTTACTTCCGGTATCGCGGCTCCGGCGCTGTAATTGGCCGGAGCCGCGATGACGTCACTCCTGCGCATTTGCGCGGGAACCACCGGTAACGGCACACTCACTGAAGCAAGCGGCACGTACGTGCCATCGCTTGTTTGCTTTGGTGCGCATGTTCCGATGACATTGGCACATACAGGGGATATCTCCTAAACCGTGCAGGTTTAGGAAATATCCTGGGTAACTACAGGTAAGCCTTGTTATAGGCTTACCTGTAGCAAAAAGTGGTCTGTAAGGGTTTACAACCACTTTAAGTCTGCTGTATATTCTCTACAGTATGCTGTACACTTATTAGTGGGAATGCTTCAGCAGTCCCATTATTGTCATTCGTTTTTATTTATTTTTTAGTGGGAATGCTTCAGCAGTCCCACTATTAATGCGTTTTTTTATTTATTAGTGGCACTTCTTCAGCAGTCCCACTATTGTTATTCGTTTTTATTTATTTTTAATTTTATTATTCTGTACGTTTTTTGGCTCTGCATAACTTCTGCATACTTTCAGCTATTAAAACCATTCAACTTTTAAAATGTTCAGCTCTTTCAGCTAATGGTGGGACTTCTTCAACTTTTTTTCTACTAATTATACTTTTTAAAATATTAAGCTTTTTAACACTTTTTTTTAACATTGAAGTGAATGAGAGCATGCTTTAAATCCTTAAAATCTTCTTCCGCTCCCAAAAGTTTCAGCTCCTTCATACTTTCACCTACAGATGCCAAACAAACTTTAAATTGTTCACAAAATATTCAGCTATCTGGCTATATCTTTTCAGTTTGATATCTTTTACAGTTTTTGTGAAAAAGCTGTTTAAGTTTAGTGATCATTTCAGGAAATTTTATTGATTAAACAGAGTGTGTATTGGGCTGCTTAGAGTGGATGATGTCATAGCTAGAGCACAGAGCCTTAAAAAAATTATCTTCATTCCTTCTCTATAAATTGCTCTCACACCCACAAGATCTACTTGTCATACACAATTTATACATCAAAACGTAGGTATTTTTGTCTAGTTTCAGGCAATGTGCAGTTTTGTGATACACCTTTTACTTTTGGCTGGTTGAGCTTCCAAATGACAAGAGTTCTACACTTTCTTCCATTGACTGTCCTGTATAAAATTCTTCACATTTCCCAGCGAAACGCACAGCCAACGTCTTTTTTAAATCGCTGACATGCCCACATTTTTAAGTTTATCAAGATAAATTTTATGGCGATACGTTCACAAAGGCAGTGTGTCTCTAACGGTGAAGTTGCTGTTTCCATAGCATGTACTGTTGTGGATTTATTAAGGCTTGTTTGAAGGGTTCTCTCACACTGTCTCTCACTCATTAGGTGTGGGGATTAATGATCAAAAAGCTTTTCAAAAAACCTTTAAATATTCCACATCTTTCATACATTAATGGTGGTGTTAAACTTTTTTAATGAGATTCATGTTTATTTTAAAACCATTCTCACTTCTTCAACTTTTTCTTACGGATTAAAGCTATTCATCCAGTTAGGTTTAGCTATTCAGCATTGCCACACATTTTTTCCAGGAAATGTATTTTCTAGTTTATCATCTTATTAAATTATTATTTGAGTAACTCCACTTTTCTTAGGGGAAAAAACACAATCCCATCTGGGCATTCTATGTACATTGCAAGGATTTTAAAGAGGAAGTAAACTTCCATCACTAAATTGTACCTATAGGTAAGCCTATAATAAGGCTTACCTATAGGTAGTGTTAATGTCTCCTAAACTGCACCGTTTAGGAGATATTTACCGTACATGCATCCAGTGACATCACTGGCGCATGCTCTCTGAAGGAATGGGCACATGTTTGTGCCGTTACCGGCGGGTCACGCTCACATGCGCTTGAGTGGCGTCATCGCGGCACCAGGCAGTCCCAAAGCCAGAGTCCGTGAACCTGGAAGCAAGATGGAAGCGACCTCCAGCGATGACATTGCATCGCTAAAAGGCTTCGTTTTCAGGAAGTTTCACATAATGTGCTAGTATGTGATGCATACTAGCACACAATATTCCTTTACATTGCAGGCAAGAAAAAACGTGCAACGGTTTACAACCACTTTAACAAACTTTGTAGCATAATGCTGTTTCTGTTCTTAAGAAATAGCTGTATATTCCTTCCTATATATAAAGCTTTGTTTCCCTATCAGCATGAATCACTTCTGACAAGTTTTCCTGACACCAAGAGAAAAAAGTTGTCAGGGGAGGGACCTCCAGCTGATTGACAGCCTCAGCTCTGTTCCTGTGTGAAAAGGGGGGGGGGGGTGTCTCTTCTTCCCTCCAATCAGCTCTTAGACCTCTCCTTACTGAGCTCTGCAGTGTGTACCTTCTGCTCTCTACCCCGTTTTTCTGACAGCTCAGACAAGCTTTATAAATTCTGGGCTTTGAATGACTGTAGAGAAAACTGCAGATAAATAAAGTACAGCTTGCGTAGGAGGATTTGTTAAATCTCTGTGTATGACCTGAGGCAGGTCACTTCACTAAGTGTATATATAAGGGTTTGCATCCACTTTAATCAGATGATGCTTCTTCAACATTCTAATGAGGAAAGTTGCAGTATCTGCATCCCTGTATAGGTTATTAACCCTTTGGGAGTATCTCACAAAATAATATAATTCCTACTGCAGCGGGTGTGTAAAATATTACTTGTATCTTAGTGCAGACTTCTGGGAAAATCAGTGAGCGCAAGGCAGAAATGACATAGCTGCAGAAGTTCTGTACACCAGATGTGTACAGAAATGCCTCCAGGTTACCATATTGCATAGAAAATTACACCACTGCAGGATGAAAATTACATTAGGTATTAGGTACATTAACCCTAACCTAAGTATTACATTAGAATATGGCAATGTAGCAGTTGTATATAATGGCCTTTTTCAACAAGGGTGCGTTTGCAAAATGTCTAAAAATTGGCATCACGCTAGCATAGGATCAAGACTGCTTTTTTGTTACACAAACTCACAGGTTTTTATAGTGCCGTATTACAACCTTGGGCACTGTGCGGGCCAGCTGCTGGCATCTAACAGATATCATAAGTTGATAATGGGGACGTTGGGCACCTGCACAACATCCTTGTTTGCCCCTCTCTGTCACTACTGGGGTCATGTTAGTTGAATGAGGAAGAAGACAAATGCTGGAACGCGAGGCAGTAGTATCAGTGTGCAAAGATGTACCGTATTTGCTTTGTAAGAATACATCACCTCTAATGTTGGGGTTTCTTACGTGTGCGCAGGCTGTTGTATTATGCAAAACTATTATTTTATTTGTTTTTTTTTAGAATGGGATGCCTTGAGATTGTCCAAAGCTAATTTTTTTTTTTTATTCACAAAAGTGGAGTTACCCTTTTAAAGTAGTTCTAAAGGCTCTTTTTTTTTCAAAATGTTTTTTTTTTTGTAAAAAATGAAAAACCCAGCAGCGATTAAATGCCACCAAAAGAAAGCTATATTTGTGTAAAGTAAATGATAAAAAAAATTTGTTTGGGTACAGTGTAGCACGGCCGTGCAATCGTCATTCAAAGTGCGACAGCTCTGAAAGCTGAAAAATGGCTTGGGCAGTAAGGGGGTGTAAGTGCCTGGTAGGCAAATGGTTAAACAATATGTAAATCCAAAATTTCATATTCCTGATATGTGCATCATGTACTTGTAGAAGAAAGTATCCTGTTCTCTTTGTGTGAGTCCCCTGGTGTTCCTGCCAGTACCTCTGCTTTCCTATTATAAACTGACCACACTAGGTATGAGAGCACAGAGTGGTTAGTTCTCTAGCTATGCTTCCTCCAACTAACAGACATGTTCTGACACCCCCTGCACAGCCATTCACTTGGTCAGACTGGTGTTCTGCCGTTTCTCCTCTCCCAGCTCCTGTGCAGTATGGTAATGTTTTTAGATCTATACAAAAATGATTCGCCTTTTCTTTTTTTTTTTTTTAACTGAATGGGTTGCTTTACGAGGTGAGGGTTTACATATGCTTTAGAAATAAACATGAGGCTTGTTTGAGTAGAGACTACTAACGATACATTTTGTGGTTATGGGTTGTATGAGGTCCAAGGTATTTTGTTAGGCAGCCAAACTTATACTGAGAAAGGGGACACAGTGGACCTAGACTACAAGTAGTAAGGAGGCAACTCACCCCAGTAAAGGTTTCAGCAGCTGGCAGGAATATTTCCCCACATTATATATCTGGATATGGGTGTTAAACAGTGGGAAAACAAGCAAGAGTAAGGCTGGCTTCATGCAATACCATGTGTGCTGCAAGCACAGGAAATAATGTGAATCTAGCTTAATTTTATTTTGAGAGCCTTCCTAATGCATCCCCTTCAAATTACATCTACTCGGGTAGACTCCTCCCACTACACAGTTGTTGGTACATTTTGTCAGTTTTATCACTTACCTCGCGTATGTTCATGGGTACCAGCCCAAACTCCAGGTAGAGCTATTTGTACGGCTTTAGATTGTTTAATTCTAACATTGTGCATGTCATTGTCATTTTTAATTTATTTAGGAGTTCCCTCTAAACCCTGCTGCTATATAGTGGGAGCCAAACTTCAGACTCCCCACTGCTTCAGAATGGTGTATCGTGATTTAGCCTCTTCCTCTATGCCCTTAACAAAGGGCAGTAAAAATGTCACCACTGCGCTTTGTGAATAGCATAGCACTGGAGCTGCTGTCATGAATAGACATTGCTCCGATGGAGCACAATTCCTGCTGTATAGTAGCAGCACACAGTGGAGCTTAGAGTTCCTAAAGGGAAAAAAAATACACTTGTAATGTGAAAATTAAAAAAACAAAAAATAAAACAGTAAAAATAGCTCTGCACAGTATTGGGCTTCAACTGCTCATGCAGACACCAGGGATCCTGAGCTTGTCATTTATGTTACCATAATGTTTTTCATTTTAGGTTAATGCAGCAGTCTGTGGAGTCTGTTTGGAATATGGCATTTGACTTTATTCTGGACAATGTCCAGGTGGTTTTACATCAGACCTATGGAAGCACATTGAAAGTTGTTTGATCCTCATCCTTGGCAGGAGGAGCCTGACATCCCTTGCCTACCTGTACCATAAGTGCTTGTGAAGTATTTGCAAAACGCATGATTTTAAAGCTTCAATCATTTTACATTTCTTTTAATAAATCATTTTTGTACATTTTCTTTCTCAAGTGCCAAATTTGTCAGTATTGCATGTAAATATTTGTGTTCCAGATTCTTTTATTGTAGTATAGACTATTTGAAAAATGTTTGTTTATAAGAGTTTTATGGATTTTTACAGTGAAGTGTTCACAGTTGTTTAATAAAGAAATAACTGACTTACATTGCTGGTGGTTTTCAGTTATTCTGATAATAGTGTTTTAATTATCTTCTGTAGAACATTAGTAGCCGATATAAGGCTGATGCGGATGTACTGATTTATTGAAACATGATAAAATCTGTTTTTCCATGAGCATAGGAAAAAAAGTCTAGCATGGCTGTAGTAAAATCTTCAGCCAAGATGACAGAGAAGCTGGTCACACCCAACAGAGCAAAAGATGACTGCAAAGATGAGATAGACTCTAGAAGACAGCTGGATTCCAGGCTGCCGACACTGGCTGCGTCAGTGGGTGTTCTGAAAGCAGCACTGGAGCAGATTAGTATAGTGTGCGCTGAGGGCACCCAGTGCAGCGGAACGGTCTTCCCGTCTAGAATCAGACATGTTGCAATTGCGTGGCAGCAGGGAGATGTTTCATAACACTATAGCAGGAAAGCATACGCAATGGTCTATCCATGGGATGGTGTCAGTGCTCAATCCCACAGAATAAACCCCCTTCTGTGGTGGAAAGTGGTAGGAAATTAGTAATTTTAAAAAGGCACCCAGCGACTTGTGTACTTCAGGTAGCTCCCTGAGCTTGGCCCAATAAGCCTTTTCACAAAGTGTATCTTCAGAGACAGGGCAAGTGTTGAGGCAATGCCAGCAGCTCTGGATGTGGAAAACACTCCCGACTCCTTTTTTACCAGAATGAAGCCTGGAAAGCACCCAATGCAGAACACTGCCTGAAGGTCACTTCCAGCCTATCCTAGCAACATCCAGTCCAACAGGGTCTGGGCATGGCACGCCAAAAGCCAGGCTGAGGACAGCCAAGCCAGATAACTGCAATCAGATCAATCAATTTTGCAGTGTAGAGAAGAGCTTTTATAGAAGAAAATAACATGCAAAAAAGGTTTTTTTTTTTTTTTTTTTTACATAGCAGAGCTAAAAGAAAAGACATCCATCCTCCTAGGACACCAGGCATGAGTTGTGGCCTTTAGGTGATGCCACCTTCGGGCATAAGGCACTTCCTGCCTGTCAGCACTAGGGTCTCCAGTCCGAATCCCAACCACAGTAACCTGTCGGAAAAAGAAAACTTTGCTTCAAAATCCACCATTTCTAGGTAGATTTGTCAGCTTATTTTCCAGGCATACAAGATTTAGGGCAGTCTGACCTGTGAGATCCTTCAGGCAGAGCAAACGGGGAATCTGTCAAAACAAAGCCATAGACTTAAAAAAAATTCAGCATGAACCTCATTCCAAAGTGCTTAAGAGTAGGACAAAAGAATGGAAACACAATGTCGTAATTCAGGTGAAATTAAGAAACCACCTTGGGCAAAAAGGAGGATTGATGTCTCAATACCACCTAATCCTGGTGAAGGACCAGGAAAGATTCTTTGCAGGAAAGCATAGCCAACTATGAAACCCTGCGAGCCAAGGTAATAGCCATTAAAATACAACCTTGTGTGTATGTAGCAAAAAGGAATTTGTCAGAGAAATTCCAAACGAGAAGCTCTGGTAGAGGCAGCTTAAGATCAATCTTAACTCATATCCACCATGACCTTCTGTGCCAGAGACAAGCCTGGACCATGAGATTCCACTTGGAATGATTCATCTATGGAGGATTGCAGCCCCAACAGCTTCCCCTTCCTCATCCAGAGGAATTTCGACCAACGTTTCCTCCCCCAACCAAAAACGAAGTAGGAAAAGGATAGCACCCAAGTTTGCGCTCCAAGGTATTCCGAACTCCTGACTGCTCAGCCCAAAAATGACTAGAGAATTCCTCCCTTGACTGAAAGGAAGCAGAGGATTTAGCCCCTGAAACAGATACAAGATAAGGGCAGGGATTCAGATCTAATCTGACCCAGAGGGGAGCCATTACGAGGTTAAACTACCAACCTGGCAGAGGAATCTGGGAGCCTCCACTGCCCTACTACTCCCCCACCTCTCTGCTTACAAGAAGCCAAGACTTGTCAAGGGATGAAAGGCCTGTAACCCAGCGGGAAGTGGCCTCCCAGCCGAGAGTATTGTCGGTCGATGCCAAGGCACTAAAGGTGGTAGCACCCTCCAAAAATACAAGTGCCCTTTTACATGTCTTCCTGTGACAAAAATTTAGCACAATCAGCAGTTCTGAAAGGCAGGATGGCTGGGATGCATGCCGGATGCTGTTAAGCAAGGTGGGCAGTAAAACTCATAGAAGTGAATGGGACACAAGATGGCGCCCATGCATGCACAGTGGCGTGGCCAAAGCCTATTTACTGCTCCCATAAAGGGAAAAAAAAACCACCAGATTCTATGCCATCCTGCACCACATACAACAAAGAAGGGAGGCATGCACCAGTCCATGCTGCAGTACATTAGTATGCCTTCCAGTAGCTCTGCCATAGATCCTGACAATCCTCCTGATTGCACCGGCATCCTTGCTTATACCTGCTGCCACCTCACCTCCGCTTTCTCTGCTGAAATGTCCAGAAGTGGAAAAACCGCTGCATGGTTTCTAATCCACCTGGCCAAGATGGTGGCCTCCCGCTCACTCAGCAAAAGAGGCAGCTCAATGCCTCTTTGCCAGAACCCCAGCTAAGGACCTTCCACTTCTCTCTCAAGCAGCATCTGCCAGCTCTGATCCGGATGCAGTTCCTGAAGATCTGGATGCTTCCCCCCTGCAGATGGATGATTCATCAGGCATCTCCCCTGTGAGTACACTAGGTAAACTGTACATTGAAGATCACTGCCTGTAGGATCAAGTGCTGAAAGACAGACTTACAGGCCCATCCCACTCTTGCATGCAGACATTTTTGGCCTGCTGGGCGTAGTGACAGACCTAAAAAAAAAAAAAAAGGCACACACCTACCTGGAGAAAGTGCAAGGAACGGGCCCGGAGATGCAGGAACAGAATCCCATTAAACAAGAGAGATTCAGGAAGCACCCATCACCTTGAGACACTAGCACAAAACTGAGGTCTAGCTGAGCGAGATGGGGTTATGCCTTTTTTTCCCCAGATAGTGTCCATTCACCTGAAAGTGGCAGCATGATCTATGTAGTAATTATTAACTCCTCTGTGTCCTGGGATGTATGATTAAGTAGGATTTTCGTACTACCAATAAAATCTGTTTCTTGGAGTGCATTAAGGGACATGCAAGTATTTTAGCAAATCTAAACTGCTAAATATCGTTTCTCATCAGCAGTATATAGCAGTTTTGGAACTTCTTCTATCAGTGTCTGGCAGAGCACTGGATAAAGATTGGAGGAGGTTTCATTATCCTCTGACTGTCCTATGGAGCTGCATGACCCCTAGGGCCCTCTGTCTGGACAGTACTGATTGGCTCTGTGCTGATCACATGCACCCTCCCAAGAAAAAAAAAAAAAAAAGCAACTCACCAAACTGAGCATGTGCAGAGTGCCTCCTTGGGCTCAGTAGTTGGATTGGGGACAGTGAAAGGGGAGGATCAGAGAAGACAGGCTCAAACAGCCTTTTTACACAATGCAGAGGATTAACCCCTTAGGTTCCACAGCGAGTATAACAAGCATGGTTTATGGCATATGCACACCGATTTTAAAGTTGTGGGTTTAGTAACAATTTGTTTTGCAATCCTCCTGTAGATGACAGTATAATTTGTAGGTAAAAGACTTCCTGTGTCCCTCAATGGAGTAGAAAGAACTATTTGCTTTTATATTTACAAATCAGTGAGTATTTAACTTTCTCAATTAATGCTTAAAAGCCACTGGTTGAAGACCCCTGATACAGAACTGAAACCTTAAGAAATGATAGTATGAAAATAATCTATTTGTGGCGTAAATGCGGATTCCTAAAGATTTTGTTTTGTGGGTCTCATCCAATTAGTCTCCACATTATAGCATATGTAACTCATCATCACATACAATTCCAAACACATTCTAGTATACACCATGCCGTCACTCTACAGGGTATTGGGATGCAGTTATATGCAACTATATTATAACCATATTCAGAGGATATACTGAAGTATTGCTTGGAGAAAATGAATGGGCTGTTTTTACTCACTGAGCTTAAATGCACATAAAATAGATTTATTGTAACATGACCAAAAGCCCCAATGAATTCTGCACAGAATGAATAAAATTACATCCAATTATATCAAGACAAATAACATTGTCCATTTACTTTATTTCTGGCTCTGTGTGAGGATTACGGTACATTAGAACTTTGTGGTGTCAACCAAAATGCTGCCCAAAGCACAATTTACATAAAGCAGAAAGAAAAATTTCATTACCGATATTAAAAAAAAAAAAATATCTGTAGGCACAAGGGAACAATGAACATGTACAGTGCCAGGGCAAACAAACTGCATAAATAATGCATTCAATTCATTTTTTTTACATTAAAGTGATCCAAAATTTTACGCAGCAAAGTCAAATGCTGCAGTGCGAATCTTGCAAGTAAAAAAATGGAGCCAATCATTTAAAACAGAAGCCAGTTATCCGAGTGTTGTGGAGAGATAGTGGGCAGGCACATTGGAACTGTGGGGGGGCGGGGGGGTGTAAAACTGAGCACTGTCAAACCAGTGTAAATTCTTGGTTTCCCATGGAAAACAATTTAAAACTACTTTTTTTTCTTCCAAACCACAGGTTCAATCCTTGGTTTCTCCCCTCTTCCATCTTCATTTCTTTACAAAATTATAACATCAGTTGAAGCAAGTTCCAGCATTTAAAAGCATTATATGATTTCAAACACTTTTTTCAATTCGACTATGAGTTGCCAGTCTGATTTCTGCATTTCATCTCTAAACCAGTTTTTCAAAGCATCAATTGATTGCCGGTTGATCTAAAACAAAAGCAAAACAAGATTTTGAAAAAGAAATGGTTTTAGAGCTCAACAATTCATAACTTAACCACTTGAAGACCAGGCCTATTCTGACACTTTGTTTACATGTAAAAATCAGTATTTTTTTTTTTTTTTGCTATAAAGTTACTTAGTACTCCCCACACATTTTTATATTATTTTTTTTTAAGCAGAGGCCCTAAAGAATAAAATGGTGGGTTTTTCAATTTTGTTATACCACGTGGTATTTGCGCAGTGGTTTTTCAAATGCAATTTTTGGGGAAAAATACACTTTAATTTATTTTATTGCACAAAAACACAATAGAATACCCAATTTTCGGTAAAATATAAAAAGATGATGTTACATTAATTAAGCAGATACCCAACATGTCATGCTTTAAAATTGCGCATGCTTGTGGAATGGTGCCAAACTACGGCACTCAATCTCCCTAGGTGACTCTTTAAAAGCCTTTACAAGCTACTAGTTTAAAGTTGCACAGGAGTGTACGCCTTTGTGCATGAGCACAGTGGAACAGGGGTGCTTCATCACTTTTATCGATATCACTGCAATAAGCAGTAACATGTTCTCTTTACTGAGACATCTGGAGTCTCTTAGAACCCAGATATCTCCTCTGCCTTTAACAGCATCCGATCAAACTAAGACCAGTGTGATCAGTTGCTTTTTACAAGTGAAAAACGACTTGTTTACATGCTGGGGAAACCAGAAATGCCAAAATAAATACTTGTCTCTTCCAGTTTCTAAAACCATAGAAATGATTGGGGCAAATCTGGTCGGTAGAGACATCTTAGACCCATTTCCACCACCTGTAAAAACCAATACCTTGGCTAATTAGCTACTTGGATTGCTTTTACGTAAAAGCCCATCGCCGGATGAAAAAAACAATACCAATATGATCATCATCCCACTATAACCACTTGATTTACAGCTGGTCGGCAAGTGGTTAAAGTAAATGTGTACTGAAAGAATGCGACTAGGTAATCTGCCATTACTAACCATTCTTTTGGAAAAAGCTAGCTGCTTGGGTGTCATAGCAATCCACTGTTTTTAGTACTTTCTAAAAAAAATTACCCACAAGTAGGCAAGTCAGGAGTTTTGGCGTCACTCTTTGTTTGAGCCATTGTTGATCCAGGTCAATTATACGTAGTACAGAACCTGGGGACAGCCAGGTAACAAACAGCAGCCACTGTACTTCTGTTAATACAGGTAAAGCCTAAATAAGACAAACTACACAAGTGGCAAATTACTTACCTTGCTTACAAGATGGTCTGTTGCCTCAAAGTGTCGTCCAAACATTTTCGGAGAATCTCCAGGGATAGGCTCTATTTTGATACACACTTCTTGGCCCTTTTTTGCCACATCTACAGTTTTGTGGTTGATTTCAATACTAGTTATGATGCCAATGTCTACAAACTGAAAGTGCAAAAAGCGTCACATACATTTTTCAGAGTCCATTCGATTTTTATTACATGAATAAAGTGCTCATGGTGTACAATCACTTATTTTTACATGGAAAGGCTATTTAACAATAAAACACCTTTTTTAACTAGAAGGTGAAACAGACTTTTTCTAGGCTTTAATAAATGGGAGCCTTGGAGTGCTACTGATTGGTGATATTGTACAAATTAACAAATAGGACTGTAATTGTCCATAAATGGAGTAAAGGGTACATGCAGAAAGGGGATGAGGATGTACCAACTATGCATAAATCTTTACAGTGTATTCCCCTTCAATGACTTAAGAAATAATAACTCTCTTGTAAAACAAAGATAATATCTACACTAATACATCCAGTGCTGTGATTGTTTAGATTCAGGTTAGCCACAATATTTTGCATTGCTCATGTTCACAACACAGAATAATTACTCCTGAAGGGACTCATGTACAGCACAGATAAATGCAATATGTCACCAACATGCTTGTTTTCTCATGCCTGAAGAAGGGTCCCTGTGCGGTCCATAAACATTGCTTTTCTGTGGGATCATACAGGAATAATGTCTGTATGCTGGCAATGTACACAATTATTAGGCAAGTTGTATTTTTGAGGATTGATTTTATCATTCAACAAATACAGTGCTCTTGGTCAATCCAAAATGTTAATAAACCTCAAACCTGAATATTTAATAAAGTAAAAGTGAGGTTTTGGCTTTCTTAGAAGAGTATCTATCTCTGCACAATTATTGGGCAAATATTAGGGTGCAGAATTATTATGCAACTACCGTATATACTCGAGTATAAGTCGTTCCGAGTGTAAGTCGAGGCCCTAATTTATCACAAAAAAAATGGGAAAAACTTATTGACCCGAGTATAAGACGAGGGTGAGAAATGCACAGCTACTGTAAGTGGAAAAGAGGGTCAATAATGCCCATTTGCAGTCTCACTGTGCCCATTTGCAGCCATAGGTCCCCTGAACTTCAAACTCGGTAGTTAAGGGTTCCTAGATGCCCCCTAGCTGAACCCAAAGGGTCCCGAAATGACATTGCTGCAGATGGACACAGTTGACTGAATTTGGGGCCCCGTATCTCGGGGCCACTTAGTGCTAAGAACCCCAAATTTGGTGTGCAAACCCAGGGGAACTAGCACTATTAAATTTCCAAAGCTGGGGTTTCTAGCACCAAGTGGCCCCAAGATACAGGGCCCCAAAAATCAGTTCAGAAAATGTCAAGCACTTTTCTGCAGCAGAAAATGACATTTTCCGAACCAGTTTTGGGGCTCCGTATCTCAGGGCCACTTGGTGCTAGGAACCCCCGCTTTGGATATGTTATGGAACCAGTTCCACTGGGTTTGCACACTAAATTTGGGGTTCCTAGCACTAAGTGACCCTGAGATATGGGGCCCCAAATTCGGTTCAGAAAATGTCAAGCACTTTTCTGCAGCAGAGAATGACATTTTCCGAACCGAATTTGGGGCCCCGTATCTCGGGGCCACTTAGGGCTAGGAACTTCAGTTTTGGATATGTTGTGATCTAAGTTCCACTGGGTTTGCACACCAAATTTGGGGTTGCTAGCACTAAGTGGCCCTAAGATATGGGGCCCCAAAGTCGGTTCAGAATATGTCAAGCACTTTTCTGCAGCAGAAAATGACATTTTCCGAACCAGGTTTGGGGCTCCGTATCTCAGGGCCACTTGGTGCTAGGAACCCCCGCTTTGGATATGTTATGGTCTAAGTTCCACTGGGTTTGTACACCAAATTTGGGGTTCCTAGTACCAAGTGGCCCTGAGATACGGGGCCTCAAATTCGGTTCGGAAAATGACATTTTTTGCTGCAGAAAAGTGCTTGACTCAAGTATAAGTCGAGGGGGGCACTTTCAGCACAAAAAAAGTGCTGAAAAATTCGACTTATACTCGAGTATATACGGTAAATGAAAAATGAAAATTTTCCCATCTCACTTGTTTCTTTTAATCTGTCAAAGTGAGAATAATAAACTTCAAAATTTACAAACATAAAAAAAAAAAAATAATATATCAGTGACCAATATAGCCACCCTTCTTTTCAAGAAGAGTCATAAGCCTTCTATTCATGGAGTCTGTCAGTTTTTTGATCTGTTGATGATCAACTTTTTGTGCAGCAGCAACCACAGCCTCCCAGATACTGCTCAGAGAGGTGTACTGTTTTCCTTCATCGCAAATCTCCCATTTAAGATGGGCCCACAAGTTTTTAATAGGGTTTAGGTCAGGTAAGGAAGGGGGCCCATGTCATTCTTTCATCTTTAAGGCCTTTACTGGCTAGCCATGGAGTGGAGTACTTTGATGCATGCGACAGAGCATTGTCCTGCATAAATATCATGGTCTTCTTGAAAGATGCAGACTTTTTCCTGTACCACTGTTCGAAGAAAGTGCCTTCTAAAAACCGGCAGTAGGTTTGGGAGTTGATATGGAGTCCATTTTCCACTCGCAAAAGGTCCAACTAGCTCATTTTTAATAATACAGCCCATACCAGTACCCCGCATCCACCTTGCTGGCATTGGAGTTGAAGTGAAGCTCTGTGCCCATTACTGGTCAAGCCACAGGCACATCCATCAGGTCCATTAAGAGTCACTCATCTTATCAGTCCATAAAACCTTTGAAAAATCTGTCTTCAGATATTTCTTGGCCCAGTCTTGACGTTTCAACTTATGTCTTGTTCAGTAGGGGTCGTGTTTCAGCCTTCCTTACCTTGGTCATGTCTCTGAGCACTGAACACCTTGTACTTCTGGGCACTCCAGGTAGGTTGCAGTGCTGGAATATGACAGCACTGGGAGGATAACGGGTTCCTGGTAGCTTTACGATCGATTCTTCTCAAATCTTTGGCAATTAATATGCATTTTTTTTTTCTCAACACATTTCTTGCGACCTTATTGACTATTTGCAACAAAAGGTTTGATGGTTCTGTGATCACGCCCCAATATCTTATCAATTTCAAAAGTGCTGCATTCTTCTGAAAGACTTTTTAAAATTCTTGACTTTTCAGAGTCAGTTAAATCTCTTTTTTGGCCCAGTTTGCCTGAGAAAAAGAAGCTGCCTAATAATTATGTACACCTTAATATAGGGTGTTGATCTCCTTAGGCCAAGCCCTCCCTCATTACACAAATACACATCACCTGATATGCTTAAATCCAATAAGCATTCCAGTTTATACAGCTTGAAGTTGAACAATATGCATTGAAATGATGACTTGGTCAAATTACTCACTTGTTTTATAATTGTGTACACAGTGTATTCCATCCATGCTGTATACGGAGATTAGTCAGGAGTTGTTGCAGCACCCTTTTAAAATCACATGGTTGATTCCAGTATGGTGTACAAAAGGAATATACCATGTCATGCCAATGTTTTTATCTATTGTTCTTATGTTCCAAATATTACAATAGATGTTATATCAATATGCAATTTTTAACTACTATTAAAGGCACTATGGTCTTTACAGTTACAGCAGATTCCCAATTGTTGATTTGTGAATGATGCCCCAAATGACAACTAATATAAACAGAAGGCATGGTTTTTCTCAAATAACGTGCTCACATAAAGACTGGCCCTAAAATTTTGCTTCAATGAAATTCAATAAAATTTATATGATGTAGCCATAAATACATCAGTAGAAGTAGATAAAAAAAAAATCAATGTAAAGTAACACAACTATTGGTACTTACATTTTTACTTGGTACACATATTGGTGTTCCTTGTTTGACTTGTCCAGCTTCTATAATCACTCCCATGACAATGGGATCTCGGGAATTAAAAATAAATTGAGGAAGAATTCTAATTTTACATGGAAATACAGCTATGTGCCTAAAATGAAAGCATAAAATGGTTTTGGTTTTATATAATCAAAACACAGAGATTTTATAAATATACCATATTTATTGGCATATAACACGCACTTTTTTCCCCTTAAAATCAGGGGGGAAAAAAATCGCAGGTGCGTGTTATACGCCGATCCCCTGCGATCCCGAGCTGTCACATCTGCAAAATCGCCGACCGCGATTTGAAAATGGCGCCGCCGGCGCCAAAATACACAGAGCCGGTCCTTGGCTCTTCCCGGCGGCTCTCGTTCACTTTCGGCTCCACTCGTAGTCTCGAGCGGAGCTATCCGAACCTACCCTCTCGAAAGTGAACGAGAGCCGCCGGGAAGAGCCGAGGACTGGCTCTGTGTATTTCGGTGCCGGCGGCGCCATTTTCAAATCGCGGTCGGCGATTTTGAAGTCCAGGATGGCAGGGATAGAGGATCGAAGGCTGCACTGGAGCAAGGCTGCACTGACAAGGCTCCGCTGGGGAAGGCTGCACTGGGGGAGGGTGCACTGGGGGAGGGTGCACTGGGGGAGGGTGCACTGGGGGAGGGTGCACTGGGGGAGGCTGCACTGGGGAAGGCTGCACTGGGGAAGGCTGCACTGGGGAAGGCTCCACTGGGGAAGGCTGCACTGGGGAAGGCTGCACTGGGGAAGGCTGCACTGGGGAAGGCTGCACTGGGGAAGGCTGCACTGGGGAAGGCTGCACTGACAAGGCTCCACTGGGGAAGGCTGCACTGGGGAAGGCTCCACTGGGGAAGGCTGCACTGACAAGGCTGCACTGACAAGGCTGCACTGGGGAAGGCCGCACTGGGGAAGGCCGCACTGGGGAAGGCCGCACTGGGGAAGGCCGCACTGGGGAAGGCCGCACTGGGGAAGGCCGCACTGGGGAAGGCCGCACTGGGGAAGGCCGCACTGGGGAAGGCCGCACTGGACAAGGCCGCACTGGACAAGGCCGCACTGACAAGGCCGCACTGACAAGGCCGCACTGACAAGGCCGCACTGACAAGGCCGCACTGACAAGGCCGCACTGACAAGGCCGCACTGACAAGGCCGCACTGACAAGGCCGCACTGACAAGGCCGCACTGACAAGGCCGCACTGACAAGGCCGCACTGACATGGCCGCACTGACATGGCCGCACTGACATGGCTGCACTGGGGCGGCTGCAATGATGGGCATTTAAATGTAAGTTTTTTTCCCTTCAACTTCCCTCCTAAAAGTTTTTTTTTCCTTAAAATTCCCTCCTAAATTGGGGTGCGTGTTATACGCCGGTGCGTGCGGTATATATAGATATCTATATCTACACACACCGTGTGTATATATTTTTTTTTACCAAACATACTTAGAAGAAACAAATAAATCAATATAGATTCCTTGTACACTTAGATGGCTAATTTGACTTCTATGTTTATTCCTGAAGTCCCATGAGGCCAATTTAAAAAAACTTTAGAGAAACATTTGTTTCGACCACAGTAACCAGAATAATTAGTTACTTTTCTGCTGCAGGACAGAAAATTTAATTTACAGATGGATTCGTTGCTTTAAGGCCTACAGGCTACCTTAATTACATATACCGGTCTTCCACAGCAATTGAATGCTTAGTACTTGTGTACCTTGGCTGCAAAACTACACCTCCTGTACATAAGGGGGGAATGTAAGTGCATGTTAAAGGAAGACAATAGTGCAAGCAGTGGAGGTAATAGTACAATGAATATTAGTTCTGAATAATCGAGCCTTTATAAAAGTATTTCACAAACCAGGTTTGGCTGTAACAACAGATACATCACTCACTTGAACTCCTCCTGCTTCTGTTTCTTGTAATCCTGCCTGTATTTTGTAAAGGCGTCAAACAAATGGTAGATGATTTCAGCACTAAATACCCGCACACCTAAACTATCCGCCATTTCTTGAGCTTCTCTCTCAATGCGCACATCAAAAGCTAGAATGACAGCATACCTAAAAGGGAAAAAAAAAATTGGAGATCTTAAGTGTCAAGCAGAAACTACCAGCCAACTAGAGAGTGTTCTTTAATAAACCTACACACAAATATACATAGATACATATACACACATGTAAAAAGGGAAAACAATTGTATTATTTTTATATATGGTTTAATGGTTTTGAATCAAGTCAGACCTTACCAATAGATATGCACTGAAAGAAAACAGCAGTGAGGTACATTTCATTGCGTATCACTGCTAAACAGAAATAGCCTGCATATGGCTGCACACGGGCATACTTAAGTGCACACCCGTGCGAAGGGCCGCGTTTGCCCACATAGGATGCACAGGTATTTTGTGCAACTTTGTGCAGGCAGTCCCATTCATGTCAACTGGGACACAGCAGTTGCTCCCAAGTTTGAGATCTGTGTGGGTGTGTCCCCCAAACTCACAGTCTGCATTTGGGGACACACACCAGCACCCATGGCAAACTGGGAGCTGCGGCTGTGTCTGTGCATCAATTGACATGAATGGGACTTCCTGCAGGCAGATGCACAGAACATCTCCGCATCTCATGCGGGCAAACACGGTCCTTCACACAGGTGTACGCATAAGTACGCCAACTTGAATGAAGCCTAAAAGGCAATATGTCTGTCCCAATGAAAAATGGGAATCCTGACGGTCTTGTAAATTGCATATCTTGGGAGTATAGTAAAGGACACTGGTATTGATTCTTAGACAATAGGTCATATGCTGTCAAGTGATAGGACACTAGCTGGATCCCTCCAGTTAATATTTATAACCCAGCCCACTCTAAGCCTCGAGTTTTTTGTAAAGCTGCTTTATAAAGCTGCTAGGAGCTCACAGAAGAAAGAGGGGAAGGACCTATGTCTTGTAGTATACTCCAAAATATGGAACTTACACGTACAACAAAATTCCCATGAGCTTAATCATACATACAGACACAGGAATAGATTCTTAGACCAATGGAACGCCCCAAAGCAATGAGCTGAGGGGTGGATAACACAATAGCCAAGATGGCAGTAACAGGCCCACAAGAAAAAACAGAAAGGGTCAACAGAACCAGACTGACAGGTGATAGCAGAAGCAACTTGCAGCTAAAGCATACATCAGCAAGGGCCCAAACAGCCATTTGGCAAAACATGGTTTTGAAAACATGAACAGAGGAAACGGAGATGGCCCGAAGCCTGTAGAAAAAATACATGCTTGATAATATAAAAGTCCATGAACCAGGCTCAGGAAGTGAAGAAGGAATTTTTTTCCCTGACGGAAGCAGCCCTAGAAAATAACCACTCAGCTGGGTGGAAGAGGAGGGAAGAATCCCATAGAAGGACCATCCTACAGGCACACAAAAGAATGAGGCGTGGCAGGTAGCCATAGAGGACTGTCCTGATCCTAGCCATAAGAGGAAGTGAAAATTACCTGACAAGGATTCAAGGCAGTATGTGAGGAGAATGAAATTCCCACAAAAGGCGATAAGAATAGCACCGAGAAGCAAGAATGACTGGCTTACAGGATACTTTGTCCCTATGTGTGCTTTCTGGATCTTTGAACTACATGCCATAAACCATGCTACTTAGGACACAAGCCTCCGTGGTTTTTCCTTCTTACTTCTTCCCCTACTTGCCCCCTCCCCATCTCTATATATTCCCTCTCTTTTCCATCTCTCTTTTCTTTTTTTTTGCTGACCACCGTACACACCTTCTGGCAGACTGGGGAGTTCCTTTTTACTCCTCCTTTACCAGATAACCACAAATACTGTATATAATATGCTCCCATCTTTCATAACTTGACATTCAGGCCCATGACCCATCACTTTTTCAATTGCCAAGAATGCCTGCGATCTTTCTTGTGATATTCCTTTATAGGTTTCTCTTAACCCATAACGTGCTATGGCTAGTGTAAATACGTTGTACTCGGTTATTTGATGAATTCTTTGCTCAGGGTTGTCTGCTCTATACACACCTGGTTTGATAAGCAGGGTCATTTTCAAAGTGGTATTGCTCATAATTTCACTTGTATACAGCTTACTTGTTATAGTCATACTGTCTCCAAAACCTATTGTAGACTGGTTGTATACTGTCTCTATTTTCTTTAATAAACATAAGAAGTACAGGAGGCTAAAGAAAAGAAGAACAAAAAGTTTGTGGTTTTGGGAGTGTAGTTGAAATAAAGGATGGCGGGGACTGGTGTCTCGAAGGAACATCATCAGTCAGACGTGCAGATGGGTCAGTTCAGGCAGAGACATGGTCAGCAAACAGGCAAAGGATTGGTCCAGGCAACAGGCAGAAATGTGGTCAATAAACAGGCCATGGCTAGTACAGGTAGCAGGCAGAGGAAACTGCACTGGTGTGGCAGTGATCAGTAATACTGTTGCTGGCTGCACTGGTCTGGTGACACTGGGGACTAGTGTGGCAGGAATCAGAGACACTACTGCTGGCTTACACTGGTGTGGCAGTGATAAAGAACAATATTGCTGGCATGCACTGGTCTGGTGTCACCAGGACTGGTGTGGCAGTGGTCAGAAAAGCTATTGCTTGCTGCATTGGTCTGGTGCGGTGGCAATCAGGAACACTGATTCTAGATTCACTGGTCTGGTGACACTGTGGCTGGTGTGATCAGAGAACTGTGACTGGATGCACTATTAAAGCTCATTCACATGACAGGTGGGGGCTAGGGGTGGTAAAACATAGTTGAGCTGCTGTTTTAACACCTGTCAACTGGTACCCACCGATCGTGACCCATTCAAATGAAGTGCGGGGTCCAATGTGTTAAAGCAAGTGGTGAGGAGGCGATACAATGCCTCCTCACTGCCTGTCAAATGCTCTGTGAAGAGCGATTTGAACATGGATGGCTCTTCACAAAATATTGCACATGTGAACAAGTCCTTATGGTGATACTGGGACTGAGGTGGCAGTGATCAGGGACACTGGGACTGGCGTGGTGGTGATCAGGGACACTGAGACTGGTGCAATGGTTATTAGGGACACCGAATGGCTGGCAGTAACTACACACACAGAAAAAAAGTGATATTATTTTCACAATTTTTTTTCAGCATACTGTCAACAGAGCAGTGCATTGTCATCATAGGGACACTTTACTACTTTGGGGTTGTGATCGGGATTTTTTATTTTTTTTACACTGTGATTGCTTGTAACAGTAATGATCAATGTAAAAGCAATTGTTTTAGCTGTCATGAATGGGTTTATTTCATGATACATTGTTTACTATTGTAAATGCTGTGATTGGCCATAGCTATCACATGGTAAAGGGCCACTGTAATTGGCCCTGTACCATGTGATCACTGTGACCAATCACAGAGATTACAATTATAAACAATGCCATCATGAAAATACAATCACAGCGGCCCGGTATAGACAGCTGTGATCATGTCACTGCACACCCTAGGAGGCACGTAAGCAGAAGGAAGTACAGGTAGGTCCTCCTGGAACTAGAGAGCACCTGCCTGGCCACCAACTACACTTGTTGCACCACAAACATTATAAGCTGGCCCTGCTGCCATAGAATTCCCAAGGCTAGTTTCATAAAGGGTAACCTATCCGGGAAAACTGCTGGTGAGTCATAAGGCAATAAGTAGTCAGATCTTGATAGAAATGGCAAACAAAGGAGGAAAGGGAATCTGGTTAAAAATAAGAAATCTTCTCCAACAGAATACTCACCTAAGAACACTAGCAAAAAAATGGAGGCTCAGTGGGCGGAATTATATGAATACACTGGGAGGTGGTCCCAGCAACGGATTTGCCAGTGTCCAATCACCTAAAGATAGCAGCATATAACCCATGGTCTAAGAATCAATTCTTGTGTTCTGTACTGTATGATTAATATAAGGCTACTTTCATGCTATATCGCTAAAAATAGCGCCTGCAAAGCGCCTCTCCTGTCATGCCAGAGTGCTTTCACACTGGAGTGGTGTGCAGGCAGGGTGCTAAAAAAAAAAAAAAAAAAAAAAAGTCCTGCAAGCAGCATCTTTGAGGCGCTTTAGGAGTGGTGCATACACCGCTCCTGAAGTGCCCCTACCCAATCAATGGGCAGCGCCGGCAAAGTGCCGCTGCAGCGGCCGAAAAAGGGTTGATCCCTTTTTCAGCCGGTAGAGGGTGTTAAAAGTGCCCCGCTGACGGCCGTAAAGCGCCGTTAAAAATAGTGGCGCTTTACCGCCAACGCCCACCCCAGTGTGAAAGTGCCCTAAGTATTTACTTATAAATCTATTTTATTGTTACATGAAAATGCATTCACCAGATCTCAATTTGCATTTACGTCTAAAACTGTAACAGAGTAGTTTCCATTAATGAAGTGGAGCCACAAACAGCAGTTGCCAGCTACAATGATCAGTAAGGATGGTCTCGGGCGTGTTCGCAACTCCACGTGCCCATTCCCGCCAAGAAGCTTACACTGCACAGCGCTAATCACAGGCAGGGAGACATTCCCTGATCTGTGCAGCTTCAGACCGGGAAATGTCTCCCTGCCTGTGATTAGTGCTGTACAGTGTCATCTTCTTGGCGGGAACGGGCACGTGGAGTTGCGAACAAGCCCAAGACCATCCTTACGGATCAGTGAATTTCTCCAAGTTCTGACTTGTTCCGCTAACAATTGCACATGCTGGAAGCTTAACGTACGGATATACATACGGCTGATAGAAATAAAGTACTTACTGAGGATCATGCTCCAACATCACAGAAGCTTTCATGATGTCCTTTTTATGAACAGGTCCAATATTAATTCCAGCATACTAAAGGAATAAAGAAAAAGGTCAGATGGCATATGGCATGTATGTGAAGAAGCAATACAAAAATTGGGAAACAGTAAGAAACTTTTACTTGGCTATCACTTTAGCATAAAATGGGGTTTTAATAATCATCATCAACCCACATTTTAAGCCTCTGCCTTTTATCCCAAAACAGCAGCAGAGAACCATTGATATACAAAAAAAATAAAAAACTTGCATTCCTATAGTAAGTTCTCCTGCCTATCCTGTAACTCCTGTATTTTAGGCAGGATTTCCATCATTCTAAAGAGAATTTGCATGTGACAGATACATAGAGGGCTACATGTGCTTGGTTTGTAAAGGTGCAGTTTCAAGAACGGTCATCCTGTTACTACTGTGCCTGCCTAGGGAGCCTCTGACCTGGAGCAAGAATGTTTGACAACAGTTCACACATTTCAGATTTCAGTGGTTGCATGCTTGCTCCAGGACAACCACTCGCTAGGTTGTGAAATCAGGATCAGAATGAGAATGGAGTAGATAAAAGGCAGCTTCCATATTTCCATTAGACACTTTAAACTGAACCTAAGCAGCAGGGCAAGATTCATACCTTTGTTTTCTACAGTGCAGTTATCACTGATAGGTTATTGTGCCACGTATTTCAAAAATCACAACCGCTGTAGAGATTAAAACTACTACATGTATAACCTACACTTTACATGGAAATTAGCACATACAAAAGCAAAAAAGCCCCCTACGCCTTGAAAATCGCACACAAACAATGCATGTAAGACCCACATGCATTAAAAAAAGACACACAAATGTAATTAAAATAAAATGTACTTTTTTCTTGAAGTCTATTGAAAAATAAAGGAGCTTAAAACGTAATTACTTACAGTGGTTCTAAAGACAGAAGTTTTTTTTACAAACAAACAGCAACAATATTGACCCAGTGCCAATGAGTGTACACCCGGGGGGGGGGGGGGGTACATAAAATGTATTATGTAAAATCACATTACATCACTTGGGGGGGGGGGTTGGGAGAGCAGGAAGGAACCAGTGCAGCTAGACTAATCGTAACTGGTGGATACAGATTAGTAGCAAAAAACAAACAAAAATTGTCCAGCGCTCTGGGTGTCACAATGACAATAGCAGCAGTCCAAGGTGAAACTTAATTAAAAAGTTTTAATAGATCCAGAATATAAAAATAGGTCCAGAAAATAATTTACTATTCACTCATTTTTTATATTCTGGATCTATTAAAACTTTTTTTTTAAAGTTTCACCTTGGACTGCTGCTATTGTCATTGTGACACCCAGAGCGCTGGACAATTTTTGGGTTTTTTTTTTAGAAGTTTTCTTTTACCTTAATGCCATTGGCTCCTGCTGCTGTCAATTACAGCCAGTAAGGAGGGAGTGGGGGTGGGGCCAAGCCACACTCTGTGTCTCTTATGCACTACAGGACACAGTCAGCTACAACTATACAGGCAAACACCACTGTGGATCAGGCTCAAAAGTCTCTGACATAATTAGGTTTGCATCATTGGGAGGAGCAAAGCAGACTGAATGAACTTCTTTTGGTTTAGGAGATATTTCCAAAAGACAGGAACTGATGTCTACGGCGCATGCGCCGTAGACAATGGCGCGCAGGCGCACTGAGCGTGCAGTCTCTAACGGCGATCATGACATTAGTGACGGCACCAGCGCGCATGCGCGGGAGTGACGTCATCGCGGCTCCAGCCAATCACAGTGCCGGAGCCGCAATGCATAGTAGCCCATTATGCTTTACCTTTGCAGTGAAACAAAGAGGAAGTAAACTCATCAGGGTTTACTTCCTCTTTAAGAGATCATCAAAGTCAGCGTCCATCGGGCAAGATGGAATATCGGAACCTGAGACAACAAGTCCAGCTGATTTGGGAAGAGTCCACAGCTTGGTTGCCAAGAGGTATACATGCATGCCATGTTCTTCTTGGCTAGACCAGAGCGATCGGGATTACTGGAAGGCTCTCCAAATTTATTTTGTGTAAGGCATGGATTAGAGAAAAGGGATTCCAAACACACAAAATCAGCAGGGGATCAAATATGTTTTTCCCATCACTGTAGATGGCCCAAAAAGCTTACTATACAGTAGACAAGTACATAAACTAATAATAATGAAATGAACTAAATTCTGATTGGAACATAAAATAGCACAGTCATGGAAGTTATAAAAAGATGCAACACTTACTGGCACTTCTGAGGTCTTCAGGAATTCAAGCAGGGCCTCCAAAGAGCCCAGTGTAGATGCTTGCACATAAACACCTTTTTCTTCCAACTTGATGGCATTTAATGTCTGTTTCAACTCATGGATGAGTTCATCCTAAATATAATCATAAATATAAATGTAATCAATATGAGATTGCCAGGCAACCCACATCAGTCTAGTGTAAATTTTAAAAAATTACATTTACAACTTACTCTCAGCACTGGGATTTCATCTTCCTTGTGAGCAACCAACAGCGGTAAACCAGCCAATGTTTTTTCCAAGTCCTTACCAAGAATCTTCACTCCCTGAGCTGCTGGCACTTCTTTATGTTTCTCATATTGATTCTAAATATGGGAAGGGAAAGTTTTTAGCCCTCTGTTTATGTTACAATACATACAATGTAAAATTGCATTATCCACTTAATTACAGGACAAAAAAATAGAACTACCAAAGCAAACATCTCAGACACTTTACCTTTACTCGCAACTCTTTCATTGGAGGAGGCAGAAGAAGACCACGGATTTGTGTTACAATTGGCCCCTCCACACCTGGAACAATAATAGTGTCACCTTCTTTTAGCCGACCATTGATAAGGATGACATCAATGGTTGTCCCCATGCCTGGCAGCGCTTTAACCTGGAGAAAAAGTAAAATAAATCATTCAGTGGAAAAAAAAAAAGCAATGTGAAAGACAATGGTATAATTGCATGTGTCCCTTACCTCCATTACTTGGGCTCTCAGCTCTTCTGAATGAGCCAGTCTTTTACCAAGCATGCTCTGTGTGAGCTCCACCAGAAGGTGGATCAGATTCCCCATACCATCTCCAGTATGAGCAGAGGTAGGAACCAGAGACACAAACGTGCGGGGGTCTTTATTCTCAAAAAATAAAGCTGCGTTCAAGCCCTTCATTAAAACACAATGACAACAAGAAATGAAGGTCAATAATTATAACCTAGATACATGGCACTACCCGTGCATGCAAACATATTACCAAGAAACACAGCTAGATCATTTTCATAAACTCTCTATAGCAGAGAAGTTGTTACCTGTTGTGCAAACTCAACAATGATGGCCTTGGTACGCTCTTCAAACTCATCTTTTGTATTTTTCTTTTGTTTCTTTAATGTGGCAGCAACATCTGTCTCTGGGCTCTTCTTCCAGTCATATAATCTGTCAACCTGAGGGCATTCAATGTGTAGAGTAATTATAATTTTGTTTTAGATCACTTGGTATATGGACATACTTTATATCAAGAGGAAGTAAAAAAACAATGGTCCTTACTTTGTTTAAAGCCACAATGAAAGGACACTTCTTATTCTTCAGTAAATTTAAAGATTCAATGGTCTGTGGCTCCAGCCCATGCATAATATCCACCACAAGAATGGCAATGTCACACAGTGAGCTTCCACGGTTCCTCAGGTTACTAGGGAATAATAATCAGAAAACTATACTCAGGAAAGGAAGATCAGCAAACATTTACACAACTGTTAAACATTTCACCATGAAGCTATAACTCTCACTTTATGAACGTTTGGCTGCTGCGCACTGCCAGGTATGTGGACATGTGACTTGCTCACCTTCCTCCTACAATGCAGTGCTAAGTACCTAAGCATCCAATCACCAACGTTGTCAAGTAGTGGTGGAAAGAGAGTGCTTAAAGTACATGTAAACCCTCACCTTGGAAAACAACCCATTCAGTTTAAAATAGAAATGAATTGCAACACATTTGTGTATAGATATAAAAAACATTATAAATACCTTTTTCCTCCTTTTTATAAATGATCACATAATCTCTGTTCATAAAGAACTCAGAGAGCTGGAGGAGAAACAGCAGCACACGGGTCTTCCCAGAGAATGGCTGTGCGGGGGATCTCAGCACAAGTATGATCATTGGAGGAGAGCAGCAGACTGATATCCCAGTACAGCCAGAATACTGACCACCCTGTGCTCATGCCCAGTGTGGTCAGTTTTTGACAGGAAATCAGAGGGACTGGCAGAACACCAGGTATTTCAGGCACATATCAGGAATATGAAATGTTGGGTTTACATATTCTTTAACCCTGTATAATCTTCAATCTGGGTGACTTGGAGCTTACACAGGGCTTTCTTCTCTTTATTCCTGTGAACAGGGTGGTGGAATAGGAAAGGGAAGGTAAGAATAAGCAGCTGCTGGGGTGGAATATATGGCACGTGAGAGAAACCAATTTCTTTTGTTTGTTACAATCCCAATTACAAATCCAAGGGGGCAGCAGTTAAGTAAAACTTTTGGGCAAAGCAAAGGATTGCTTTAAACCCATCCCAAACTGATAGGTTCCAAACAGATGAGCAGAATCTAGGCCGTTATTACAAGAACATACTGAACTACATGGTAAAGATTTCTTTTTAAATGGCTACTAAAAAAATACCTGAAAGACTCGTGACCGGGAGTGTCAATGATCAGCATTCCTGGAATCTTTATGTTCTCCCTGTCAAACTGAATTAAATATCAACAACTTCCATGAGCACATTGGTAATAGAAAAAAAAAGAAGACAAGTCTTAAACTTTAAGACTTTAAATGTTTGCCTCAAATCTAGTCAGCTTCAGAGAATAAGAATGCAACCACTAAAAAATTCATACCTTGTACCGAAGTGATACTTACATTTTTAACCATTTTAGTCTGTTCCTTTATAGCATCCAGAGGGACATTTGTTGCTCCAATTTGCTGAGTAATCCCACCAGCTTCACTGTCTTGTACATGAGTATGACGCAGCTTTTCAAAGAAAATGAAAAAAAAAAAAAAAAAAAATCAACCAAAAATATTGAGAAGGACAACAGAAATCAAAGCAAAAAAAGTTGGAAGACAATAAAGTGGGTGTCACTTTTTTAAATCTGCTAAAGAAACTCTCCCTCTATAGGTTATTACTGTGTTTGCCCGAATATAAGCCAGGGTTTTATATTCATTTTGGTAACAAAAGACCCAGTAGGGCTTATTATCGGGGTGGGGCTTGTCATGTGCAGTCTTCTCTCCCCCTCTCCCTCCCTGTCAGGAATCCCCAGTGGTCAGTGAAACTGAGTTAAAGTGCTTGTAAAAATCCTAAAATGCACTGTATAACAGTATTATATCATGTAAACCGTGCATGTTTCTGTAAACTATTTGTGATAAATACAGTCTTACAATGCTTCCGTGACCTGCCTAATCAGTCTTCCCCGCTTCAAGCACTGCAGATGGAGGGGGGCCCAAGATCCCCCTCTGACAGCTGGCAGAAGAGGAGAAGAGGAGAGCAGCGGGGGATCAGCTGAGCGCTTCCATTGCCCGCCTGTTTGGTCTTCCCTGCTCCGAGCACTGCAGAGGGGGGGGGGGGGGCCCGAGATCTCCCGCTGGCAGAAGAGGAGGAGAGCAGCCGGGGATCAGCTGACCGCCACTGAGGGCTTTCATTACCCGCCTGATCAATCTTCCCCGCTCTGAGCACTGCAGAGGGGGGGGCCCCGAGATCTCCCGCTGGCAGAAGAGGAGAGCAGCCGGGGATCGGCTGAGCGCCACTCAGGGCTTTCATTGGCCGCCTGATCGGTCTTCCCCGCTCCGAGCACTGCACTAAAGGATACTGCAGGGAAGTATGAGCCAAAGTCATTAAACAAGGGACCAGCATCCAACACACCCAAAAGTGTACTGCTAAAGAGGTTTTAGTAAGCAGTAAGAATTAGTATGACCGCGCCAAGATGACACCAGTATGCTTAACCTGTCCTGCTGCTATCTAACTGAGGAACCTCAACCAAAGTGAAAATATATAGAAAAGACAGCGCTGTGTACAGGTGTGAAATAAACAAACATTATTAAAAAAATTATTATATGTGTCGTGTGCTGAATAATATCCTCAACAAACTTAGTCCAATATCAACAATCTTGCAGTGCTAATAATGTACAAGAAACTTTGTATCACAAAAAGTCCATCAATACGTCTAAATTGTGTATGTATATCTTTTGATGATCCAATCGTTCTTATCAAATCCCATATACATCCAGTTCCATGTGTGGTCTAAAACCGACTTCTAAGTGTAATTTGACAGTTGTATTTTTTCTTCTTACTACCACCGCACCAAGTGAATAATCCACCACCACTTATGATGGAGATCACTCACCGACACTAATGGCTGGTAATAATGAACCAGCAAACAGGCATTATCCCTTTACAGGGCGCAATCATCTGCAGGTCTACAATGGATCTTCTCTGTACTCTTCCACTGTTATTAAACAATGTCTCCAGAGAGGTGAAAGCCAATATAGGAAAGAAAGGGTCAGCTCCAAACACTCGATCTAGCGTGATACCGCCAAACGCACACCTCTAAAAGTGAGTGTATCGTGACTTTAATAAAGTGTAGATCTTTATTAAAGGATTTTATGCTATGCTGCGCTTTCTTTCCTATATTGGCTTTCACCTCTCTGGAGACATCGTTTAATAACAGTGGAAGAGTACAGAGAAGATCCACTGCAGACCTGCAGATGATTGCACCCTGTAAAGGGATAATGCCCATTTGCTGGTTCATTATTATCAGCCATTAGTGTTGGTGAGTGATCTCGATCTTAAGTGGTGGCGGATTATTTACTTGGTGCACTGGTAGTTAAAGGAAGAAAAAAATACAACTGTCAAATTACACTTAGAAGTCGTTTTTAGACCACACATGGAATTGGATGTATATGGGATTTGATAAGAACGATTGGATCATCAAGATATACATAAACAATTTTGGCACATTGATTGATTTTTTTGTGTGTTTTTTGTTTTTGTTTTGCTTTTGATATCATTTCTTCACAGTATACACTTGTGTATATGGGACTATTGCTACTTTGCCACTTTTTTGTTTGAAGTTTTTTGTTTACGTTTTTGCAACACGTAGTTTCTTTTTGTGATACAAAGTTTCTTGTACATTATTAGCGCTGCAAGATTGTTGATATTGGACTAAGTTTGTTGAGGACACATCATTGTTGTTATTGGACTAATAATATTGAGCACACATCACACATATAATAATTTTTTAATATTGTTTGTTTATTTCACACCTGTACACAGTGCTGTCTTTTCTATATATTTTCTAAAGAGGTTTTAGCCAGTGGAGCTTCTACAGCCATCGGGTGTCAGCATTGCAGAAAAAGAAAGTATTAATCCTTTACTTAAGCAGATAAAACAAAACACTATTGTCAAGCACCAGTAGAAATCAATGATGCACTTTGTGTAATCTTAAAGTGGTTGTAAAGGTTGAAGGTTTCTTACCTTCATGCACTCTATGCATGAAGGTAATAAACCTTCAGAATGCAGCTCCCCCGCACAGCCCCTGCTAATACTTACCCGATCCAGCAATGTGCATGGCTGCTCTGCTGGGTCTCTGCCTCTTCACTGGCTGAGACACAGCAGCGGGAGCCTTTGGCTCTCGGTGCTGTCAATCACAGCCAGTAAGCCAATGAGGTGCAAGCAGGGGGCAGGGCCAAGCCCCATCCTGTGTGTCTTATGGCCACACAGAGCAGGGTTCGGAGTGAGCACAAGTGCTCACATAGCAAGTGGCTTGCTATCAGGGGACTCTGGGAAGAGGAGGAGCCAGGAGCGCTGGCAGGGGACCAAGAAGAGGAGGATCGGGGCTGCTCTGTGCAAAATCATTGCACTGAGTAGACAAGTATAAGAGGTTTGTTTTTGTTATTAAAAAATTATAATTACACCTTTATATCACTTTAAGGGTTTATGCACACTGGCTTAAAAATCGCTGCTTCTACAAGAGTTTTGTGTTTTGCCTGTAGAAGCAGCTTAATGTTAGCTCAAGCTTGTATTTTTTGTGTAAATCAAGGAGCAGTCTAGGGTGACAGCACTGCTTCTAAATAAGAGATTAATACAGAGAGTATGCATTGTCACCCTAGGACAAGAAGTGTCTTACTGGCAGCATCAAAGTTGAAAATAAAAAACAAATGCAGCCATTGCACTTAAGGACTGCTAAGCTGCAATGTGTTACACTTTGGTTTTTGGATTTAAATGTACATTCAAATTAGAACTAAATGAAAAAAAACTTTAGTTCATTTTGGATAGAGTAAGGGAGGGTTATAACTCCAGATAATTTTTTGGATTCTATGTACCATTGGAGAGATTTTCCTTCACTTCCTGTCCCCACTTCCTGGAAGTGAGTTTGAACCAGGTTGGGTCCTTGAGTTTAATCAGACTATAAAAAATGTGAGAAATGGGGTTGCCCGCCAATGAACGTGGCACAACAGAGTGTCCTGTATACCGGTTGTACTTAAGAAAAGAAGTGTAAATAGGAGTGCGATATGTAGGCTCTATAAAATAACTTGCACTGTACTGTTTGAATTATACTGGATGTGAATTGTTATTTGTTTCTGGAATGGTGATACCATTTCTATTAAAAATAAAGAATTTACATGGTTGCAATTCAACTCTTAAAATAGAAATGCAGAGATGTGTATTGTATACCTTATCTAGAATTTTGGTCTTCCCAGTATCTACGTGGCCAAGCACACAAATGACTGGTGCGCGCAGGACTTGGAAATTTATAGTTTTCTGGTTTTCGATACGTCGTTTCTAAAGGAAAAAATATGATGCGTCAAAATAATGAGTTACATTTGGTTAACTGCTAATTATTTCTAGGACCACTCTTGACTGGCCAAATGCATGCATGCAAGGTTCGTATAATTAACACCTATGCCTAGACTCACTGTAGCACTTCAGTAATGGTACCTGAAACTTATAAAATCATAATCACAAAACAACTTATGCAGATTATATCAAAATCTGATATACAACATATGCACACAGCTTAAAGTAGTTTAGGTTAGCTTACAGTTACAGTATATATGCACATATGAGCAGCCAAAACTGCTTGCTAAATATACAGACTGTGCATTTAGCTTAGCAGTGCAGCACAGCGATTGTGCTTTATATCTCCATCAAGACTCCCCAAGAACTCATGGTGGCTTATGTTAAACATGTGAAAAGAGAACGCAATATCTTATATACTGACCAAGTTAAAAACACCCTAGTTTTTTTTATTATTACCCTAGCACAGGGCCAGAGTAATTTACATTTTATCACTGTACATGCAAACTATTACCTACACAAACATACATACATTATAGAGCAACAGCAGAACAATTACAATGAAAGACTTTAGAAACTCCTTGGTCAAAAATCAGACATATAGGGATTGATTTGCTAAAACTGGAGAGAGCAAAATCTGGTGCAGCTCTGCATAGAAACCCATCAGCTGCCAGTTTTTTTTTGTCAAAGCTTAATTGAACAAGCTGAAGTAAGAAGCCAATTGGCTACCATGCACAGCTGCAACCATTTTGCACTCTGCCGTTTTAGTAAATCAACCCCAGTCACTAGTCTGTACAATGCCAAACTTGACAGCCTTAAAGTGACACTAAACTCAGGTTAAAAAAAATATATATTCAAAGTATGTATTCTTAACTCAAAAAAGTACCTTCCATTGCACTCAGCCTCCACCACATCTATAAATCCTTTTTTTTTTTTTTTTTTTTTTTTGCTGTCGTGATCTGACTCTCTGTCAGAGGGTGGCAACATTTGTTCTCCATGGTCCCACTGTATTTTGGAACATAGCCACCCTCTCTTGCTCACTCCCAAAATGGTCTAGGGGCTATAAATTAGGGGGTGTGTAGCATCTCTAGAACAGTGCGCATGACTGCAACTAGCATACACTGCTGGTAGTACAAAAACAGCAGTGGGAAAAGAAGAGGTTTGGGAGCTCACAGTGGATGTTACAAGGAGGCAGAAAAACACAATAGGAAACAATTTCATTAAAAATAGATTGCAGGGACATTAAGTACTTTGTGTGTACAGATTATCTTTGAAGAATAGGGATATTGTTTAGGGTCACTTTAAAGTGAACCTGTGAGAACATAAATATACATTTTCCACATTACAACTAAAAACGTAAATGTATTTTATTGGAATTTTATGTGAAAGACCAAACACAAAGTGGCACAAAATTGTGAAGTGGAAGGAAAATGATAAATGGTTTTCAATTTTTTTTACAAATAAATATCTGGAAAGTGTGGCGTGCATTTGTATTCAGCCCCCTTTACTCCGATACCCCTAACTAAAATCTAGTGGAAGCAATTGCCTTCAGAAGTCACATAAGTGAATAGAGTTCACCACGAGTAATTTAATCTCAGTATAAATACAGCTGTTCTGTGAAGCCCTCAGAGGGTTGTTAGAGAACCTTAGTGCACAAAAGGCATCATGAAGGCCAAGGAATACACCAGACATGTCAGGGATAAAGTTGTGAAGAAGTTTAAAGCAGGGTTAGGTTATAAAAAAGTTCCCAAGCTTTGAGCATCTCACAGAGCACTGTTCAGTCCATAATCCGAAAATGGAAAGAGTATGGCACAACTGCAAACCTACCAAGACATGGCTGTCCACCTAAAAACTGACAGGCCGGGCAAGAAGAGCATTAATCAGAGAAGCAGCCATGAGGCCCATGGTAACTCTGGAGGAGCTGCAGAGATCCACAGCTCAGGTGGGAGAATCTGTCCACAGGACAACTATTAGTTTTGCACTATAAGTGGCAGAAAACGGACACTGCACATCACCCTGAACACACCATCCCAACTGAAAAATAGTGGTGGCAGCATCATGTTGTGGGGATCCTATTCTTCAGCAGGGACAGGGAAGCTGGTCAGAGTTGATGGGAAGATGGATGGAGCCAAATACAGGGCAATCTTAGAAGAAAACCTGTTAGAGTCTGCAAAAGACTTGAGACTGGGGCGGAGGTTCACCTTCCAGCAGGACAATGACCATAAACATACAGCCAGAGTTAGGGCTGGGAGATTTTCTTAAAAAAAAAAAAATCTTCGATTCTATTAAAAAAAACTCGATTCATGATTCGAATCGAGTTTATTTATTTTTTTTTTTTTTGGAAACCGCGCCGGTCCTGAGGCGCTGCAGGCATGAGCTTTAATGCGAGGCCACGGCTTCGGCCTAGTCCGGGGCGTCCGGCCTCGCGGACTAGGCCGAAGCCGCGGCCTCACCTAAAAACTCCTTGCCCGCAGCTCTTCAGACCCGGCGCGGTGTCCGCACTGGTCCGGAGGCGCTGCGGGCATGAGTTTTTAGGTGAGGCCGCGGCTTCGGCGGACTAGGCCGAAGCCGCGGCCTCGCCTAAAAACTCATGCCCGCAGCGCATCGGGACCGGCGCGGTGAAAAAAAAATCGATTTGCTTAAATTTTGAATCGATTTGACCTCTCAACTCGATTCAAGATTTAAATCGATTTTTTTCCCAGCCCTAGCCAGAGTTACAATGGAATGGTTAAGAACAAAGCATATTCATGTGTTAGAATGGCCCAGGCAAAGTCCAGACCTAAATCCAATTGAGAATCTGTGACAAGACTTGAAAATTGCTGTTCACAGATGCTCTCCATCCAATCTGACAGAGTTTGAGCTATTTTGCAAACAAGAATGGGCAAAAATGTTACTCTCTAGATGTGCAAAGCTGGTAGAGACATCCCCAAAAAGACTTACAGCTGTAATTGCAGCGAAAGGTGGTTCTACAAAGTATTGGCTCAGGGGGGCTGAATACAAATGCACGCCACATTTATTTGTAAAAATAAATTTGAAAACCATTTATCATTTTCCTCCCACTCCACAATTATGTGCCACTTTGTGTTGGTCTATCACATAAAATCCCAATAAAATAAATTTACGTTTTTGATTGTAACATGACAAAATGTGGAAAATTTCAAGGGGTGTGAATACTTTTTCAAGACACAGTATATCAATAGCTGCAATTGCTTAAAGGAGTTGTAAAGGCAGAAGGTTTTTTATCTTAATGCATTCTATGCATTATGATAAAAGGCCTGTGTGCAGCAGCCCCCCTAATACTTACCTGAGCCCTGTCTCTATCCAGCAATGTCCACGAGTCCCTCGGCCATCTGGGACCCTCCCTCCTGATTGGCTGAGACACGGCATCGGCGCCACTAGCACCCACTGCTGTCAAAGTCAGTTAGCCCAATCAGGAGAGAAAGGGGGCGGGGCCCAACCACAGCTCCATGTCTGAATGGACACATGTAGCTGCAGCATGGCTTGGGTGCCGCCATAGCAAGCTGCTTGCTGTGGGGGGCGCTCAACAGGAGAGAGGGGCCAGGAGCACTGAAGAGGGACCCGAGAAGAGGAGGATCCAGGCTCTCCTGTGCAAATCCACTCCACAGAGCAGGTAAGTATAACATTTTTTTTTTTAAATAACAAACAAGACGAGACTATACAATTACTTTTAACTATTTTTGCATATATTTGCTGGTGCTGCCATCCTGATTCTATCTAGTCAGTCACTGACATAAAGCAAACATAGTCAAAAAAATTCTGAAAAGTCTGGTCAATGATTTACTAGATAATGAAGCAAAGATGCGAATGTATGGACCTTTCAAAACAAGTTTGTTTTTTGTTCCTCAATTTTTGTTCCTATATTTCTATCCTCACAGCTTTACACTAAACATGAAGATAATTCAAAACATGATTTCATGCTGCAATTTTTGAAAAGGGAAATTAAAAAAAGGTTCTGCTAGGCATTTATTTGGAAAAATATATAAGCACCTCAATTCTCTTCTTGGCTTTATCATACGCCTGCTCCTCTTTGGTGCGATCATCATCAGATTCAGACTCCGAATCTGAACTCTGTTCTTTTACTAGCTTCTTCTCTGCTGGTTTGGAAGCCACAGGCTGAGATTCTACTGGCTTTTCATCTGAAGATTTCTCATCCTCACTGCTCTGCCCTTCTTCCTCTTCATCATCTTCAGTTTCTGCCTCGTCGTCCTCATCTTCATCCTCTTCATCATCATCTTCCTCTTCATTTGTTTTTTCCTGGACTTCTATGTGGACTTTCTTTGTGTCTGAAGAGCACAACAACATATAGAACCATTATGCCAGATATCTGCAAATTCTGTTCAGTGTGGTCCTTGTTCAGGCTAAGTTGGGGGTATCACTCAGACGGATGTTCCAGTCTGGCTCTGATCTTCACGTCCTGCGCTATTCAAATTTATAGCTAAACCTCCCTTTATCCCTCTAGAAAACGTCTCATAATTAAATATATTTTGTCACCTTTTTCATTTAGCGAGAGCAGCTTATATTATTCCCTTTGATCTCCTCACCAGGCTTGTAAAATTCTTGCAGTGGCCTGAAGCAGGGACACCGCCAGAACTACATCTCCCAGGAGCCCTTTCTGTATACACAGTATGCAGTTGTACACCCCAGACTACACTCTCAAGAGCTCTTTTCCAACAAACAGTGTGTGGGCAGGCTCTTGGAAGTCGAGGCAGCATCATTTTTTAGCTCTAAAAGAAAACAATGCATGCAAGTGCAGTGCAACAGAGAGGGGTGGGCAAGAGGTGAAGTGTTGTGATCTAGCAGGGAGTGCTGATAACATTGATTGGAATTTATTGCAAAAGACACACCCTGTTGTCAGCTCAAAAACAGGCAGTTTTTTTTTTAATGTGTTTTTCTTAGTTTCGGTTATAAAGTTTTGCAAATAAGTAATTGTGTGCTTCCTAAATTTTGACCAAAATTTGTACTGCTACATTTCTTTGGTAAAAATACCCCAAATCAGTGTATATTATTTAGTCTGTGTAAAAGTCATAGAGTCTACAAGCTATGGAGCCAATCAATGAAAATCTAATTTCTTGAGGCCCTAATTTGCCAGTGAAGTACAAATACCCCCCAAATGACCCCCTTTTGGAAAGTAGACAGTTCAGGGTATTTAATAAGAGGCATGGCGAGTTTTTTGAAGTTGTAATTTTTTCCCACAATTCTTCGTAAAATTAAGAAATTAAATAAAATGTGTTTTTTTTTCACAAAAAACGTTATATTAAGTTATTTCTCACACACTGTAAAGACATACTTGCAACTACACCCCAAAACACATTCTGCTACTCCTCCTGAGTATTGCAATTCCCTGTGTGAGATTTTTTCACAAACTGGCCACATACAGAGGCCCAACTTCCAAGGAGTACCTTCAGGCATTATCTACTTAAGACCAGGCCTTCTCCTGACAAGTAAAAATCTGTATTTTTGCTATAAAATTACTTAGAACCCCCAAACATTAAATATATTTACTTGAACACAATTTTGCACACTAAACGCATAAATACAATTTAATGATTTTCAATACCCACATTTTTGGTAAAATATAAAATATGGTGTTGCGCCAGGTAAATAGATATCAAACATGTCACGCTTTAAAATTGCGCATGCTTGTGAAATGGTGACAAACTTCGGAATTTAAAAATCTCTGTAAACGACGCTTTATAAGCCTTTTCTGGTTTACCAGTTTAGAGTTACACAGGAGGTCCAATGCTACCATTATTGCTGTCACTCTGACGTTCACGTCGATCGCCGTTTATGTATGTGTACAGGACCAACATGTGCATTCGCCTTTTCACTCAAGCACGGTTGAAGCAGGGTGCTCTAAATTTTTTACTTAATTATTGGTGGGACACTGGTACACTGACGCATGCTTTTGTACGCTGGGACAGATGCTTCTGTGCACTGGGACAGATGTTTATTGGACACTGGGACGGGGGACAGTGGTGCATGGTGTACTGTGTGGGGATGGCTGCAGTCTGTGTGTAATTTAACACTAAAATCATCAATTACACAGAGAGCTGTCACAGGCTGCAGCACCCCCCCCCTGCACTGAGCTCTCGCTTAGCTCAGTGGGGAGAGACAACACAAAGACATGCGTCTCTGTTTACACTGTAAGATGGCTGTGATCGGACACAGCCATCACATGATCAGACACAGCCATCATGTGATCAGGAGGGCCAATCACAGTGCCCATGTCCCAATCTGTGATGTGCCATATCCAGAGCACACAGCCATCACAGGATGGGGCCACGTGTGGGCACCTGTCCTGAGGTACTTATGAGTATGTCCACTCAGAACGGGGAAGATTCCACCTGGCTGTTTTGTACATTGGCTGGGTGGGAATTAAATGTGCCATTGTTGCAAAGACTTGAGAAATACATTTTTTTTGCCTTGACATACACTTTTAGACATTCTGCATGTCTAATGGCTAACTCAGTTTCCCTATGCACATCGTAGACTTCTGAATATTTTTAAGACACTTGTAAAAATATTACATTTTCTGATGTTACATATCCAGTGGCACGATAAATATTTGCACACACAGCAATCTATGTAGAACAACATAGTGTAGGTAAACACGGACCTTTCTCGTCTTCTTCATCACTGACTCTGGCTTCCCAGTCATCCACGCCAGCATCCTCCTCTGCTTCTAAAGGTTTTAAAGATATCATTAAATTAGAAACAAAGTATAAAACTGAATTGGGTCCAATCCAAGCAATTAAAGGGAAACAAAAAAACATAATAAAAGCCAAATACATCCTTTTTACTTTTAACTCACCTGCTGGTATGAAAAAAAAAAAAAATATAGATAGGATGAAGTCTGCCCTGATGTGGCAAGTCTCCTCAATACTGTGGCAGTATAATATTCCCTCCTTTCAAAAACTAAAGAGTGCCCTTATTTCCATACAACAATGTGTGTAAAGTCTATAGCAAGCCAACACTGATGAGTGCTGCTGCAACAAAACAGTTTTAACCAAGCAGGTGCTAAAAGAAGAAAAAAAAAAAAGCACAAGCCCTAAAAAGTCAGAATAAAAAAAATAAAAATAAAATACTGTAAGAGTACTAAAATGATAACCAAAATTGGTAATGGATAGATTTATGTGCGTGTCACCGGCGCAAAACCAAACTTCTATTTCCTCTACTAAGTACCAAGTGTTGGGTATGCTGCACTCAAAAACGACCCTTAGATGGGTAAAAATATTAGTGAATGTATGTGAGTGCGCTGCCCCCCTTTTTATTATATATCACCACCAATGATCAATATTACATGTGCATATATTCAAACTTTAGGTCAATAAATCATAAATATCACAAAAAACGTCCTTCAGACATGTTGCCAAAATCTTGAATCCTTTAAAGTGACTGGCGTGCTCCTATGTTACTTCAATATGTGACTGAGTGGGACCCTCCACCTTTCAGATTGGCCACTCACCAGATGTTTCATTAGGGGTACGCCTTTGGTTCATTCAGGGATAACCATTCCACACAGGTAACCACTTCTCACCCGTTTACAACTTGTACTCTATTACTCCTCATGAGAAAGCATAGGGACAGAAGGCGATCATAGCGTAATAAGTTTAAATCATTTATTTTAAAAGGGTTCAAAGATTAAAAACACTCACATTTGCAGGTGCCCTTTTGCCGGCACTAAGCTTATCCAGCAGTTACGGACGGGTATCTAGTAGCATGGTTCGCCTGGTATTATAAGCGGTCTCCACGCTTGGCTTGCACTCCAAGCCTCGTTTTCGTTTTCGTCCGGTCACGTGATGCGTCAAAATCTCCCAGCAGCCTCTACGCGTTTCGCATCATCAAATGCGTCATCAGGAAGCTGCCGTTTGATTGGTGCCCTCTCTATTTATACTATGTGTGGCCGGAAGTGTCCATTCCGCCATTTTGACTAAGGTAATGCTCCCATCTGTGACTTCCTTCCTGTTATCGCCATTTTGACTAAGGGTTTTTTGCCCTTTTGTATAGTACACGCTTAAATCACTATTTCCCCTTTTCATTTTCTTAGTTTTCATTTACATTTTCTTAGTTTGTATTCCGGTTGATGGGGATATTAACCCATCTATATCTGCTGGAGAGGCTTTTACAATGTCTCAAACACATAACACATTTTTTAAAATTTTAAACTTTCTGTCCATTCTGCCCTAGCCGTTCGTCCATGTGCAATATGGGACAGCAAAAAAACATTCTTTGCAATAATCAAACAAAGTTCAAACAGATATTCTAAAAACCATATGTGATTTATATGCATGACCCCTATTCTATACTTTTCTATATATACACAATCGAAAAAACCAAAAAATAAAAAAATTTTATAAAGAAATAAAAAAATAAAAAATGAAAAAATGAAAAAATAAGAAAAAATAAGAAAAAATAAGAAAAAATAAGAAAAAATAAGAAAAAATAATGAGAAAAAATACAAAAAATAAAAAAACAAAAAAATAATAAAAAAATAGAAAAAAATATGGGAAAAAAATATATAAATGGGTGCAGTAATGGGTAAATAAAAATAAAAATAAAAATAAATAAAAATAAAAATAAAAATAAAAATAAAAATAAAAATAAATAAATATAAAATAAAAAAATAAAAAAATATATATGAAATAAATAAAAAATATCCAAAATGAAATTAAAATCTTTCCATACTAATTAGTAATTTTCTATATAGCAGTTGATGTCGAGCTCCACGTTCATCCCTTTTGGTTTCATAGTTTCCATTTTAAATATCCAATGGGTTTCATTTCTTGATACCTCCCTTCTCATATTAGTGTTTCTCCAATCTTTTTCTATTCTATCTATTCCATAGAACTTTAAGTGTTGGGGGTTTCTACCATGTACATCCCTGAAGTGTTTAGATACACTATGGTTCCTAAAATCCACAAGAACAAAACTAGACCACCAGGAAGGCCTATAATTAGTGGCATAGAATCGGTCTATTCAAGATTGGGGGAATATTTGGATATATTCCTCCAACCTATAGCAGGAGAGGGCAAGGCATTCCTCAAGGATAGTAAGGATGTAATCAATAATCTAAAGAATCTACAGGTGGACGAATCCACACTATTGGTAACAATGGATGTGGAGTCGTTGTACACCAACATAAAACAAACGGACGCTTTGGCAGCTGTAGCGTGGGGAATGAAAAAATTATCGGACCTAAAATTGAAACAAAGAAGGTTTATACTGGAGGGATTAAGGATGGCCATGGGGAATAATTTCTTCTGGCACAATCATAACTACTATAGGCAGATAAAGGGAGTAGGGATGGGTAATAAGTATGCACCAAGTGTGGCCAACATCTTCCTTAGTAAGTGGGAGGAAGAAGAGATTTTTGGAAGATGCTGGCCACACCTGCTGTTATACAAACGATTCATAGATGACATTTTGATAGTGTGGAAGGGCAGTCAACAGCAACTGGAAGCATTTATCCAACATATTGGCCATAATAAATATGATATTAAATTTACAGCTACAGTACATCAACAAAAAATAAATTTCTTGGATTTAGAAATTTATAAAAACAAGAACAAATTGGGAACTAGAACACACTTCAAAGAAACGGACCGGAATGGTTACATTCCGATGGGGAGCTGTCACCACCCCCATTGGAAAAAAGCAATCCCAAAAAGCCAGTTTATTAGGATAAGACGAAACTGTGACCTAATAGAGGATTATTTTCAACAGACAGATATATTAATTAAAAGATTTATAGACAAGGGGTACCACAAAGACACACTGGAGGATACGCGCCTTAAAATAGCCAATATGGATAGAGAGCTAACATTAACTAATAAAATTAGAAATCATAACCACAAGGATAAAGTACCATTTATAACAGCATTTAATAAACAATATAAGACATTAGAAAAAATTATAACAAAACATTGGCCTATAATTAGTAATGATCCACAGTTGAGCAAGGTCCTGCCAAATAAACCAGCATTCGTATACAGGAGAGCTAGGAGGATTAGGGATAAAATAGTAAAAAATGTACCAGACCCCCCTAAAAGGATGACAACCTTCTTTGAGCAGGAGGGGTTCTTTAGGTGTGGAAAATGCAAAGCGTGCAGGTCTACCAAGAAAAGTGATAGAAAAACAACTAACTTTGTATCGAACAGTAACAAGCAAACCTTTAAAATTGATAAACTCATAACATGTGCTAGCACACATGTTACCTACGTATTGGAGTGCAGTTGTGGGCTGCAATACGTGGGCAGAACAACCAGAGCCCTATCGGTGAGAGTAGGAGAACACGTTAGAAACATCAAAAAAGGATTTAAACACCATAGTGTATCTAAACACTTCAGGGATGTACATGGTAGAAACCCCCAACACTTAAAGTTCTATGGAATAGATAGAATAGAAAAAGATTGGAGAAACACTAATATGAGAAGGGAGGTATCAAGAAATGAAACCCATTGGATATTTAAAATGGAAACTATGAAACCAAAAGGGATGAACGTGGAGCTCGACATCAACTGCTATATAGAAAATTACTAATTAGTATGGAAAGATTTTAATTTCATTTTGGATATTTTTTATTTATTTCATATATATTTTTTTATTTTTTTATTTTATATTTATTTATTTTTATTTTTATTTTTATTTTTATTTTTATTTTTATTTATTTTTATTTTTATTTTTATTTACCCATTACTGCACCCATTTATATATTTTTTTCCCATATTTTTTTCTATTTTTTTATTATTTTTTTGTTTTTTTATTTTTTGTATTTTTTCTCATTATTTTTTGTATTTTTTCTCATTATTTTTTCTTATTTTTTCTTATTTTTTCTTATTTTTTCTTATTTTTTCTTATTTTTTCATTTTTTCATTTTTTATTTTTTTATTTCTTTATAAAAATTTTTTTATTTTTTGGTTTTTTCGATTGTGTATATATAGAAAAGTATAGAATAGGGGTCATGCATATAAATCACATATGGTTTTTAGAATATCTGTTTGAACTTTGTTTGATTATTGCAAAGAATGTTTTTTTGCTGTCCCATATTGCACATGGACGAACGGCTAGGGCAGAATGGACAGAAAGTTTAAAATTTTAAAAAATGTGTTATGTGTTTGAGACATTGTAAAAGCCTCTCCAGCAGATATAGATGGGTTAATATCCCCATCAACCGGAATACAAACTAAGAAAATGTAAATGAAAACTAAGAAAATGAAAAGGGGAAATAGTGATTTAAGCGTGTACTATACAAAAGGGCAAAAAACCCTTAGTCAAAATGGCGATAACAGGAAGGAAGTCACAGATGGGAGCATTACCTTAGTCAAAATGGCGGAATGGACACTTCCGGCCACACATAGTATAAATAGAGAGGGCACCAATCAAACGGCAGCTTCCTGATGACGCATTTGATGATGCGAAACGCGTAGAGGCTGCTGGGAGATTTTGACGCATCACGTGACCGGACGAAAACGAAAACGAGGCTTGGAGTGCAAGCCAAGCGTGGAGACCGCTTATAATACCAGGCGAACCATGCTACTAGATACCCGTCCGTAACTGCTGGATAAGCTTAGTGCCGGCAAAAGGGCACCTGCAAATGTGAGTGTTTTTAATCTTTGAACCCTTTTAAAATAAATGATTTAAACTTATTACGCTATGATCGCCTTCTGTCCCTATGCTTTCTCATGAGGAGTAATAGAGTACAAGTTGTAAACGGGTGAGAAGTGGTTACCTGTGTGGAATGGTTATCCCTGAATGAACCAAAGGCGTACCCCTAATGAAACATCTGGTGAGTGGCCAATCTGAAAGGTGGAGGGTCCCACTCAGTCACATATTGAAGTAACATAGGAGCACGCCAGTCACTTTAAAGGATTCAAGATTTTGGCAACATGTCTGAAGGACGTTTTTTGTGATATTTATGATTTATTGACCTAAAGTTTGAATATATGCACATGTAATATTGATCATTGGTGGTGATATATAATAAAAAGGGGGGCAGCGCACTCACATACATTCACTAATGGTAATGGATAGAGCCTACACTAGATAAGCAATATAAGAAACTAAAAGATGTGTAAATACTTTTTTTATCCAACCTCTTAACAGGATATTAATCGAATACAATGGATGTATGGGGCCCTTACTTTTTCAATCTACACCCTAGGTGCAAGATCATATAAAGAATACAGTTTCCCAACAGGCCGTCAAGAGGTACACCCCCCCCCCCCCCTTTCATCTAGAAATGGGTACCTGTAAAAGGAAATCATTTTTCTACCTCTACTTCTATAATCACATTTATATTTACCCCAGTTCTGTTAGTGGAGACGTAATACAATAAAAAATATCTGAAGTATCAGCTTGTTCCTTTACAGCTAACTGAACCGTTATATAATTGGCATTTCTATTTGTTCTACCTTCTGCATTGGAGAAAAAAAAACAAACAATGTGGCCCTGATTTTTAAAAGGAACCTGCCAGAAAACAAAAAAACATGGCAGCTGCCATCAAGGAGTTCCTTTGGAGGGGAAGTGTGGGAGATAAAAACAAACAAGCACACTCATATGTGGCTCCAGCTATACCCCGCTGGGAAGAGAGCGGCGACGGTCAATCACCACTCTCTTTTCTGCCCCTCCAGCGCTCACTGAAGCCCCAGCCAAAAACAGTGCTAGCCATACTTTTATTTTTTTCTTCTTTTTTTAAGGTGGATGAACCTGGGCTGCCATCATCCTTTGTTCACTTCTTGGTGACCCGGAAAGAAGCATAACAGGTGTCCGGATATCAGGCATACTGTATACATATATACTTGTTCTGGGTCAGTGACTTCATTCATAAGCAAGCTTTCAATAGCAGCCCCCTTGTTTCAATACTGATAGGTTTCCTTTAACCACTATCATACATTTACAGGAATACCCCATCTAGTAAGTCGATGCGCCATTTTCTTTTTTTCAATCAAAAAACTTTTTATTACGACAACACAATGGACTGAAGATTTATGGAAGCTGTAAACATTATGTTCTAGAGTGTCCAAATAAAAGCCTTTGTGCAGAATAAATCTATATTCAAACCAAACAATAATGCACGCAGAATAAAACTGCTATCTTGCAGGCATGAAAAGAGTGGTAGTGTCTGTAAAAGATGGGAGCATTCACTGGCACGTTTTCAGTTAATAAAAGAATAGTACCGCCGAACGAATATAGAAGATATAACCATTCATAATGTCACATTATTTACATGTAATTTGTGGTATAGAAAAGAGCTGTCCACGTGCAAATTAAGCAAAAAATGATGTAAATATCTTGCAATAATGAAACTGCATTAGCCATTGGCACTCGAATGTTGAGACTTTTTTTTTTTTTTACAATGCAGTTTTTTCAACATTTGTCTACTGTTAAGAATATTATTTTCTAGATTTGTCTACGATTACTTGTCTACATTTGACAAGTATTAAATGCCTGAAAAAGAACCAACTCATTTCTAATAAGCATATAAAAGTCATTCTAAAAACTTCACACAAAAAATATATCATCCAAGATGCAAGCCTAAATATTAGAACACACTGCAACTCACTCACTTACTAGAGCACTATAAGATATCTAAACTGCAGCCAAAGGCTAAAAACTTGTAAGCTAATGCAAGCAAAGCTTACAGCAAACCTCTTCAAAACCTTAGCAAAAAACACAGCCATGCAATAGCCTGCAACAAAATACCTTCTTTATCTGTGTCACTATCCTGATTTATGTCAGCCGCACAAAATGTCTCTGTAAAGTCTGTGAAGAATATTTCAGATGTAGCCAGAAATAACATTGCATTACACTTTACTTACACACAGCAAACATAATTTACAAAAGTGTACAACCCAGGGGTCTCCAAACTTTCTAAACAATAAGCTAGTTTACTGTCCTTCAGTGGAAGTAAACAATGCCATACCGTTGGTGTCAACGGAAAGGACTTGTGTCCCATCGTTGGTGTCAACGGAAAGAACTTGTGCCCCATCGTTGGTGTCAACGGAAAGGACTTGTGCCCCATCGTTGGTGTCAACGGAAAGGACTTGTGCACTTTTGATGGTGTCAGTTGGAAGGATAGTGCCCCACTGTTGGTGTCAGCAACAGAAATGATGCTCCACTGTTGGTGTCAGCGGATGAAATAGTGTCCCAAGGGCCGGATAAAGGCAAGCAAAAACCGCATCTGGCCCCAGTTTTTAGACTGCTAATATAACCCATCTAAAAAACATTTTTACAAGCTGTGCAAAATCAGTGATGTAATGATCCATCTCGATGAATTTGCAGTGATCATTGGAAGTCCAATAATCAAGATACATTTTTTGGTTAGTCACATGTTTTCAACATTTGCCCACTGTTGGCCGTTAGAAGTAAACTTACCAGAAGACAAGTGGTAACTTCAAATTTGCCTTTTCACACTCCAAAAGACTGCTTTTACAGCGAGAATACAGGCCATTCTGGCAAGCAAAGTTTAGGCATTGCCTGTTTATGGCTAAGATTACCTTCTCCTTCCAAGCCTTCAGCACATTCTTTTTGGCCAGTGGGATAGCCAATCCTAACTGCTCAGAGGAATGTGGAGGGGGGGGGGGGGGGGGGGGTTGCCAGAAAGCTCAAACTGCTGGATGCACTTCATACATGCAGAGGTTTTTATTTTGTTTCTTTATGGAATGGCTAGGGATGGTAAAATCAACAGACTGGTAAGTTACAGTATGAAACAAATTTGCAGGGCATCACTGACAGATGCACATGATTGGCCCCTGCAGCATCTTACCAGCCTCGAACAAGGCTGGTGCTAGGCTACAGCTACCTGCGTCTCATCACAAGCTGTCCTCCACTAATGACAAATGAAAATGTAACATGAAGGCTGGCTGAAGGCCCTGGGACACGTCTGGCACCCAACTGCAAGCAAGCTAAGGAACTCAATAGCTATAACCAAATGAAAAGTATAGGTGCCACTCAGGCTCTTAGAGGGTCCTCATTCGATGTCAACTGCAGGGTGTGCCAGCCAGGAATGGAGCTAGTCTCAGCTCCAGATGTCACCACGTAGCAGAAAAAGTATCCCATAACCCGCACATCGCTGCAAGTCCACTGTAAGGCTCCATGCACACTGGGCTTAACAAAATGCCAGTTCCATTGGCCTCTAAATGCTGAGCTCAAAATATGCCAGTAATCATACAAATATGTATGGACACAAAGGATAACTTTGAGCTGCTTCTACAGGTAAAACACAAAACTCCTGTAGAAGCAGCGATTTTTACACCAGCGTGCATGGACCCTAAAGGAGTATGCGGCAGTCTTAGTCAGGGCTCCAACCAGGCCACGCCCCCAGGCTGAGACTGCCACATACTCCTTTACAGTGGATTTACATCGATGTGCGGTTTATCAGATACTTTTTTTGCTCAAAGGCTGTAATGTAGTGCTCCTCACTTTAAAGGCTTATGGTAAAATAGTAACCAGCAGGCAATGGTAGATACTTTTTTGGTTTTCTCCTCCCGGAAAAAATGATGCACTACTTACCAACAGGCTCTTCTGGCAACAGTGTCTCCTCTTTCTCTGGCACTGGAGATTCAGCAACTTCTTCAACTGGAGAGCTTGCTTCCATTGGCTCTGAATGGAATATAGACCGTTTACCATTTACATTCTAATCTTTTTCAGAATTAAAAAGGAACTGTACTAATGAAGTGAAAAATTAAATGGAATTCATACTTGAATACATTGGAGTAGCATCAGACCTTAAGGCAAGAACGCCATGGCAAACCAGCATGGTTTTTCATGATCTTCACATATTGCTATTATGCACATCAGTTTATCACTTGTGAACATACTATTTGTGCCTATTTATTTGTACTAATATTGTACCATTTGTGTCCATCTCTCACGACTCTCCTGATCAATTGGAGGTCTTTGCATTCGTTTTTACATTCTGGAAATTGGGATGCATCAAAGGTCAACAAAAACTGCATTTACCACACACAACTGACTCTTCTACAACATGAGATTTGGGCAACACTTTGACAAGAATTGATGAGTGTAAACCAACAATGATTGCCGCATAATCAGAGGTCTCATAACATTTTTATGTTTAGGGTGCAGAAGGTGAGCCAGTATGTTCTGACAGACTATTAGCACCTTCAGTCTGCATTCACCGGCCACGTTATTAGGTACAACTGTTCAATTGCTTAGTAACACAAATTGCTAATCAGCCAAATCACATGGCAGCAACTCAATGCATTTAGGCATCTGGACGTGGTGATGACTTGCTGAAGTTCAAACTGAGCATCAGAATTGTGAAGAAAGGGGTTTTTAAAGCGGTGTTCCGGCCTCCCCCTCCAAAAATAAAAAGAGTCAGCAGCTACAAAAACTGTACCTGCTGAGTTTTAATATTAGGACACTTACCTGTTCTTGAATCCAGCGATGTCTGCACCGCAGCTGATGTTTTCTGTTCAGGCCAGGACCCTACTGTGCATGTGTGAAGTGCGCTGTGCTCTCTTACTGGCCTGGCAGCAGGGGAAGGAGGAGGAGGGGGCCGAACTTCTGACGGACAGAAGTGGGGACAGGGTACCTATCAAAAACAGGAACTCGCCCCCCCCCCCTCCACCCCGAAAGGTGCCAAATGTGCCACCGAAAAGGGGGCAGGGGGGACAGATAAGGGGAAGTTCCACTCTTGGGTGGAACTCTGCTTTGAGTGACTTTGAATGTGGCATGGTTGTTGGTGCCAGACGGGCTGGTCTAAGCATTTCAAAAACTGCTGATCTACTGGGATTTTCACGCACAATCACATCTAGGGTTCACAGAAAATAATTTCGGAAAAGAGAAAATATCCAGTGAACGGCAGTTGGGCTGGTGGGTAGTGCTGTAGGGGATGTTTTCTTGGCACACCGAGTCCCTTAGTACCAAGTAAGTATTGTTTTAACGCCACGGCCTACCTGAGTATTGTTGCTGACCATGTCCATCCCTCTATGACTACAGTGTACCCATCTTCTGATGGCTGCTTCCAGCAGGATAATGCACCATGTCACAAAGCTCAAATCATATCACCACTGGTTTCTTGAATATGACAATGAGGTCACTGTACTCCAATGGCCTCCACAGTCACCAGATCTCAACCCAATAGAGCACCCTTGGGATGTGGTGGAATGCAAGATTCGCATCATGGATCTGCAGCCTGGAGCAACTGCGTGATGCCATCATGTCAATATGAACCAAAATCTCTGAGGAATGTTTCCAACACCTTGTTGAATATATGTCATGAAGAATTAAGGCAGTTCTGAAGGCAAAAAGGGGGTCTACCCCCGCCCCCACCCCGGTACTAGCAAGGTGTCCCTAATAAAGTGGCCGGTGAGTGTATATATGCCCTAACATGGCAACTAAACAAATAACGATTACCTTCTTTATTAAGTGTCTGCTGCTGAGGCTTCTTTTTCTTTTTGTCTTCATAAACAGGCTTCTTCCTTGGCAGAGCATCCTTAGATGGCACTTCAACACCTGTTAAAACAAAAGTAAGGCTTAGACAAGCACAGGACCTCATTTGCTATAGAATCCAGGTCTGTAGAAACAGGAATAAAGAAAAGATTTTGAGAAGTGAACAGTAGATACACATATTTAACATAATACTATAAGGAAATGGGAAAATAAAAAAAATTTCTAGATAGAATAGGGAAAGGTAGGACTATTATTGCTCTGTGTCCCTACTGAAAGTATTTAATCACTTCAGCTCTGGAAGATTTTACCCCCTTCACGACCAGGCCATTTTTTGCTATTCGCCACCGCACTATTTAACTAGCAATTCCGCGGTCATGCAACGCTGTACCCAAACAAAATTTATATCATTTTTTTTTCATACAAAGTTTTTTTCTTGGTGGTATTTGATCACCATTTGGAATATAAACAAAATAAGTCCGAAAAAAAAAAGTATTTTTTACATTAAGTTATAAAACATACCCAATTAAAAAAAAAAAAATCAAATGTTTTCATAAATGTTGGCCAAAATGTATTCTACGTTTTTGAAAAAAAAATCCCAATAAGTGTATATTGATTGGTTTGCGTGAAAGTTATAGCGTAGACAAACTATGGTATAAATACTGGAGTTTTTATTTTTTTATACTACTAATGGGGCGATCAACAACTTATAAACGGAATAGCGATAGTGCAGTGGGTGATCCGACACTGACACTGGGGGGAACTGACTGTCACTGACATCACCAGTGACATTAATATACACTGTATTAATGACACTGGCTGGAAAGGAGGTAACATCTAGGGTGATCAAGGGGTTAAATATGTGTCGTACTATGTGTAATGTGTGTACAGCGTGCTGCTTTTACTGATCTCCAAGTTTCTCATCCCTGCTTTGCCCTGTGTACTGAGCTTTGTGTTGAATGTCAACACAGAGCTCTGGGCTGTTAATGTACACAGCCAATCAGCAGGTCCCAGCCATAAATCATTGGCCTAGACTTGCTGGCAGGCTCCCACTGTTTACAATCAAATGCACGTGTCCTAAACCCGGAAGTAGGCAGTGACCTACGGGTACATCACTTTGCCTACAGCAGCTGCTTATCAGCAGTACGGGCAGTCACTAGGTGGTTAAATTTGCTTGCTATCTTAGTGACTACACAGGAAGTTAGGGGAAACAGCCCCTATGGTGATAAATAAAATGAAAACTACTGCTAAAAGCACACTGTCCAAATCTAAAAGAAAATAAAACAGGATTTAAAATATTGACTTACCGTAAAATTTGTTTCTCAGAGTTTATTGACAGACACAGTGCTTACTTATTCAGAACCATAGGGTTATATCACCCCCTACAGGAGTAGGACACTAGGCAGAAAAGAGACTTGGCTACGCTCATGGGCAGTCCAAGGTGATATACACCCCCCTCTCTGCTATAGGCCTTCAGTTTTGTCACAAGCATTAAAAATTCCAGAGGGGTGGGTGCTGTGTCTGTCAATGAACACAGAGAAACTGATTTTACAGTAAGTCAAAAATCCTATTTTCTCATTCGTTTATTGACAGATACAGCGCTTCCTTATTCAGATCCATAGGGATGTCCCAAAGCAGTGCCAAAAATGAGGGGTGGGGCAGCCAACAAAAAAACAGGCCAACCAGACAACCTGGAGCTCAACAAGAACAACTGGATCCCAACCTGAACAGCAAGAAAACCCCTTCATGTGGGAAAAACCCTCTAGACCGTAGCTTGCAGCCAAAAGAGGCATCCGCAGATGCCAGCACATCCACTTTGTAAAATTTTGTGAAAGTGTGCACCAACGACCAGGTGGCCACCATGCACACTCGCGCCCAGGAGGCACTTAGCGCCCCAGTAGAGTGTGCCTTGACCAGGAAGGGAGGAACCTGACCCCTGACAAAATAGGCCTGAGTCACCGTCCCTCTGATCTATCTAGAAATGGTCGCAGAGGAAGCAGACAGCCCCTTCTTTGGCCCATCCGCGATCACAAACAGGGAGTCTGACCTCTGAAAGGACTCAGTGGCCGCCAAATACACCCTGATTGCCCGAACCACATCCAAGGTGTGTAAGGCAATTTCCCTCGGATGTTGCGGCCTGGGACACAGGGAAGGCGACACAATGTCTTCTTTAAATGGAAAATCAGAAACAACTTTTGTAAGGAACGAAGGACAAGGACGAAGAACCACCTTGTCCTTTTGAATCACCAGGTAGGCCGTGCGACAGGATAGCGCCGCCAATTCTGACATCATGCGAGTAGAAGTGATGGCCAGAGTGAGCAGGGGAATTTCTTGAATATTTTCAAATGGAGGCTTCTGTATTACCGAAAGCACCAGATTCAAGTCCCATGGTGGCAAGGGAGATCGTACTGGTGGAACCACATGTCACACCCCCTGAATGAAGGTACGCACCAGGGAAGGTGAAGCCAGGGGGCGTTGAAAGAAAATAGCCAAAGCCGACACCTGACCCTTGATAGTACTAACGGCCAAATTCTTTTCAACGCCCTTCTGAAGAAAAGTCAAAATCCGAGCCGCCGAAAAGGAATGTGGGCGAGACCCCACCGACTCACACCATGAAATGTACACTTTCCACGTCCGATGATATACCTTCCTGGAAGTAGACTTCCTAGCTTTGAGCAGTGCCGGAATCATCGATGCAGGTAAGCCTCTATCCTTCAACAACTGGCTTTCAACAGCCAGGCCATTAAAGCCAGCGATGGTAAAGCAGGGTGGAAGATCGGCCCTTGGGATAGCAGATCCTCCCCGAGAGACAGCCGCCGGGGGCGTCTGCGACCAGACGGACCAGGTCGGTGTACCAAGACCGACAAGGCCAGTCCGTAATCCTGCGTAACAGCCGAGGCAGAAGCTTGAGAGAAGGAAAGGCGTAGATCAGACAATACTGGCCCCACAGAGCCACCAGAGCATCTGAGGCATCGGCCAGAGGGTTCCGAGGCCTGGCCACAAACCTCTGCACCTTCCTTCTGTTGACCCGGGATGCCATCAGATCTACCTCTGGAGAGCCCCAACGCAGACATATCTGTTGAAATACCTCCTGATGAAGGGATCACTCCCCTTGGTCCAACACTTGTCAACTGAGGTAATCCGCCTGCCAGTTGTCCACCCCCCAAATGTGGACGGCGGAGATGACGAAACGCTTTGCCCACCGGAGAAAGCCGGCTACTTCCAGGCCCGCTAAACACACTCCTTGTTCCTCCCTGGTGGTTGACATAGGCCACCGCCGTGGCATTGTCCAACTGGATCTGTATCAGGAGCCCCTGAAGTCGATCGGTCCAATGATCCAGACAGAGTCTGATCGTCCGGAGTTGCAAGATGTTGATAGGTAGCCTGGATTCCTCCAGCAACAGAGCTCAGGCCCAGGACTCCTCCCCACACAGACAGACTGGCATCGGCGGTGACCACCGTCCAGTACAGAGGGAGAAAGGATTTCCCCTGCCCAAGAGCCAGAGAACAAAGCCACCAGATCAGGGACCCTTTGGTTCCTTGGCTCAGCCAAATCTGACAGTCCAGAGACCATGGACATTTGACCCACGTCCACCGCAAATCGACCAAGGGAAGAGGAGGGACATGTACTCACCATACCAGGATCAGACAGGCACAGCTCCAGACAGGACCTCCTCGCCACCGAAGTGGGGCTCGAGCCGAGACCCGGTCGTATGCAACCTTGCGAGACGTTTAACTCGCAGGGCCAGCCCCCGTCCAGTGGGGCTATGTCGTGGCCGACCTAGAGCGTAGCTGCGGTCTGGACGCGCTCGCTGGCCAGACTGGGAAGACCACTGGATCAAGTGTCCAGCCCGTAGCCCAGTCTGGCAGTTGATTGCAGATCTCACAGGAAAAAATCCAGGAAAACAACAAACAAAAAATGTAATTTGTCATAGATCCCACTAGGGAACTAGGTCCTTACTCCTGACTAGGCAGAAAAAAAAACTGATGGCCTATAGCAGAGAGGGGGGTATATATCACCTAAGACTGCCCATGGGCATAGCCAAGTCTTTTTTTATGCCTAGTGTCCTACTCCTGTAGGGGGCGATATAACCCTATGGTTCTGAATAAGGAAGCGCTGTATCTGTCAATGAACGAATGAGAAATATGTTTTGGCAGAATTCCACAAAGCAATTATACACACCCTGTGCTTGAAGGAAATTCAGAGTAGCCATGGCACGAGCTCGGGCATCTTTCTGCGATTTTGTCAGCAGCTTCCCTTCTTTTTTTAAACGCTCTTTTCTTTCCTTCTCTTTCTGCTTCTTCTTTTCTTTCCTTTCTTGCTCCAGTCGTTCCTGACAGAAATTGCAAGGAATCATCAATTGTATTTCTCACAGTGCTTAAGTGCAGCAATGATAAAAGATATCCTGTTCCCTTATAGCAGGTTAAACAGCACAGTGCTTGTGCTGTCTAACCCAGTGTTTCTCAATTCCCGTCCTCAAGGCGCCCCAACAGGTCATGTTTTCAGGCTTACCATTATTTTGCACAGGTGATTTGATCAGTTTTACTGCCTTAGTAATTACCACAGCTGTGTCATCTGAGGGAAATCCTGAAAACATGACCTGCTGGGGCGCCTTGCGGACCGGAGTTGAGAAACACTGGTCTAACCTGTCCCTCTCTAAGCTGTAAAAAAACAGGTTGATCCTGCCTGTTCCTGTGTGCGGACCATGGTGTGCGGACCATGGTAATCATGGCCCCACTCCTGTCGCTATTAGTAGTAAAGTAAACTTTAAAAAATTTCACTGCCAACCCCTCTCTTTTATCCAGCTATAACACACTGTGTAAGCGTTTGTTGAAAACAAAACCACTAAATACCTTTTTTCAGGCATCTTCAGGTCGGTCACGTGACTTCCGACTGCTCTCCGCCCCCATCTAAGGGCTACAGTGGCAGGGGCTAAGTAGCCTGGCTGATGTCAGAGGGAGATCTCAGCCTCTCTCGCTGTAGCCCCTAAATCGGAATAGGAGAGCGGCCGGCAGTCACATGACTGGCCTGAAGATATCTGAAAAAGGGTATTTAGACTAGAGGTCGACCGATATATCGTGTTTTTTACTTAATCGGCATCGGCCGATTGTGCTGATTAAAAAGGCCGATATAACTTCAGCGCGACTTGCAAATGACTTCTGTAATAGAAGTCAGTGCAAGTTGCCTGAAATCTTCTGTGAAGGACTTCTCCCTCCTCTGGGCAGCCTGCCAAGTCTGATAAAAAGAACCTGAAGGATACAATGTTTACACTTATGAACTGAGCTCTGTGTGTAGAAGCTCTCAGTTTAACCATTTAAAGACTAAATCTTTTCTGACATTTGTGGCTTACAAGTAAAAATCCTGTATTTTCTGCTAGAAAATCACTTAGAACCCCCAAACATTATATATATATTTTTAGCAGAGACCCTAGGGAATAAAATAGCGTTTGTTGCAATATTTTATGTCACACGGTATTTGCGCAGCCGTCTTTCAAACGCAATTTTTTTTGAAAAAATACATTCATAAATAAAAAAAAATAAAAAAACTAAGCAGTAAAAGTTTTTATTACCTCTTTTTGTATATTTAATATTAAAGATATAGTTTTTTTTTTCTAAATTCTACATACAAGTGAACTGATTGGAGGTTTGTTTAGTTTAATAAATGTTTAAATGTAAAAAAATTTCTGTATCACTTAAGGTTGCTTTCACACTGGAGTGGGCATGCGTTCACTGTAAAACGCTGCTAGTTTTAGCGACGCTTTACCGTCATTTTAGTGGCGCTATTCGGCTGGTAGCGGGGCGCTTATAACCCCGCTAGCAGCAGAGGAAGGGGTTAAATGCCCCCCTGAAGCTTTGCAGGCGCTTCGGCAGCGGTGCGCATTCATTTCAATGGGCAGGAGTGGTGGTATACACCGCTCCAAAGATAATGCTTGCAGGACTTTTTTTTAACATCCTGCCAGCACATCGCCTCAGTGTGAAAGCACTCAGGATATCACACTGAGACTGCAGGGGAGCCGTTTTACAGGCACTTTACAGGCGCTATTTTTAGCCCAAAAGCGGCTGAAAAACGCCCCAGTGTGAAAGGGGTCTAACTGTTAGATTTTATGAGATGAAGGGGAAAAAAAAAAAAAAAAAAAAAAAAAAAAAATCGGCCTAATATATCGGCCCAAAAAAAAAAATCGGCATCACATATCGGCCATCGGCCACCGAGATTTCTAAATATCGGCATCGGCCAGAGAAAAACCCATATCGGTCGACCTCCAATTTAGACGCTTCGTTTTCAACACTTACACGGTGCGTTATGGCTGGATAAAAGGGAAGGGCTGGAAATTAATCGTTTTGTAAGGTTACAACCACTTTATATGTTCTTACTTCAGCAACAGTTAACCTCCACTTTTTAGTGGCAGCCTATTTCCCCCAGCGTAGCACATATTTACGGCAGAACTGCAGGTGGGTCTTAAGGCAGAACTAAACCATCCTATACTTTTTAGCCAAGGAAGATGCCATCTCAACCTCCGTTTTATTTCCAACTGCCATTATGCTGCACATGTGATCAGTTATGACTACAGCCATTTGATGGTTTAATAGTTTGGTGGAGAGCACAAGCAAATGTGACAGTCAGACAGTTTTTTTTTTTTTTAAACTGTTAAATCGATGGGTTTAGATCCGCTTTAATGCCCACCTTGCTGTGACATATGTGTGTTCATAGAGGCTCAGCTGTTGTGTCCCGAAAGCATGCTCACAACACACTGACCGAGATGTCACCATTTATGATTGAAGCCCATGGGATGGCAAACCACAGGATCAGGAATTCCACAATCAACGTACCTGAATCGCGGGTTTCTTCTTCACACAGGCTTCTGTTTAATACTGAATTACTCAGTCCATTGGTATTTCCTCCAGCTCCTTGATACAGACCACCAACCACCAACAATACTCCAACCAGCTCAGTACAGACCTGGAGCTGGAAGAATAGTCTAGAAGAGCCTACGCATTGCACCTGCAATCCATAGGTTGTGGCTGCAATGCTTTGCAGAAGCAAATGTAAATAAAATGCACATTTTTATTTTTTTCAGTACTACTATAGTTATTTATTTATTTCATTTTGGAATATGCCCTTAAAAGGTCCAGTTAAAGGATCATTGGGAGGTGTTGGCAATGGGTTAACCTTCACTTACAAAGCAACCTTTTTATTTATTTTTTACAGTCTTGAAGAAAACTTTTAGACCAACTGTCATTCATTTATTGATGCCCAGTAACATTGTTGGTAGACAACAAAACTTCTCCCCATCCCTTACTACCTCTGAGCATCACTCGTACCTACCACCCAGCACCACCCCATGTAGTAAATAAAAGTAAATTGTATAGACCTTCCCCCTAGCAGAAAAAAAAGGATTCCTCCCAATGATTGATTCCAGATTTCCCCCACCAGCAGAAACAATAAACCCCCCAGCAGCAACTATAGATTCCCTCATCAGCAACAACTGATCCCTCCAGCAGCAACAATTATCCCCCCTTCCCCAGCTGCCATCATCCACAGTCTCCTCCCCCCACAATAGATATCCTCCAGCAACAACAGTCAGTAAGAGTAATGAATAAATAAAAACACACTTTTCACCTCAGCAAGAAAAAGTGAGGGGGACAGACAGTATGAAGGAGTGAAAAAGGCACAGTTGCTTCCTACTTTGCAGGCAGGACGGGAGCAGAGATATCACTCCGCGGAGTACTGACATAGCTGCTGTTGAGTCTGTCCTGGCTGAAACTATGAAACAAGTATTGGCAGACACGGGTGAGATAAATCTGTGGCCTGACTGCAATTATTTAGTTCTGCCACCTGAGTGGTGACAACAACCTGGTGGTAGCTAGAGATGATAATGCAAATAGTGTTAGGTGGATATGGAAGCTGCCGTTTTGGGGGTGAGGTGAGATGTTTTGGTGTGCTTTCCTGCACACCTAAAGCACCCCCTGCCACCATTTCCTTCAGTGCCAGAACTTTGGACCGCCACGTTCCTTCTTTCCTTCTATATAAAAAGGCCTAGCAGCATAATGGGAGACTTACTACACCCCAAAAAAGTATATAACATGTGGCTAGAAATTTTAAAGAAATTATGTCCTTATAGCTAAAAAATAGGTTTTAGTAATTTAAATCTTTAAAGCAAAACAAAAAAACACACATCAAAACCACTATTCTGCCCCCTATTGGTTGCCAGCACATACAATAGGCTTTGTATTTACAGAAACCAAAGACCAATGAGTTATGAATGCTCTGGAATGTGAGCACTTGGCAAAATGCTAGTATTATCCTCAGAAGTGGAGCCACAATAACAGCCCTTTTCTTTCTAGTAAAAAAAAGTTTCTGCAGCAAAATAAGCTAACCTGCTATATACAATGTGTCACAAAATTACGTTCTGAGTACCTCTTCAAGGCGCTTGGCTTCCAGCTCTTCTAGTCTTTTAATTCTCTCCTCCTCTTCTCTCTTAAGCCTCTCCTCCTCTTCTTTCAGTTTAGCCAGAGCTTCCTGCATGGACTTCACAACGGCCAAACTAGGACCCTTCTTTTTCTTATCTTTCGTTTTTTCTTCCTTCTCACCCTTTTTCTTCTTTTTGTCCTTTTTCTTTTTATCACCATCATCATCTAAAAAACAAATGCATTGCTTAGTTTTGTACTTAACCTTAACTGGAAGCCAACAGAATGGAAAAAAAATATTGCAATATGTTGCAGTACATATTTAACACAAAACATGCAAACCACGTTTACCTTCGTCCATGTCAGCCACTGCTGCTGCCTCTTCTTCTGCTACTGCTTTTTTGTCCTTTTGGGGAGCTGCCACATCATCTGGCTTGTTGTCAGGAACCTCAGCCTTTACAGGTTCTTTCTTAACACCTTCAGTTTCATCTTTCTCCTTTAGTTTCCTCTGCTTGGCCCTTTCCTCCTCTTTTTTCTTACGATCACGTTCCTTCTTTTCAGCCTTTTTTTGCGCTGCGGTCTTCATTTTAAACTCCCCCTCTTCCTCCTCGCTTTCTACTTTAGGGGCAGGCTTGGGCTTCTGTTCTTTCTTTTTGCCTTTCTTACCCTGACTGAACTCATCTGAATCTTCATCACTATCCCCAGGGATGTCTGCTTTCTCCTTACCACGATCCATAGCTTCTTCTTCATTGCGCCCTTTTCTATTAGTGGCCTCATTTCTGCCTTTGCCTTTCTTAGATGTCTTATTAAAGCTTTCATCGTTATCATCATCACTATCTGAGAGATTTTTGATGTTTTTTTCTGATCTTCTGGGCTTTGTATTTTTGCTTTCCATGTCATCACTATTTTCATCATCATTGTCCTCAAAACTGGCTCGCTTGGCTTTCTGGCCTGCTTTCTTTTTCTTATCCTTTGTGGGGAAAGCTTCAAAATCTTCAGTTTCTGCCTCCTAGAAAAACAAATCAAAATTTTTAGTGCTGCACATGTTAAAAATACCTTAAGCAACTGTTGATAAAATTAAAATGCCGATAGGAGTGCCTCACAAAAAATATAATAAATAGTTATATTTTGCATTGCAAATAAATTGTCCAGAGTCCCTTCAAGAACCAACAGCCCTCCACCACTATACTAAGTGATTCGCCCCTCAGACCTCTATGCCACTACGTCCTGTAGTGGTGTAGGGGCTGATGGGAGAAACAACCAAGTGCTGCAGGGGACCAGGGGATCAGCACTTGGGAAGTTTGGGTTTATGAACCAATTTCAGCAGACAATTTCTCTGCATTGTGAACTGTATTCTAACCCTTATCAAAAGAAATTAGTGATAACTAATCAGTGATAATAGGACAAAATAGTGGCGCTAAATAAATACTCAGAATAGGTGTTTGTTAAACCCTATACGATGGGAAACAAATACATGAAAATATATAAAATAAAATATAAATGAATATATATAGATACTAATTTCACCCTGTGACAAGTGAAAATACAAACAAAAAATTGTATCACAAAAAAGTGTCCATAAAGTGTTCAAGTGAATTCTTATTTGATGTAAAATCTTCCAGTTTCATCCACCACAGCAATGTGCAAGTGACTCCACTCCCCTAAAGAAACGCACTCACCAAATTCCCATGCCTACACTCTCGTGTTAGGCTAAGACGCTTTCAAACCAAATAGAAAGGGTTTTAAACGAGTATGCAGAATACAACCGTGTATGCAAGGGCTCTCTCTACCTGCTTCCTCCAGGCTCCTAGGGCATTGCACAGGGCTGAGCTTTCTCAGCTGCTTCAATCCCATTCATCTTTGCTGCATTTGCCACCAAGATGCTACAGTTTCAGAATGTTACAGGTACTCTACTAGGAAGGATTGCCTTAAAGCGGAGTTCCACCCAAAAGTGGAACTTACGCTTATATGATTCCCCCCCTCCGGTGCCACATTTGGCACCTCTGGGGGGGGGGGGGGTAAAGAGTACCTGTTTCTGATAGGTACCCTGTCCCCACTTCCGTCGGACGTCAGAAGTCAGGCCCCCTACTCCTCTTTCGCCTGCTGCCGCACCACTAAGTGAGCGCAGTGCGCTCCTCAAGGCTTCACTGCCGGGTTTCCTTAACGGCAATGGCGGCACCAGCACCCGACAGCTGATGGAAACATCTGCTGGGGTGCCGACATGACTGGATTCCAGGACAGGTAAGTGTCCTAATATTAAAAGTCAGCAGCTATAGTATGTGTAGCTGCTGGCTTTTAATTTTTGGAGGTGATAGCCGGAACACCGCTTTAATCTAAAAAAGTATTGATGTAGGATGCAGCATAGTTTTATAGATAACATACCTTAGGTACAGAGTCCTTATTGGTTTTCCCTCCTTGAGTTTCAATGGACAGCTCTTCCAATTCTTTCAAAATATCGTCTTCACTACAAAAAAAAAAAAAGTGTCAATAAACTGTTTTTTAATCACTTTTTGAATTTTCCTTCAAACACATGCTAATATTTTATCTGCTTTAATTCTATCCCAGGACTTGGAATTTACACCCAGTTTAAAGCAGAACTCCGGGCAAAAACTTTGTTCCATGTTCTTGTTATTGATCTCCTACGTTCACCAACTATGTCAGCCATGTTCTTCTGAGCTCTGTAGTTCCTCTGCAATAGCCTGCTGAACTTACTAAAAAAAAAAAAAAGTTATTGCCTGGTGATTTCCTGTTTGTAAGACCGCTGGCTGCTATCCCTCCAGTAACCTCAGCCCGCGGTATGACATGCCCCCTTTTAGTCCTCTGAAAGCGAGCAGGGACTTGTACTTCCACCTGGCTCGCTGCAGTGGGCGAAGGGAGTCTTACAGCCCCCGGTCTGTGCCGCCCATAGAGGTGATGTCCTCCTCCTCTGCTCCCTCCTCCTCCTCCCTGCTAGCACCGCCCCACCCTGCCCCTCGACCTGCTCTCAGTGCAGGGCGGGGAGAGTTACAGATCCTCAGGATGACAGAGCGGGTCTCGGGCTGACAGGTAAGTATGTGAGAACATCGCTCATTGTACAGCCCCGCCTCCCCGTACATTGGAACAGTGTGCTCTGCAGTGTCTATCACAATTCCGATGCAGGGAGGCGGCGCTGTACGACGAGCGGTGTTTTCACATACAAACCTGTTAGCCCGAGACCCGCTCTGTCATCTGGAGGATCTGTAACTCTCCCCACTCTGCACTGATGAGCACTGCTAAGCTGCACTGGGGGCACCGGCACGGCCGAGCCGCGCTGGGGGCACCGGCACGGCCGAGCCGCGCTGGGGGCACCGGCACGGCCGAGCCGCGCTGGGGGCACCGGCACGGCTGAGCCGCGCTGGGGGCACCGGCACGGCCGCGCCGCGCTGGGGGCACCGGCACGGCCGCGCCGCGCTGGGGGCACCGGCACGGCCGCGCCGCGCTGGGGGCACCGGCACGGCCGCGCCGCGCTGGGGGCACCGGCACGGCCGCGCCGCGGGCACCCCACTGCTGAGCCGCGCTGGGGGCACTGGACTGGTAACGCCGGCCATGCTGAGCTGCACTGGTGACGCCGCACTGCTGCGCTGCACTGGTGACGCCGCACTGCTGCGCTGCACTGGTGACGCCGCACTGCTGCGCTGCACTGGTGACGCCGCACTGCTGCGCTGCACTGGTGACGCCGCACTGATGCGCTGCACTGGTGACACCGCACTGATACGCTGCACTGGTGGCTACACATATGGGCACCGATAGGATGCACTGATAAGCAGTGGCCACCATCCACGGCCAAATATGTGCAGGAGAGGTTTCCACCATCCCTGAAAAGTTTGCAGTCATTTTTTATGTCTTATTTTTAGTGTGATGTGTATTATATGTGAAGTTACATATCACAGAGACCGGTATTGTGTTGATATTGAAGCTTACCGAGATTGCCATACATTAGAGGGTTCCACCATTATTGTGGCATTGATTAGTAAGTTAGCGCTGCACTTTTTTGTTTTTTTCTCATGCCGATATTTACTTGTGTCACGCTCTGATGTAAAGCAGCTTGGCCTGGCTCTTTCTGTGGTGCAGCAAGGGATGTGCTCATACACCATACCAGCACTGATTACTATTCAAAAGATCTCAAAGCTGCATGAGGAGTAGGAATAATTCTAATACTGAATTACAGCAAAGTACAGGGTGTATAATATAGAATTATGGGATGTGTATACAGTTCAGTACTGATTACATAAAGCATGTAAGGGAAATATGTTATCTCCTGCTGTAGCCAGAGAGAGAGAGAGAGAGAGAGAGAGAGAGAGAGCACCAACATGCTTTACAGTTATACGAATTCCCCCTCAAAAACTAATAGGGGATTTTTTTTTTGCAGATCCCGGAGTTCTGCTTTAAGTCCAATACAAAGATCCCACTGCAGCATATTTTGGAGTGTTTGGCTTCACAGAGAGGCGCAGGATCTGTACGAGGAGTTCAGTCTACCTCTTTGCTGCTGACTGCTAAGACAGGGGGCAGGGGGTTGGGGTGGGAGGGCACAGACGAACCTCTCTGCAGCTACACCGAGAAGCACAGGTTCTAGCGGAGGAGTTCCAAACAAACCCTCACAGGAGACTTGCTTGCTTGGAATCCTGCCCCGGCTCCACTGTGCCCATCAGTGGCTCTGATGTGGACTGGATTCTAAACTGACGACTCTTACATGGAGCTTGTTTCAATGCTTAACACCAGCGATGTCTGAGTACATAAGCTTTTTATTTTAACTTTCTCTAATAAAAACCTGCTACACTAGGCCCCATCAGAGTACACAGAGGGTACTGAATTGCCCCCCGATCAGGCTATAATTAATTATTCAACCTACTATGTATTATAATATATATATAGTACAGATGTCCCAATTCTTTGATCAACTTCTGTTGACCTGGGATGCCTGTACGCTTATCAAAATTCATCCGGTCCCTGCTGACTGCCAAATTTCAATCAGTGTTTGGCTAGCTTTAGATAGTCATTAGAAGATTTTCTAGTTTTTGATCACCCATTATCTTTTTCCCAGGACAAAAAAAGTAATAAAAAAAAAATTAAAAATAAAAAAACAATTTGTCAGGGGTTTAAATACATTCTAACGTATTAAAAAAAAAAAAAAAAGGTTTGGGCTTTAGATACACTATATTGGCATTGTTTATATTTGTGCATTTGCAGATATAAAACTACTGTTAATGAGATACTTACTCAAAATCCTGCTTTTTCTTGTCTTTCTTTTTTTTCCCTTTGGCTTTTTGGTCCTTGGAAGATCCAGCTCCTTCTATCTCTGCAGCAAGAGCATCAAGGTCAACATCGTCCTTTGCACTTTTAAAGAAAAACAAAAATGAGTTGAAACAAACTGAAGTTTCACCCAGCAAGCTTTTGCATCAAGTCAGACGTTCAGTACTTCCACATGTTTGTAATTCACTGTGAAATAACTGAACATGTAAATTGCAGATCTAATGCATTCGGGTAGCAAGACAATCATCTTTTCAAAAAACAAAATTTGTCATCTCATGATACCTTATAGCTAAATCAAAGGAGTATTCTGAAAAGAAAGACACATCATTTTACATAAAGAGACATTAACTGAGTATAAAAGTATCTGGAACTATAGAACAAGGAATATTCATTATTCTACAAACATAAAAACAATACATATTTAAAAAGCTATTCAGATAAGCACAACTGGTCCTATAGCATTTTCAGGTCAATATACTGGTCATGCAAATAAATTAAATCTCATTGAAGTCATAGAATATTTTTCACAATGTAGTACAGTCTGTCCAATGACAATGATCAGATACAAGACAAGGGAAATACCTGTAAAAGCCTCTGCAGCGTTAGAGCTGGTGCCTGCACTGATCTGCTAATCAGCCTCTGACATGTTTATATAGCATTCTAGAAGGTTGCAAGCGATTGAGTCAGCCACAGGGGACTTCCCATACTGTCAGCTTACATAGATTTCCCAGCTGTTCCTCATCTGTTGCTTAGAAGATATTCAGATGAGGATCATTATATTTGCTATAAGAATTTAAAAAAAGGAGTAGAACCCCACTGCAGGGGGCCCTTTCCATCTACATATGTGACGTAACTAAACAAGATGGGTAGTATGAAAAAAGATTGGAACCTATGTCAGCTTTTTAATTTTGGAGTGTGAAATAGATATAACTTCTGAAACTTTTTTAGAACCTAGTCATGTTTTTAATTCTGCCTATTAAAGAGTTACAAGCTTTGACCATTTGGGTTTGTTCACACGTGTGGTCCAGTGGTAAAAATAAAAAACAGTTGAGCCGCAGCTTTACTACCCCCTTGACCACCCTACTTAAAGTGCCACTTACTTTTCTTTTATATAACATAAATGCAATATGTCTGACTATATGCAGAATATACCTTCGATCATTCTCTGCTTTTGTTTCCACAGGGTCTTTTCTAGGCAGTTGAGTTTTTGAGGCTTTTTTTGTTTTTTTGGGACGCAAAAAAATGGGTTCAGAAGCTGTGTTTAGAGGCATTTCAAGCGCCAAACATGGCTAAACACGCATTTCGCTGCATTTCGTTTACAGGCATTTTTCATTTTTTTTTTCAAATTTTTTTTTTTTCTTTTTAAACGTTTCTAAAAACGCAAACGAGGCATATAAATAATGCAAAACGGACGTTTTAAATGCGAGTTACTATCAGTCAAGTTAAATCCTTCAGGAGAGGTTGTAAAAACATCCTGTGTACATGAAACCCAAAAGGAGGATCAAGGCCACTCTGTGCAATACCACTGCATAGAGCAGTGATTTTCAACCTGGGGGTCGAATGAGCATTTGCCAGGGGTCACCGAATCTTGGGCTGTTCCTGAATCCCGCACCGCTTACCTAACCTTTTTGCAGCCTTGATCAAGAGCACTTAAGTTGTCTGATCAGAACTCCCCTCAGCATTGCCACTCATCCAAACTCCTCGCCAGCACTGCCACTGAGAAGGAATAAAAATAGAGAATACATGGAAGGGAGAGGGAAAGAGAGGGAGGAACAAAGAAACAGGAAGAGAAATAACAAGAAAGATGGAAAGAAAAACAAGAAATTAGGATAGAGAGAGATAAAGGGGAAAGAGAGGAGAACAAGGAGAGTGGTACATCCTAAAATGTACCATAAGGGGTCTTAATACTGTACGAGTGGAAGGGACTCAGGGAGCACTAAACGTCCGTGGGATAGAGGCACAAATTGCTTGTCTTGCCTTGGGTGCTGACAACCCACGCTACGGAAATAATTTTACTGTTGGGAGTCCCCACAACTTGGGAAATGTTATCAAGGGGTCACAGCACTAGGGCGGTTGAGAACCACTGGCATAGAGCAAGTAAGCATACCAGGTTTAGTTATTTTAAAAGAAAAACATCTGACTGAAGCTTTAATGCCACAAATCACCGCAACCCAGGTGGTATGGATGGACCCCAAATTAAATTTAAACTGAACTGACTTTTACCTTTTCTTTTCCTCTTTAGCTCTCCTTCTTCAGGAGTGGGGAGCCACTGTTTGCTAGTAAACTAGGCTCCTGATGGGCTGGTCGCATTCTTCTATTGGAGGAGTCCGATTACAGGAATACTGGTGAACATGCTACTCTGGCGCAGATATACAGCCAGCCTATCAGGAGTTGCTCTTACACTTTTCTAACAGACTTGGTTATGTAGCTCAGTGTTTCGCAACCTTTTCACAGTCAAGGCACCCTTTAAAATTCTGCACAATTATGAGGCACCCCATTCTAAAATCAAGGCACCCTGGTTGGAAAAGACTGATGTAGCTGACCCAGGTATACAACCTGCACATCAGGAACCTAGCAGCGGTCCCCACCCTTTTTGACACCAGGGACTAGTTTCATAGCGGCCAACCCCTCTTTACAGCACAGTCCCCCTTTATAACAGTGTCCTCAGTTCCCCTTCACATTACAGTGCCCCTTTACAGTGCAGTCCTCTTTACATTATTAATGGGGCACTGTAATGAAAAGGAGGGCTGTGATGTAAAAGGGGACTGCACTGTGATATAAAGGGGAATGCACTGTAAAGGAGGCACTATAATGATTTCAGTGCCCCTTTATATTACAATGCCCCTGCAGTCTGCCCATCCCCCTTTCCTCTCTCCCCATTCTAATCTCTGCCTCCCCTGCAAAGGACTTCTATCTTTGGCAAGGCAGACGCTGTGCTCAGTCTGTGTGTCATCTCCCCCACCCACAGATGTTATCCTCTCAGCAGGGCAGGTGGCGGGAGGATCTCTCCATTCTGATCTGGAGCTGCTCCTGCTCTGCTGATAGGAGGACATTGTCAGCCGGGCGGAGGATCTGAGAGAGGACACACGGGCATGACCGCACAGCAGGTGGTGAGCGACGACCGCAGCCTGCGATAGCACTGCATGGGCCACGGCTGCCACTTACCTCCCGCTGTGTGGCTCAGTCATCAACAGGCTGCAGACTGGGGGTTGGGGACCCCTGGCTTAGAGAATCAAGTGGCTTACAATCACTGACAAACTCATTATCCAGTCTTCCTGAACATTGGCATATATTTATCAGAAATATTCTTGACTGCAACATGACAAGTGACCGTTTTTTTTTTTTTTTGTTTTTTGTTTTTTTTTTCCATTTTTTTAAGAGAACACGGATTCAAGTTAATTTAATTTTCTAGACTGGGGACTCTGAGCCTTAGCCACAGCTATTTTGGCTATACCTCTCTGCATTTTCACAGGATGATCAGCAAAGTGTCTCAGAATGTCTCCTAACAAATGTCCAATAATACCTAATAAACAGCAAAGGCTGATCATAATAACTTTAAAGGCACGAAAAAGCAAATCTTTAAATAGCTTGTTCCTCAGAAAACCTATTTGATTCAATGCCGGAGCAATCAAGTAAATAGACATAAAAAAATTTCAGACCATGAATTTAATGGTTATAGGTAGAGACGTGGCGAAAATGGTGTTATAGGGACTTTGACGATAAGAGAAAAAAGTGCTGATTATAGCACCTAAAACATGCAATTTAGCCATGAATTTACCACCATTTTACCAAGCTTATGGTGTGTTTTTCATAGGTCATGCGACTCAAAAACTGCATCAAAACGTAACATGGGTGCATTATTGATGTGTTCTTCCTGCATTTTCAATGCATTTCAATGGGGTGGTGCGTGTTTGGTGCGGATTTTTAACTGACCAAAAATGAAGCAAGCAAGATTTTTACACACCACAACGGACCAGTGTGAAGACATACAAAGAATTTAAAAAGGGATACATTTTTCTTCTAAAAAGGTGCCTATAATAGCCGACAATAAATTCATATTTGTTCATATTCATGAGTTTAATTAAAAAGTCAAACACAATACACTTATATACACAAAATAAATATATACATATATATATATATATATATATATATACATACATATATATATATACATACATACATATACAATATATATATATTTATTTATTTTTATTTATTTATTTATTTTTTAAACTGTCATTTTGGGTTTCGGTTTTCGGTCAAGTGCATCTAGCATTTTTGGTTTCTGTACCAAAATTTCCATTCGATGCACCTCTTGTTATAGGAATACTACAAAATATATAATTTTACATTTAGGCCCCTTTCACACTGGGGCGATTTGCAGGCGTTATTGCGCTAATAATAGCACCTGCAAACCGCCCCAAAACAGCCGCTGCTGTCTCTCCAGTGTGAAAGCCCCGAGGGCGATGCACTGGCAGGACGGGAAAAAAAGTCCTGCTAGCAGCATCTTCGGAGTGGTGAAGGAGCGGAGTATATACCGCTCTTTCACCGCTTCTGCCCATTGAAATCAATGGGACAGTGCAGCTATACCGTTGGCAAAGCGCCTCTGCAGAGGCACTTTCCGATGGTTTTTAACCCTTTCTCGGCCGCTAGCGGGGAGTAAAACTGCCAAGCCAAAGCACTTATTTTTGCTGGTAGTTAGAATCTTTAACCACTTCAATACAGGGCACTTAGACACCTTCCTGCCCAGACCAATTTTCAGCTTTCAGCGCTGTCGCAGTTTAAATGACAATTGCGCGGTCATGCAACACTGTACCCAAACTAAATTTTTATCATTTTGTTCCCACAAATAGAGCTTTCTTTTGGTGGTATTTGATCACCTCTGTGGTTTTTATTTTTTGCTAAACAAATAAAAAAAAGACCGAAATTTTTGAAAAAAATAAAAGTTTTGCTTTTGTTTCTGTTAAAAAAAATTGTAAATAAGTAAGTTTTCTCTTTTACTGATGGGCACTGATAAGGCGGCACTGACAGGCACTGATACGGCGGCACCGATGAGGTGGCACCAATGAGCGGGCACTGACGATGGGCACTGATGGGTGGCACTCATATGCAGCACTGATGGGCATTGATAGGCGGCACTGATGGGCACTGATGGGTGGCACTGATGGGCGACACTGGGCAATGAAAGGTGGCACTGCTGGGCACTGCAAGGCACTGATAGGGTGGAACTGATAGGCGGCACTGCTGGACACTGTTAGGCGGCACTGCTGGGCACTGATGGCCACTGATACGTGGCACTGATGGGCACTGATACGCGGCACTAAAATGAGGCACTGATGGGCATCCCTGGTGGCACTGGCAGTGGTAGGCATTGCAGTGGGCACTGACTGGCAGCTGCCTGGGCACAGATTGGCAGCTGCCTGGGCACACAGTGACATTTCCCTGGTGGTCTAGGGGCATACCTGGTGGTCCAGTGTGGATCGCTTCCCTGGTGGTCCTGGGCGGCATCCCTGGTGGCCCTGGGTAGGATCCGAGGGGGGCTGTGCTGATAAACCATCAGCACAGACCCCCCCTGTCAGGAGAGCAGCCGATCGGCTCTCCTCTACTCGCGTCTGTCAGACGCGAGTGAGGAAAAGCCGATCACCGGCTCTTCCTATTTACATCGTGATCAGCCGTGATTGGACACGGCTGATCACGTGGTAAAGAGTCTCCGTCGGAGACTCTTTACCTAGATCGGTGCTGCAGGGTGTCAGACTGACACCCCGCAACAACGATCGCCGCGATGCGCGCCCCCAGGGGCGCGCAGCGGCTAGATATTCCTGATCACGTCATATGACGTCCGATCAGGAATATCAAACCACTTTGCCTCCGTCATTCTGTAATGGGGCGGGCGGCAAGTGGTTAATATTTGAAAACAAAATGAAGGTATCCTATTTAGAACAATAAGCTGTCAGGTTAGTAATAGAGATATCAGAGCCGATTCAATCATATAGTTTGTAGTGTACATAGATTTGCAAAACAATGGGATAAAGAAATATTCCTGATCTTTGTTATCTCATGGTTACTGTGAAATTGTGTGAATGCATCAATGCAATGCATGTTATCTCAGCTTGCAGAGCTTGGATTCATTGAATGAGTTTACCAAAAATGTAAATATTGCAGAATATACAGCCTCATGCTAAATAACTAAGCGCCATTTAAGGCTGAATAAACAAAATTATTAATTTATCTTAACCACTTGCCGACCGCCGCATGGACATATACGTCCTAAATTAGGCGGCGGATATAGTTGTTATGGCAGCAGCTAGCTGCCATAACCCTGGTATCCCAGTTTTCGTGCGACGGTCGGCTACAAGAATAAAGTGGTCTCTGCGGCAGATTCGCCGCAAGATCACTTTTACTGGTGGCGGGAGAGGCCCCCCCCCCTCCTGCCGCGATCCGGTGCCCTTCGCTGCTTACCGGAGGCGGCGATCGCGTCCATACCCTAGCTGTGCATGGAGACGAGTGAGGGGTAGATGGCGCCCACCTGTCTCCGTGACACTGCAGGGCGGAAGCGACATCAAAATGTCACTTTCGCCCATACGTCTTAAAGGCATAATTTTTTCAATGTCATTTTTTTAAATGACTTTTTTTTTTATTGCATTTTAGTGTAAATATGAGATCTGAGGTCTTTTTGACCCCAGATCTCATATTTAGGAGGTCATGTCATGCTTTTTTCTATTACAAGGGATGTTTACATTCCTTGTAATAGGAATAAAAGTGACATTTTTTTTTTTAAACAGTGTAAAAATTAATAAAACCATGTAAAATACATAAGAAAAATGTAAAAAATATTTTTTTTAAAGCGCCCTGTCCCGACGAGCTCGCGCGCAGAAGCGAACGCATACGTGAATAGCGCCCGCATATGAAAACGGTGGTCAAACCACATATGAGAGGTATCGCCACAATCGTTAGAGCGGGAGCAATAATTCTAGCCCTAGACCTGCTCTGTAATGCAAAACATGCAACCTGTAGAATTTTTTAAACGTCGTATATGGAGATTTTTGAGGGTAAAAGTTTGACACCATTCCACGAGCGGGCGCAATTTTGAAGCATGACATGTTGGGTATCAATTTACTCGGCGTAACATTACCTTTCACAATATAACAAAAATTGGGCTAACTTTACTGTTGTCTTATTTTTTTATTCAAAAAAGTGATTTTTTTCCAAAAAAAAGCGCACTTGTAAGACCGCTGCGCAAATAGTATTGCAATGACCGCCATTTTATTCTCTAGGGTGTTAGAAAAAAAACAATATATAAGGTTTGGGGGTTCGAAGTCAGTTTATAGCAAAAAAAAAAAAAACTGTTTTAAACATGTAAACACCTCAATTCCAAAACGAGGCTGGTCCTTAAGTGGTTAAATAGAAAACTATCTTTAGATTGATTTTTACTCCAAAGGCATTTTATTAAAATAAATTTGATAAAAAATTTTTTTTAAAAAAAACAGATTTAAAAAAATAAAAATAAATTAGATTTAAAAAAAAAAAATCATTGATTTTTAGCCACCCTGCTCGGTATACATTGTCTTTCCAGGGCTTTTCTACAACTACAGGAAGGTACTGTAATCATCGTACTCCTATATGTTTCAGAGAGGTGCATGAAGGGATATCTGAATACTATGAGAAAATGGATTGTAAGTGCAATAATTACATGAGCCTCAGCAAAATCACTACGCACACAGTGCTTACTCAGCAGAAAAAACAAAAAACAAACACACAAAAAGGAAGGTGCTACCACAGGGAATGCAGGGCTTTTCACTTGCTATATGTGAACAGGCCCTGAACGGACAGTGCTAGAATGGAGCCCTGAATGATAGATACAGATGGTGAGATCTCTGTTCAGCAGTTTGTGTCTCCACTTCCCTACAAAACCATAAAGAAACTATCAGTTTCCCAGAGATCTTTTAGTACTCTACTATGGGGAAATCAATAAGAAATTGTGACATCTCGCTGCTGGAGTTCATGTGATTAATACCAAGCCAACACATGATTTCTTATACAGCTACAACACAGATGAAACGATTTTGGGTGGCGGTTGTGCGTAAGGAGGCAAGACAACCTACACAACCAACTGCATTACTCACTGAGTAACAGCATGATTAAAGTGCCACTAAACTCTGGTTTAGAAAAAAAAATTCAATTCAAGCATTCACATAATTACTTTCTACTGCCTTCTCCAAATCTCATATTGCCTCTTTTTCTGCTGTGATCAGACTTCCTACTAGAGGGTGGCTACATTTGTTCTCCATGGTCTCACTATATGTAGAAACGTAGACACCCTCTCCTATTTGCTCCTGAGATGGACTATGGGATGTGTAGAATCCGTAGAGCAGTGCATAGGAGCACCACTAACATATAGAAGTGGAGGGGGAAAGGAAAGGTTTGGGAGCTCCCAAAAAATTACAGTAAAAAAAATAGATTAAAAAGACCATTAAAGCGTTTCTAAAGGCAATTTTTTAAATTAAAATAAAACATTTTATACTTACCTGTTTTGTGCAATGGTATTGCACAGAGTGGTCCCGACCCTCCTTTTTTGTGGTCACCCCCCGCTGTCTGCTCCTCCTTTCCAGTCCACTTGCTATGGAGTCAGACGCATAGGCTAGTCCCAAATTTGGGCTGTGTGGCCTATAGTCACACAGTGGGGCTCAGTCCCTCCCCTGCTCCCACTTCACAGCATATGACTGGCAACAGTAGGAGCCAATGGGCCCCACTGCTGCCTAAGTCCCTGTGAGTAGAGGGAGAAGGTTAGAGAACAGATGCAGTGGTGTACAGCGTTGGATTAATTGAGGACTAAGATAAGTATTTAGGAAGGTGGAGGAGCACAACAAGGGAATGCATCAAGGTAAAAAAATGTTTTAGCTTTAGAACTGCTTTAACCACTTGCCAACCGGCTCATGCCGATATATGTCGGCAAAGTGGCACATTCCTGCAAATCGCCGTATGGGTACTTCGTCCCCTTTAAGAGCCGCTGGAGGCGCAGGCTCCTGCGGCATGGTGGGGGACCTGATGCGCGTGGTCGGCGGACGCGATCGCCACCGACCACCCGCGACTGCAGGAACGAGAGCTAGAATGGGGATTTGTGTGTGTGTAAACACACAAATCCCTGTTCTGTCCGGTGAGAGGAGACATATCATTGTTTCTACCAAGTAGGAACAGCGATTTGTCTCCTCACCCAGTCAGTCTCATCCCCACACAGTAAGAAACACTCACTAGGGAACGCAGTTAACCCCTTGATCGCCCCCTAGTGTTAACCCCTTCTCTGCCAGTGACATTTACACAGTAATCAGTGTACATGCGTGAGGCTCCGCTCTTCTCTCCTACTGGCCTGGCGGCCGGGGAAGGAGGAGGGAGCCAAGCTGCAGCCGTAATTCACTGTGGCGAGATCTCCCTTAAGTGGGGACAGGTTACCTGTCAAAATGTATCCGCTCCTCCCTCCCCCTGAAAGGTGCCAGATGTGGCACCGGAGGGGGGAGACAAATGAGCGGAAGTTACACTTTTGGGTGGAACTCCACTTTAATGCTTTCAATATCGTCCGGTTTCTGCTAATCAGGCAGAGATTCCAACCGTGCATGGCCGGCCTAAGCCTTTATTCACAGGGCCTTCTGCAGTTGCTTTATTTAACCCCTTGCTGCCACCACCAATCGGTCCTTTAAAGCAGTTGTAAAGTATAAAAATGCCCTACCCGCGGTGATCCCTAAACAGATTGCCCAGGGCTTTAGAAACTTGTATTCCTCCCTTTACAACTTACCAGACAAGTGCCTTTCTCAGACACAAATGGTAGACTAGATTACATCACCTCCTCTCAGCTGACCCCTGAAGTATGAGAGGATTTGGAAGCACCAATAATCTTAGACAAACTGCAGGATGCACTAAATATCTCAAAGACAGGCAAAGCTCCGGGTCCTGATGGTTTCCCGCTACAGTACTACAAGCGATTCCTCTCACTCCTGGGTCCCCATATGGTGAAAATGTTCAATGGAATAGGATACGAAAGACTCTTCCCTAGAGACACCTTAAAAGCCCATGTCACAGTAATCCCTAAAGAGGGTAAAGATCCGACTGCTGTGGCAGTCACAGGCCTGTCTTACTCTTGAGCTGTGATCTTAAATTGTTGACGAAGATTATTGCCATGCGTATCGCACAACATTTACAACCACTGATTTACCTTGATCAAGTGGGATTCATTCTGACCAGAGAAGCCCGCGATAACACGCTTAAAGTTTTAAACCTTATTCACACAGTACAAGAGACACGGACCCTCTGTATTATAATTGGCACAGACGCTGAAAAAAGCGTTTGACCATGTGAACTGGCGTTTCATGTTTGCAGTCTTACATCATATTGGCCTGGGAGAACGTATGTTACAATGGATCAACAAGATTTACTCACATCCAGCAGACCAAGTTAAAGCCAATGGGATCTTATCGGATCCCTTTCCCATTAACAACGGAACTTTACAGGGGTGCCCGATATCCCCTCTGCTCTTTGTTCTCTCACTGGAATCTTTTCTTTGTACGATCCAACTAAACCCTGACATCACTGGAGTTCAGGTAGAGATAACCATCATAAAATTTCAGCTTATGCTGAGGACTTGCTCTTTTCCCTCACTAACCCGTCGGTATCACTTCCCAACCTTATCCGTAAATTCGATATTTATGGCAAGCCATCTAACTTACGGATCAATTTTGGTAAATCGGAAGCTATGGGGGCGGGAATTTCCCCAGCACTACTCTGGACCTAGCAGCTAAACTTCAAGTTCAAGTGGACGGAGACAGCTCTGAAATATCTGGGAACGTATATCCCGTCTAACTTATCTCGGGTCTTTAAACTCAACTTCCCCCCCTCTTCTGACCAAAACCTGTGTTTTGTTGGAGACTTGGAATAGAGGACTGCATTCATGGTTTGTTAGATGCAATCTTCTAAAGATGTGTATCTTACCTAAGTATTTATACCTTTTTCAAACTTTACCAATCAAAAAACCCTCTCAGTTCTTTAAACAGGTACACTCCTTATTCATCAAATTTGTCTGGGCTCACAAACGACCACGCACTCCCCGATCGCTTTTATCCCTGCCTAAACAACATGGGAGGTATTGCCCTTCCTGACGCTCTAAAATATTACCAGGCAGTTCACTTGGGACGTCTAATAGATTGGAACCGTCATCGGCTGGAAAACTCTGGGTACAAATTGAACAAGCCCAAACTAATATTTTACTGAGAGGGGTGTCTTGGTGCTATGATAATCTACCGCCAGCCTTAAAGCTACACCTCCTGATAGGCCCCACAGTACATAACTGTACACAAGTATTTACAAAGACCCCTCTCTCAACCATAGACTCTCCCCTGATGCCCATTATTGAGAATCCACAGCTTCTCCCAGGCCTGAGAGACCATCACTTCTATACCCTACGATGGAGTAACTGCATTTGAGCAACGCATTTTTTAGTGTCAGACAGTTGGCCCTCCGTTTTGGAGTGCCCTACAACTCCATTACTTCATCCACTCTCTACAGACCCCAGGGAGATTTGGTCGACAACTATCCACATTTGAAGAATACTGCTCAGATGACGGCATATTAACACAAGTACTCTCAAAAACACATAGTCTACTGATCTCCCCTTCGGAACACTTACACTTACCCTGGATGGGGAAATGGGAGAAAGAACTGAACCGTACATTCACGCTCAGCCAACGACAAAATATTGTTAGGTTCTTGTTGAAATCCTCCATCTGCACAAGGATTCACGGGCCCGTGGGGGTTAGACTCCAGTTTGTATAGCTGATGTGGTTTTTATGTTCACCATTGTACCCCTACAAGCATATTGCTATTGTCCTCACCTTTTTTGTAGCATCCTTCATTTCCTTTTCAGTATTTATATATGTTGTTCTGTTATGATTTTCATTTTTTGATACCAAATAAACTATACATGTTTTTGATATTTCGAAGACTCTTGCCTTACAAAGTCCCATCAGAGGAAAACCATGTTCTAATATACAGCTTTCTTCTTGTTACATGAGGTGCGATGCATACTAGCCCATTATGCTTTTACTTTGCAGGGGAAAAAAGAGGAACTAAAATTCATCAGGGTTTACTTCCTCTTTAACCGCTTCAGATCCGGACCATTGCCAAATGACGGCAACAGCGCGGATCTACATTGCCGGGACGACGTCTATTGACGTCGTCCCGTGCATGAGCGGCCTGCGCGCCCCCTGCAGGGCGCGCTTGGTGATCAGCGAGTCTATGAGACTCGCCTGATCACAGATCAGAGTAAGGGGTCGGTCCCGACCCCTTACCACATGATCAGCTATCAGCCAATGACAGCTGATCATGTGATGTAAACAGAGTCGGTAATCAGCTATCCCGATCACTGGCGGCCGTGATCGGGACTGATGTCCCGATCCCGGCGATCATCTGTGCCCCCTGCTAGTGATACCTAGCAATAGGAGCAGTTCTGCCTACCAGTGACCATCAGCGTCACCCATCAGTGCCCACAGTGCCATCCATCAGTGCCCACAGTGCCACCCATCAGTGCCCACAGTGCCACCCATCAGTGCCACCAGCGTCCACATCAGTGCAACAACAGTGCTGCATATCAGTGCCACCTATCAGTGCCCATCAGTGTCACCAACCAGTGTCCATAAGTGCCCATCAGTGTCACCAACCAGTGTCCATCAGTGCCCATCAGTGCCCACCCATCAGTGCCACCCATCAGTGCCACCCATCAGTGCCACCTTATCTGTGCCCATCAGTGCCGCCTTAACTGTGCCCATCAGTGCCGCCTTAACTGTGCCCATCAGTGCCGCCTTAACTGTGCCCATCAGTGCCGCCTTAACTGTGCCGCCTCATCAGCGCATACCAATGAAGGAGAAAAATTACCTGTTTGCAAAATTCTATAACAAACTATTAAGCATGTTTTTTTTTTTCAAAAATTTCCATTATTTTTTGTTTGTTTAGCAAAAAATAAAAACCCCAGCTGTGATTAAATACCACCAAAAGAAAGCTCTATTTGTGGGAAAAAAATGATAAAAATTTAATTTGGGTACAGTGCTGTATGACCGCGCAATTGTCATTCAAAGTGCGTCAGCGCTGAAAGCTGAAAATTGGTCTGGGCAGGAGGGGGGTTTAAGTGCCCAGTAAGCAAGTGGTTAAAGTGATTGTAAAGCTTTGGTTTTTTTAAACATGTTATACTTACCTCCTCTGTGCATAGGTTTTGCACAGAGTGGCCCCAATCCTCCTTTTCTAGGGTCCTCCAGTGGTGCTCCTGGCACGTCCTCTTCAAGTGCCCCCACGGAGAGCCGCTTTCCATGAGGACACCCGTGAGTGCACGCTACTGAGTCCTGCTGCTGCGTCCATTGAGACAGACAGCAGGACTCAGCCCCACCCCCTGCCCCCGTGTCACTGGATTTGATTGACAGAAGCAGGTGCCAACGGGTGCTGCTGCCATCAATCTATCCAATGAGGACCCAAGACAGCGGCTGGAGCTACTGTGCTCGTCCCCGTAACGATCGGGTTCAGGTAATAGAAAAAAGGGGGTGCTGCAGCACAAAAGGTTTTTCACCTTAAAGTCAGAATTCCTCATTTTTTTCACTTGTTTTGGCCTAGTAATTCAAAAAGCATTGAAATAAAAGCATCAGCATGGCAGCCAGGTAACTAGCATGTTTAGAATGAGGTCAGCAACAGCAGAGTACATATTTATTTTATGACGTGTAATTTAAATCTCAGGGATTTGTTTGGGTGGTTCCTGATTGTAATTACTAGAAATCTTATAACTTAATAGAAACCTGTCATGCCACAAAACACAGACTGCCATTGCCGACTTCTCCTTATAGAAATGTTAGTTGTGTCGCTATCATCCTGCCCCCTTGCTTAAATAGTTTGAATTACTGATCTGAATTAGGTATGCAGATATATACTTCTGACTTTTCTGTTCTGTATACCTATTCCAGGCTGGTAATTAAGAAAGTAGTAAAGCTATCAAATTAGCACAACAGCCAGGCAACTAGCATTTTAAAGAAAAAAGCCAGCAATAGCAGCCCCTGTATCGCACTCACGACATGGTTACTTTAAATCACTCACCAGGTCATGATTAAAAACAACACACAACAGACATATGAAAAATAAGTGGCAATCCTTAGGAATCATCTGAACTTGCTTCCCCTCCAGTGCCCATCACATAACCAAACACCACCGCATTATTCATGCATCCTTCAATAAAGGGGAGGACCGGGGTTCACTTAGACCATATGATCCAACACCCTGGCAAATGACCATATACCTGGCACTAAAGAGGGGTCCAGATCATAAGATTCTCACAGAAAGGTTTCGGTCTTTTGCAATAATCTTTCCGTAGGACATATTTATTTTTTTGGAAATGTCAGTCACTACACTTCAAAATGGCCAACAAAATTTAAAGTGGTTGTAAGGTCTCAAGGTTGTTCACCTTAATGCATTCTAAACCTTCTGTGCTGCAGCTCCCTTCCCCCCAGACTCCCCCTTTTTCTTACCTGAGCCCGATCTGATCCAGCGATGTGCATGACTGCAGCGGTTCCAGCTGCTGTCGCTCTCCTCATTGGACAGATTAATAGCAGCAGGAGCTATTGGTTCCCGCTGCTGTCAATCAAAAGCTGTGACACGGAAGCTGGGGGGGGAGGGGCAGGGCTGAGTCCCGCTGGGTTAATGGATGCTGCAGCGGGACTCGGGAGCAACCCCACACGGATGCCCCCATGGAAAGTGGCTTTCCATGGGGGTACCCAACGAAGAGGAGGAGCCTGTAGCCCCGGGAAAGGACCCCACAAGAGGATCAGGGCTGCTCTGTGCAAAACCATTGTACAGAGCAGGTATTTATAGACATGTTTGGTATTTTTATTTTAAAAAACATCAAAGCTTTACAACCACTAGGGTTGTCCCGATACCACTTTTTTAGGACCGAGTACAAGTACCGATACTTTTTTTCAAGTACTCGCCGATACCGATACTTTTTTTTTTTTTTAATGTCACGTGACAGTGTTTTGTTTTTGTTTTTTAACAATGCTTTCTTTTTTTTCGGGGGGGGGGGGGGGGGGGGTAGGGTTGTGAACGGTGTCTGCGGCTGTGTGTTTTTTTTTTTTATTGCAATATGTGTTTTTTTTTTTTAATCAGCCCTGTTGGGGGGGCTTTGGTGAGATATCAGGGGTCTTAACAGACCTCTGATATCTCCCCCTTGAGACAGAGATAGAGACATAGGATGGAGATTCCCCAGTCCCTTTCTCTGCAGCATCAGCTGCACTGAGAATGAATGGAGAGAAGACAGCGGCTCCTCTCCATTTATAAACTGACACATCGTAATCACAAGAGATTACAATGTTTCAGTTATGTGAATGGACAGAGTCAGCTGACTGTCCATTCACAAAAGAAGGAGGAAGAGGACAGCACAACGGAGGGGGACAGCAGAACGGAGGGGACAGCGAAGGAGAGGGGGACAGCGGAAAGGAGGAACGGAGGGTGACAGAGGAAGAGAGGGGGACAGCCGAGCAGGATGCAGCGACAGTCAGCGGTGATCGTAACATTAGGGCAGACAGTACAAGTACAATACAATTCACTACAGGAGGAATCAGAGGGCACTGCTCGTTAGAGCTTACAATCTAGGAGCTTTAGCATTGCTCCCCTCACTAACTGGTATCACAGGATACACAGAGCAGCCAGAGCCATAGGCTTTTGCTGTGCTGCTGTCAGTCAAACTCCGGAGAGGAAGGAACAGGGGCATGGCTTACCAGTACTGTGTATGTGTCTATGGACGCACACAGCCCGACTTGGGAGTGCATGCACACAGGTGCCTCTTTAGCACCCAGCTTGCTGAGGAGGCAACCGTAGGGGGGGATGGACAGTCCCAGTGGGAGACTGCCAGAAGAGGATGTAGGAGACCTTCCTGTGCAATATGAGTGCACGGAACAGGTAAGGTCACTTTAAGTTCTGGTTTGAGTCAAAGTTACTTTAAAGCAGAACTCCAAACAAGCAACTAAAAAGTGTAAATACATACAATATTTCACAAAAGTGAGTACACCCCTCACATTTATGTAAATATTTTATTCTATCTTTTCATGTGACAAGTAGTGAGTGTACAGCTTGTATAACAGCGTAAATTTGCTGTCCCCTCAAAATAACTCAACACACAGCCATTAACGTCTAAACCACTGGCAACAAAAGTGAGTACACCCCTAAGTGAAAATGTCCAAATTGGGACCAATTAGCCATTTTCCCTCCCCGGTGTCATGTGACTCGTTGGTGTTACAAAGTCTGTGTAAAATCCTTTGGCACAGTTAAAATATATATTTTTTTTACCATTAGTGGAAAGCCAAATTACATTACTCCGTTATACGACTAGTGTAAGTAACAAGCACCACTATAATAAACTACAAAAAAAAACAAATAATGTTGCCTGGCAGGATAAGGAATTTTCTGCTTGCACTGCATCCTGTGACAAAACAAAAACCAGTCTGGTTTAAAAAGCCAACGTCCAGCTCATATGCAATGCACAGAATAGTGTATGGGTTCATCAGGAAAGCTAGCAACAACTTACAACAATGACCAGCTTAACCATTGAGATAAGGAGCCAAGCAATCTGTAAAAACTGCCACAGATTATAAAGTACTCTAGCAGGACAGCCAATCGGATGCATGTACCGAAAGTCAAGGTAATCAATAAAAATTTTTGTTCTTATACATCTCCAAGTGGGTTTAAATTAATGCAATGATCATTTTTCTTATGGAAGACATTCTCATGTGAAAAACACTTAGCCAAGTGCAGTAAGTTCCAAGCGCTATTGGGAGAAGGACCATCACCTACTTGGTTCAGGACTCCTGACCAGCCGGGCAATCGGTGCTGCTTGCTCCCACTCCAATTTCAGATTCTACCCCGCATCAGTGGAGCTCCCTCCCCCGCCCCCTCCCAGCTGACTGGGGTATACAGGTACAGCACAGCATCGCTGTCTGTCTTCCATGTACCTGGTCCTGGTAACTGACGCACCAGGATGGGGCCCCAATTTGCAGGCAGCGCAGGCTCAGGGGGCAGCTGCTATGGGCCCCACAACAATGACAGGGCCCAGGGCAGCTGCCCCTTTTACCCTGTGTTAAAAAAGGCCCTGGGGTAGGGAAATAGGAATTGTTCACGCCTGGTGTCAACAGTGAATGGGCAGACCAAAGCTCAGGCGCCACTAAAGCAATTTCTAGTCGCCATGGGTACCTGAGATTTGTCAAGCCCTGACTTTGCCCTTGACCCTCTTATATACAGACGTGACACAGGAATCTTCTCTAGGCAGTGGGAGGATTCAGGATATCTCTCAGAATACAGCAAGTTCTCGATGCCTGTCTTAGCCCCCTACCTCCTATTACATCAAGAGGTTACACAGTGGTATCATCTGGGAAGTGCAGGGAACCAGGATGTCTCTCTTATAATATGGACCACTGCTAATAAGTGTTTTAAACTATGCCCTACTTAGATACAGAAGTGAAATAAAGATCTCTTCAAGGCAGTGAAGGGAACCAGGGTATCTCTCATTAAAGTATTAGGAGATGGTGATAGCTGTCTGACTTCCATGCCCCATTTCAAACAGAGGTAGTACAGAGATCACCTCTTGGCAGTGGAAAGGATCGGGTGCCCTGATCACAGGGTATAAATAGCTGTGACAGGTGTCTCACCATATGCCCAATTACATACAGAGGTGACACAAGAACCTCCTTTGGGCAGCGCAGGGAATATGGTTGTCTCTTTCAGGGTTTGGAGAACTGCCGATGGGTGTCTCAGCCCCCTGCTCTTATTCCACACAGAGGGGACACAGGGATCTCCTTTGAGTGGTGCAGGGAACCTCTCTCAGGAAAGGAACATCTAGTGATGGGTGTTCCAGCACCCTGCCCTCATTCCATACAGAAGGGACACAGGGATCTCCTCTGGGTAGTGCAGGGGATCTCTCTGAGGATTTGAACATGTAGTGAAGGATGTCTCAGCCCCCAGTCTATACAGAGGGGACACAGGGATCTCCTCTGGGTAGTGCCTGCCCCATTCCATACATAGTGGACACAGGAGTCGCCTCTGGGTCATGCAGGGGACCACTCTCAGGGTATGAACATCTAGTGATGGGTGTCTCAGCCCCTGCCCCCATTACATAAAGAGGGGCCATAGTGATCTCCTCTGGATAGTCCAGGGAACCTCTTTTAGGACATGAACATCTAGTAATGTGGGTCCCTGCCCCCATTCCATAGAGGGGACACAGGGATCTCCTCTGGGTAATGCAGGGAATCTCTCTTAGGATATGAATATCTGGGGATGGTGGTCTCAGCCCCCTGCCACCATTCCATACAGAGGGGACACAGAGATCTCCTCTGGGTAGTGCAGGGGACCTCTCTCAGGATATGAACATCTGGTGATGGGTCTCTCAGCCCCCTGCCCACATTACATACAGATGGGACACAGGGATATCCTCTGGGCAGTGCAGGGGACCTCTCTCAGGATATGAACATCTGGTGATGGGTGTCTTAGCCCCCTGCCCCCATTCCATACAGATGGGACAAGGGGATCTCCTCTGGGCAGTGCAGGGGACCTCTCTCAGGATATGAACATCTGGTAAATGGTGTCTCTGCCCCCTGTCACCATTCCATACAGATGGGACACAGGGATCTCCTCTGGGTAGTGTAGGGGACCTCTCTCAGGATATGAACATCTGGTGATGGGTGTCTTAGCCCCCTGCCTCCATTCCATACAGAGGGGACACAGGGATCTCCTCTGGGCAGTGCAGGGGATCTCTCTCAGGATATGAACATCTGGTGATGGGTGTCTTAGCCCCCTGCCCCCATTTCATACAGAGGGGACACAGAGATCTCTTCTGGGCAGTGCAGGGGACCTCTCTCAGGATATGAACATCTGGTGATGGGTGTCTTAGCCCCCTGCCCCCATTCCATACAGAGGGGACACAGGGATCTCCTCTGGGCAGTGCAGGGGACCTCTCTCAGGATATGAGCATCTAGTGATTGGTGTCTCAGCCCCCTGCCCTCATTCCATACAGATGAGACAAGGGGATCTCCTCTGGGCAGTGCAGGGGACCTCTCTCAGGATATGAACATCTGGTGATGGGTGTCTTAGCCCCCTGCCCCCATTCCATACAGATGGGACAAGGGGATCTCCTCTGGGCAGTGCAGGGGACCTCTCTCAGGATATGAACATCTGGTAAATGGTGTCTCTGCCCCCTGTCACCATTCCATACAGATGGGACACAGGGATCTCCTCTGGGTAGTGTAGGGGACCTCTCTCAGGATATGAACATCTGGTGATGGGTGTCTTAGCCCCCTGCCCCCATTCCATACAGAGGGGACACAGGGATCTCCTCTGGGTAGTGTAGGGGACCTCTCTCAGGATATGAACATCTGGTGATGGGTGTCTTAGCCCCCTGCCCCCATTCCATACAGAGGGGACACAGAGATCTCTTCTGGGCAGTGCAGGGGACCTCTCTCAGGATATGAACATCTGGTGATGGGTGTCTTAGCCCCCTGCCCCCATTCCATACAGAGGGGACACAGAGATCTCTTCTGGGCAGTGCAGGGGACCTCTCTCAGGATATGAACATCTGGTGATGGGTGTCTTAGCCCCCTGCCCCCATTCCATACAGAGGGGACACAGGGATCTCCTCTGGGTAGTGTAGGGGACCTCTCTCAGGATATGAACATCTGGTGATGGGTGTCTTAGCCCCCTGCCCCCATTCCATACAGAGGGGACACAGAGATCTCTTCTGGGCAGTGCAGGGGACCTCTCTCAGGATATGAACATCTGGTGATGGGTGTCTTAGCCCCCTGCCCCCATTCCATACAGAGGGGACACAGAGATCTCTTCTGGGCAGTGCAGGGGACCTCTCTCAGGATATGAACATCTGGTGATGGGTGTCTTAGCCCCCTGCCCCCATTCCATACAGAGGGGACACAGGGATCTCCTCTGGGCAGTGCAGGGGACCTCTCTCAGGATATGAACATCTGGTGATGGGTGTCTTAGCCCCCTGCCCCCATTCCATACAGAGGGGACACAGGGATCTCCTCTGGGCAGTGCAGGGGACCTCTCTCAGGATATGAGCATCTAGTGATTGGTGTCTCAGCCCCCTGCCCTCATTCCATACAGATGAGACAAGGGGATCTCCTCTGGGTAGTGCAGGGGATCTCTCTGAGGATATGAGCATCTAGTGAAGGATGTCTCAGCCCCCTGCCCCCATTCCATACAGAGGGGACATAGGGAGCATGGTGTGTGTCTCTCTCGCATGGTATGAACAGCTGGCGGACGCATCTCCTAGGCCTCTGCCTTGCCCTCACAGACAAATCCCAGGATAAGGACAGGCCCTCAGTGTACGGCTGCAGACTCTCACCTCTCATCTGTCTTACTCTTCTGTTTCTTCCCCATGATAACGATGTCTGGTGTTCAAGCTGTGCTCAGTCCAGGTTTTCTCTCACCTCGCTGCATACGGTGGCCACAAGCCTCTCCAATTCCTCCACAACGCATGTGCATGACCCGGTAACCTGGCGTGACGTCATCAGCCTGGGGCCATGCTTGGCCAATGGCAAACAGTAAAAGGTATGAGTTTATTACACACTGCGATGCATATGAAGCGGTGAAAATATTACTACAGCGCGTTTACTGCATGGCGGATACACGGAGTATGTTTACGTTCGTGCAGGGCGTGAGGAAGTTATAAATTGCATGACGGGTCTGTGCGCATCCCTAGGGTGTACCAACATGGCCGCCACACGTGTACTCATGCAGGGGAAATCGTTGCGGCAGTTCCTGCAGCTATTTTTAAATTGGATTTTAACTTCATATCAATGCGCCCAATTAAAACTATTAAGATACTGTCTATAAAGTAAAATATAGTCTCGTGGTTTACCAGTAACAAAGATGGCGGCGCGTGAGCTATTAGCTATAGGGAGGGGCCAAGGTAAGATCACGTGGGAAACGTCTCTGAGGTCTTTGCAAGTACGCAGTGTGAACGGTTAGGTTGTCGTGACATTGCTGTGTTGGTGGGAGTGGTTGTGCGGAGTCCGAGAGCAGGTAATGTGGTGGGGTGGTTGGCTGTGGTGTGTGGGAAGCCTGGCACTTTGTGCCAACTAGGCCTGAGCAGCCCCTTACACAGACTCGCTCTGTACGGGAGTGCTGCCATGGAGGACTCTGAGTCTCTACCACCATTTCAGGCCTGACTATGTGTTTTCTATGGGGTCTGTTGTGAAACCACAAGATTGGTCTGTCAGTGTGGTGACTGGGGAATTGTTCTTGGTACTGTGTCATAATTTGCAGTGTGACCACACCCTACCAGAGCCTGGAGAAGGGACAATGGGGTTCTAGGCCTCCTAATGAGAAACATTGCAGCTTACCAACCCTTAGGGTGCCCATACACTATACAATTTTTCCTTTACATTTACCTAAACCATATAATATGAGGTCACACTTTTCAATTTGTATGTAATCCGGGAGGCCCTTGCACTACATAGTTTAAAGATAAATCTAAAGACATTTCTATAATGTATGACTAGCTTTAGGCCTCATACATGCTGGGTGTTTAGCCCCTATGCCCCACATCCTGGCATATTTATTTCTTTTATACTCCTGGAAGGGACCAGTGCACCATCCAGCCCTGCTACCCACATCCTATCAAAGTCAATGACAGACACTTTGCCAAGTAGTACTCCTGTTTAAGGCTGTATGCATTCCAGGCATACATCCCTAAATGTGAGTGCCACTTGTTACAGTGACCAGCGACAGCATATTTCATCCTGGCGTAGACCTTGATAGGCATCGGGGCTGGACAGTGCATAAAAATGGCAGGATGTGACACACAGCGGCGTTAGGCCTCAGATGTGACAGTTAAAAGAAGATAGCAGCGCATAAAAGAATGCCGGCATAAACAAAGCGGAGCCCGTCCTCCTACTTCGATCGTGTGGTGACGTCACTACGTGCCTTCCAGACGCGTTTCGTCATCAGCAGACGTCAATGGGGAACCATTGACGTCTGCTGATGACGAAACACGTCTGTAGGAAGGCATGTAGTGACGTCACCACACGATCGAAGTAGGAGGACGGGCTCCGCTTTGTTTATGCCGTCCGGCATTCTTTTATGCGCTGCCATCTTCTTTTAACTGTAAGTGCAATACTTTATTTTAATAAACGATGTTCAGACTATATTACACTATGGCCAGTTTTTTCTTTCCTTGAGTGCCCAATTGAGTGAATGCACACTTTAGCGGGATAAAGAGAGTGATCCGTACCATCTGCATCACCAACCCTGTTGTGGGCATCTGCAAGGCCTAGGCTGGGTTATAGCCATCTGCCTTTTAAGCTTGCCGTCTGGTAAGCAGAATCTACAGCGACGGTGGTTGGGCTCTTTCCTTATTTGTGTGTGAACACTGTGGTGACATTAAGGATTCGAATATTTAATTGAATTTTCTTGTCTCCATATCATTTTTTGTGGACATATACATTAAATTTGCAAATGCAGCTTTTTTAATTTTATCTGACTTTGTGTTATCGCACTGTATGCTGCTGCTTTTTTTACAGTTCTATTTATTTGACTTCTAGCTCTATATCCTCTTTTGGTATTTGGTAAATTTTGGTAAATAGTTCCAGCCTCATTAAAAAATATGAAAATTAAACTTTGTAGTTACAAAGTAGCTGCTAACTTTTAATACAAGGAAACTTGCCTGTCCAGGGTCCCACAATGTTGGCAACCCCAGCTGATTCGTCCATCAGCTCTGGGTGCAGGTGCCAGCATTGCAAGTAAGGGAAACCGGCAGTGAAGTCTGCAGGCTTCACAGCCAGTTTCCTACTGTGTATGCAGACTTCTGTTCTAGGGTAGCAACAATCATTGTCCATGCCCCCTTGTGTATGTGAACACATTTACCCTTTCCTGGTTTCCCCCGCGATGGGCTACACATTTTCTTCATGCAAACACATTCAGCTCTTTGGGTATTGTAGTACACATGGCGCAAGTGACCAGAATTAAAAGCATTGCTCGATGTACACTAGTGAGGCGCATCAGTGGAGATTAGGGAGTGTGCACAGGACAAAACAGTAAGAGACTAAACAAATAAACAGCCACGGCATACTTGAATGATAGAATGATGATAAAGAAAATGTCTATTAAGGCATGCCATGAATGACAACTGTCAAATGCCTGTACTCTCATATGAACTGGCAAGCTATCCAATGGCTGGTGTCAGTGATCACATGTTCAGCTCCATGTCAACTGCAGATAGCAGAGGCTAAGATGGCAACTTCCTTGGCTGTAAAGGAAGCCAAGGCACAGCCCCACTGCAGGAGTAAAAAAAATAGTACTGCTGGCAGTATCATTATCCTATAAAAAATTGAGGAAAGATAGTGTGTTTCCCAGGGCAACTAATTCAAATGTTGGCTTTCCTTTCTACCTTTCATTAGTAAGTTAGAATCTTATTACGGGCTACACAGACACTTTCCTTTGCTCTAGTTTCAAAACATGTTGTGCTATAATAATCTATCAGTGCCAATTCTTCACTTGAACTTTAATTAGCTGTGCTTTAAGAAAATCCTATGTAGAAAAAAAGAAACTAAAGAAAACACTATAAATACTAGTCTAGTCATTCTCAATATAGTGTCTTGTATGTTTTAGTACTTGCCCTGGTTACTTTATGGAAATTGACAATACAGCTTCATGTTCTCTACTGGTGGTAAACAGACATTTAGCCCGGAGTTGCTCTTGAAGAACTGAGGAGCTGGCGGGGAAGCATTTTTCCTCAGAACGGAAGAGCCAAGGTCTCTCATAGGTCTCTGTCACGGATGTTCAGAGGCATTTAGCCACGTTTCATTTACATGCATTTTTAAAGGAGATTCATTTTTGACTATTTGAAGAAAATAATTTTTTTTTTTTTTTTTTAATACGGCATGTAAACGTGGCAAAACAGACGTTTTTAAACATCGTTTACTATCTGTCAAGTTAAATTGTGCAGGGGAGGTTGTAATATGTCCCTTGTACATTGCTTTACACCAATTAGAAGCTATGAAAAATGTAGTCTATTTTAGCATCTTTCTTTTTTGTTTATTTTAGACATGGCTGACACTTCTGGGATGTTTACAAAAGTCATGGAGAATCAGTTGTTGCAGACTGCCAAGATGATGGAAGAACAGCTGGATGCTCAGTTGGAAAAGCTAGATAAGTTGGATGAAGATGAATTGGAGCACCTAAAGGGAAAGCGACTAGAAGCTTTAAAGAAGGCCCAGCAACAAAAACAGGTAATTTGTTTTTAAGTGAACCTGTGCTTTCACTATACAGGAACTAGCCATTCGTGCATGGGAATCCTTTGTCATGTAGTTAGCGCGTAATGTTTAGTTGTACAAATATCTCAATTTACAAACATACGACCCTGATTCCAAAAAAGTTGGGACGCTATGTACAGTCTACATAAAAACAGAATGCAATGATTTGCAAATCTCATAAACCCATATTTTATTCCAAAAGTCACTGTCTGTGAACATGGTTCACTGTGCCATACAAAAGTGCAAGGTATCTTCTATCTGCAAAGAAGCTATATCTGAACATTATCCAGGAACACTGCCATCTTTTCTGGGTCAAAGCTCATTTAAAATGGTCTGTTGCAAAGTGGAAAACTGTTCTGTGGTCAGACTAATCAAAATTTGAATTTTTTTGGCAACTATGGCTGCTGCGTCCTCTGGACTAAAGAGGAGAGGGATCTTCTGGCTTGTTATCAGCGCTCAGTTCAAAAGCCTGCATCTCTGATATAGAGGTGCATTAGTGCGTGTGGAATGGGTAGCTTGCACATCTGTAAAGGCACCATCAATGCTGAAGGCTATATCCAGGTTTTAGAGCAGCATTTGCTCAGGCAAGAATGGGACAACATTCCTGTCCTAAAACTCCAGCAACTGGTCTCAGTTCCTATACATTTACAGAGTGTAGTGAAAAGTGGGGATGCTGTACCATGGTAAACATGGCCCTGTTGGTTCCATGAATTTCAAAATGATTTTATCAATTAAAATGTAGTAATTTTTGTTTCCTAAAGTGTTTGTGAACCTAAAAGATGTAACTGCTTCATTAAAGCAATATAATATGCTTTGTAGAGTTCCTATTTCATTGAGTCCTGTCCTTGTATATTACCTGGTTGATCCTGCCCTGTGCCCCTACTGCCAGTTTACTCACAACGCTAGCATGGCTGCTAATCCATGCTAGTATGGTCAGTTTATGCCTTGTCATTCCACTGTTAATAAAGGCATGCTGTGCAAGAGCAGAGCATGCCTGTATCTTCCGTAGTCTTTAGAAAGCCGCGCTCCCTCCAGCCACTCCTTCCCTCCTCTCACTGCACCCCTCTGGGGAAAGGGGGACGTTATGTTATGCCACTGGGTCTAACTGCATTTCATTGCCATGGCAATGTCATTTCATGCAATGATGTCGCGCCCCCTCTCTTGACATGCCCATTAGCAGGTCTGGGGATCACTCTGTAAGCTATAGCTATGTGACCTGCAATTTAAAAGCCAGGGATTTCATTATAGCCAGTTTACAGAAAAAAACACCCCTAGATTTATGACAGGCTAACGTTTTCCCATGGAATGTGTTTTTGACATTGGTGAACTTTGCAGCTATGACTAAGTGCTAAATTCCTGAAACGCGTTAACGGCTTCCCTGCACGGAGCTGTATTTGTGCCTCTTATGCAGTATTAAATAAAGGATTGCAGATTTTTACTGCTGTATGAGAGTGTCGCCATTTCTTTTTTTATTTCTGTGAATTTCACAGCTACTTTAACCCCTTGGTGCAGAGCACATGCAAATATACGGCATCTTGGCGGCCTGGCCTTGGCGCGAGGAGGGGCGCATATTTCCGTACAATAGCGCCTTTTGTAATCTGACTTTTCTGATCAGGTGTCCGTCGTGACAGCCAATCACGGCGGTCACGTGGCCATAAAGCCCCTTCTCCCGGCATGGCAAACCCCTTGACGGGCCAGCGACAGCAGGCGCCAAGGGGTTAAAATTGTACTTTTTCTCAGTTGGAACATTTGATAGGTTTTCTATTGTGAATAAAATATGGGTTTATGAGAGTTGCAAATCATTGCATTCTGTTCTTTGTAGATTTTAAACACCTTTTTTGGAATGTGTGTGTGTGTGTGTGTGTTTAACCCACTTCACTAGCAAAGAATGGCCCTGAATTTATCAAGCAAGTATACTAAATGGAAAATTTTGCATAAACATACCAGGGGATATAATAAGGCTGCATTCACATCTTAGCATTCTGTATTTCGTGCTGCGCTTGTGGTGCAATTCAGTGTTAATAGCAGACCAGACGCGGCAAGCAAACAAATGAAACTCCATGCACAAAAAAATGGGTTTCGTTTTGGACTGTTTTCAGCAACATAGATGGAAATCTTTTGTTTTGACACTGATGCTTATTAGCAAGGACTGTACTTTACACGTCCACAGGTATTATATAGCTGCTTCACAGCATAGCTGTTTTTTCTGAGAATGCAGCAACCAAAACTAAAATGATTATAAAAATTACGAATTACGCCAAAACTACTTTACAGGACCATATCCCCAGAGAATACAGTTAAAGATTGAAAAGCTAATGCTTATCTAATTTGTTGTGTTGGGGGTGGGGATTCTAATGGTACCGCTGGGCCAGGATCACACCTAGTATCTTCCAGAATTTTTTTTCATGCTTCATGTGTAGGGCTGCCCATGCATTTAAATGGGGCAACAAGTGTGCCCAAGAAGCTCATTTACCTATTTATCGCTTTCCCAAAACAATTACATTTAAGGGAAGCCGTAAATTATAACTGTCGTAGTTGTGTGTGCTCTCAACCAAAAGGACAAGCCATCAATCAAATAGCTGGTGTCATAACTGATTCACATGTGCCTTGGCTTTACAATGTATATTGATACATCTCAGGGCTGCTTATTGTATTTAATTTTGTACTTCAGGAATGGATCTCTAAAGGGCATGGTGAATACAAAGAAATACCCAGTGAAAGAGATTTCTTCCAAGAAGTGAAAGAAAGTAAAAATGTTGTCTGTCACTTTTACAAGGACTCTACATTCAGGTATTGTACAGAGATTACTGATGTACTCAGTGTGCATGTAGATTTGCATAAATCAACCTGGCAAATTTTTGTACAGCTTCGTTTCCACTTCAGATCTGTGGCTGTTGTATTGAGATAGCAGCTTTTTCGGTACGAGACAGCCTTGTCCAAGAAATCCATTTGCTTTTGAAGGGGTTCTAAGGCCACGGCTGTGATGTGCTATGAAATTAGTTGCTTTTAAAGCTCTAGAAAGCTCATATCCTCTTAGAGACTTGTATATTAAAGCGGAGGTTTGCTGAAAAAAAAATATTAAAAGCCAGCAGCTTCAAATACTGCAGCTGCTGACTTTTAATACATGAACACTTACCTGTCCAAGGGGCGCGTGGTGTCGGCAGCCGAAGCCGATCCGTCCTTCGGCTCTCGGCTGCTGCCGCCACCATCCTCGGTAAGGGAAAAAGGAAGTGAAGCCGTGCGGCTTCACTTCCTGGTTCCCTACTGCGCATGCGCGAGTCGCGCTGCACGTCCTCTCAGGTCCCTGCTGTATTCTGTGTCTCAGGGGGGAGGATGGGGTAGGCGGCGGAAGTGGCGTAGGTCACCGCGGTGATCTATGCCAGGAAGTGGGAGCAAATACCTGTATTAGACAGGTATCTGCTCCCTCCTCCCCCCTGAAATGTGCCAAATGTGACACCGGAGGGGGGGGGGGGAATCCAAAAAGTGCAAGTTCCATTTTTGGGTGGAACTCCACTTTAATGTATTTGTTCAATGAAATGGATTTAACACAGCTTCCAAACAGCATAACTCTGCCCTGAAAATTTAAATCTGATTGGTAGCAGTGAGCAATCGACTCAATTTCTTAACCAACTGACCTGTGGAAGATTTATCCCCCTTCACGATCAGGCCATTTTTTGAGAAACGGCACTGCGTTACTCACTGCGGTCATTAGAGCTGTACGATTTAATCGTCATCGCGATTTTGATTTTTTTTTTTTTTCCCGTTGCAAACTTGACTAAACTGTTTCATGATTCTTGCTATGCAAAGAATACTCTCTGCTCTTCTGAAGCCACAGCCCTCAAAAGAAAGGAAGAGAAAATCCAGGCCGTCTGCCAAGACACACAACATTCTTTATCAGTTGAACTAAGTAACGAAGTCTAAACATTGTAACAATTAGTCAATGGAATAGACTTCCTGTGTAAGTGAAAAAAGTTTAACCACTAAACCTTTTTCTGACATTTGTTTCAAGTTAAAATCATTTTTTCTTTTCCTAGAAAACTACTTGGAACCCCCAAACGTTATATATATTTTTTTAGTAGACACCCTAGAGAATAAAATGGTGGTGGTTGCAATATTTTATGTCACCCTGTATTTGCGCAGCGGTCTTTCAAATGCATTTTTTTTTTTGGAAAAAATTACTTCAATGAATTTTTTTTTTGTAGAATGTGAAAGATTTTGCTTCGAGAGAACCGTGATCTTTTTATTCTAAGCAAAAAAAAAAATCGTGATTCTAATTTTGACCAGAATCGTGCAGCTCTAGCGGTCATGCAACTCTGTACCCAAATAAAATATGTAATTTTTTTTTCCCCCCACAAATAGCTTTCTTTTGGTGGTATTGGATCATCACTGCGTATTTATTTATTTGCACTATAAACAAAGACCCAATTTTGAAGAGATATTATATATATATATATCTCTCTCTCTATATATATATATATCTATATATCCTCCTCTTCTTCCTTCTTCTTTTTTTTTTTTTTTTTTTTTTTTTTTGCCAATATGTATTCTGCTACGTGTTTTTGGTAAAAAAAATATCTAATGCCGCGTACACACGGTCGGACTTTTCAGCTACAAAAGTCCGACAGTCTGTCCGACAGACTTTTGCCGGACTTGCGGCGGACTTTCTAACGAACAGACTTGCCTACACACGATCACACAAAAGTCCGTCGAATTCTTACGTGATGACGTACACCGGACTAAAATAAGGAAGTTCATAGCCAGTAGCCAATAGCTGCCCTAGCGTGGGTTTTTGTCCGTCGGACTAGCATACAGACGAGCGGATTTTTCGACCGGACTTGAGTCCGTCGGAAAGATTTGAAGCATGTTTCAAATCTAAAGTACGTCGGATTTGAGGCTAAAAAAGTCAGTTGAAAGTCCGGAGAAGCCCACACACGATCGGATTACCAGCCAGCTTTAGTCCGTCAGCGTCCGTTGGACTTTTGTAGACGAAAAGTCCGACCGTGTGTACGCGGCATAAGTGTATATTGATTGGTTTACACAAACGTTATTGCGTATACAAACTTTGGGATATATACTGGAACCAGTGACACTAATGCAGTGATCAGTGCTAAAAAATGTGCACGGTCACTGTACTAATGACACTGGTTGTGAAGGGGTTAAACATATAGGGCGATCAAAGGTTAACTGTGTGCCTAGCCAGTGTTTTGTTTTTTGTTTTTTTGTGTGTGTACTGTATTTGCTGCTTTTACTAGAAGAGATGGATAAGAGTTCCGTTCTCTACCCCCCCCCCCCCCAATCACAGCAGAAGCGTCCCCTGCAGGCGGATATGTAGGATCACTTGTGTGTACATACAGTCAGGTCCATAAATATTGGGACATCGACACAATTCTAATCTCTTTGGCTCTATACACCACCACAATGAATTTGAAATGAAACTAACAAGATGTGCTTTAACTGCAGACTTTCAGCTTTAATTTGAGGGTATTTACATCAAAATCAGGTGAACGATGTAGGAATTACAAGTTTGTATATGTGCCTCACACTTTTTAAGGGACCAAAAGTAATGGGACAATTTGCTGTTCCATGGCCAGGTGTGTGTTATTCCCTCATTATCCCATTTACAAGGAACAGATAAAAGGTCCAGAGTTCATTTCAAGCGTGCTATTTGCATTTGGAATCTGTTGCTGTCAACTCTCAATATGCGATCCAAAGAGCTGTCACTATCAGTGAAGCAAGCCATCGTTAGGCTGAAAAAACAAAACAAACCCATTAGAGAGATAGCAAAAACATTAGGTGTGGCCAAATCAACTGTTTGGAACATCCTTAAAAAAGAACGCACCAGTGAGCTCAGCAACACTAAAAGACCCGGAAGACCACGGAAAACAACTGTGGTGGCTGACCGAAGAATTATTTCCCTGGTGAAGAAAACACCCTTCACAACAGTTGGCCAGATCAAGAACACTCTCCCAGAGGTAGGTGTATGTGTGTCAAAGTCAACAATCAAGAGAAGACTTCACCAGAGTGAATACAGAGGGTTCACCACAAGATGTAAACCATTGGTGAGCCTCAAAAACAGGAAGGCCAGATTAGTTTGCCAAACAACATCTCTAAAAAAGCCTTCACAGTTCTGGAACAACATCCTATGGGCAGATGAGACCAAGATCAACTTGTACCAGAGTGATGGGAAGAGTATGGAGAAGGAAAGGATCTGCTCATGATCCAAAGCATACCACCTCATCAGTGAAGCATGGTGGTGGTAGGGTCATGGCGTGGGCATGTATGGCTTCCAATGGAACTGGTTCTCTTGTGTTTATTGATGATGTGACTGCTGACAAAAGCAGCAGGATGAATTCTGAAGTGTTTCGGGCAATATTATCTGCTCATATTCAGCAAAATGCTTCAGAACTCATTGGACGGCGCTTCACAGTGCAGATGGACAATGACCCGAAGCATACTGCAAAAGCAACCAAAGAGTTTAAGGGAAAGAAGTGGATTGTTATGCAATGGCCAAGTCAATCACCTGACCTGAATCCGATTGAGTATGCATTTCACTTGATGAAGACAAAACTGAAGGGAAAATGCCCCAAGATCAAGCAGGAACTGAAGACAGTTGCAGTAGAGGCCTGGCAGAGCATCACCATGAAACCCAGCGTCTGGTGATGTCTATGCGTTCCAGACTTCAGGCTGTAATTGACTGCAAAGGATTTGCAACCAAGTATTAAAAAGTGAAAGTTTGATGGATGATTGTTAATCTGTCCCATTTACTTTTGGTCCCTTAAAAAGTGGGAGGTACATATATGCAAACTGTTGTAATTCCTGATTTGGATGTAAATACCCTCAAATTAAAGCTGAAAGTCTGCAGTTAAAGCACATCTTGTTTGTTTCTTTTCAAATCCATTGCGGTGGTGTATAGAGCCAAAAAGATTAGAATTGTGTCGATGACCCAATATTTATGGACCTGACTGTATATACATTAAAAAGTGTGTGTGTATATATATATATATATATATATATATATATATATATATATATATAATAAAATAAAATTAGGGCTTGCTGTTTGTTGACTTCTTAGGGCTCCCTCTGCAGTCAGTTGCTAGGGGTTTTTTACTTATCCCCCCCTTACTCCAGTTTGCTCAATAAACAGTCCAGGGTATTTGTGGTTTTGATATTGTGGAACTTGGATGGGAGAAGGGAAGTGGAATACTCAGTTTTACTTCTCTCAGTAGATAAGGACAACTCTCACTTGGCCTTTACTAGAAGATTTGTGCAAACAGACACACTGCTTTTACCATACTGCCACATGTATGGAAGAATTGAGTCTTCTTGCTCCCTCTAGCAGCAGACTTGATGCCACTACATCTTTAGGACACTCTCTAGCATCCCCTTGATTGACACCCGTCCATTGACTCTTCTAGCTGAATGAGTGGCCCTCACAAGACAGGCCCAAAAACACAGATCTGTATTCACTGTTGGCAGATTCAGATCCTTGCTGGTATCCCCCTTCCAGTCAGCTATGCCAGACTACTCAAGGCCACATGACCACTTCTACAGAGGGGCAGTCGCCCCTTCTTCCAGGACCCCACTCTCCAGCTGAAAGACCCCGAGCAAATGTGCCCTTGGCATTTATACAGTATCCCAGCATGCATTGAGGCACTTTCCTCTGCCAATAGCCCAGGGCTGTAACAATGCCTGTACCGCCACTTGTCAGGTCCCCTCCCACTGTCCAGTATGCCTCCCTATTGGACCAATGTAGGACATTCAGACAAGCTGAGCTGCACCTGAGCACAATGAGCAGACCTTACCAATAGATCCTGCTCCCTGGTCGGCAAAAAGCACTTAAGTTTGCCTGACAATCTTTCTGGTAAGCAGAAAGACCGAAAACTTTTCTCTCATCTAGCACCTACCCCTAGGAGGGTGCTACATATGTGTATATGTGATCCTGTGCACAGCTGCCACCCTGTAGCAGAAACTATAGGGCTGTCAGCAAGTCGTTAAGGACACACTGACAAAAAGTTTCTTGGCTTATTTGAAACGGCTGATTGCAACAAGCATAATTTTGTGCAGATTGTTACTTTGCAAATAATAATACATGTGTTTTTATTTAGAGTACAAACCTTATAATAACATTTTAGAATTGATACTTGCTAATATACTTGATTTTTTTTTTTTTCCCCCTTTCTTGTGAACAGATGTAAAATAATGGACAAGCATCTTGCATTGCTGGCTAAGAAACACATAGAAACCAAGTTCCTGAAACTGAACGTGGAGAAAGCTCCTTTCCTGTGTGAAAGATTGCGTATAAAAGTCATCCCAACTCTTGCCCTAGTGAAAGATGGCAAGACCAAAGATTACGTGGTTGGCTTTACTGATTTAGGGAATACAGATGAATTCACCACAGAGACTTTAGAGTGGAGACTCGGCTGTGGTGATATTATTAACTACAGGTAATTTACTTGTTTTGTTTTCTTCAAATAATACGCTTGATATGTCATATGGTTATAGTGCATTTTTTTAACCCCATAATGCCTGAAGGTCAAACAAATCTTGAACTCAGTTTTGCAAATTTGGCATGTGTTAGTAAAACTGTACATTTTACAACTACTTGGTGTATCCAGGTAAAATGCCCTTTCTTTCTTTCTCTCTTTCTCTCTTTCTCTCTTTCTCTCTTTCTCTCTTTCTCTCTTTCTCTCTTTCTCTCTTTCTCTCTCTCTCTCTTTCTCTCTCTCTCTCTTTCTCTCTTTTTCTTTCTTTTTCTCTCTCTCTCTCTCTCTCTCTCTTTCTCTCTTTCTTTCTTTCTTTCTTTCTTTCTTTCTTTCTTTCTTTCTTTCTTTCTTTCTTTTTCTTTCTTTTTCTTTCTTTTCTTTCTTTTTCTTCTTCTCTTTCTCTCTTTCTTTCTTTCTTTCTTTCTTTCTTTTTCTTTCTTTTTCTTTCTTTTTCTTTCTTTCTTTCTTTCTTTCTTTCTTTCTTTCTTTCTTTCTTTCTTTCTTTCTTTCTTTTTCTTTCTTTCTTTCTTTCTTTCTTTCTTTCTTTTTCTTTCTTTCTTTTTTTCTTTCTTTCTTTCTCTCTTTCTTTCTCTCTTTCTTTCTTTCTTTTTCTTTCTTTTTCTTTCTTTCTTTCTTTCTTTCTTTCTTTCTTTCTTTCTTTCTTTCTTTCTTTTCTTTCTTTCTTTCTTTCTTTTTCTTTCTTTCTTTTTCTTTCTTTCTTTCTTTCTTTCTCTCTTTCTTTCTTTTTCTTTCTTTCTTTCTTTCTTTCTTTCTTTCTTTTTCTTTCTTTTTTCTTTCTTTCTCTCTTTCTTTCTTTTTCTTTCTTTCTTTCTTTCTTTCTTTCTTTCTTTTTCTTTCTTTTTTCTTTCTTTCTCTCTTTCTTTCTCTCTTTCTCTCTCTTTCTTTTTCTTTCTTTCTTTTTCTTTCTTTCTTTCTTTCTCTTTCTTTCTTTCTTTTTCTTTCTTTCTTTCTTTCTTTCTTTTTCTTTTTTTCTTTCTTTTTCTTTTTTTCTTTTTTTCTTTTTTCTTTCTTTCTTTCTTTCTTTCTTTCTTTCTTTCTTTCTTTCTTTTTTCTTTCTTTCTTTCTTTCTTTCTTTCTCTCTTTCTTTCTTTTTCTTTCTTTCTTTCTTTCTTTCTTTCTTTCTTTCTTTCTTTTTCTTTCTTTTTTCTTTCTTTCTCTCTTTCTTTCTCTCTTTCTCTCTCTTTCTTTTTCTTTCTTTCTTTTTCTTTCTTTCTTTCTTTTTCTTTCTTTCTTTTTCTTTCTTTCTTTCTTTT